>RAHM01000020.1:3891227-4491227 GCA_003713295.1 Parotia lawesii | reverse complement strand
CTGCAGTGCTGTAATTCTGCTAAGCTCAATGAAATCTATCTTGTTCAAGACAATGTGCTGTAGATCTTCACTTGTTTATTTCTCAGGAGCTCCTTTTTTCCTGTTGAAGCATAGGTCATGTAAAGCCACCAAACCTTGGGGTGGGAGTGAGGGAGATGAGATGTGGAGAATGCTGCAGACGGGTCAGGAGAGGGACTCCTGTCCTTGGGAGCCACCAGGAGGACTCAGTGGCCTTCACCTGCACCTGGCCCAGGTCGCCCAAAGGTCCCCCGCTCCCAATACACTTCACAGAGGTGTGAAATTGGAGATAACACCCCTTAGCTAAGGTGTSGCTATTGTTCACCAGCCAGTAAATTTTGCCAGACTGCTTTGGTGTAATTGGGAGCCCACAGCTTTGAAGGATGCCTCCAGCTGAGTTATACAAGGCATTTGGACATCTTGTTTCCGTTCAAAACCTGTTTTTTACAGCTCCCTGAGCGCCTCTGCGCAAATGTGTCCGAGTGCACAGCTCCCGTTTGATTCAGTGGCACCTGGGTGATTTCCAAAGCCAACCAAGCATCTTAGAATCACTGAGACAGTGTTTCAAACTCTGCTGCAGTCAAAAATCAGAAAGATAATACAGAAGTAAACCTGAATCTAGTTTAATGTACCACAGTTCTGGGCTTTCTCTGTAAATCCAAGGAGGAGTTAAATAGTCCAGAGGCTATAAATTATATCAGTGATGGTGGCTTAATTGCCACTGGAATGGACTAATTACGGAGATATTAGGTCCATCCTGACAATGGTGTCCCTCTGTCCCCCTCTTTATTTCATTTCCTGTCCATGATGGGTTTCTCCTGTGGCAGCACTCATGCCAGGAGTGGCTTTTATCAGGATGGGGTTTTTTTTGGCTACCAAGCAAAGTGGTTTCTAAAAATATGGACTGTGATTAATTTCAATATGGGTATAAATGGGAAGCATATTGATAGAGAGTTGTAAATCAGGAGTAAGCTGCTTTTCCTCTGAGAATGTATGCATCGGAAGAACTGTTCTGAGCAGCATCAGGATCCTATGATTTCCCTCTGTACRTGGAATTGTTGGTGCTGATGATCCCCACAGAGCCAAGGGGAGCAAAAATGTGGCCTGATATTCCCTGTCCCTTGTGCCCTCAGTCACACATCAAAAAATTACAGTAGAAATGACAGTATCACTTCCAGAGGATGTTGAAAACTTTACCATGAAACTTTTTTCTCACTGTGTGGCTCTTGTCATGCTCCATTATTCTCATATTTATAAAGATTCTTTCTACATGCATGTTCTAAATATTTATTATTTTCATTAAAGTCTCATYGGCTGAGAAATACTTTCAGGAATCCAAGCTCCCTACAAAATGCTGAGTATTCCACATTCACAGTGACAAGATGCCTGTGAATTCTGGTAGCTCAGCAGAAGTCCACTTGATATCTTACTAAACACCCACATTTTTTCTGTAGTGGCAATTTGAATATCAAAACAACCCTTCAAAGTAGATTAAGAAACAATTCAACTTCATAGTATTAATAGGCATGAAATTGGATAATTTGGATTTAATTACATTGCTAAGTTTTCTTTCACAGTTTATAATTCAAAAAACACCTGTTTAGATTAAAATTCAGTCCTTTTTTTAGTTCCAACTGTTACTCAGATCTCTTTTTTTWTTTTTTTTAAATTGCAAAGGAAAACCACAAATATACTTGGTTGGGATGTTTAGGGAGAGTTTAAAGATATAGAAAATGGCTTGGACAAAACCAATTTATTGCAGCTGTGGAAATATAAGATCCACTTTACCACAAATGCAATCTGTGGGAGGATATTGGCCAGCAGTAGATTGGCATGAAATTCCCAGCTGAAGCAGATAGGGAAAAGTAATTTTATGTATCTCCCTTATATTTAAGTGTAATGTTTTGGCCATTTCAGACTTAGCTCGACAAATGAGTTATTATAAAATAAAGAAGGAGCTGCACAAGTATGTGCTCACTCAGAAGAAAGTAATTTATGCCATGAAGATGGGGAAATGTACCAGCTCCTTTTCTTGTGGTAATATATCTGCTAAAACCGGCTGATTTAACTGTGTTTCAGTGTTATGAACCTACAGGCACTCAGGAATACACTAAATACAATCCCTAATTTCCTATTACGCTCCCAGACATTGRGATTATTCCAATTCTAGTTCCAGCAGCACCTAAGGAGAGCTGAAGGGGAGTCAAGGCCCACTACGACCCCAGGAAAGAGCGCTTGGTGGAATTATTCAAGCAGATGGATAAAATTTGGAGGGAAAAATAATGACAACATGAACTTTCAATGGAGCTGGATGGAAAATAAGAAGACAAGTGAAGTTTATGAAAGCCTGAGTAGTGTCTGTGCAATGAACACCCTYGGCCAGTGTCACCATGCTGAAAGCCGGAGGGATTGGGGCGTGAATTGAAGCTGAGGAATGAGAGCTTCAGAACATCTGAGCCGTGCCTTGTTCACTCTGGTCACGAGCACGRCTGGGGCGGTGCAGCGGGTCGGGAGAAGATGCTGCAGTCATTCAGGAGGCAATCAGGCACCATCCTGGGGGAGCACGAGCATGATGAGGCCAATTCTCTTCAGGCTCAATGGCCTTTTCTCATATTCAGGATGTTTTATTCACACTGTTGGTTTTTTTCCCCAGAACACATCCCATTGCTTTGCTCTGGCATACAAAAGGTATTAAACACGAGATAAAATTATACAGCTTTTTTTTGTGGCTTTATTACATTAATTTTACTCTATGTATGTTTTTTATTAACTCGTCTGTTAGGATAAATGATTTGGAAATTGCAAKTCTTGATAGAATTAAATTAAAGAAAGAAATATACAGAGAATAAATTTGTCATCCCTTTGGGATGTGATACCGTGTTCTGTGTCTGTTTGTTCCTTGTCAGAAGGGATCCAGATTATTTCTCTCATAAGAAATTTTACCACGAGATCTGATGCTTGAAAATACAAACTCTAAAACTAAATATTTCAGTTTAGAGTGGAAAGCTCACTGCAGCTTCTGAGATACCTACTTACAGCAATTCAGAGATGGCTGGCAAGGTATTTTGTTTTACTTTATCTATTTTATTTGTAGGACATTAATCTGTTTCATTTAGCTACATTGTCAAAGAAATGAAAAGCCTTCTACCATCTGAATTCATTCATAGAGCTACACAACTGTAGATTAAAAAAAAAGAGCAAGAAAAAAAGAAAAGAGAAAGAAGACCTATCTAAAGTGTTCTCTTTTCTTTTTTCTAATGATATTTCTCCACATCTGCTCCAACAATGAAGTTAACTAAGGAGGCTAGATGGCTTAGGGAAGTTTTTGGAGAAATCTCTTTAATTATTGACTTTATTCAAAGTAGCTCCATGCAGGTTTTCTTTTAATTTTGCTGGGTCACCTATTTGCTGGTGTAATATTATTTTTAGGCTTCTGAATTTGGAATAATTGTGTTAATTTCAGAAATTATTAGATTGCAGTTCCTGGGAGCTCCAGACTCTCACAATCTCYGTGATTGCACTTGTTTTACACAATCACAGCAATATTGCCCTCACCTGAGTGTCTCCAACACAACCACAAACATCTGCTCAATCCCATAAAAAAACCTTCATGGAGGGGGAGTTGGGAGGAAGATACATCTTGCAGTTCCAGTGCAACAATGAGTAAGTTTTAAGTGGTCCTTTTTCAGGTATTTTTTTAAATATATGTCTAGATAGTGGGCTCTTATTCCCATTTAAATTTAATGAAAGTCTACCCTTCTGTAGAAACCCTGATTTATAAGAAAATGGGCATTTCCTTAGCTTTTAAGAGTCTGATTTCATCAAGCTGTATTTTTTTCTGAAGACTTCTCAAGTCTGAGTGAGTGTTCTCTGAACCCTGCTGTGTTTATCCTATAATGTCATGGCTCAGGATAGACTAAATCCTAGAGGAAAACAGAAAGTTAATGTTGGGATTTGTTTTTTGTCTTTTAAAGCTGACAATTTCCAGCTGGGTGTACTTGTAAGTTTRGATGTAGGTTTTGCTTTGTGTGTTTTTTCTGGATTAACAACTTTTAGGAAAAACTCATTATTTGGGACCATGAGGGATAAAGAAGTAGGTGAAGAAAGATAAATTAGAGGGGAACTGGAATTGGGGTTCAAAATGGATTGAACTTCTTTATACTTATTGCTTTAGAAAATCTGTTTTAAAAGTTCTTAGCATTTGTTTGGAGAAGGATATTTTGAAACTATATGAGAGTTTTAAACACAGGATTCATACAGTAAATTTCAATTTTACTTTGGTTTCTAGAAGAATGAGWAAATAGCTACATGTTCTTAATTACATACTTCATAAGTAGTCTGTGGCACTGATTTTGCTATTTATATTTTACTGTAGACTATGACATTTTTGGTTTGTTAAACACGTATATTTATATATATCTGCTCCTCTAGAGAATCTTGCTGCTCCTATGAGATACACCAGCCCTTCTCATTGCTTAACTGGGAAGCAAAGCTCTGAGTATCAGTGTGGAGTGTCTGATGAAATTAGAAACATCTGCTCCTGCAGCTCGGGGCTCCTCCCTGGAGGGCAGAAAGGGAGCGGGATGAGTGAAAGAACAAAGGAAATGCAGAGCAGCTTTTGGAGGGCACAGGGAGCTCTCTGGAGCCTCCTGTTTTTGTTCCTCTTGTCCTCCAGCCAGAACTCTTCCCTGCCAGAGAGGAGCAGGGAAGGAAAAAGGATAATAAATGGTCCCCCAGCACAGGCAGCCCTTGAAGAGAACTTTGCACCYTACAGGGGAATCTGTGGGGCACAGCCCTAAACCCACGTAAAGAGATGTGAGCAACAAGGTCTGCCAGGCTGAAGAAGTTTGTGTTCACATCACACAAAATATTCTTTCATGAAAGTTTACTTTCACCTTTTCTTTTAGATTTTAGTTCCCACTTCCCTTAGCTTGGAATTCTGATCACACAGGAAATGTCCTGATGGATTCACGAGAATTCCTCTTACAAAATCAAATATTGTTTTGAAAACATTCACTTTTTAAAATGAGGTTTAACAAACAATGTGGCTGTGTTCACTTGTGCTGATTAACAAACACTGCTTAGTGAAAGGGGGTTAACCAATGAATTTGATTAATAAGAAGCTGCAATTCCATAAACACTCTATAATTCCTTTAAAAATGTAGTTTATATTAAATGTAGAGTGTGGTTATTCATCCATCATACTGGAGATGGGACAAAATCATCCAGCCCACTTTTGCAACTGTCTTATGAAAGAAAATATTTGATTTTTCAGGATTTCTCATTACTGCAATGTGACAAAATAGTTCAACCTCATCAAAAGAATACAGAAAGCAGATGTTTATACAAGGTGTTTCCCCCTATCTAGCTTAAGTTCAAATACTATTTATTAGCCAAATCCAGGTGTCATGTGGTTATTTGAAAACCAGGAAACAAGTAGTAAATGCCAATTTGGGTAGCAAAAGACAAAATTTCTGAGAGAAATTGAGAGGCTCTGGAGCAATGCAGGTTGATTTCAGTAGAGAAGGAATAAAAGGCTCTGATCAGATTGATTTTTATTTTTTCTTTTTTTTGCCTTGATTTCTTTTTCTTTTTTTTTGCCTTGTGGGATGAATGCTTTTGATCAAATTGCAGAGACAGTGGGGAGGGAGAAATGTGGAAGACATTTATGGATTTGTGTGGTTGGGAGGGTAAAAGAAACAATGTGCAATGGAGAGATGTGATTAACAGAGGACGTGGGGAAATCAAATGAATGCTGAGGAGAAGAGAGGCTGCTGTAGGGGAGAAGAGAGAAGGAGAAAGGCAAGGCTTCATATCTGCCGGAATTTCTGGTGTGTGATTATAGTCCCGTGCTTGTGTTGATTCCATCACTGCCAGAAAGACATTCCAGGGCAGATTTTTGGTGAATGAAGGACAGAAGAGGGTAAATCTTGTTTTTTGGTTTTTTGTTGTTTTTTTTTTTTTAACCATATCTCTGTTGTTTTGAAAGTCTGAGTTCGCATTGCAAATCTCAACCTATAATATCTACAATTTTACAAGTGAGAAAGTATTAGCATGGATTCGTATTTTCAATTTATCTGAGCCACAGATATTATTTGAAAAGATCTGGTTTTAAAGAAACCAGATTACATTATCAATCCTATATACCTCTATTTTCTTGGTATTCTGCTATTTCAGCTGTAGCTAAGAAAAGTTTGCAAAGATTATCTCTGTAAAAAAAAAAATATATATATAGTTCTAGTCACTAATTTTACTTCTTGAATAGTTGTATGAAAATTTGCCTCTTTAGATTTCCAGAATGTACTTGTTCTTCTGTCAGTCATATTTCGGGCAGCAGCTTGGGAAATTTATTCTTTTATGTGTTGAATAGCTCTTCAACACAGGTAGTACTATTTTCTTTGAAAATGCAAACATCTTTCAAAGAGCAGGATATAAATGTGGGGAAAATTCCAAATACAAGCTATAAATATTTCAGGCTGTAGCTGCAGAGAGCTTGAACTGAACCTAGTGCTTGGGTATCTAAGTGTTTATTAAACCTGAGTTAGCTTCTTATGGTGAATTGAAGTGAATCTTTTGCATTTGAAAGAGCCTGAGAGATTCTCTTTCTGCAACATACACACACTTCTGCCTGCAAATCTATTGCAGCATTGCTGGAGAAATGCATTAGTCAGACTGCATAATCAGAAATGTTTGTGAAGAGATAATGAACGAGGCCTTGCTGTACACAAAAGATAAAGCATCATTATGCACATATTTATACTGTGACTGTTGATATTCCATTATTCTGTGCCTGTGGAACAGAAATTTCTATGAGTCTTTGGGTGTTCTTCTGTGATTAGCAAGCCGTGTATGACCTGGTGGGGGGGTTGGTCTATTTTTAGAGGCCGTGGGTAGCACTTTATTATAAATGTGAATGCATGGTGGGGTATGTGATAATCACACTGGTGCTGCTTTGGGGCAGCAGAGAGAAGCTCCAGGTGCAAGAGGTTCAAACCAATATTAGCTCAGAGTCTGGCCCTGGGCCCTTGCTCAAGACACCGAGCTCAAAGAGAATTGTACCCCTCTAGAAAAGTCAGGCTCAGCCCCAAGCAGTTAAATATGTACGACAAACGCTGCCCTTGAGACACCAGGGGACTCTCCCTCCTGCTGTCCTGCAATCAAACTGAGTCTATGAAAAGCAAACTGCAGCTGATAATGCCAGAGGATCCCTCATTCCGCACAGAACTAAGCTGTTCACACCTCTTCCTGCCTCCTGTTGACTTCCAGCTTAGGAGGAGACACGCCAGGAGTGCTCCTGCCCTCCTTATCCGGCCTTTGAGCCATGGAAGAGGCAGCAGCTCTGCCCTCTGTCCTCAGGTGAAGTGCGTTCTTCAAAACGTGCTTTCAGTGTGTGTTGACACCAACCTTGCCCTGCTCACCTCTACAAGATGCACCTCCCAGCTTTCAGAAGACAATTGAATTTCTCAGCAGCTTTTCAAGCAATGATTTACATTAATGAAAGCTGAGTGGTGGTGCTGGCAGACAGCTCAACATTCCCCAGAGCCAGACAAACGCCATTTATTTAGCGTTTGAAGCACCGAGCAACGTTGGTTTTAGCTCATTGTAATGGTATCCAATTTCAGAAAGATGCACCGGCTTTCACTTTAAAAAATAAATCTGTAAGGAAGAAAAAAGCAAATTAAAAACTAAAAACAAAAAGCCCATTCTATTTCCATACCAAAAAAAATAGTGAACAACTGATTACAACTGCAAAAATTGGTAMAATGGTGAAGTTATCACTTCATTGTCTTCCCCGTGGTAAAGAAGATGGAGTGTAAGATTTTGTTAAACCTTTCCTGGACTATATTCATCCAATCAACCAAAGCTGACAGAGAGCTGAAGGTCAATATTCTGTGGTATTTTTGTTCCATGGTTATTTCTTTTTTCTGTCCTCAGAGAAAATTGCTCCCATTTGAGGAGATGTCTGGACCAGTAGCAGCTCAGCATCCCCCAGTCCTTGCCCGCTAAACTTGTCTGTTAGGCGTGGATCCCGGCACCTCTGAATCATCTAATTTTAGAGCACTTTTTTTTTAATAACCGTCACTCTTTCCCAAAGAGTACTCGTATGACATTAGAAATATCTTAATCCTCCTTCAATAACAGGATGGAAGATAAAAATTGCCACAGCTATCATTATTGGAAGAAATAGCATTATATCGAAAGGATAAAATGGACTTATTCTGTCTAACCTGGAAAACCACTTACAGGATGTATTTTCTGACACGGGCTGTGACTGTTGGAAGAGCTTTCTCAAGGCAGTGTCTAAATCAAGACCAGTTCCCTTTTTGTCTCATTTGTTTTATTTTTACTTCCTGTATTTCAAATGATTGATGTTCATAAAGGACAGTGAAGAGGGAGAAAAAAACCCTGGAATTATACAATTAATATTGTATGAATATTGAGGAATTTATACTGAATGCAGTTGATTTTTAAAATTAAASCGCGAGAAAAGGTTTTGTTTCAAACGGCTTGACAAATTGTTTGTTTCAGATCTCACCTCATACAAATCATCTGAACTAGTCTGAGACTGTTGTCTAAGTTCCTTCTTAATATCTCATGTAGAACTGATGAAAATCTAGAAGATAACTCATCCTAAAGGGTCCAAAATGAATAATCTAATGCAGGGAGAAAACCAGGCTTCTAGAGAGGTTTGTTTCTCTTCAGTAACTAAAGAAAATACCTAAAAATATCTATCTAATGGTTAGTTGGCTAGGATTGGGTCAGATGGATGTCCCGAAGGAGTAGAAAACCCAAACTGCACATCGAAGTGATAAACAACTGTGCCCATCCAGATATTGGTTGCCTTTCACTGGAGTCAGGCAAATTTGATTAATTATAATTAATTCAATAACGGACTGAGTCCTGCAGCTCATTAATAATTTCAGAACCTGCAGGAGAGCAGGATTGCTGTGCTCAGTGCTGCCTGTCCCCACGCTGTGTATTTAAAACCACTCCTGTCAAAGGTTTATCGTGGAAGAGCGCAAAGTTTTCCTTCCCGTGTGGGATTCTAATTCCTTTTAACTCTGCTCCTGGGCTGGCAGGTTTCTCACTTTATCTGAGCTCTTTAAGGCTAAAATCTTTGCTATACTTGTGGGTTATGCTTTAAATGAGCACATTCTACATCTTCGAGGGTGTGAAGCAGCACTCACGGAGGAGGAACTTCATGTATTATTCACCTTTTTTTGCATTCTATCAAACAGTTTTAAATCAGATGCTAAATTTTGCATGAGTATTGATCATAACTTTATCATCCATTATAAATACCCTTTCTGCTAGTTCACACTCCTTGGACAGAATTATGGAGAGGGGTAAGAAATGGACATTAAATTAAGTTGAGCAGGTTTTGTGTTGTCTCAAAGGGCTGTAGGATGTGCTCCGTTCCCTACAGTCTCTTTAGGTGCTGGAAAATGGTATCGGATCCTCACTCTCCAGGCCTGATCCCAAGATGAAAACATGATACCCTATTCCACAAAGAGGTTAATTTGCATTTATAAAAGGAAAAGCAAGCACTCCATTGAAAGTTAGAAGCATTTAATTATTAATGTTTATTTGTCTAATTTTTTTGCTTAAGAACTGTGTGTTCTTCTGTCTTTGGTAACTGATACGTGTTCAGATACATTAGGGCCACGAGTTTATCTGTGTTAGTTCAAACAATGTGACTGAAATCTGGCTAAAAAAAATATCCAAACAGCCACTGCTATTTTGGGGAAAATGCATGGCTCTAGATTGTAAGGGAAAGACACTTATCAAGTCTCCACAGTGATTATAAATGAACGTAAATAGTTTTGCAGGATAAATATAGCAAACCCATTTTGCAGAAAACTGAAGTCCTATCACAGCAGAGTAATTTTTGAAGTAGTGAAGAGGAAAAAAAAGCAGTGAAAGAATAAAGCTAAGTCAAAAAGGATTAAAATATCCTTTGTCTTTCGATAAACTTTGGAGAAAATTGTAATCCTGAGTTTCATCCAGTTTTAGCAGTGCAGATATTTTGTATCAGAGGCATTACAGGGCTCAGAGTTAGATAACATTCTCTCTATTTAAATTTGAACATCAGATGAAACAAATCCGAGTGTGGTTTGTAAGATATCAAGCAATTCAAACAGTAACAACTCTAAAGAAAAAGGTTATATTTTCAAGAATAAAGTATTAGGAGAAAGTCAAATCAATTCTGAAATAACAAAAAACCGAGACCAAAAAAAACCTATATTAGAATCAGCACACCTGCAACAATATTTTCCCCCACAGGGTTTTCAATTTCCTGTGTTCAGTTTGTGACCTTATAAAAATGATAACAAGATTCAGCTTCTGAAAAATATACATGCATCTTATCTGTTGCTTTCTGAAGGCAAACACCAGAGCTGAGACGTGTTAAAGAAGTCGCAGTGTGGTTTTGTGCAGTTGGTAACTTGAGGCAACAGGAAAATGTTCCGTTCTTGCTGAATTGTTTACGAGAAGTGATTTTATTTTCTTTGACTTCTGAAAAGCAGAGAAACTCAGTTTGCCCAGTGACTTTTCTTAGTTGCTAGACTGTGGACTAGCTAACTTTTAATAAATTAATAGCTCCTTACAAGAGTTTTCTGCCAATTTAGGAGGGCAAAGCTTAACAGACTACGACAGGTAAGGGCATTCTCCATTTCACTCATCTCATGGGTGTCTAATTTCTCTCTGCACACCAGATATCTCTGAAATATGTGCAGGATGCCATGAATCTGTGCTAGAGTTTTTTCAGTATTTCCAAAGCCGTGTGTGGAGCACAGCATCTGTGTCATAGCGGCCTATTCCTTCTCTGCTTCCCTTTCCAGCCTGAGATAAGAACACTCATCAGCTGAGATGAAAACACCTCTCCCATCTCTCCAGATGCTGTACACATCGTTTGTGGGAGCAGTGTTTTCTTGCTTTCCTTTGGCTGCAGGAGTGTTTTCCAGCTCAGCAGGAAGGCGCGTGTGCGAGAGCGGAAGCAGCGAGGGCCTTTCGCGCTTTCCCTTTTTATGGAGAGCTGCACGTTTGACTCCTCCCAGGCTGGAGTGGGGATCGAGATTCAGCTCAAACTAAGCTGGAAGATGGTTTTTAGAAAAGTCAGACCCAAAACCTGTGTCAGAAGTGGACTCGCTGCTCCCTCACTGAGTCAGGAGCAACCACGCCAAGGATTTGGCGCAAAGTGAGGAGCCAAGGGCGCTCCAGACTCAGATATTTTTAGGTATTTGCAAGAGCAAAACCGTGATTTCCTAGGAAAATGACTTCTGAACTTCAGACATCTAGAGAGCTGCTGAGCAAGGTTTTAAGGATTACAATTAAAATACCTAAAAGCAGACTAAGTCACACTTTAAGTGCTTTAAGCTCTTTCATGTTTTTTTTTTTTCTTCCACTTGGGGAGTTGGGGGATGAACAAGGATTTCAGCTTGGTTTTTTTTTTTTGCAACCCACACTATCTACCCAGTCAAGCCCATAAAACAGAATAAGCCTAATATATTTTTGGTTGCGATTATTGGTTTTTAAGGGATGAATTGTTCTAAAATTATCATGATTTCTGTGAATATTTCACAACCAGTAAGAAATCCTTTTTAGAAACTATGGGTCTGTTTCAACTCTGTGAAATCCCTGGCATTTGCAGATAAAGGTTTCAAATGTAGTTCTGTTGCCTTTGTTACTTACTGTGGATTTTTCTATATTACAGCTGTTATGTGGAGAATACTCAGGGCTTGCAGAGTGAATTGTCCATGCTGAAGTGGGTGGGATTTAGGAGTTTGCAGGCACGAAGAATTATCCCAGCTGCTTCACCTTCCATTCTCTTCTTCAATTCAAGAAAAATTTACAAAATTTGCCCTTGCATGTCTTGGATCAGAGGGAAAAAAATCCTTTGGCCTTTCAGTTTTTTGCAATTTATCAGCACTTTACATTCAGTTGTTCCTCTTAACCTTTAGTTACATTCAGCCATATCCAGCAGATCCCAAGTTCTGAATAATTTGGGACAGTTGCTCAGGACATCACTACCCAGCAGAAATTGCCTGGTTTCAGATAACATGTTTTGTGTGTGTTTTCCCTGGAATTTTTGGCCAACATGGAAAAGAAATCAAGGCACAGTTATACTACTAATTACCTGTACCTGCCTCCAAATAAAATAGGAAGTTATTAAAAACCTTCCTGGGGATTAGATAGTATTAAACAGAAGATAATTATTACAAAGGTGAGAAGAGGTGATCCCATTTTCCCATTTGCCAAACTTGGTGCAGAATGGCACTGACTTAGAGATGTGTGACTCCCAAATACAATAAAATTCTAGACTGAATTTCAGCAACAACTAATTAAGTAATTTCCAATTTTTGTTGCATTTTTAATAATGATGAAACACAAGCTGTCACACGGAGAGGTACCAAATATAACTAGACAGGAATATGCAGGCACAGAAATACAGCTTTTATATGAGTGGTTTTTCTGACAAGACAGAAAGATAGAGTTTCTAAAATAATAGAAAATAGAAGAAAACATAGCAAGGGAAGAAAGAAACTGTCAGGGTAAACAGATACTTCTTTAGATTAAGCTTTGCTCTACTGAACCTTCTCTGTCTGCAGGCTCGTTCTGATTTTTGTTGTGCTTCTGGGGTTTAGTTTGGATTTGTTCTAACAGGAAATCTGCTATGTTCTAACTTGATTTTCAATATGTTTTTAAAATAATTTTAAAGTGATTGAGGCACATTTGTAGGTTTATATTTTAGGTGAATCTGTTTTCCAAAAAGGCAAATGTGGGATATTTAAAATGATGTGATGTTGTGTACAAGAATTCAGTCTGGTTTTAAAGTCACTGCGTTCGCCTTGGAGAACTCTAAACCAGCACATCAATAATACCAGCAAAAAACAGTTTTTTCCTCAGAGTTTAGCAGGTTTTAGGCAGGCTAAATGCAGTAATTAATATTTGGTCATGTTTTACACTGATTGACCAAAGCTATTTGAGGCCTTCCGTGGTGCTAATGGCTGCTGCAGGTTCTGATGCACAACATTAAGCAGCTGATCAGCTGGAATGAGAGCGCGGGACCTTCTGTCAGGGAAGGAAGGACAAAATTGATTGGGGACACTCTCATCCTTCCAGCTCATACAGGGCTCAGCAGGAAAAAATTATTGGTTGTTTGTGTCAGTATGGCTAAGTGAGTTCCTACCTTCCCTTTCCCCGTGCTGCAGGGACACAGCTCTGGCTCCAGTATCCTGGAGTTCTGAAGATTGTTGGAATTTTAAATACTGATTTTATATTTTAGAAGCGAATTCATGCAACAAGTTTCTCTTAAATGAAACACTTCAGTGCCCAGGTGCTGCTTTCATTATTATTTAATATTTTACCTGTACGTTTGCATGTACGGCAATGTGCATTTACAACATACATGGTTTATTAATTCATAGCAAGACTGACTAAACTTTATTAAAAGAACTGTGTGGGTTTGCTGACCTTCCTTATGTTCAGGCATTGCTTTCCCGTGTCACTCACTCTGCCAGAAACTTCTCAACACAATGAAAGAGAAGAAACTGTCGATAGGTCAGCTTTAAATTGTATGCTGTTTTGCAAATATCTGTGTAGGCAATTTTTGCTTTTGAGAAAGAAATTAAAAATCCATACAGCAATATAGCTGAAGCTGATAACTTCTGACTTTAAAAAAAAGGTGCTGGCTGAGGATGAAGGTAGATCAAAGGGGCTCAGGCCAATAATCTGCACATGGACTTCAATCTGGAAGGCACAATTTATTTTTTCCAAAATATCCCATCTACCCAGTTTGAGTTTTTAAAGAAATAAATAACATAGAGTTTTGTATAATATATTTCTGTAACAAATTGCTGTATTTTTATACTATCTACTTATAAATTCTGATTTCCATTTCTGTTCTTCTAAGCATCMTTTATTTAACAAAAGGAGCTCACATAATGATCTTTGTTTCATCTTTGAAGCTGACATATCTTCTTACCATCTAATGAAACATAATATTCTCTTTATCACCTATTCTCTTTTTCCCAGTGCAGCTCRCTGCAGTTTTGTTTTATCAGAAATCAGCCAGCAACACGAGCTCTGGAAAACTTTTAGTGATCATAACAAAAAGCAGGAGATCAATGGGCAGTCCCAGAGAGTCCCTTCAAAGGAACAATGGGTGTGCAAACCGAGCCTGGGAAAGCTGAGCCTCCTCAAACCTYGGGGGCTTGGATGAAACAAAACAAATCACTCCCCCTAAGGTTCAGCCCTGATTAGCAGAGATGTCTGTGTTAGGGGGGCACTGCCTCACAAAGAGGTCTTCCAGAGCTGTTCTTCGGGAAGTGACAAATAGATCTTGCTGTTGCTTCTCAAGAGACATTCAGGGAAATGTCTCGGAATAAGAGCAGAAACAGTCCTAAGAAAGTGAAGTTCAGAGAGAGATTGTGATCAGAAATGATTCTGATTAGGGGTGAATCTGGGATCTGGATTTAGGTTTTCCTTAAGACATCAACAGTGATACAAAATTTAACAACTGAGAAGTCACCTCTTTGGTATTCCCTTAAAAGAGCATTGTGACAAGTTTTCAGGCAACTTTGCTAATTACAGATCACTAATTTGTCTTTGGATGAAGAAAAAAGTAAAAATATTTGAATACAGACCTCAAAATAGAGGTGGCTGTGTCCTTGCAGTTGGTACAATATATTTTCTTCTAATGTGAATTAATGCAAAAGAAAGAATAACTTAGGTGGGCAGTAAAAGCAGAAGAAAATGCTGAACTTTCTGAAAGCCTCTTTGTCTCTTTGATATAGCTCTTTTTATCTCAAGAGTCTCTTCCCGGAGTAAGCTTTTCATTTTTTGTTATCTGTTTTGTCAAATTTTTATAATTTAATTAAATTGTAGACTCACTCTCACCGCCATTGTTTGAACTCGCTTTGATAGAAACGCACAAATAATGTTGCAACCTTCTTAAATCCAGTGAGTCTATTTGTGTGTTTTAGAAGATTCAGAAGAGGATGAGTAGAGGAGAAAAAGGAGGAACTGTGCACAGAGAAACATTCTGGTTTGGGTCAAAGGTCCCCCATTTCTCCAGTTCTATGCACTGTGGTTGGTGTATCTGGGCCTCAGTGGCCATAATTTGTGTGGTGATGAATGCAGGAACAACTGGAAGAGAACAGATGGTTCCCCCATTCCTCTGGATTTTCTTCCAACCAAGATTTTTGTAAATCTCTTGCACCAGATTCTGTTGCCCATCTTTCCATCTTGAATCACATTCAATTCTAAAACTTGCATTACCTTTAATTCAGGGAAACATCATCRGTATAAAAGTAAAAAAAAAAAATCACAATTATTTCTGCAATCTGTWAAGTTTTTCTTACAGATTTATGTTAGTATTTTAATATTTTATTCATCTACAGACTTCTCACTTATATATCTTGGTGAACAGAATGCAACTCCCAGCATCATTCATTCCTTTACTTAGTTTTTCCTGCTGTTTCAGAACTTTACGTTCAACTGGATTGTAAATGTAGCTGAAATAGAAATGCTGAAAACATTTTAGTTCAAAAGAACAGCTCTGCACTCTGATTATTTAAAAATCTCCCCAGTCTCCTAAGTTTCAAGAACATATGGCAATTCACCCATGATTATTTTTGCTAAAAATGATTTTAATTTAATGAGTCAATGAAATTAAAGATTTCTCTTTCTGGCAGCTGGCTCTCTCACAATTCAAGGTCACTGCGCAGYGTTGACATAATTGCACAGCCAGTCTGTCCGTGTTCTACAGGTGTCAGTCGCGTTGAAAATAAACACTAATTACRTATTTTAATGTGTAGCAGAAGTCATATTCAAAAGCAAAACCAGTGGAAACAATGACAAGCTTACTCAAAGTCACTTTTGGGATGTCGAGTCCTCCTACTTTGAGGAAAGCACATTTTCCTTATTAGTACTGTGTGCATCTATTYGAATGTTGTGCTGTATCTTTTTGTTCATTAATTGCTTGACATCATTAAGACTTAAGTGATTCCTAATGATTCATAACTGAGCTTTCAGCTGGAATACATCAACATCAAGAATCAGAACGCAAATCCCAAACCCTCCAAATRGCATTTAATTTGATAAATCCGGCGGTTATAGCGTGAAAGGAAAACTCTAATAGCTCTAATACGATCAAAAGAAGGGAAAGCAACTAATACAGAAAATGAGAGAACCAAGAGATTCAAACTTTACTTAGTTTAGAGTCTAAAGGTCAGGAAAATGGTATGATTTCTGGAGCTGATGTGCTGCCAAGTGCCTGAGAGGAAAAAAAATCACTAAGCAACCCAAATCCTGAGATTAAAGAAAAAATTATAAATATTTTTTTTAAAAATCCATCAGCCCTGAAGGATGGAACAGTGTCGCCCTGAGGTAGCTCTGCCACCCTCAGAAGGAATTTATGGCATAAAAATGTCCTTGTAGTGAAAGCCAGCTCTGTTATGTGCCATATCCCTCTAATCACATCAACAGGACCGGCTCCTCCGGCAGCGGGAACCGAGGGCAGGAACAGCGCGTGAAATTAAAGCCAGTGGCAAAACTGTGCCGTGGTCTGGGCTTCACTCACCTGCATCTACGAGATAGCCATAATGAGGGAGAGGAATGCGTCCTGTTATCCTCTGTGCCACTCCCCAGGAAGGTTTTGATAGGTGAAATGCTCAACAGAAGGTACCTACACCAAAATTCTGGGCAGCATCAAAAGCTGGGTTTCCTCTTGCACTGATTTCAGTAACACACCGTCATCTCTCAGAGAAAAAACACAGGTCTGTATTGGAGAGCACTTGTTGGCCGTTTTTATGTATAGTGGCACATAAATCCTTGCAAACGCACAAGCCTGGAAAGAACTCATGTGGAAATTAAAGCAAAAGAGGGTGATCTGGAACCAATAAAAAAAAAAGAAGACTCTAAACTTGAAAAGAGCTTTTCCTACAATATTTCTTTTAAAGTTAAAAAAAGGCAGTTGTTTAGTTTTTTTCTCAGATGGTGAGAGAGTTTTGTTTGTAAATAAGATGTCATTTTCAACTAGGAAAACATAAATACAGAATTTAATTGTAACAGCTGTCATTTTCATCTGAAATTCATCTTGTGAGCCATTCTGCTCTCTACTGTAGTTATCTGTGTTTAGCTAACACGTTTCTCTTTCGTGCGTTTGAAATGCATAACGTCAGAAAGGATTGATGAACATATTTTTTTTCACATCTGTTGTTGGAAAAAAAGTATTTTTTTACTTTGCGGATTGGGGAGTCTCACTTTGAGTTCCGGGGGGGAGAGTTTAGACTTTGTCCTCACATTTGAAGCTCAGGATGTTGACTATGATCTTTTTCATCTTAGGGCCACAGAGTGGGTGGACTGAGATTAGAATTTGGTTCCACAATATTCTGTGCTGACAAATGAGTACATTAAATACTGGAACATTATTTAATTAATTGGCCTTTGCTGCTCTTTCCATAGTTAAAGTTCTGAGCCCTTGTAACAAATGGATAACTCACAGTAAGGACTTGCTATTGAATTTGGCTCCAGTCTCCAAAGCACTTCAACGTTATTTTTTTWAAAAAATTATATAATCTAATGTATATTTTATTAATCTAGCCTTTATTTGAAAACTGGGCTTTTCAAAGGAATGATATGCTGTGTTGAGCTTCAGAGGTACTTAGAGGTCTCAGATAAAATGTGAATTATCTCTGTAGTAACACATTGAGCCTTTCCCTTGCAGAGTGTCTTTGATCCCAGCCACTTTTTTTTTTTTAACACTGTGTAACCATCTGAACTTCCAGAGTCCTACACTCCAATAAGTACTAAATTCTCTGGTTGAAATTTTGTTGGGAAAGTGATTCCATTAAAAATTAGAGCCTTTTCATATTTGCATGAGTTATATTCCTTTAGCTCTGGCTATTGCACAATAGTTTCTATTCTGATGAGGAGGTCTGGGATAACACTTATATTGGCAAAATTTCCTGCTTTGCAATCTCTGTCAAAACTGGGGAGATTTCACAATGAAAGACGTTTTGGGTTTAGGCAGAAGGTATTATCCTTCTCCAGACCATGCAATGACAGTTTATATTTTATGTATATCCGTAACTGGAGCTATCCCTGAAGCCTGGGTGCTCTGTTGTTGCTGGTGGGATTCTGTGTGGTGTTTGTTTTTTTTTTGGAATGACTCACCTTGCTGGGTGCAAGAATCCTCACTGTGTGTGGTGTTCCCAAAGCATCCGTTTGACTCCYACAAAATGTCTTTCGTCAGATTTCTGAATGTGATGTAAAATTCAGAACCCTGACCCTGGCAGAGATCCAGAAGTATTTGGGCAGCACTCTCAGGCTCATGGTGGGGACTCTTCGGGCTGTGCTCTGCAGGGCCAGGGGATGGACTTCGATCCTAATGGACCCCTTCCAGCTTGGGATATTCTGTGAAAATATCTTGTTGTCTGACTGCTGTGACATGAATGGCCTCATCTGGTTTTAGGATGTGCTGCAAGGGGTGCTTGTTGTCGAGCCAAGTGGTGCAGGTGGGCTTTGCCCGTGGTGGGTGACAGCAGATCCTGGAATTCTTGTTGGTTTGTGCCTGGTTGTCTCCAGAGCAGTTTGAGTACGGGCTACCAGGTTTGCAGGTCGATTGATCAGAGGATTAGGATCAGTAGTAAAGTGAATCAGCTTGGTAGAACATGCACAGATGACACCACAGGGCCGAGCTTCACCTTAATCTGTGTGGAGCACCCGCTGCACTCGAACAAAGTTTGCGAATGCCATCGTTGGGATTATGACAGACCAGTTCCTCCTGGCTCATTCTTGTCTAGGCAGGGTCAAGCAGACTCTAATCCCTCGTTAAAAAAACCGTCCTAGGAAAACATGGGAGAATAATTAAATACATAGAGCAGATTTCACAAATCTCTTTTCTTTAGAAAGTGCAAAGTTTATTTATTAGCAGCGCAGCTCTGTTCCGTATGCGCGCCCGGCAGGAGTCTGTACCACATAAGGGGCTAGAGTGTAATTTTGTATTGCAAGGTAATTTAAGCAGGGACACAGAATTTGGTAGTTTCACACTCACAGAGGCAGCTAACAGCCTTGCGAAAGAATCTCATTGGCAAAACAATTGATTTCCAACTTCTGGAGCAGAGAACCTTCACTGCCTGGATCATGTACAATAAAACTGACATCTGAGGGTAGAGCAAAAATATGCTCTGCTTTCCTAATCCCTTGGAGGCTTGTGAAATTACTGTCTGAAAACGATAATGAGAATGGGATAATTTGTGACATTTCCCTCTGCTGTTAGAAGGTATTGATTTTATGACATTTTCATTTCTTATTATGTATTACGAGCATAAGACATCTGAATGTTAATATCAGATGCACAGAATAAACAAGCATGGTGCCAGGTAGCACTTTATTTATTTCAATTATTTTTCAGTTTTATGCTGTAGCTATTTTACCAAATCCCTGCAGGCTGTTAGCAGATAAACAATCACTCCTAAACTCTGAGAATTCAGAATTAGAGGAGGCAGCCCATACATAAACTTATTTCTTCCATGAAGTCTACCAGCCAAGAGAGATAACTTATCATCACCATGCTGAGTTTTGACCTCCCCTGTTTTATGTAAGATATTCAATTTTTCAGCCACATTGTCTGTCTAATTTAGACTGTTAATGCCTTGGGGTCGTTGTCATCTTCCTCCTCACACAGGAGAGAGCTGCTGCAAATGCTAATGCACTCACCACAGACCCAACAGTGCCACTTGTGTTCAGCCCTGCTGCATCTTACCTGTCAGGTCTTTGTGAAGGGTAAATTCCCTCTCCTAGTGGTTAAACCACCAGGGCAAGGTTATGGAGAAGCTACCTCATCAAGACTGTCTTGGAATTCTTCAAGCTTTGTTTGACCTCTTAACCATAGAATAGTGCAGTCCTATAAGCAGCTTTGCTCGCAGCTGTGTCTGGGATCAGCTGCAGATACTTATTTTGGGTTTCTGGAGAGATCTCTGTGTATCTCCTCTCTGTCCATCATGTTACTATGACGAGTTGCACCCAAGGAGTGGGAGAGCAAGGCGTGCAGGTCAAGGAGTTCTGGCAAAAACCTCGGGAGGCTGAAATTAATATTGCCAAAAAGAGAGACAGGAAATGAATTAAATTCCCCCAGAGAAACTCCCTGCCCAGGCTCGGCTGTGGCAGTGCAGTTATGCTCTCGGTAAACGTACGGCAGTAGGGTACTCACCACGCCCAGGGTGCTACAGAGCCCTGGTTTTGTGCCAGCACATAGGATAAGCATTTACAATATACAGATATTGTCYAAGGCCAGCTTGGGTGGAGCTCTGAGCACCCTGCTCTGGTGGGAGGTSTCCCTGCCCACAGCACCATGGCCTTTGGGCTCTGTTTTGCCCTTGGCACAGAAGGAACTTGCCCAGGGCTCCCGCTTGGCACATCCATCCCAGCATCCTGGGGGCATGAGCAGTGTGGGCAGGAATCTATTTTCTCCTTGGCCATCTGCATTTAAATTGATACATTATATGAAAGAGCACAAGCGGACCCAGGAAACAAAAAAATTATCCTAYAGTTGGTGTGGGTAGAACGGATTTTAAGGGTTTGTTTATTTGTKGTTTCAGTTGGGTTTGGTTGAGATTTTTTAAGTTTGCTGTAGGGGAATTCGTAGTGAATGGATAACATTGTACAAAAATAAGAACTGAGGAGTAAAGAAAAAGAAATTGCTATTTTTATGCCTTGTGAAGTTGACTAAGTTATAGATATTGTATGTGAACTATATTTATATCAAATTTATAGAGMGCTTTCTCACAGAGCAGGGTAGTGAAGAGAAGGGAAAAACAATATCATAATAAGGTCAGAGCATGAGAGAATAACTGAATTGTCCAGAAAATAAAGCCACACAGGGACCTCAAAAACTGGGATATCAAAAACATCCAAAATACCATTCACAAAGTATCAGTCCCTTGTGGAGACTTCAAATGATCCAAGCTTACTTTGTCTGAAATAGAGCTTTTATAAAGAAAATGCTAGAACCAGGGAAAAACTTTCTTTGGATCCTTTAACAATGAGGTCTGCAAATACAATGTTATTGAAATTCTTTTTATGTGTACTTCAGAAACAAAATCATTTTGGGTTTCTTTAAAGAAAAGGATTGTGTAGATTTTATCAGACTTATACAGTGTAATCATATTTATATCATAATTTTCTGGTTTGTAACAATACCCTTGTAAATATTCAGTTCCCTTTCAATATATATACTTCTATTTCTGGGGGTCACAATTTGATCTGAGTGCAAATTACTTTAAGCAGCAGGGGGCCAAGCCATAGATATGTATTCCGATTTGGATCCAGCTACTAAAGTGGAATATTTAAGTGTTCAGAGAGTTTTCATGTTGTTATGGAGCTGGAGAACAAAAACCATCAAACACACACAAATTCCACATTGCACTTTCAGAAGGAGACACAAAGAGAGAAAAAGAAGGCAAGAGAAAGAAAGGAAAAGAAGAAATAATGTTTATGTGCATTTCTTAGCTGGAATTTCTCTCTAATACCACAGAGCTCAGTTTGAGCTTGTCTTGCACACRCTCAGCAAGGAATATTTGATTCTTATAATTTTAGTCTAATGCTGTTGTTTTCTTCCTGCATGGAGAATGTAAAATCCACTCTTTGGGCTGGTCCCAGCCCTTGTCTGTTCAAGGGGTTTGCCTGCACATCCCTCTGTGCTCTCTCCACAGACCTTTGTAGCAACCAGAAGGACCTTTGCAGAAATCTCAAAGAATTGCTGAGAGTCCCATTAGGAAAAGCTACCAGCACTGGGGGGGGATGAGGGAAGAGCAACAGATGAGTTAGTTATCATTCCAGTAGAGAAAAACCTCATGGGAATTCCTGCTCCTTGGCCAGTGGAGAATCCACAGAGGAAACTTGAAGCTGCCTGGTGATGAGAAAAAACATTGATTAATTAATGCCCTTTTGCATTAATTGATATTGCAGCAATCCAGGCATCAACCATTTACATCTCCCTTCTGTGATATCTTTCTGTATCAGRCATACGTGCAGCTAGATTCCCATGGATAGTGGGAAGTGCAGGAACTTSTGCCATGACTCTACTGGAAAACTCCCATATGCGCCCAAAATGTKTTCAGAGGAATTTCCACTCTTTAAAGATGTTGAGTTCTGCGTGTCTGGYTCCTGGTAGGAATTACCAGAAGGAGTTTTCCAGAGAGTCCCTCTTTAGTGGGAGGTTGTTTGACCAGATCTCTTTTCACTTCCTGTAAGACTGATGTGGAATTGAAAAGTTTCAAATACAGAGATATAAAACAAAACTCAAACAACTGGAAAGCGCTGCTTGGTATAGCATAAAACCCAAATTCATAGATATTATCAAATTAACTAATACTGCTAAAGCATTATCACTATTCCTCTCATCAAGAAGGAATGGAAGTAAATACTGCAAAAGGAGCAGCCTGGCATCTCTGGGTATGAATCTCTAACTCCATGGTAGAACTCAGAGGTGGTAAAGAGGAAGCAAAGACAAAGGTTTTTATGAAAAKAACACCTATTGGAACATCAATATGTCAAAGCAGAACAAGAAAATTGTTTCCTGCAATGGTAAAAGGAAAAAAGTGTGAGAGAAAAGCACGAGGGGGTAGAAGAAAGTGGATTCGAAAATTATTTACCACCCTACATGATTTCAGCAAACCAGCCTTTTAYCTCTATCTGTCTTGAGTATTTGGAACTAAATGTTTTGTGTGGGAAATGAAAATAGGTTGATTAAGCTTGTTCTCGTCCTCCCTCCATGCATCCTGTCCATCACTGTGACACTCTGTGATGGAGAGCTGCTGCATTGCACAGGTAATAGATGGGGAATTGTTTCAGGCCCTGGTGCTCCTGGTGTCTGATTATGATCTAGGCTAGCAATCACAGCAATTGCTGCTGAGAGTCATCTGCAGCTCACCCATTCCCCGAGCTGCTCACTGAAGTCGGGGGATTTGTGTGCTGCAGCAAGGTGTGAGTTATAAAGGAGTTATTTGTAATGAACTCCTGCAGATGAGGCTTATTCCTCCAACTCTTTCGTGTGGATTATGGCTTGTGAAGACAGGGAABAAGAGTTATTACTGGAGTGTTGTGTAAGTCACTGTCTGCCTGTGCCACGTGGCACAATTTCCTGTGGGAAGCAGATGCTGTCAGAGCAGTGCCCACAAAGACACTGCCAGTTGTGTGCTTACATCACAGACAGAACATAATTAGTCACTTTACATCTACTGTCACTTCATTTTGACAATTAGGAGGTTGAACAAGAGAAGGCTGTGGAGGAAGTTTACTGCTTCTGTTGGAAGGCAGAGTTGAGAACTGAGGAGTGTGTGTTCCTTCACACCTCCTCCGAGTTAGATTTAAACTGAACTGGCACTGAACTAACAGGTTTGCTGCAGGATTTCATCACAGAAGTGCTTAAGTGTCTGCTGTAAATTGAAGTAGGTTAAATGTATTAGAAATTAAGTAGCTATTTCCTCTGGAATGTCTATGTTCTTTCTGCAAAGTTTCATTTCAGTAATTTAGAAAATATAGTGTTATCAGTTTTGTGCAATATTTATGGTAGTGTGTCATGTGAATGAGGAAAGGAGAGGAAAAAAATCCAGACCCTGAGAACATTATGGAAATTATTCTTTGCAGATATTGTTGTCTTTGTCTTYTATACCCAACTCTATTTGCATGACCTAATATTATCATAACAAGCAAAGCAAAYCCTCCCCAGAGATGAAATGCTGCATGGCTCGGCCTCTTACTGAGGAGATTGGTAACTGAGAAGCTTTCATTGCACATATTTCACGTGTTAACATCCCAAATCCCAGAACCGTTTTCATTAGGTGATTTCCTCACTCTGTCTATGTAGTATTAAATATCTTTAATTCCTATTTGTCTTCTAGCTGAAATGAGATGTTACCCAGAAACTTAGAGGCTGATTGTCTACCTCCCTACTGACAGATGCAGTGACTAAGTAAAGGGAATAAATCTTTTTTTTTTTAGTTCTTTAATTAAATGTCTACAGCTATTTGAACCTTGGGAAGCAACTAACACGTTTCCCACAATGACAAAGACTGAGCAAGATCTATTTCTCCTGACTTTGATTTCTATTCTTTCTTTTTTTTCCTGATTCAAGTTATTACAGCAGAAATTGTTAATATAAACAACTTTAAATCATGGGGTTTTTAAGACACTTTCTGGGCGACTTCTTGAAATTAAATTAAGACTGTGGAAGAGTCCATCATTTGGATTTCACAGAMCATATTTTGCTACCACTCCAATTATTTACTTCAACTTGTTCGGGCTTGTTTATATAAAGATAAATTCACAAATGTTTGAGAGCAACTTGTAATAAGGAGAAACATGAAGTCAAAATATCTTTATTCAGGTCCCTTTCAGGAAAGGTATAATAGCTTCTTATTGTCCATAATTTGAGTTTTAGACAGAAGACTTGAAATAGCTGAAAAATGTTAATGGTCATTTGCTTAACTCTAAAGATATTTTTTTTTCTATAATTAAGTTCTAATCTCAAAGACAATCAATTCTGACATATGTACATACACATGGGAGATTTCCCAGTAGTTAGAAAGTGTATAAATGCTTATTTAACACTTTCATAAAATGGATAAATTTGTGTATCTACATCAATTTTTAATTCCTTCCTCAGATTATTTCATTCAAGCTCTCATCAAAGACAGGCACRGATGAAACCAACGTCGTTTCTATTTCTCTGTCTAATGATATTTAAATAGTTTTTATTCAGACATGAGAAAATAGTACTTTTATGGACAATATGCTCCTGTGATTCTGATGCCCACAGAACACTCGTGTTTTAATTAAGAGGCAGGATGATTTTCCTAAATTCTACTTTCAGTGTCTCTCATTTGCAGCGAAGCTTTTCTTATCTGATGCACTGAGTCAGAGACGCAGACCCCACCCCCTGAGTAGAAATTCTAGTTAAATCTGATACTATTAAAAAAACCCTAAAAAMCAACCAAATCACCCCAAAMGCAGAGACAGTGCAAACTTGAAGTGCACACCTGACTGGGTCAGTCAGGCTACCTGTGGAGCTGGGCATGAATTCAGGGGTGAATTCACACCAAGGCAAACAACCTCCTCAGGTTTAATGAGCTCCCCACAAACCACCAGGGAAGTGCTCCAGGGAAGGAATACATTCCATTTCCATCACTTCCACACTCATGAAATAAGTGACTGCCTAAAGTAGTTGGATAAAAGCCTTTGAGATGAAAAATAAGAGGGTTTTTCCATGCACCTCAGAACTCTGGTGTGGCCAGGGGATGGCTGGGAGAGCTGGGCAGGGAYCTGTCTGAAGCCATAGAGCTTTAAGTGAATTAGGGCAAACAGTCTGGGCTGCTCCATCATAAACTCCAACATTTCTAAACACAGGGAAGAACACCCTGGAGACTTCCAGTTCACTCTGAGGGTTTGGTTGGGGTTTTTTTAAGCCAAAGTTTTTAATGAAGACAAACACACCTTTTTATTTTTTTTTTTCTGGTGAGATATTTTAGCTTCTCCACCCCACACCCCATTTAGTGAATTTTTCAGTTCCCAGTGTGTGTTGTACTGTTGCACACCCTCGTACCTTCCCCAAAACTTGGTGGAGAGAAAAAGTCTTTGCAACCAGAGAGAGCAAACAGCAGAGCTGTCATTTGTTAAATTGGGTATTGTCTCATTAAATTTCTGTGTAGTGCTGGGAAAGATGAGGAGGAGAGTGACAGATTCAACTCCACGATCCCACAGAAAAGTTTAGCTGAGCTCTTGAGGGTAAATGGACACTAATTTCTGACAGGCGCAGGGATTTGATGGCCCTGCAGCTCACGGCATATCCCAGGCACAAAGCAAACATCCCGTGCCCTGTGCTGAAAGGAGGATGAARAGAGAAGCCAGGGAGTGTGAGAGAAACTTTTATGGCTTGGTATTTTTCTGTGCTGAYGGATATCCCTATCAAACAAATCAGTCCAGCAAAATGAAATGTGCCTCGAACATTCTGTCAAAATCGGAGTCTAAACCAAGGGCTCCTGAGGTTCAGAACTTCCCTTTTTTCCACCTTTTAGGCTGTCATGTCACAGGAAATGGAAACATAGCAGTGCTATTACCAAGGCAATCGTCCTGGGCTCCAGAACCAGATTCTGCTGGGAAATATTCAGGTTGAATTCTAGGCTAGAGCAAGAATAGAAGTGAAGTGAAGATTTCTATGAAATCTGAGTCATACTTGGACTATGTAACATTTCTCTGTGAACATTTAGATTATCTAAACTTTGACTTCATCTAAATACAAGATTCCTTCGCTTTCAGTCTGTTTTGCAGAATGAAAAAAAAAAAACACACCAAAAACCCCCAGATATTTTAATATATTTCCTTTTTCTTTAAACAGGAGGTAGAAAGAGAGAAAGCCATGCTTTCTCTTGGAAGATAACAATGTGCAGTACAAATATTGTCAAATTTAGAGGTCAAGTGTTTAAAGTGTTGTCCCCCGTGGGAAAATATGTTGGTGTTGTTGGTAGGTGGAAGTAATTTGTTAGAGCTGGAATGTGGCCACAGTGGTATAAATCAAAGATAACCTGGTAGACCATAAACACCCTCTTGTAACTGTGGGGTGTATTTTTAATTTGACACTGGTGTGCTGTGAACAGGCAGCTCAATTGTCCTTTTGGGTGTTCCCAAAGGTGAGGGGGGAAAATGTGGGATCAAATGTTTCTTTCTCCGTTTAGGAAAATGAACTTGTTWWYCMMMAAAAAAGCTGCACTGGAAATTAGAGAAATGTGGAAATATAGTAACCACAATACTTTTAGGTTTTCCACTTGTCACTATATTCTTAAGTGTAGCTGCACTATGTCACAACAGTTTATAGTGTTTGTTATTTATTCATCTAATACCCCAAATGATTTGGGGTCTAGATGAGAGCAGCTCTTCGCCTTAGTACTAGAGGAGAAAAAAAACTAGGCAAGGAATTAGTCACAGCCACATGGTTTTGATTCTGCCTAGTTTTTACTACAACAGGACCAGTAATGGTCCACAAAGGGATTCTTTCTTGAATGAAGGCTGCTCGTGGTGGTTTTAACAAATTATAGTTAATAATTCAACTTAAACAAGATTCACAGTCAAAACCAGTCAGCTGAACATTTGTTTTCTGATGTATACAGTCTGTGTTGGTTCTCTATCTAAATGCTTAAACACATTTTAAAAGAAATTCTGTAAACAAAATTTATTTTAACAAATTGTCCTTTGTGTTAATAGATTTTAAAATAAATCTGTTCATGCGATTAGTGTGTGAAATGGCTTTTAAATGAGATGTGTTTTATCAATTTCATAAAATGTGTGTTTGGTTTTGGTTTCATGAGGCAAAATATTTTAGTCATCAGTARAAGAATGATATTTAGCTGATAAAGAACAGCCTCTCATTACGTTCATACGTTTCACAATAGTCATAAGTGAAATTTAACTCATCAAAGGCCAAATCCTCTGGAAAGGGCAATAAATAATTACTTATTCACAGATGTGAGCATTTGAGGAAGTCTGGGTTTCTGATACTGCCAGAGACCTGAAAAGTAGGAATAAGAGGAAGAACTATAATTCTTTGACAAGTTTGAAAGATCCTTTGGCTAATTTATGATGGCTTATTTGGCAAGATTCTTCATAATTTTTAAAAAGCTTGAAACTCTCATGAAGTTTCTGGAATGCAAAGTGATTCACAAAGGAAAAAACCTAAGTTGCATTAGTGCGTGATGCAGGTGGAAGTTCTTGTTTTCAAAACAATATGGAAAGCCTTGGATTGTGCTCGGCCTGCTGAAATTCCAGGTTCATCCAATAATCTCATCTTCTCTAAAATGCTGTGACATAGCTGAAATACCTGAAATGTCAGATATTTTTAGCTGCTCAAAATTATGGCATCTTGGATCAAAGACTGTTGGATGGCCTTAACTGCCTGATTTTTTTTTTAATATATATTTTTTCCCCCTTTCCTCTAATCCTTAGGATTTGTCTTCAGAGGTGCTGCCAGGCAGCTGGGTGTGAGCCAGCTCTTCTTCAGGAGCCTTGGGGCAGAATTTCTGTGTCATAACCCGAGGGTGCTGTGTCCACATCCTGGCTCAGGTAAGGCAGAGGTGTCTCTGTTCATTTATCTGTTGCTCTATTCTGGCACACAAAGACCTCGAATTGCCTTGGAAAGTGCAATCCTTCAAAAGTTATGTTACACAATGTGTAAATGAAGTACTTGTGGAAATGAAGTTTGGGTTTTTTGTTTTTTTTTTTTTTTGAAAGAAATATTTTCCTGGAATTTTCTGTATGSTGCTTTGTTAAAAAGAACCAAAACCAAAAACGGAAATATTTTATAACACTGTTTTACACCAGTTTCACAGATGTTGTGGAAAGAACAGCTTTTAGTGTGGTGCTGTTGTCAGAGAAACATGTTTGCCCAGCAGGTTCAGACCAAGGTGGATGGAGAGTTTGGATTCAGATTGTGTGGGCAGAACTCCTCTGTTGTGGTGGTCTAAGGACAGACTTCAGGTTTTTCCAGGACAGACTTTAGGTTTTCCAGGACAGACTTTAGTTTTTCCAGCTGTTCGGGGTAGCAGAGCTGTGTCTCTTCTGGCAATGATGAGTTTAATGAAGTCTGATGTTATATCATGGTGTGTTAAGTTAGAAATGTAAAGTACAAAGGAAATGTGAAAAGAAAATAATCAGTGAATAATATAACTGGCTGAATTGTCTGGATTTATTCTTAATTTCTATTATATTTCAATTAACATTCTTTAGGATACATTAGGATAGGGTTCTTATATATGATAAATTTGGAAAAGAAATCTACTTGGTGGTGTGAGACTTTTGGTCATTTCACAGAATTCTTCCTTTTGGACCTTGAAAATTGTGTTTCCAATCACCCTTTGAGAAACCAGAAATTATGGCTGTGCAGGAATAAAGTCTGACTGTGGAGGTGAGAGAACAGAAATAATATTGACATATAGACAGAGATCTTTAGATTTGATTAAGAAGTTAGCAACAGTGAGGGGGGTAATCATGTAATTGAATTAATGACAAAAATATGTCCAACAAAGAAACTTATTTTGACTTCAAATAAATCAATATTTTGAGACATCTAGTTTTTGATGACATAATTTTCCTTTAAGTACCGGTGACTTCTGAATCTGGATTGTGAATGGAACCAGCTTGTTAAGGGAAATAATATTGTTCAACAATGATACAATAATATATTAATAAATTAGTTATTAACTAGTCTGTATTTCTCATGTAGGTTGAATAAGGAAGACTGTTGGCATGTGTTATTTAGATGAAGAAAGGAAAGAAAGAATTTAGGTCAGAATTAGTTAGTCCTTCTGTCAGTGATTTGCCAATACATCTGGAAGAGTGTACTCTTAAATATATTTAGATAAATAACTTATAGAAATGAAAACAAAACAGTTTATAAGTGAAGTTGTCYTTAAGTAGAAGAACAATAAAGAGGCACAGAGAGAAAATTAACTGGAAGGAAAGAATTTCTTACATAAAAGACAATATRCTGTACTTTTCTGTACTTTTGTTGTACCAAAATCAAATGCTTTCAAGAAATGAGCACAAAATGAAATATTCTAGTATCTAGATGTTGATCTTCACTGATAATTAGTTTTTAATTTGAAATGATATCTCAAATTTTCATCATAATGGTTTGCCTAGTGCAAGCTTATGAAGGTGGTGGAAAGTATCAGTGTGAGAAAGGTATCTAAACATCCTCCTTTCTTCAATAAAAACTAATTTTAGTTAAGTTACTTACAGGTCTTTAACTTCAGAGAGAATGGTGAATGATGATTTTCTTTGAAAATAGAGATCACTTTTAAGTCCTTAAAATTTTCTTCTGAAAACAGATCTATGCAGGGAGAGACATATCAACACCAAATTTCATTATGCAACTAGAGCAGAAAATCACATGAAAGGATCATTATCATTAGTAGTAAGAATGGCTTGGCAAAAAATTTTACTCTGATAATCACAGAATTGGGTCATTGTGTCTTGTGGATTTGTTGATTTCCTTTACTCCTTCTAGTTCCAAAGAGAGAAAAAAGGAAAAAAAAATTCTGTTTGCTGGTTAATACAATCCACATTCAATGTCAGTAGAGAAAGCCCATGCCATGTGAAAACAAATAGCTCTCAATCAAACACAAAACATAAACTATATTCTCTTTTGAGAGATGTCTAAATAATGCTCTCCTGATTCAGTGAAATGACGAGCTTTTCACTTCTCTGTTTGCAAGTAGTTAAGGCATTTGCCTCTTTTAAAATGTGGAGGTGCATAATGGATAAAACCAGATACAGTTATGGGAATATTGATTAAAACAAAGCAGTGTGGCATCCCAGGGTTTTAGCAGGGCTGTGTCCCTTCGGATAAGAGTATGGCATCTGTTTTTATAAGTCTCTTCATGATTAAATATGTCTATGTATAGCATGTATGGGTTTGTGTGTCTATAAATACACACTTCTCTATAAATAGTACATTTTTCTAATTGCTTTCTTCTTGCTGATGTATTTATCACTTCTCACCTTAAGATACTGCAGAAGTTTGCATATTCTTACTAACAGTGGAAGGTAGATCAGTTGAGAACTCTGTTTCACGTTCTGCAGAATTAATCTAATTCCTTCTGCAAGCCCCATGTCCTGCATCACTGCAGCAGTTCCTGGCCTCTCATGTGTACCGTGAAAGTCCATATTTTGTTTTCAATCCACACCTTGCTAATTTTCCTGCTTGCTCTGGCTTCAGTTTTAGGACAGAATGACTAAAAGCTCTCTGTTTACCTTCCTGCACATAACCCGAGCACTTCATCAGAATTCTTGCACTTGAAAATATGTTGTGTGGGCTGGTGAGTGAAAGTTGCTTCCTAATAGGGACAGAAGAGAATTAACTCATTGATGCTACCAAGAAGGAAATATTTTGGTTGCTGGGCTTTTCTTATCAGCAGTAGTCTGTCACTTAGGCCTGTTCCTGAATTCATGGGATGTTTAAAGCTCTGCCTCTGGGGATGCCTTCAGCCACAGATGACGGAAGCACCAGAACTGGCTTTGTGGTTCTATTTCATATTTTCTTTATGGTTGTACTCTGCTCATGTGTATCCCCCGAACTCCTCATCTTGCTGACGGTTTCTCTGATGATGGATAGCTGCAACCTGTCATCAGTGTGCTGGGAGAACTTATTACGGTGTTATATATCATTAGGGACCCCTCTCTCAAGACAGGTTACTATTATATATCATTAAAATGATGGCCAGTAGGAACAGGCATCCCAGAGAGGGAATCTTAGAATTTTATGTGGGGGGAAAAAAATCCTAGTTTATAGGTGAGCTGGGATGAAAAAAATATAATAGGTGGGAGTTGTAATATAAATAATATTAAAAATAACTGCTATTTTTTATATAAATTGTGTCTAAAAGGAGTGTCTAGATCATAAAAACAAACTCCTGCGCAGCAGAAAATGTTTATAACGGAGGTTTTTATGCATAAGACCTGCTGTGCTGTAACTCACTGAACTATGACAGGTATGGCCAGAAAGTGCAGAGCCAAGCCTGAGAATCATTTTGAAATGAAAGGGCACAGTAGAATTTTTCAGAATTTAAATAACCGCAGGACTCCCATTATGAATCTGCCTATGGTGTTAATTGTGGCTGCAGAACTTCCCCAGTGTCTCAGAAATGCACTATTTCAGTGACGACAATCTTGAGAAGCTGAGTACTGAGAGGAAGCTGTGGCTTCTGCTCGTCAGAGTTCCCAGACATATGGAAACTGCAAGGATCTGTGTGTGCACGTACAATTCCCACAGAAGTTGCCAGGAATTAGCTGAAGTTATCCAGGAATAGAGTTGGACATGGTGTGTGTGGGCTATAACCTCGTTACTACAACAGTCTCTCAGCTTTTCTTGCCAGTGAGCATTTTGTAGTTACAGAACCACGATCACCTTTCTAATGCAAATACATCTCCTGCTGTGTGTCAAAAAATGGGGTTGAACCTCAAAAATCATAAAAATGAGGACTATAGATGTACGTGGCTGAGGTTGTGGAATGGGATGAGTCTTTCCCCACACCATTGATGATGTGCYGCAGTGGATGAGGCTGCTGGAACTCTTGTCCTCTGCTGCTCCCCTTTTTCCTCTGTAATTGCAGCAGAAATGTTTACCTACAAACCAAATGGTTAAAAACCAAGACAGTGATGCTATTTCCATCCTTAGAGATTGTCGTTTTATATCTCCTGAAGCCATTAAGCCTCATTGCTTTCCTATTTTCTCTATTAGAATTAGATATTGGTAGATCTCCTGCATACTCAGTGCTCTGTGATTCTAAAGTGCATAATGCAGCCCTTAGAGAACTGAGATTTCTGTTTGTTTGCTTCTGTACATGCTCTTGAGATGATGATGGTGACGGCCTCTTAAATCTAAAACTGAATAAACATTTGTGTCCTTACATAATGTTGGTGAAAGTGTTTCAAGTAGAAGAGTTCAGATTCTTTTCAGATTCACTTTAGATTTTTTTTTCAGCTGTTTTGTGTTCTTGTTTTTCCTTAATTCAGTTTTACACATTGCTCAAATATTCATGTTCTTGCTTAAAATAACCCAAACCACACAACTAAATCTTGGGAGGGGTTTTAATACTACTCTTACTTGTGTGATTCACTTGCTGTAGGCAGCTGTTCTTGATTTATAGAACTTGTGCTAAGGTTAGCAGGGGGAAAAACTTGCCGAGGTAAAGGAACAACAAGAAGAAAATTGTGATATTTTTAATTAGACTTACCAAAATATTTAAAACACTTTTATTAAAAAATATGTCTGTATCCCTCTCTGAAGAGTGTTATGTATGGATACAAAAAAACTGGTTTTTTCTGGGTATGAATGCTGAGTTTTAAACAGTTTATGGACTTTGGAGAAATGTGAACAAGAGAAGAGGATGGCTGCAAATCCTGCTCCGGGGTGGCAGCTGCTGTGGTTTGTGAGCGTGTTCTCATAACATGGTGTGTCAACACCATCTGCTGAGCAGGGACTGAGTCTGGCCTGTGCCGCCTCCACATAAAACCCAGACTGTTTCCAGCAGCATGGGAAGGACGAGAGCAGGGCCAGGGTGTCCCGGGCAGCTCAGCTCAGGTGCATTCCCAGGGGAATGGGAGGGGTCCTGCATCTTCATATTCCCCTGCACACCTGCTGGAAAGGGTTCCTGGGGGAATTGCCTGGCTGCAAGTGTTTCCGTTGATGGTCTTCCTAGAGATTAAAGGTCAATATATCACACCTTCATATGTAACAGCCTGGTTAGGTCAATCCCAGATTTTGTTAAAGTATTGCAGTCTTTAGGAAGATTCTATTTATTCTGTACATGTGTTCTGTGTCTATAATACACAAATAATGTATGTATTGCTAGGTTTTTTTGGACCATTTACAGATTTGTCATTTCTAGCTTAGTGGCACATTTCTTCTTTTTTTGTCCCAGGCTACCTGGAGCTTGTGCAGTAATATTCATATTAACATTGATCTGAATTATTCTTGAAAGCATTATTTCATTGTGAATAAGATGATAGTATTTATTGAAATATAATGTTGCCTGTTCCATTTTCACTTTGTCCAAAGATTGCTTTGCCTGATGAAATTAAATAATTACTTTTATCTATCAAAGTCTTTTCCCTGGGGACATATTTGTTCCTGATGGAATAAAACACAAGGTGAAGAGTTAAACAGTAAAATAATACTGATTGCAGATAAGATGTTTCCTACATGTGCTTCACACCAGGATGACATGAAAGCTTCAAAGTCAAAGCTTCATGAGAGTCTACAAACTAAAAACTGGTCCTTAGAAAGCACCATTCCTTCCAAATACATGTCATATATAAAAATATATATACACTATAATTTCACAATCACTGAAGGTACAACAGTGTTTCAAAATGTGGAAAGATGACCTCGAGTTCCCACAAAACAAAAAGGAGTTTTGTTAGAAGTTGTCAATTGTAAAATCTTGCACAAATATTTAAGATATTGTGGAGGTTTGGACACTACGTAAGTAAAAGGGGATTTTCTGCTACTTTGTGCAAGTCTTGGCGATTATAAAGTATAAATGATTATGGGATAAGAGAGTCCTTCCCTTTCGGTTATCTAATTTAACATACACTGAACAGCATCTTTTTTTGCTAGGTCTGATAATATGGTGTTTTGCTTTGGAAAGTCACTGATAGTGGCAAAGATAAATATTTTTTGAATCGTAGTTGGCAGTTTGAAAGATGGRTATCTTTACTGCTATTTACGGTGAACATTCTTGCATTCCACTCGAGTATCTCATGTGTAAGTCTGTCTCACTTTACCTCGAACTTGAGCATTTCCCAGGAGGGTTTCACAAACAATTTGTTGTTGCTTATTTCAAGGTGAACRGGGCTTCTTGCTGGTAGCTTCCCCTGTTAGAGCTTCTCTGTTCCTCATAAATGATTAAACACGTTTTTAGCCCTGAATTAGGAACAGAAATCTGCTTAGACTRTTAAGGAAGTTCAACCTTGTGCATTGATAAAGTGCACGGGTCTGGTTTGTGGCCCACGTGGAACTTGCAACAGGAAAACGTAATGAATGAAGTCAGCAATGGCACTTGTCACTTCGCTGCTGTTGGACTTTTAGTGCCTGTGTTCTGTACATTTGTGGCTGTGTTTTCTTTTAAATTACGACACATTAAACATCTTCATAGAAATTTGCAGCACCTACCTGGCAATAAAAAGCCACGTGGTCCGTGCTCTTCATAGGCAGGAGTGTTTCAAAGGAGCATAAAACTGCAATAGCTGAACAGCTGGAACTCATCTAAGGGTGCCTGTACCCTGAGCATCAGTTTAGATTTATTTTTATCCTTTTCTGTGTTGTTTGCCATCTGGATTAAAATTGATATTAAATATTTGGATGTAGTCTCAAATCCTCTTACGTTTTCTAAACACCATATTACACGAGCTATTAATGCCACCACTGAACACAATCACACTTGTATCCAGGCAATCTCATTGGCTTTATTTGCCTGTTGCATGTGCACCACTTTGACCTTTTGTCTGCTGACTTTATAAACCTGTGTCAATTTAGAACTTAGACTCCAGTCAGTATTGAAGAAAAGGGGACAAGTTTCTGAATTTATATTTTTTTCTTGCCACTCAAATAGACACAGTAAAAAAGTAAAATATTTTGTAAATGCTGATATGCTGGCTACAGTGGCTTGTCACCTCTGCCTGACTGACACTGTTTATATCTAGTACGTTTGTCAGGAAAACAATAGTTTCTGTGGGGTTTAGAGTTAAATACAACAGGATTCCTGCCTTTCTTTTCTCTTGGTTTGTCTCTCTCTCAACATCGTGACCATAAAGAAGAGCCAAASAGCAGTAGAAGTGTAGAAGCCAAAGGGAGGAAAGCTGTGAGTGCATTATTTGCACAGCAGTGTGTTGTGTGTGCTTGTGGCTAGAAAGGCTTCAGGTTTGATTGGTGTGACTCAGAAGCATGGTAACAGTGAGAAAATTGTTATTTGGATGGGAAAAGAGTGAGAAACAGGAAGAAACAGCGCCCCTGGGTGGRGTTTTGAGCAACCTGGTCTAGTGGAAGGTGTCCCTGCCCATGGCAGGGAGTTGAAACAAGATGGTCTTTAAAGTCCCTTCTAATCCAAACCACTCTGTGATTCTGTGAAACTTCCCTTTAAGAAGTAAAATATCAGGTAGTTATTAACATAAGAAGTATAATTGCCTTAAAACTATGTTAACAGTTATTATATTGATCTTTTCTGTGCAACAGCAATGCAATGGGAGTTTGAAGTGAGCAAAAATTAGGACGTTAATGCTGTAATCTTGATGGAACCTGTGATAGTGAAGTCAGGTCACTTTAGAACTCAGTTCAGTGTCTGACAGAGTGGGATATGCTGCAATTGTCAATACCATACAGTTTGATCCTGGTTTGAAGTACTTTCAGAGATGCACCGGGGTTTATTAATAAAGATTCACTTGTTCTTTTATTGATCAGTGGTACAGATCACACCACCACCATGAATTTACTTGTTAAGCACTAAGCCACCTACATCTGAGCACTGCTTAATGAAAGGACTCTCCTGAGTCACAGATCTGGAGGAAAAAAAAAAAAGATTAAAAAGGCGAGGGACCAAGGATACAGATAAAACTGGTTGCACTTCCTACAACTAAGAGTACTTGGCTACTGAAATCCTGAGATTCAGTGTGTTTGTGARGAGGGAAAAATCAAGGGGGGGGAGGTCCCATGGTTTAGGGGAAAAAGGTTTGACTGACTTCTGTGCTGTGCTTTGGACATAGKGTTAGTACAGTGGTGTAAAACTGAAATGCATAAATTCCGGTGCAGCGTCTCTCTGAACTCCTTCCTTGACCCCGCGTACAYACCCCTGACCTTAAAGTAATCTCTGTGAGCCTGGTACTCGTGCAGGAACTAAATAATCCGAGAGAATATCTGTGGTGGGGGAGTGATAAAAATTGCTTTACACAGCTTCATCCCTGTGCTTAGTGCTCGGAGGGAAGCCAAACTCCTCACTCTGTGCCAGCAGCCCTTCAGGGTGTGAGAGGCTCCCAAGGAGTCTAAAGCAGCAAGGCAGAAGTTCTTTTTCTGACCTGTACAGCTGCAACTGTTTGTTGTGGTTCTCTTTACTTGCAGAACAAATGATTTTTTTTTTCTCTTGGAGGAGATGAATGTCAGAATTGAGCTGTTTGAGTCCTGAGTGCTGTTTACTGTGGGCTCCAGCTTGCCCAAGGGCCATGGCTGCTGCTGGTGCCTCAGCACAGCTCTGGTGTTTTGGAGCTCGTACAGCACTCCTGAGCARCTGCAGTTGTAGCAGAAAGATGTGCTGGGTTTGAACTCAAAAGATAAACCAGGAGGATGCTGCCTTGCTTCTTTTTGCATATTGTGGATACAAATTTTACTCACTGGCCAGGTTGAGGAGAGTGCAMTGCTAAACCTCTCTTATATTTAGCACAGCAAGAGGGGTTATCACTGAAAATACAACCAGTRTAAGGAAGGTATCAAGAATCACAGCTTGTGTTTTGTCACACAAGTTTAAAAAAAGCAGTCAAACTTTCCCAATAATTTTACAGCTCACACTACGTCCTAAGGCCGTGACTGGGGCAGTGGAGGGGGGAAGCTGCTATTAGCGACTTTAATTTCTCTTTTTCATTTAAATGTTGTATCCCAATTTTTGCTGCTGTTGTAAAAATAAGTAGGTTCGGAACAGAACTGAACTTTAAAWTTTAAGTTGGGAATTTGCAAATACTATCCACCAGTATTTTGCCATTAACATCAAACCACCTTGGCTGAAACACAAGGCAGGAATTAGTGTCTCTCGAAGGGCAGGCAGCACTTCCACCTGTTGACCTTGTCTGCTTTAAAGCCATATCTGCCAACAGAAAACTTTAATAACTTGGGATTTCTAGAAGAACGTGTTGCCCATCTTTAGGCATTAGCTGAGTGGAGCACTGGAAAACTTGCCTCAAATTCATTCTGCTATAATTCCAATTTTTGACCATTACAGACTGGAAGGTGGTAAGAATATTAACTCTGGGATTTGCACAGAGCTACAGAAGCAGGCTGAAGAATTCTTGTGACACTATGTTGTTTTACAGACACCAGATTTACCACCTTTGCAAATTTAGATTACAGCAGCAGCTGTTTTCATAGTCAGTGATGCCATGGCAATGTCCAGAGAAAATCTAATCAAGGTGCAGGCGAGGATTCAACACTGCTTGTGGGACTTGGCAAAGCATCCATCTAGAGATTTTTGGATCCAACAAGTGCACTGAGGCATAATAAAGAAATTGATTTTTTTTTTTTTTAATGTAGCCTCTGATCAAAGAACCCCTGTGATAGAACAGATCCAGCAATTTTTCATCCCCCGTGTCAATGCTTTGATCTCCAATGAGTAAATGCAAAAGAGAATCTGATGACACATCAGAAGTGCATCTGCTTGGTATCTTGGGCTGCAGGCTTGTGTGGCAGAGCTCTGCCAGCCCCTGCTCTGAGGCTCTGCCTGGCACTGCCCTGGTGCTTCCTTGCAATAACCCCTGGTGGGCATCCTCCCTGCTGGGCGCTGCACAGCCCCTGCCAGCTGCACACAAACAGCCCCGGACAGTGCCTGGCCTTCCACCACCCTTGGCACCAATGATTCGGGGTAGTTCTGCTTTGCTGCTCTGCTTCCTCTCATAAGAGGACAACTTGTGTTTGAATTTATGCCTGATTTTCTCCTCAAGGTGCCCTCCCAGCTTGAGGGCACGTGGATGTTGTGCTCTGGAAGTAAATATTTGAGAACTGGAGCAGCCAAAGAAGATCGGCTTTAAATATCCACCTGCTTTCACTGAGCTTTCAATCAGTTTCTGTGGGGAAAATAAGGGCAGAATTTCCTCAGGATGTAGTTCTCCACAGCCTAACAAACTAAAATCAGAAAATCTCACATCTTTATGAGCCAAAGTAGAACTTAAACAGTTGGATATTCAGACCATGGTCTCTAGATAAATCACTGATGYGTAATTCATTTAGATTTCCTCTCCAGTCAGTATGGAGAGAAGGACAATTTAGCAATCCTACATTATTCATATAATCTAACTTAGACACTTAAACTCGCTGAAAAGTTAAAAAGTGCAATAGAATTTCTAAGAAATGTTAACATGCAGAAGCCAAGAGTTCTACACTGCTGTGGTTTGAAAGTAGCTGTAGTTTCTCTGTTGTAATTGGTACTTTCTAAGGGAGAAACTTTCATTGAGACTAGCTTTTAGTTAGCTGGAGAGTAAAAATAACCTATAAGGCCCTGTGTCTTCTTTTATCTCCTTTTTTTTCTTTTCCCCTCAAGGAAATTTTGACTAGGAGATCTCCTTTTTTCAGTATTTACATTAAAGACAGTAAAACCTAACTACARATCAGGCCTCTGAATGCATCTTGGGCACTTATTACCCTCTGCTTCTGGGTGTAGAAATACATCAGTTCACAAAACYGTAGCTGTGGTTGAACAGGGTTGTGACTCTGAACTATTGTCCCGGGAGGTTTGGCTTCCCCTGCCTGTCACCTCCTCCTGCTTCCAGAGGTCACCAGTTCAACTTTGCTTTGGACTTGAATGACTTGAATTTTTGGGGCAGAGAAATCAGGTTATTTACTTTCCCCATGGGCCTGTTTACAGGTAAATTTTGCAGTGGTTTTGAGTCTATGTTCTCCTCACTTCTGAAGGCAGAAAGATTGGTGCAGTAATGGATGGAGGATGTCAAAATCCTCTTAAAGACAAAGAAAATTCAGGGGTTTTTTTGTTTACCTTAGTAGTAATTCTCTGATTCACCTTGCTTATTGGAAAATACTTAATCCACAGACGTGACAGGCTGCAAATTCCTACAAAGTACAGGGAGATAATGATGTTCAAGAAAGCACTCTGATAATTGTATTTTAAAATTCAAGCCACAGACTGTGATTCTGATATTTTTGGTCATTAGTGGAGCAGATTAAAAACAAAACAAAAACATGCATCTGGGAAAGGTAATGAAATATTCTGTTTGATCTAACAATTTCCTGCTTAACACCTCCACTTTGTGGTATTGATTTCTGTACATCACTGCCAGGATAATAATGTTATTGAATAAAACAATCCTAACAAAAGTGTCAAACCAGTATTTGATGTTTCTATGAATGTTAAAATTATAACACCTCTCAAAAAAAGAGGAAAAAAAAAATCATGTYATTGATAAGAAAGGTTAAAATCTGGTTTGATGTGTATTCCAGGTTTTCCRGCACATTCTGTATTCCATATTGAAAATGAGTAGAACTCAGGAAAAATGACAATTTTTGTAGAGTTTTGTATTYCATCAAAAATGCTGAGCCAAAAAAATCCTCTAAACTCACAACCACAACCCCAAATCCTACTTTTACAGCACATAACCCTGCTCACATAAAGAGGCCCCACAATTAAAACAAGGCACAGGAAGTCAATGTTGCTGCTGTCTTTTGGAYCTTTCAGTGTTTCCCTGGGGGTTTTTGGTAGCTCAAAATGAAATTGCTGGAATTTCATGCCTTTCTTACTTTACTTTTGTGTAAATCACAGGGGGAAATATCTGCTTTCAATAAGACAGTCTTTTAATATCTTCAGAGAATAAAAAAGATACTGAGTGAATGAGGCACTCACTCCTGGATCCTCCTCATCCAGCCTCTATTCCAGTGGGGAAGTCTCTGTTGAGGTTACATTTATCCTCTCAGCCACGTGCTGTTTCTTGATTTTTCCCGTATTRAGAATTTTTTTCATCATAAAGAAAGGACCAGTTTGTCTTCTGTGTCCGTTTCCTGACGCGTGCTTTGCCTCTCTAGATTTTCTCCTAGCGTTCATCGCCGTTCAAAGACCAGAGCTGTGAAAGTTCCCCCAGAAATGTGTTCCCTCAGGCAGCCCCGCACTGCGCCTGTCTCTGCCAGGCTGTGTGGTGACACWCCATTGCCTTCACAGCTCAAATCTGGTGACAGACCTGCAGTCTTGAGAGATCAAAGCTGACTTTAGCACTGTGAGTTTGGTGATGAAGATCAGCTTTAATTCCTTCTTCTTTTTTTTTTTTTCTTGCTTGCTTGAGGTCACTCAGAGATCACAGGACTTACTGGAAACTCTCCTCTCCCAGCTGTGAATGTTTTCTGTATTGATCTGGAGTATAAAGTGAAATATTCACCTTTGAGGCATCTCTGGACTGTGTGGAGCTAAGATGAGCTCTTTTTAACTAAATAGCAATCAGGGTCATCGTTTCTCTACCCACAAGTAACAGAATTGTTTACCAAATCCTAAGGTGCTGAATTTATGAAATATTAATACAAATGATGCAGTAGGAATCCGAAAGCAGCAGTTTTGTTCCAGATCCTGGCCTTGTCTTAGATCACAATTTTTCCCAACACTTGAGGTCTGATTTCTCAGCCAGGGACAGGTGCTGGCCCACAGGTTGTGTRTGCACATAGAAACCTTCCCTGCTAGTGGGACAAAGCTCTAAAATGCAACTAAAATGTTCTATATATGTATAAGATACATTTGGTAAGAATTAATATCTTACTGAAGAGAATCATTATTAAATGTCATCATTTCAGTGGTGGAGTTTAAAACATATTTGAAGAATATCGTATATTCTGGTATTGTGGCCTTTCAATCACTTCATGAAAGGGGACACAAGGACACAGGGATTTTACTCTCCAGGCTTCCTTCTTGAACCACGATTTCCTTATTCTCTTGCCAGAACACCCGCTGTGACTGCGAGGTCTGGTTTGCTCAAAAGAGCAATCACCTTTTGGGAAGACTCATCCTTTGTTTAGTCATGCTCTGCTATAAATTCAGCTGCAGCCAAATTTACTGCTGATCCAAGGACTGTGCTTGTTGATAATCAGAAAGTTTTGGGTTTTTTTTTTTTTTTTTTTTTTAGCATTTTAAGTCATAGAAGAAAACAAACATGTAAAGATGTTACCTGTATTAGAGTATAGTATTTGCTTATTTTGGGACTGGTCTAGTCTGTCAAGAACAAAAAAAGAATGCAACTTTTTTTGCCTGCCTTGAACAGACCACAGACTGTTCTTAAAATTATTTTACTTAGTTAATGGAGTTCAATATTTAAAATTAGCACTCTGTCACCTCATGCTGAGGAAATGAGGATGCTTCAGAGAAGCAGACCTCCCCCTGCAATGGTGTAAATGCAAGCAGGAGACAGACCTGAAAAGAGCATTTGTTTCTGTCTCTCACATGCACACGYTCTTTCTGCTTGAAACTGGGTTGTGAGCTAAAGACAGCAGGTTTTATTACTGAAATTAAACTTCGGCTTTGGGGTGAGCCAAGTGTGGCTTTCCAGCACCTGAAGGGATTTACAGGAAAGATGGAGAGAGACTGTGTGTGAGGGCCTGGAGGGACAGGACAAGAGGGAATGGCTTCAACCTGACAGAGAGCAGAGTTAGATGGGATATTRGGGAAAAATTCTTCCCCATGAGGGTGGGGAGGCCCTGGCACAGGGTGCCCAGAGAAGCTGTGGCTGCCCCTGGATCCCTGGCAGTGCCCAAGGCCAAGCTGGAYGGGGCTTGGAGCAGCCTGGGACAGTGGAAGTTGGAAGGTGTCCCTGCCCAAGGCAGGGGTGGCACTGGATGGGCTTTGAGGTGCCTTCCAACCCAAACTATTCTATGTTCCATACTTCACAAATTAAGTAGAAAAGAGACAGATAAGAGGATGGTTGTCACGTTTAGCGTGGCAGTACCTTTATTCCAAAGAATAAATAGAAAGGCTTAAGATAGATCCRTTTTTCTTGAGTTAGAGGCAGAGATCTGGCTGACAGGGAAAGGGGTTAACCCTGACATCCACAAACCTGAGGGCCTGGGGGCTCTGCTGGAGCTGAGCCCTGTTCAGCCCACGCACATGGAAAGCACTGGCTGCCAGGTGAAGGTCTGTGGGATTCCTCAGAGCRGTCCTTGGAACACTCTGAAGGGCTTCTGTGTGAAAATAAGTAGTGTGTAACTTGACTCTGACAAGGCATTCATTTCTGAGATTAAAAATTAATATTTTTAAGGAAAGAAAAAGATTTTAAAGAAATTTTTGAGGGGCACATGCACACACAAAAAGTGAAATCAGGTTTGTCTAGGGTTTAGGAGCAGTCTCTGGTCCCTCGGGGTTCACAGGTGGTAGCACTGCATCTGAGACAGAGGTCTTTTTCTTTTACCATGAATTAAAACATAATCAGTGGATTTAAATCAGATTCCCAGATATCTACAAGTATTTTAATTGAAATAACGTGGCTTTAGCAGCACAGTTTAGAGTGAGAGAAAAGAGGAGCCAGACTTAGTGATAGTTTTCCTGTTCAGTCTTTTCCTTCGCAGATCAGTCAGCTTATAGTAAATACTTATCAACAAACTGTTGAACTGGGTTAGCTGGAAAACACAGCTTTATGGAGATTATCCTTTCTGCTGCTTGTGTGATATCAGAAGTGGGGTTAGAAGGAAAAAGGAAAATGYAGTGTTTCTGCCTGCTGGTTTGCTTCAGGTAGTTTGGCTGGTGGAAGGGGTTTGGTATAGAAGCAATATAAGGGCAGAATGCAAAATAAGGCTTGAAAAAAATCACTGCAAAGAAATATAAAAAAATCCTGAAAATCAGTCACCAAAAGAAAAAAGTTTTCATGGTTCTTATAAAAAGCTGACTTGTTCACCTCTTATTAAAAAGGTTTAGGAATTGGATAAAGTGCAGCAGTCATTGTCCTTTAATGTTGGGGACCAGGAAACTTCTCCTGTTCTTTATAATCCTTTTGTATAATGGGCTGTTTATTCCTCCTCTTCCAGCTGCTCAGTGTTATGGGCATTTCTGCATACTGGAAATTATAACAAAATTCAGGCACAGAAACAAATCTATGAAACCTTTGGCCAAGAGACAGGCAGAGATACTGATGGCTCAAATGAACAGCTCCAGAAAATCTCAAAAATTTAGTGCTTAAGATATATTCCCATATCCCATATTCCACAGTTTTTTGTTGCTGATTGTGAGGAAGGGATGGGGCAAAGTGAGGTAGGGAAATGAGGTGAATGGGAGGTAACTTTTGTTATGCATGGCAGATTCCCAAATACTCCTCGTTTCCCAGAGGTAAAGGTACAAAGAATAATCAAAGCTTTCTACAGTCAATGAGAATTTAAGGGTAATAGGATTAGGGTTCTACATTTTGAAATATTGTAGAAGATACTTACTGGATGACTGTATTTTGAACTCCTATGTTAAATGAAACAGTTTGTAATAGTGCTACAAAATTTACAATAGAATTATAATAGAATCTAGCTCATTAAGATGTTTGTTTTGATGTAATTTCTTATTATTCACTGTGTCCTTTTCCCATTAGACTGCAATAGAACAGCTCTGCAGCATTTCATCAGTAGGATGTAATTCTTTGTAATAGCTTAAGTGTTTCTAGATTTATCACTGAAATAAAAAAATACCACACTTCCAAACTGAAGACATTACAAAAGGAAATGAATGGAGATCCTTTCTCCCGCACCTTCCCTTTTACAAATCCGCATTGTTATTAATGCCGTGCATTAATTCCACATGACTACATCTTTTCTTCAATGAGGATGAGATGTTAAAAACTATTGTGGAGTGGCTCTATAACCAGCATTTCCAATTTCCTCTGGTCTCTGTCCTCACTAAATAAATTTAATTTCAAAGAAGGAATGTAGCAGTGCTTTAGTCTGTCTCTGGGCTATCAATGTAGTGTTAGGCACAGCAGCTCTAAAATGGAAGTGTTCTAACATGGATAATGCATAGAACAGCTAAGAAAAATATTTTGGAGCTTTTAGCATCAAACTGGGTCACATCTTTGGAGAGTTTGCAAGTGCTCATAACCACCATTACAAACCAGTATAAAAGTTGCAATTTAGGTTTGTCCTCTGCCTGTCGGGGCAATAATCCCTTTGTGTGGGTTTTTTAAAGTCRGAGACGGTGCTCAGTTCTTAAGCAGACTAACTTAGGAACCCCTGTGATGTCTGGGCAGCAGGAGGCACACAATTTGTGCTACTGATACGCCTCGAGGCAATTCATTTTGACCTTTTGTGTGTTCTGCACAGAATAAAAATAAGACTAAACACTCACAAAGCATTGCTCACTGCTACACTTTGTCAGTAGCAGCACTCTTTTACCAACTCTACTGTCTTTGTGTTTCTTTTAAATTCATCTCAATAGGTGCAGAAAGCTTTAGACACCTTAATGAAAATGCTGGGGAAAAAAAATTACAGGATTAGTGCAGTCCGTGGGTTCTGTGGTTACTTTAGAAACACAGCCTCTGCTCCTCTCCAAACACCGTAGTGCACTCGTACCTGCCCAGGAACCYTTTCCTTGGCCCCTCAGCTGTCAAACAGCTTAAAACAGGAATAATTTGGAAGATTATATCTCAGATAGAGCAAATATCATTTGCCACTACCTCTCCAGTTTTGCTGGACTATGGGCAAAAAGCACAGGTTTACAAATTCCCTTATGTGTATTGTGTTGGGCTTTGCTTTTTCTTCAAATTTTGATTACTTTCCTTTGTTTTGTTGGATATGTTTTAAGATCTATTTAGAGTTCCAGACAGAACACAAAATACACTGATTCTGCTTTAAAGGTTGCAATGGGGTGATGTTCTGCTGAGGAAAGCCAGCTCTCATTACCCAAGGTACATAATTCCTCTGCTTTTGCAATCTTTTATCAGCATAAATGGAAAAAAGAGGCTTATAATATGATCAAATATCAGAGTTAATGCTAAAATAATAGAATAAGGCATGATTCTAAAAAGAAAAAGGCAAATATGGCAGCTCTACATTTGATAATGAACGTGAAGGGGAAAAAAGGGTGGATTTGCCTCAAAATTACATTGAGCCAGACCCATGGAAAATGGCATTTCTTGTTCCTGTTGATACATTTGAGCTAGAGAGGAATGTGTGATGCTTGACCCGTGATTTCACTGTGTTTCGCCTCAGACAGTGGGGTAAGGACTTCACTGTGCATTTCCTCTACAAGGTGGCTTAAAATTCCTTGGCRTTTTTTCAAACCACGTCTGTCTCGTGATGGGCTTACACTAAACAGTGCAATTTTTAATTAATACCACAGTACAATCAATGCTCTCTCCACAATCAACTTAATGTTTAAATTAAAGAAAGGTTTATTTCTTCGTTTATTTCACACATATCTGAAGTTAAAGACTAGGGAAATGAGGAATTYAATATTTGTCAGCTGAGATAAGTACATAAGCAAGGACTTCCAGCTTTAATTATGCCAGTTCCCAGGACAGAATTCCTAACTATATGTTGAGTGCATGAGCCGAATATTTTGGTCTCTTGATGTATAGATTGTGTGGAGCACGTGTTAAAAGGGTCTTGAGAGGAAGAACCACAGATACCTCAAATCCTACAGGGGTTTGTGGGGTGGGTGGCACTTGGCCACGGGAATTAGGACAAGGATTCAAGAAGCAGTTAGTGAATTTAAYATCTGTGCAACGCTTTTTATTTCTGGAATATAATCATATTTTAAAGAGAAAAACCCAAGTGAAACCCAAACCAGAGCGTGCCTAATGGCCTGACCCAGCCGCCGGCTGCGCGGAGCGTCCCCCAGCCGCCTTGTTACCGGTGCTGGGGCAGTGATTCAGGACAGAGGCAGTGCGGAGAGAGGAGCTACTTAATCTCCATTACTGCTGCCCATAAAACCCCAGCTCCTCGGAGGGCGCCCATCCTGCCGCTTGCCATGCAGAGCACGGCTTAATTTACGGGGCCTGACAGCGGGCCAGGACTGCCAGGGCTGTTTGYAGATATTGGCACTTTGGTCCCATCCCTTTACCGGGTTTATTTGTAGTCTGGATATGATTTCTTCCCATGACTTCGGGCTGAAAACTTTCTGAAACGCACAATTCCGTAATCGAAGAATTAGCGCTGCTCTCTTGCTAAAAACTCTCTCTGTGCTCCTAAATAAAGTTATTTAGGTGGTCCAGCTWACTCTTTAGTGGCAGTAGTAAATATTATAAAATACCCACAAGCAATTTTATGTRGCTTTAGCAAAGTCTGCAGAAGCAGAGCAAAGAATTAATAACCGGGAATCCTTCAAACTATTGTTATATACTATGTATTATATCACACATTACCTAAGTTCTTATTTGGTCTGAGGAAGAAAGACTTTTTTCCCTCTTGTGACAACAGTAACCTTTGAAAATCCACCCCCAATAAAATTCAGATGTGCTGTGTAGTCCCTTGAATTAGGACAGTAATTTGAAGRTATCAGGAACTATYCAATAAGAAAGTTTCCTCTGTGTRTCTTTCACTTAAAACACAGCATCTTTCAAATTAAGAAAGTGTGGGACAATTGCTTTTGTCTGATCTAAGTGCTCTGAAAGATGGGCATTATAAGATTTTGGCATTTCAAATAAGAAAGTAGTTTTATTGAGCTTACTAGTWTAAAACAGAATTTTATTGAAATAGCAAACTTTCCTCTCTTCACTGCATATTCCAACGACTAGTTTGAAAAAAATAAGCAAAAGATAATGCAGAAATATTCTGTGTGTATTTACCTTTTCTTGGATATCAGTTGAAAAAAAAGTGTTGATTTGCTGTAATTTGTATGAATTTAGGAACAGGAGTGAGGGACCCAGCTGGGAGAAGAACTGGGAGTTGTAGATGTGTGATCCACTTCAGGTTGTCTTCGGTTTAATGAGTCTCAGTATTGAGTCAGTGGAGTTCAAATGTTTGGGAGCCAGGTGAAGACAGAGCTCAAAATTTCCTACAGTGGGTGAAGTTTTGAGGAAAATTAAGATTTTTTTTACGTGTGTAAATAAAATAGAATCRGTTATGGATAGAGGAGGGAGAAAATGTAGAAACGTAATATTTTGAAAGAAAAATGTGAAATAATGGGGAAGTTTTCTTGAAAGTAATTTTTTTTAAAACTGCACCTTCAAGATGTAAATACTTTTTCAGGCTTGATTCTCAGTGATGTTCTTTTCTGGGTGTGGAAGGTGGAAAAGCAAATAATTAAAGCCAGGAATGGCTGTATCTGTGAGTGCACAACTACATTCAGAGTAAGCAATCTCAGGGAGCGGTGTCAGGTCATGCCTGAGGGCTGGGGATGACTCCCCTGCCTCCAAACAAAGCATTTCTCTGCTTGGCAAGAAAGGCTTTTTTCTCCAACACTTGTGTCTGAAAGAACATGACATTGTCCTCCTGTAGCCTGAAAATTGCTGCTTTGAAAGCCCCAGCAATTTACTGCTACAAATGTTTACCTCTATCACAGAAACTAGCATTTTTTGCTCTCTTTTGTTCACGTTTTCTATTGAAATGATACACTGTGGAGGTTTATTTTTGTTGTTTTACATGTTTGGCCTAGTCCCCAGCTCCAGGCTGGCTTTATCATCAAGGAAAGGCCTTGCTGGGCAATATTCAGTGTCAGGATTTTTATGACAAGATTGAAATCAAAAGCAAAGCAAATACATAATTCTTATCTCTATTAACATTCTAAGCCATTTTAGTCCGRCCTATTTGCAATTCSTAGGACCTGTTACMTCTCCTGGAAAGGGGAGTTCAAAGCAACCCTTTGCTTCTCGGTGTTATCCTAAACCGCAACTTGGTTTTCTGAATCTGGGGCTAATTCACTTGGGGCAGAGTTCTCCGTTTTCATGTTCCTTTCTTTGTACCTATGCTCGTTTTACTGGATTTTTCTTTTGGATTATAAGTAGCAAATGTGTTTGGTGGCTCCCAGTGGAGCGAAGTACTAAAAGGTCCTAATTAATGCAGATTTGATKGTGCTGAGTGACTCGTGTTTCCCTTCGAATCGAGTCAGTATTCAACTTTTAGCTGTTCTTCTTCCCAGAGGAAGATTTCTTTATGGCATTGCTAACACATTTACTGCAAAAAAGAACCTTGTGCAAATATATTTGGTCCTTTGATCTGGCACAGGGTGATTTTCCTGCAGAGACAAGGATGCAGGATTTGTTATTTTGCCTTTGCGGCTTTATGGGATCAAACTCGGTTACATGCCAGTATCACATGGAATATAAAGAACAGATAGGAAATCAGTTTTTTAATAAATAAGATGTTGCAGAAAACCTTACAGATCTATTATATTTCATGTTGCAACACTTTGGGTTTCATTGTCTCTCGTTTCAATTCATTATCACCTCGAGAGTCTTCGTTTTACATTTGCTGCTCAGCCAGTTTCTCCACCTTCTAGAGCTCTACTGATGCAGTTGCTGATCAGAAAATACAATTTGAGGGCATTATGTCGGTGTTTGGAAACAAACAGCTGGCAAACATTCCAGGTGTGTGCTGTGGGTTTCTGAAATGAAATGTGGAACCTCAGTGAATATTCTGAGACCAAATATTTTCGTCTCTATGCCTAAGAAAAGGCTTTTGAAATAAAAGTTACTGATCTTAATTTATACAATGTGCTGACTAGAATAAGCTATTTCTGGGCTACTGCAGACGTATAGTCACTGAGGAATTGCCTGGATAAATGTAGGTTTATATCTTTTATCTGTTCAATCAAAGATCAAAATGCAAGATTTAAAGCTCAAGGACATTCTGTGGGTTTGTGACATTTCCTAAAGGAATCGTAGATAATAAACCTGTGACTGGATTAGTACAATGAGACCCATTGTAAATGCAGAATTTTCATGTGCGGCACAGATAAAACCTTGACCTCAGTATTTTTAATGATACTTAAAAGAAACACCTTTGTTCAGTCTCCTTGTTTGAAAGCTCAGAAGGAATAAAACACATTTTTAGCCATAATTCTTTGTAAAGGGTGTCCAGAGCTTGTCATGATACTGTTTAAAAAATACCACAAATATCTGCATGCACATATAAATATGTGTAGTGGTGTACACACTATTCTCTTCTGTCTCAAGGTGTTTTATGTAGCAACACCTATTTATTGCTTCCCATATAAACTATCTGTAAACACTTCTTGCAGTTATTAACTTGAAAGTTTGTGAGAATGTACCTTTTTTCTCATTAGAAAAGCTATTTTGGGGAGGACAAACCTATAAAACACATGGAAGAATATCTGTTAAATAGGTAAAAACCCATTAAAAATACAGGTGGATATTGCAGTGACTTAATGACTTGGAGAAAAAAATATATATTTGCATATTCTGCAAGTGAATTAGGAGTAAACTTTGAAAATGTCACAAAGCAGACTGTTATCAATATATATCAACATCCTCGAGCGACTCGCTGGCAATAAATGTCAGTAGAAATTTTTATGGCTTTTACAGCTTATCTGCAATTTGTAATAAGCTTTATGCACGGCCCATTATTTTATGAGGGAGAGCAACTGTCAGCTGGATGGATTTGTAATGTCAGGAATCCCATTAGCACAGGACCAGGGCCTGAACCCCACCAGCTCCCTGCTCCGGACCATCCTGGTACAAAAAGGTCCCTGTAACCTGCTGCTCTCATTACTTATTCTTTACCTTTTTTAATTAATAATTTAACTTACATTTCTGATAGCCTCATTATCGCCCCACCATTTCATTAACTAATCATTCCAGCTTTGCAGTTTATGGCTTTGCAGGCAAGGAGACTGGAGGAGGAACCAGGAGCTTCGGGTTACGCAGGGAAAGCTCTGATTTGCAAGCAGAGCCTGCAGCACTGTGAATTTTATGTCATTAGAAATCTTTTCATCTTTCTCTCTCTTTTTTTTTCCTTTTTTTTTTCATTTAAAACAGAAGAAAAAATTTTAATTCTTTCTCAGAATGATTCATATCCTGCGGATTTTTCCTATTAGGCAATGAAGCTGTGATATTAAGATTGAGTACATAAATAATTCTCATAATTCACACAGAAGAAAGAGAAATAATTACCTCTGAACATTTCATTATGAATGGAATTCTGTCAAAAACTTTAAGAAGGGAGCATTAATACAAATTAAGGTCTTAGGGACTCATATTTTAAATACTTAATTCTGGATTTTATTTAACTTTWACCAGACCAATAAGAAATTTTTTAATCAGCAAAATGAATTGCTGAGCTAGAAAAACATTAACTATAAAATGTAAAATTCCTATGATGAACAAATATTTTATATTTTATGATTTCTGTCATTGCAGAATGGCTGAACTTCTATGAGTTACCAGCTTTGTAGAGCTGATCATAAACTCAAATGTCATAAATAGCTGCTTAGGAGCAGAATACATCTAATTTCAAGTGAATCTGCATAGTGTCTGTCTGTGRGTCTGTTACATTCCAGTCAGAGCATGCTGGAAGATGCAATTAAGCCGCTTTTATTCTTGAAGAACTGTAAATCCAATGACACCTGCTGGGAAAATGGAAATGGTAGTTTTTGGGGGTGCTGATACTTTATCTTGAACAGAAATCAAGAGGAGTGGAAGGTTCTCTGCTCTGCCAATTCCAGTTCTCACTGGTGAGGACGATATTAATAATAATAGCAATTAATTGTGTGATACTAATGCAGCTGAGGAAACTCGTGCATGCACTCAGGCACCTGAAAATTATTTCAGGAAAAGTCAAGACGTACCCTAATTTTTAAAATTGCCCGTTCTGATGCTCAGCTTTGAGGYTCCATGGCTGCTGTGGTAATTACTGCTGACTGGGGAGCCTGAGCTGCTTCCCTGCTCCTCAAAAGCATTTCTGTATCCTACAGATGCCTGCTCTCCAACACAAATTCCTAAGCTAAGGAGAGATGAAGAGAAATATTTCTGCTATTTACAATGTGATTTTTATCTCAAGGCGTGTCAAAAAACTCAACCTTATCTTACCAATGAATTTGTTTAGCACAGCTAAAAGTCCTGAAATGTGTGTGAGATTCCTACAGAAACTTGTGCAATAGCTTCTCAAATATTTTGCTTAAATTTGAACGGGTCAGCATCTCACCTTTTGCTTACCAAAACCACATCCGCATGTTTAGAAATTGGTATTGACTGGGACACAGAGTTATTTACTCTGTTTTTTGTATTTGAAATTAAATACTCCCTAAATATCCTTGGTGTCTTCACGGACTCTGCCGCACTCAATCACAATTTAGGAGCACAGTCTTAAAAAGAGCGCGTGGCATTTGCAGAGCCGTGGAGAAAAGCCAGCCCTGAAGGCTTCTGTGCATCTTGCTCCTCCCTTTAATGTGCTGAGGACAAATTCCATGATGGTGTTTGCACACCTTGTAAAGGACTTGCAGGACTTTGCCGCTGCGTTGTTTGTCTGCCTGCTCGCTGTTGGAGGCAAAGCAAGGTTAATGGGGGGTTTGAAGGGCTCTGGGATCCAAGGGTTTGAAGTCAGGATTTGTAGGCACTGCCTGAAGAAAGCACCCATGTGAGAGATGCTGCAGCCTTAAAAGATGAGGAGGAATTCTCAGGTTTTGGCAAGGTTTCTTTCCTGTCTGATCTTTATTTAAAGGCAGGATTTAGAGGTGACTTTGTAGTTTTACCTGAGTTCTCAGCTTCTGAGCTCSTAAGAGTTTCTGTCTGAGGCTGTGTTGGTACCTCCCAAATGCTGACTTTGGCCATGGTAATGCAGCTTCTTTATCCTTCCCTTTGTTTCAGAGAATTTCTGCTCTAATATCTCATTTTTTAGTAACCTCCACTGAAATCTGCATATCTTTTGCACATTACTTGTGATGTGGTGATTGTTTACAAAAGCTCATCAGATGCACGGTTATAGTGGAGTTATATTAACAGATAAAACTCTGTTTATTCCTCTTCCTTTTTCTCCTGATCCATTGTGCATTCCCCTACCATGTGGCATGTGACTCTCCAAGCCTAAAAACCATTGCTTTAGCGCTGTATAAAACCTTGTCACTCCCAAATTTACAGCACCACRTGCAGTTTTGTTTGCTGCATTTCAAGAATGTGTAATCGAATTAGAAAAGGCGTCAATGAAAGAGATTAAAACAATTAAGGAGCTGCTGCAGCAGCTTTCCAAGGAAGGTCTAAAAAAATCCAGACACATTTGTGGAATCTGGTTATGGAACTAAATGCTAGAATTGAGATGCATGAATGAAGCTAGCAGGAGGTTGCTTTTAGAATAAATAAAAGGTGTCAATTTTCAGCCAGTGAAAATCTCAGTTCTAAGTTCACAGATCTTGGTTTTTCCATAATTGTAATTTTTCATCAGTTTCAGTTATTTTGAACAAATTGCACAGAATCAATCTCTTTCTCCCAGATAACTAAAATAATGAGATTTTCATTTCCATATTGCACTTGAAGTTGGTGTGTTTGATTCGAAAAGTAAATTGGTGTTAGTAATTAATTGTAYTAGTAGGCATTCAGAATTGTTTCCTAGGTTCTGTTAAATTATGATGTTTAGTCTCCCCTGTGAAATTGAAATTAGTAACTGAATGTAGGTAATGATAAGAATACTTTAAAAAAACCTCACGAACTTATTTTAACTCTCAAAAAATTATAACATTGTTTTGATTTTGAAGATCTGAAGGAAAWAAAAGGCACAATGGAGATACTTACTGAGATATTAACATAATTTCAACCTGCACCAAGTTACTGAGGCACCCAGATTTCAAAAAAACTTTCAAGATCAGTTGTATTTTTCAACAACAAGTTGGTCTGGACTTTGAGGAAGCACAATATCTGCAAAAATTAAGAYGTGGAAATCAATGTATTGTGTCAACGACCTATTCAGCCTCCAGCTGTGGCAGCGAGTATTTCACGCTGCCAGACTGTTTCAAATTATCCCTGTGGAGGGAAAAGTATTTGAGCAAATATTTTCACATCTAGGAAGGCACTTGATGCCTCCTCCTGCGAGCATCGGAAGAGTCACGAAATTTTGCGTGAACTTAGCAGCATCAAAGAGAGGCACAGACGGTATTGACAAACGAGAGCAGCTTTTGCGAAATAAAAGCACTGCTGGAGACAATCCTGAAATAAAGGGGCTCTTCCCACCTGCAAAACCCTGCTGTCCTTATGTGGGCACCACCCTTACAGGAGGAGGGGTTCCATGCAAGCCCTTTTCCCTTTTCAGCGAGACTGAATTCTGATTGTGAGGATGAACCGTGGTGATCCATGAACACAAAATTCTCTCGTGCAATTTTGAGAAAGGTGCAATGAAAAACAAATTTATTATAAACTTCAATAGGTAAAGTTTTTGTAACCACCTGCCATAGTTTTTTGCTGATTCATCTCCTTCTGGTGCTCTCTTAAACAAATAAATAAAATTAAATAATTCAGGGAGGCGTTTTAAAGGTGTCAGTAAAGGAAAAATTAAGTGCTCTGAGGTGCAGCTGGTTTGAACATGTTTCAGCTGTTAATATGTTCCTGAGTTTTTACACAGAACAATGGAGCCCTAGTATCTTACCAGATCCATTTTTTGTTATATTTGAGAGCTCAACAGCTGTGTTCATGGCTGTATGCAAAATCTCCGCTTACTTATGATCTCTTTTTATTAAAGCAGAACTGGTTTAGAAGAAAATAACATTTCAAGAAAATATCCTCTATTTATTTAGTTTGCTTTTACACTTTGGAATGTGACAGGGGAAATCTCCAAAGACTTTGTTATTAGATCTTATACAAAASTCTAATCTGTCCCAGGCTCTTTCAGCCCATGGCAAAGCATTTCCCTGGGAGCCTGGACAAAATTGAATTCAACAGGAGAGCTCTACAAGTTCAAAGCCCTGTCAATATATTCAGCATAACTTTATATTTGTACTGCCTTCTGCTTTTCACTTTTAGGGATGCAAGATTTCCTGCTTAATCAAATAATGTCATATGACACAGTGCTGTGCAAAACAAAGAAGAAACGGCTTTTAATTCTTTTTGGTTTTGCTGTGGATGTTCATATCGAGGCATTCTCAGTCTAAACCTCTGGTTTTGTCCCTCAGCTTCTTCCGGACTCCAGCTGAAATATTGGGAAATGGTGGAAAYTTTTACCACTGGGATTGAAATTTTGCTGTTTTTGTGTCCTTGGATAGTTATTACAAACATTTGTGGCTGGGAAGGACTCCTGTATTGCTTGGGTTGAGTGTAGCTTGTATCATGAGTGGCAAAGCAAAGATGCACAAAATAATGATAAAACAAGTTAAAACCAAGAGGGTGACTTCTCTCAGCCTGGCAGAGAAAAGACCAAGAGTGGCAACCTGCAACTACTTGGAGAGTGGATTTGAACCCAATGAATCTGAGCTCTAGTTATTCAGAAGGTTATTGATTAATGTTTAGGGCTATGACTTTTTAATTCCTTTTGTGTGCTTCAAAATGCGGCTTTGGATAAAAAGGGTTTGTTTGCTTTCCTCACATTCACATCTCTCTAGTTTGCTCGAAAAAGCAAAGCTGGAAAAAAACCCAGACTGAAAAGGATGGCGAAGTGCCAGCATGGCACGCAGGGGAAAAACAAACTTAAAGTCATTGGGAAGCTTCAGAACTAATTCCATCCAAGAACAGACTTTTGAAGATGTTCCAGATAAAATCTTGGAACGGATCATGATATTTTCATTTTTTAATATGCGTAATAAAACAAAAATACAGACATCCATTTCCATGCTACAAAGATTTACTCCAGCTCTAMATTAACAATAACTGAGTAAGGCTGGGGAGCATTATTCCTTTTCCTGAAGAAACAAGAGCATAATTTGGAAGTTATTAAAACGAATGTCAGTGTTTGACAATGAAACCCCCACATCTGTAGCATTGCAGATTGGTGTGAAGTGAATAGGGTGGGAAATCGATGATCTAAAACCTTGAATGTGATGTGGGCCACAGAAGGGTTTGTTCTACACATATCTCTTTTTTAATACTGCCCTAGTCCAGGAGCTGGCCTGGAATATCTGAAACCCAGCCCAAAGGCAGCTGTATAACAGAAATCTGCCTGATATCTGGTGAGAATACCTCATTTATTGATAGCAGCTGTCAGGTTTTGCAAAAGTGGGAGAAAAGTTGAACAAAACAACTCTAAGCAATGCTTGTTATAAATAAGGGAGGCTATATGGAGGTATTAATGTTATTTTGAACCCCAAATTTATTTTCAAACCACACAGGTTCATCTCATGTGGGTGGGAAAATGTAGACAAATATACATATATATAAACACACAGATAGATATACACACAATCTTAAACCACACATATTTCATAAACTTTCAGCATTTAAGTGCCRCGGGAACTGTAAGGGAAAAGAGCATTGGGGGTTTTTGGGTCTTTTAAAAAATTAGCTCACTTGTGTGAACTTTGTTGTACATTAAAACAAACTCTCTGATGAATATTAATTTTCTTTTAGTTTGCTAGAAACTTTACCTGATTTCATGATAGTCTGAATCTTTCCATTTATAATGGTACCTCAATTTTTGGGCTGCTGTGGCTTCTATAATCAAAGTGTCTGAATCCAAATTTGAAGAACAGAGGAAAGCCACATTAAGCCAAATTGAGAGAATGTGAGAGAATGTTGTTGACCATCATTTAATCTATAGATTTTTAAAAAAAATTGGTTTTATTCTTAAAAAAAAAAAGACACAACACCCTTGATCTGAAATTTACCTCAGGTGTAATATTTGCCATATGAAAAGAAAACRTGCTGAACAAGCAAAAGAGTAATTTCATGAAAAAAATGGTAGTTGTTTTCTGTAACTACTTTATAAAGTTTAAATCTTATTAATCTTGGGATTTGAAGGCTCACAGCTGGGTAAATTCAGAGTAGATGTTTTTGCAATGCTTGTCTACACAGAGAGATTCAGGAAAATATAACAGCCTGCTGTAGTCCGTGTGGGTACCCCTGCTCTGCCCTGGGTTTCTACTTGTCTCTTGCCCAGAAGCAGCTCATAACAGAAGCAGCTGCCATACCAGAAGAATTAAATTCTGCACCTCTGGGAGCTTTTCACGAGCAGCTCAGGGAAACCCCAGACCCATTTATACTCCATTGAGAGACCCCTCAAGCTGCACTTGCTGCCCAAGTGAATGAAATTGAGGACATGCTGAGTTTGGGAACACAAGCAGCAGAGCCGAGTTGTGCTTTCAAAATTCAGCCTGCTCATAAAGTCGTTTCCTTGAAGTGTTAGTAATGTATCATGTGAAAAGTCAGAAATATATAATTCGTTCTACAACATGCTGGACCTTGTTTAAAACGTCACAGGGCAGTGGAATAAACTTGAATTCTCAGTTGTAGTCAGAGGAAAAAGCTGCAGCTGGCATCTCATGAAGGGTGGTGTGAATCAGTAATAGAGGATGTGCTCAGGCAGTCTTTGAGAGGATCATTCTGGAACATTATCTTGCTGTCGGACTTTTATAGAGAAGTCACTTGTGTGTGATGTATTTGTAATCCATGAGAAATAGTTTCATAAATTAAAGGCTTCATAAGTCTTCCTTAGTCTTTAATAATTAAAGGAATTTTTAATTTTCTTAGGAAGTAATGGGAATAGACAAAGCAGGCAATGGATGGAATAAATCAACATGATGAATTAATTAATGGTTCACAAGGGATCTTGAATTAGGTCACCTCTTAAAATATGTCAGCTGGTTATTTGCTTAAAGCTCATATTGGACATACCTAGGAGAACTTTTCAAGCCTCAAAATCTCTGCAGCAAAGGCCACCCAGAAACAGCTCGGAGGCATCATCTGGAAATAAGATTAATAAAAAGCCAAAGCTTGTTAGATTTTATTTAGAGAATTCACAATAAAGCTGTGCACAATGTAGAAGTTACATCCAGTATTTGACTCTTGTTTAGTCTCACTTGAAGAAAAAAGTTCTTTTTAATCTTACCCTCAAACTTTCCTAATGCACATCCATCATGGTTTTCCTGCACTTCTGAGCTGTTTCAGATCAAAAAACGCAACTGGGAAGTGTTACAACTGGTATTTATGAAGCTTTTAGCTGTTGTCAGCATGTGACTCCCTCTGGAGTTACTACATGAAACCAGTTCTTATTAGCACAATGCAGGCATGAAAGTATGAAAGACTCCTTAATTATTAATTTAATAGGATTCTCTTCCACAGGAAAACTTGACTTMGCCTATTTTTTAGTACTCTGGATCTATCCATAAATGAACTCCAAGAGAATTGTATTGTTACCTTATAATTAGACTTCTCGGGGCAGGGGGGGTTATGTTTTTCTGTTCAGTTTCCAAATGTATTTTGAGTGCCAGTTGTCTCAGACAAGTGGAATGATCAGCATTGTCCTGAGCGTGGTCCTGGAGGTGCAGCGGAGAAACACAAAATTCCATTTTGATGCTTGGTTATCTGGGTGAGGAGGTGCTTGGTTTGACCTGTAATGCCTCTCATGGAAAGGGGAAGGGTTTTTTGTGCCCTTGTCCTGTTGTATCCCAGTTTCATTCCAGGTGTTCCAGGAAGTGATTTTATATAGGTGTGTGTTTATTGCTATTATAGAATGCCAGCAGCAGTGCACAAATAAGGACATATCCCAGGTTCTTCAGGATATCTGTCCAAATCTTCTTCATTGGAAGCTATAAGAGGGGTTTTTTTGAAATGAAAATAACTTCTTCAGGAGGCCAGGGTTTGTAGCATAAGCAAGACTCAGATATAATTTCAGACCTCACAAGATGTGGTTTGTGTGGCACAGAACTGGTGAATTTCTTTGTCCCAGAGCTGAAACTGTGAGAATCAGCATTTAAATAACATGATCAGTGTCTTGCAAACAGAGGGCAGGAACTGTGGCATGCTAAATATTGGGGTTTGGAAAGCAGACAGCAATTCTAAAAATTTTATCCTGGTTCAACTCAACAAGTAAAGCATTGGTGTCTTAAATGGTGTTTGGTACCCAGTCCTCAGTATGTTTTAAAAGCAGACAGTGCTGGTTCAGTGCTAGGATTTTGATCTATTAGTGATATTGCTCTCTAACCTAATTTTTAAAGGAAACTTTTTACTTGCCTCTCAAGTGTGGAACAACTTTGTGCTAGAAACATTTTCTTGAAAATCTTGTGTATTTTATTACCATAGCTTTCCTAGGAATTGTTTCCTTTTCTGAAACTTGATATCTTTCTTGCTGCATATTTAAAAGTACACAGTATTTTTGGTCCCTCAACAGATGTTAGTTTTCTTCTGATCTCTTTCAGACATCTGGAAATAATGTCATTATGAAATGTAACTAATTCTCTATACCCAAAGTCTGGTCTGAAATCCTGCGGAGATACATCTGCTACATCTGCACTGTATTAGAAGTGATTCATTGAAAGTCTTCTAAAATTGGGCTGAGCTCTCAGCCAGTGTGAATTGCCACAGCTTCCCTGGAAGTAAAGTTGTGAGCGTGCTCTGTGCTGTCAAATCTGTTCCAGTACAACGCTGTCAAGACATTTGGGCAGTTCCAGTGCTGCAATATGTTACAAAGGAGTCCTCTGTGAGTGAAATTTCTGGCGATGCCTCCTTTGTTCCAGCCAGCAGAATCGAGAAAGATCGTCACCTAAAGCCATTGATTCTTCATTCTTTCCTTTTCGCACCRTCTTTTATAATACCTTTTTTTTTTTAATCAGCGGCTGTTTTACCGCGTGTTGAGGGATCAGCCCYGCACAGAGGAGTCGTAGGGTCAGGGCTGACTCAGTTCTTCCCCTCCCTATTTAAAASAGTCTTGCCCTCTCAGAACTTTCTTGTAGACATCAAAGTCCCTTCGCCTATGTAGATGCAAATAAAAGGGGAACRGGAGTCTTGGGGCCAGAGCAAAGTTCCCATCGCAGCCCGTCTCCGGCAGAGCTCTGCTGCTGCAGGTGCAGGGAGATGTGTGCTCACATCATTGTTCCTGCTCCATTATCCCAAACAACTGTTCTCTCTCCTGCTGCTGTCGGGGTGGTTCTTTGGGAGCTCTTCTGTGCAAGTGCAGCCTGACCTTGGGGTGGCTGCAGTGAGGGAGGAGTGTGCTGCTGCCTTTTTGGAGTTACCGCGAGGTCATGGAGCACAGGGAGCCAAAGGGATCAAATCTTCAACGGATAAATTTTTAATGGCTCTGAAATTAAGAATTCCAGTGCATTTTGAGGACTTTTGCCTCTACTCCTGTCGCATTCCTAAGACCTTTCCTGAAGATGTACTTATGAAGCTGGTGTTTCCAGTTAATTATGTGAAATTTGAAAATCTTTTTACTTGATTTTTTTGTTCTTTTTATAAATCAATGGTAGTAGAAACTGGTTCATTAATTTGATTTTAAAAAATCCCTAAATACACTTAAAAATTAATGTAACTCAACTTCTTTCGCTAATCTTAAGTAGCATTAATGGGAGAGTGCACAAAATAATGTGGTTTAGTGTTTTGTTGGGGATTTTTAGCATCTTTTCCTAGATTCTCATAAAAGCTTAGGTAAGTGCAGAAATAAAGCAATGACAATTTATATCCTGGAAGCTGGAACAAAAGAGATCTRGAAACAGTGGACACAGGGCTTTGCAGGGCACAGGTGAATTGTGTATATCCCATYTTTTTTGTGGGAACTTCTTTAGGCAGGTCTATACCTCACAAGATGGTTGTAGGGCTGAAAATAGTGTTTCACAGATACAGGGTGGTTTTGTCTGTAGAATTAATATGTCCCCTTGGGCATCCTGAATATAAGGTAGGGCTGCTGGGGTTTTTTTAATGGTATGTCTTGGTCATACTTCAGAGAGGATGGAATTAGTTGGAATATTATAAGGGTGTTGGCATAATTCATGGAAAAGTGCACTTTTTATAAAGTATACTTTCACTTTCTAGAAAATATGTCAGACTGCTATTCTAAAAGAGGTTTTTTGTCAGCAGTTCTGATGGCAAATGTARGAGTCTGCTTCACTGAGTACACCATTTAAAGTATATTTAAATTTAAGAGTAGAGAGGAATTTATATGCAAAACGATTACATTCAATAACTTATAATCAGAACAAAACCGCCCCTGATTACCAGGAAAGTAGTTGGAAAGTAGTTCAAGGGCAGAAAGAGCAGAAATTCCTTCTCTTTGCAGATTTATTTTGGACTTAATCATTTGGGATTCGTTTGTAAACAGATTGTTTAAAAAGCAGTTGGTGGATTAGCTCTCTTTGTTTGATGCAGACCCACAAATGTCACCCTCTCCCTCGCAGCCCCGGAAGGCGGAGGGAGCGCGAAGGGAAAGGCGTCAAGGGCGTTGTTTGATATCTGACATCAAGCACAGCTCTGACAAGGAGCTGGCAGGAAATTGGGTTTGACAGCTCATCACGAGTGCAAACCAAGACAGAATGAGGCCTTGCCAAGGATGGGATGGAAGTCGCTCACCGTTGTGCTTCTGAAGGTGACATCACTCACGGTGACACCCAAATATGATTTAGGAAATGAATTATTAATGGTTGTCAGTTCCTAAGGAAAACATAAATAGGAACCTGGGGACTACCTGTTGTCTGTGTAGCCTCCGGCTGAAGCAGGAACATGGAATTAAATGCAGATATTGCTGTCTTGTGTTGCTGTCACTGCTCCTGGAGATAGCAGAGGTTTAGAGGTTTGCAGGGCAGGGCTTACTTAGTTGCTTGGTTRTGCAGAGATTGCTCTGGCACTGATGTCTTTATCACAGGAAATATTCGAGGAGGGAGTTTTTGGGGTGTTTTTTTTTTGTTTTTTTCAAGGTTTTACAAATTTRCATAGAAACTCTTCCAAAAGCACGCTTTGCTTTGTAGCGTAGTGTAGCTCCTCAAACTACAGTCAGCCCATCCACAAATCAGTTGTGAAAAAGAACTGAGGAAGCAATAACGATTACTTAAACTGAAGGAATGAGAGAGTGCAGAGACTGCAAGGGAAGGAAGGTTTTCTGGCCATTTCAGATTTAATAATTCATATTTTAGAAGTCATGGATGACCAAGCATACATGATTTGTGTGATATGTACTGTTCAAAAAGCCATCAGTAACAGAACCAGGATAACTCTGGATCATTAGAACATCACAGAGTTGCAGTTCAGGGCTGGAATTCTGTTTCTTTTCTCTTTTCTTCCTTCCGGAGCCATTTAAAAGGCCCTCAGACACACATTTCCCTTCCCAACATTTCCACAGTTCACTCGTGATATCATTTAGCACTTGTAGGGCTGGAATCCGACCACTGAACCAATGAGTTTTGAAACAGTCCTGCAAAAGTTAAAAATAACCCTAGAGGTGATCAGTGATATGTACAAATATGTAATAAAAAACCCCCAAAATATTCTTCACTTGGCTGCTGGGTTGATGGGCTCCTCAGGGATGACCAGAGGAGGRTTTTAAACTCCCATCTTTCAAACAAAGTTCCTCGTTTCTTTGATTGTGTTGGATGATGCTGACGTGCACRTGCTGCTGTTTTGGTGCTGCCCGTGTTTCATGGGAGGGTCAGCACGAGGAGCGCTTTGATCTCTCAGGTTTTTCYACCCTTGCAAGGTTCCATGTTTGCCATTCTGGCACTCCAGATGTTATGCACAAAGTGGATTACAGGGCATTAGAGAAAATGGCCAGGGAATTTCACAGGAGGCAGCTGAATGAAACTTACTCATTTGAAAATCTGTTGTTGGAGAAGGAAAATAAAAACATTYCTTTCTCTTGTGATGTAAACCCCCGTATTCTCTTGCTGTCTCTCTGAGATGAGTTATATATTGTACTGATTTTGTTTCAGTTAGGATACTGTCTTATAAAAGCTGCTGTTTGACTAGAAAATGGAAAGAAAACAGGCTGGTGAAATAACTCCCTAATCATAAAAACAAACAAATGAAAACTGATACTACAAATACATTTAAATACCAGATAAAAATTATACCCCATATGCAACTCTAACTATATTAAAAAAAAAAAAAAAGAGAAAAAAAAAGAGAGAGGTTGGAGATAGAATAACAGAGGGGGGAAAAAAGGTAATTTGAGTACTTAATCTTTCTTCATAATTATTTTCCTATGGATGAAGGTACATTTGCTGTAGCTAAAGAAYGTTGAGATTATGACTGTTTTCCGATCACGTGGCATAATGCCCTGAGATAAATGATTAACATACATAGACAGGTTGCTTCATTTTGTACTGCCAGCTTTTAGAAGACAAGTGAACTCTCTGCTTTAAATTTATTTCTGGTTCCATTTGCTAATGAAAAGTAATGAGCAGTTTAATGGAAATGAGCAGGAAACATATACATAATAATAACTGGATGTGAAGGCAGTTCTGTGGATATTTCTGAGCAAGAATGGGGTTAGAAAATATAAATGGAGAAATTTAACAAAATTATTTTTATTTTGTGCAAGCCTGGCTCTGGAAGGATGCTTTATCCACAGGTTCTTTTCTGCTCATTTATTCCATGCCATTGACCAGATTGCTGGCACCAGGTTTGCCTGGCAGCACCACAGTGGCAGGAACTAAAGGGATTAAATGGCCAATTGAGGATTTCCTGAGTACCTCAGGAACTGGTRGACAACTCTTCACCTTTATTTAGAGGTCTCTCTTACGGTGCTACCTTCAGCAGATTTTTTACCCTGAACTCAGCTCAGTAGCTCTGTGCCACTGATGTCTTAAGGCCACAAAATTCTGTGCCATAACTGCTCATTGCAAACTTTTTTGTGTTACATATTGAAAACGAAGAAGAATTCTTTCTGCATGTGTTTGGTCTCACGTGGTTGAGACGTCATGCCTTTCTGTAAAAATGGAAAGCCTGGGACAATATTGTAGAATTGGATTTCTTTGTCGAGTGATTGGATGGATCTTAATCAGAAAGTTGATAGGTCACACAGTATGAATTTTGTAAATGGTAATTACTGCTTGATTAGGAAGCAGGAGAGAGAAGTGGATGTGTCCAAACTGAAAGTAATCCATTGGTCTGGGTTTTATTTGAGGGCTCATATTCTATGTAAAAAGAAYTGTAGAAGCCTGTGCTTTAAATTCTCGGCAGTGAACCACTTTATTATATATGGGGTGTACATATTTACATAAAAATAAAATTACAGGGATCCTGTTAAATTTATCTGAGAGCGTAAAAAGCGGTCTTCTCGCAATAAAATGTTTTGAGAATGAGTAATAGCACTGTTTAGATGAGATTCTAAAAGCCTTTAGGATTATCCAACTTCCATTTAAATTATGTAGTAACTGATGAGGCTGCTATCAGAATCAGATTTTTCTCTGCTTACTGATGCTAGACAGTTCTCCTCAGCATGGTGTCTTCAGCTCTCACTTATTTAATGATTCATTGTTCCAGTCAAGAAGAAAAAAACCCAAAGCACAAAATAATTACCTGACAGCTTTTTAAAATTAACTCACTTGGGATCTGAAGATTGCAGCAATAAATTACTTATTGTAGATTCATTCCTCTCCATTTCTACTCGTGCCTATTTCTGTTGTGATGTTGATGTCAGGAATGATATAATCTAAAGGACTGAAGGTTGCCAGCAAAATTCCTTTGGATGAAGTCTTGATGAGATCCAGCCCTGCACTTCATCTTTTGTCAAGAGCCTGAACTGCTTTTGAACAGGGTAGGCAGTTCTCAATYAGCAAAGAACTGAGCTTCATCTAGTGAGGAGAATCGTGCTGGATTCTAATTTAGCCAGAAGGAAAAGTCCTCTTTGTCCCAAAATAAAGCACTTGTTTGACTGACCACTTCAAAAACAGGGGGCACTAGGCCAGACCTCAGAGAATCACAGAATATTCTGGGCTGGAAGGCTCCCAAAAGGATCATCAAGTCTCTACTGAATGGGCCTTACAAGGACCGAACCTGCAACCCTGGAAGTTTAGCACCAGGCTGTAACAAACTGTGCTGATCTCAGAGAGGCTGGATAGGGCTGATAGAAACCTTACCATAAGTAGTGACTAATCATGGAATTAGAGGAGCTTTGCCATGGCCCTGAGTGCACCAGCTGAGGGCACAGCACTGCCAGCTTTCCTGGCTACCTCTAAACCAGCTCCATTCCCCTGCAAAGTGAAGGAAAAGATGGGTTGTAGGGAAAAAAAAATTAAAAATAATGTTAGTAAAAGAAACTGTGGAGGCTTCCTCAAGATGCTCTAACTTATAATTGTCCAGAGGTCACTCTTTTGAAGTATCCATCTTGGGAAAGTATCAGAAAAAGGAAGTCCACAGGAAATGTCTTTCCTTTTGGAGCTCTCCCATCCAGAGGAAAGCAGATGCTCCCAGAAATGCGTCAGTGCCACGGCTGAATATCAATAATGCATTGCAGCAGGTGCTGCAGGCTATGGGAGTTTCAATATATTTGAACAGYCAGCTCCTGCCTTTTCTGAAGGAAACTCTGAATTATGGATGGGAACAAACGATGCTTTCTGATGGCAGCATTTCAATAGAAGAACAAATAGAGATCTTCAGGAGCACAGAGGACATTGTGCAACATTTTCTGAGGAAATACTGGAAGATGMAAATTTGGATAATGAAGTGATTGTTTATATGAACTAAGTGTGTTCCCCTGCTTTTGTTATTATGGCAGAAATACGTGTCAATATTAATCTTCGGTTAAGAACACTTCTGCTCCCAATCTGGTCTGCAGAATTCAGGCTGCCCGCTTTATAAAATGGTCAGCAGTGAATCAATGCTGAGAAGCAATTCGTAGCAGTCAGGATGGATTTGTGTTCCTGTTTAGCTGGGGGATGAGCTCCTTCAGAGGAAAAAGCTGCTCTTATTCTTCCAAGTGAGCTTCAGCCTTTACTAAAATAAACCTTTTCTCAAAGGAGAGGGTAGAGAAAATTCTTTAGAGAATCACTAATTCTGATCTACCTCAAGTCACTTCCATTTTCTTCCTGGAGCACAGAGTGAATCATGTTGTGTGTGAGTCCTGTAGCTGCAGCATTCCAGGGCAAGGTGCCTGGGAATTGAGAGTAGCGTCTGCCTTTTATTCTGCGCTTGTAGTTCTGAGGCTCTATAATATTTTAGAAAAAGGAATTTTTCACAGCTGAAGAACTGCAAGAACCAAAGACGAAAAGCAGCACTTCAGAGTGTTATTAGGGATAGCATCAATAAATAGTGTTTCTTATTTCCCAGACATTTCTAAATCACATGTTATGATATTTCAAATTAATCAGAAGAAAAAAAAGAGACTAAATTAAGAGAATTTATTTTAAGGGCTTTAGATCAGGACTGAGTATGTAGCATCTCTATAATCAGGCATAAATAGGAATTGGGGTGGGTGGGAGAAAGATTGGAAAAGGGCAACTAAAAACTCCACTGGGCTGTAGCTCTTGAAATATGGAAGATATCACAAAGATTAAAACAGCTACTTAATTTCTGTCAGCAGCTGTTGCCTTCAGCATGTTGAAAGGAGCCCTATTTTTGGTAATAGCCAGCAATGCATTTGATGTATACTAATGATCAGACTGTCTTGGAGGTATTTGGAGAAAATAGTACTACATGTAAAAAGATTAAACAGGAAAAATTCCAATTTTCAGTACTGCTTGTGATTTTGAATACTGGACAAATTGGCTGGTTGGTATGACAGAGAAAAATACCAACACCTGTAATGCAGAACCACTGCTCAGGGAGTCGGAAAATTTATCATGTAAAAAATCCTAAGTATTTCCCATATCCAAAGAGATTTGACCTATGAAATTGTTAATCCCATATCAAATTCGAGCACTAACAACTGGAAGATGGAAATACATAATGCAAATGCATAAATGAGAAAAAGCAGAAAATTGATGGGTTTACAAAATTAACGTGTCCAGTTGATGTTACATTTCTTGGATAAGAAAAGTGCATTTTCAARTAAAGACAGAGACATTATTTATCTGATTTTTGGAAATACAACTGAAGGTTATGGGTGGATAATGATGTGTTAAACTGAAGAAGTAAAAGTTTATATAAATTGGATTGATTATGTGGTAGACAAAAACKGCTTGCATTAAAATGCAGTGTCTTGGACTGAGAGAAAGCTCCTTTGTAAAGATCTGTGTGTAATGTTTTCTTTATTATCTGGGATTGACTTAAATGAAAATGTATAAAACAAGGTTTTTAAGAACGCAATATTTTGAAGCATAAGTASCAAGAATAGATGTTGGTAGTATTGAGGTAAAATGTAAAAAACATTAATTGTGACCTCTCCTGTTCCAYAGCTATGCCATAAGATCACTGCTGAAACTTTTGGTACACAACAAATTTTAAACCACAGGCTTTCTTCTTTTTATTTATTTTTATTTATTCTAAAATAATCTGCAAATGAATTGAATCAAAATGGTCTTACATAGGTTGAATATTGAATTTTTTACTGTTATCCTGTTTCCTCATTGTAACTTTCCATAGGTCTCTTGGTTATCATTTTCATTAGCAGCAACTGCTGAGAAGAGAGAGGGTGAAAAATTGTCAAATTATTGGTTTTGGGAGTGCCAAAGCTGCCCCCTGAGCAGGCAGGTGCTGCTCTGTTGGTACAGCAAAGTCCTTAGAGCCCTTCTGACAGAAAGGCGAAGGTTTATAATTATCAATTGTCACTAAAATACCAGCTGGGACTCAAKCTGCTGGTGCCTGAGTATTTTTAAAAATTACTAATGGTTTAGTTTGCGATAGAGAGTAGATGGTGTGGGCTGAAGTTCCCTTTGCAGAGGTGTTGTTTGCAGTCAGAATCACTCCCTTCATGCACTTTGCATCTTGAGTATTGGTCCTGAGCTCTTCGGTGTGAGAGCAGGACAAACTGAAAGATGCTTTAACTGGCAGGAACTCACTGGGTTTGCTCTCATGGGATGGTACTTCAGTCTTTGGTGGTGTGGATTTGATTTTTTTTCCTTTTGGTTTATGCAAGTGAACAGTTTTGGTAAGAATGTTTGACAGTTTTTGATTCACAAGATTGTACTTCTTTGTGAGCCTTAAAGTACAGGAAATTCATGATCTCTACAAGTAGAGGGAACAGCCATGACACACAGCTGGAGGTCCACCAGATGGATCAAAAAGCCGGTCCCAATCAGTGTGTTCACTAAATCAAACACATTTACCCTTGGAGCATCCCACACTTGGCCATTGCATGGTAATGGCCGAGGAAAAACCCAAAAGATGTGAAGAAATGGWTCAGATTGGATAAAGAGAGTGTTTCCTTAGGTAAAATGATGCTCAGACTATGAGATAAATAGATAGATATAAAGAGAGAAATTTTGATTTTTTTTAGTTGCCAATCAAAGTCTAACAATTAAATGAAAATACTATTCTCTTGAAGGATCTTTCTATCTAGGTGGTTTATGAGATGTTTTATCTTATTCTTTCCCACCCCACAAACAAAAAGAGGAATGGGGAGTAATCTTTTAGATGTCTTAGAAGAATCAGGCTCATCACAGCCTAATCCTTAAATGGATGTAATGAATAGTGAAGATATTTGATAAATACAGCCAGAACTCAACATCTGATAGTATATTAAAAAAAAAACCCAAAACCAAAACATTATCTTCACATGGCTGTCATTTGTTTGAGCAGTCCCGATATGCTTTATTTTGACCTATTTTCTGGTRTGCTTTCTGTATCAGAGTGCTGATAGTGAGTATTTGTATTCATGGTTTGGCTGTATGACTAATTGAAGAAATTTGTAACCTTCTCGTCTCATGTTGGCGTTACATTACATTGTTTCATATTAAATATGCTGCCTCTTTTAATCTGCGGGTTACAGATGCTTATTTCTTTCCACGTTCATGGTGGTGTTATCCTATTAAGGGTGTTTGTGATTTATTATTGCCTTTGTAAAGGCCATCTCGCAGCAATACGCGCTGACGCGCTGCCACGTTTGGCTGCAARCAGGAATTTGTTTTACTAATATGAAACATGTTTATGGACTGCTGTGCTAACTTATCAAAATGCCTGGTGGAGAGGCAGTTATCTGAGATTTTGCTGCCTGATGAAGATTTAACGGTGTCAGGCTCAGGGAGAGGATTGGCAGCAAGTCAGGGAGGGATCCTGCCCCTCTGCCCAGCCTGGGAGGCAGCTCTGRGGTGCTGTGCCCAGCGCTGGGTCCTCAGGACAGGAGGGGCAAGGGAGCTCCTGGAGTGGGGCCAGAGGAGGCTGTGGAGATGCTGAAGGGACTGGAGGAAAGGCTGAGGACCAGGGAGGTTGGAATCAAACACCAAACCAAGTACCAGGATAACGTGGCACCAAAATGGCGCCAAAGGCTCAGCCGCGACCTCAGTTGTTCACTGAACTCTGTCTATCTATTTGGTTGTCTCAAAACTTAGCTAAAAAACAAACAAACTTAACAAACAAAACCAAAAAACAAAAACCCTAAAACAAACAAAAACCCTAAAACAAACAAAAACCCCAAAACAAACAAAAAACCCCAAAGAAACAAAAAAACCCCAACCAAACAAAAAAACCCACCAAACCAAAACCAACCAAACAACAACAAAACCAACCAAACTAAAAACAAACAAAACTGCCAAAAAACAAATAAAAACCACCAAGGAAAGAGCAAAAAAACCCTAAAAAACAAAAAAAAATGCCCAAAGAAACCAAACAGGAAAAAAACAGAAAAAAGAAAAAAATAACCTACCAAAAACCAGAAGCCAATTCAAAAAATAAAAGGTTTTTATAATGGTTGGCCACAGTGGACACGTACAATTGTTTGGACGTTTAGTAAGATCAGAAATGTTTCTTTTACTTCTAAGTTATCACGGTACTCTGGGATCACAGTGCTCTGGGATCTAATCAATATAAGCAGGAATGGAAAAAATAATTTAGAAATTAATTATTTTTTAAAACTCTTTAAAACTTGTTTATTGTGAATAAGGTGAAATTTTGGCATCAAAAAATAGAATTTTACTAAGGTGTTATTAATACAGAAAGGAAATAATTTCTTTAAAATTTAAGAACCTTTTCTTTATTTCTTTAAAATACCTTCTGACTATAGAAAAAGATAATAGATATAAAGCCAAGAGACTGAAATAGTCTTAAATCCAGTCAAGCAACAAGCCACGAGGGTCTGGCCATTCTAGCTCTTTCTGAGCATAGAAAGGCAAGCAGTGTAAGTCAGGATAAATAATTTACAGCCCAGCCTGTCCCCTAAGATGCAGTCAGTTTTCAGGAGGTGTCAGATAGCAGATACTTGTACTGATTTAGAATAGAGCACAGTAGGATCCAGGCGAGTATTTGCTGCTGAATAATAATCACACAGGAGACTACACAGCCCCAGGAGACTTTCTTGTGTTATCTTCAACAAAGCACGTTTAAAGCGATGTGAGAGACACGGGTTGGTGCCATCCTTAGAACTTCAAAAGTTGCTGCAGCTTCTCTTAGGAGGGAAAGCTGAGCCTCCTGCTCAGAATTCCAGTGCGCAGCATTCCCTGGAATTGGCCACGGTGTGTGTGCCGCTGCTTCCTGGGACACTGAAACTGCAGGAGTTGTGTCCACTCCCCCAGCCTTTGGTCTTGCCATGAACCATCCACGAGCCCCTGCACCTCTGCTAGGCCTGCAGGTAAAAACACACCTGTTCATTTTCTGCCAAAAATCACAATATTGGCTCCTTCAGACTTCTGCCTGGGAGCTGGCAGTGTAAATCCGAAACAGTGAAATGAGGATGCAATTAATTAACTTCATAATTTCCTGTTTGTATATAAATAATAACCAATAATTCCCACTCTTTTACCACAGATAAGTAAAACTGTAATGAAAGATAAGTTAGCATTTTGGTGTCTTCAGTTTTAAGGATAATCTAGCAGAATAGTTTTCACATGTGTCTTCTAGATTTCTCTGGATGTTAGGTGAGATTTTGATTATTATAAATTGGAATTTTTCAACAGAAGAACAACAGGCATTGAAATATTTAGCGTTTGAAGAGTCAGTGTGTAACAGATGCTTTGCAAAATTAAGTGTTTGGGCAGATTTCAGAATTGATCCAAATACTGTTAGTTTTTCACTAAATCTGAAGTTTCAACAGACTGTGATGCCAAGAATTTGTCAGTGAAATTAGTTCAATGCAACCATTGGCTCTGCGGTTTTCCTGTCAGAAAGCAGTGAAGACCAACAAAATTTTAATTAGCATTCATATTATATTTAGTCTGAATTAATGATCAGTGAGAGAAACAAATGTGCTTGTGGTCTACTTTGGTACATTTCAAGAGAGGACTTTTGTTCCTAATTTGTCATCTAAAGTAACTTTATCTGCTGCTTGGGCTGCTTGAGGACTTAGCCGTGTCATGATTAATCGTGTCCATGAAGAGATTAGCAAGTCTGAAAATACATTTTGGAGATAATTGTGACACAAGCATGCTATTAAATAAATAAATAAAGCCTGGCATGTCAGGTGAATTGTAGTTTGTCGGTCTTAGATCAATAAACATATAGAAAATGTTATAGCCAGGCATTTAGTAGTTCTATGGCCCATTCATCCCTCCTAAAGGGATTTTTAATTCCTTCTCACACAGAAGTTAAGCATTATAACTAATAGTTTTCATAAGCTCCTGTGCAGCGATAATGTGAATATTGAGCATTAGCATGCTAAAGATAGGTTCAAACCATGCAGGAATGACTCTTAAGCCATCACTCTGTGCAAAACTGGTGGGTGGGTTTAGAAGCTGCAGTTTGAAGCCCTGGTGCAGGTACAGGACAGCTCAGCAGGGTTTGACAGGAGCCGAGGTCTGTGCCTTGTGTTCACACGGACGTCCTGAAGCACAGAAGCATCCAGATGAAAGGCTGTGGAGATAAATCAGCTGCAGCGCTGCCAGAGCACGGCCTGGGAATGGTTTTACACCAGGAAAAGAGAAACACAGGGATGGGCAGCACCAGAAGTGTTTGGTCTCCCTTGGCCTTCCCTTCCCCTGTATCRATGGGGCTGTGCTCACAGAGAAATCCTGATCCTGCAAACCTGGCTTGAGGAGTTTTGGAGATGCCCAGTTTTCTTACGTTGCTGAGGAGACGTTGTTTGACCTTCACTTGCCAATAGTTTGAGGATATCAAAACAAATGAGAAAGGTATTAAATGCCACGRGGTTTGCCTCTGCAGCAGGATTCATACTGTAGGAGTCTTGACTCCTAATTATCTGGAATTTGAGCTGCAATTTACTTCATGGACAGCTTTGTGACTTCGTTCCTTGGGGTTGTGTTGTTTTGTTCGTCATATGCTGAAATAATTCTCTCCTGGCACTTAATATGCTGTGACATTTGAGGAGAAAACAGTCTTATTTAGACTGAGGAACAACTGGGAATATCCTACCAGGAATAACTTGCTTTGCAGCCTAGCCTTTTGCTTATTCTTTAATTAGGAGGCTAATTGTCATTGTCTTCCTGATTTGTATCTCTTGTTTTTCTTTAGGAGATACTGAGGGATGAGGGAGGGATAGGACACACACAACACCTGTATCTCTCCGATTTAGATAACTTTTAGACCTTCAGACAAGTTAATCATTGTCTTTACATGTCCAGGTCTTCATTTAAATGATGAACTTTTATAGGCTCTGTCTTCATCAAATGTCAGACTGTCCTGGTGTTCCATATCCTGAATAGATCTGTATTTGGGGCTCGGAGATCTCATATTTTTCAGCTAGAGCCATGTTAGACAGACAGYTCCCTGTTGACTAAACATCTAGGAGGCTCATGTTTAATTGTTCTCTCCAGCTGTGATGAACAGCTCTGAGCAGGATTTCTGTTTCTTCAAACTCCACTTAAAGGAAAATCAGAGCACTTGGGGCCGGGGGCTCTCAGTTGCTGCTCCTCCGCTATGAAGCTCCCTCTGTTTCCATCCCAGGCTGATGCACTGCCTTCTTTCCCAGTGCAAAGCACCAGGTATTCTTCCTTGCACAAAACTTTCCTCTGCTGCAGCTGCCAAATGGCCAAAGGGAGAGAAAGAGGAGTAACCTGTGAGAAAAACAGATGTAATATATTAGAGTGAGAGATACAGGTCGGCCTGGCTGCAGCTGGGAGAGAGTTAATTCTCTTCCTAGCACCTCTTACTGTGTTTTATTTTCGATTTAGAATGGGAATAACACTGGTAGGACACTGATGTTTTAGTTGTTGCTGAGTGGTTTTAGCTTTGTAGTTGCAGTTTTCTGTGCTCTGCCTGTGGGAAGGTGCACAAGGAACCCAGAGGGAGCCTGGCCAGAGCAAAGATCCAGCCCGGCCAAAGGGATATTCCAGGCCATGGAATGTCATGTCCAGTGGAGAAAGTGGAGGGAGCTGGCTGGGAAGGGCCAATGAATGCTCAGGGACTGGCTGGRCATCAATAAACAGGTGGTGAGCCCACAAGGAATATTACTTTGTGCCAAAAAGATTTTAAATTTGTCTACACATTTTCTAGCCAATACCAGGATGGATATGTCAAAAATGATCAAATTATTCTAAATTACCTGTTTGTTCTAGTACAGCAGGAGACAGGTTCTCTGAACTCCAYGAGAGAATTTATATTCCACCAAAAACCAGAACACTTCAAAAATATGTGCAATGGTATATAAATTGTAAAATGTGTCCTTTCATTATAACCAAAAACTTGTTGTTTTATCTGTTATTACCTGTCGGTACTATGTATTTTATGCAAAGTTTTACATATTTTAAGAACATTCTTTTTCACATAATTTTGAAGTAGCTTGCTTCAGGTAGATAAGAAGTTGCATTGTCACCCTGCCATCTTCATCTTAATTCAGGCTGATTTGTCTTGCTTCCTTCCCACTTGGGTGGGAATATTTTAAATAGAGTATTTATACAACCTGTCTATCTAGATAGGTTAAGCCTGAATATCTGTCAGTATCTCCCATTGCACTTGTGATCAGAGGTGCACTTAATAGCTCTGAAAATCAGGCCTAAGGAATTCATTAGAATGCCAGTTCCCTTGAAGTATTCTCTAGGAAAGATAGTTTAGAGAAGGGCTTGAAAATATGACATTTAAAACCAGTCTCCCACTGAGCCATATTAGCATTAGCTTTGAACACAATTGTGGTTTATTGCACGTGTGCCTGACAGCTCCCTGAAAGGCAGGAGCTCGCCCGTGAAGCTGCACTTTGGCATGCACTGGGTACTCCTCTGCATTTTTATATCCTCTCCCCGCTCCTCCTGAGCAGCCACTCCAAATACAAATTCAGCACTCATCATTGGCAATAAAAATAATGTCTGACATCTCCTCGGAGCTCCTGACCGGGATCATCTCCCATGCCCTGGTGCATGGGGGAACTCAGATGTAAAGAGAGACTTGGTGAGAAGTCTGGAGARCAGTGAGCATCAAAATAACACTTGCAATGTGCAAATCTGTGCCAAAATAAAAAGCACATTCAGTCAGGAAATCAGTGCTTCCCTTTCACTGTGTTTGTACCTCCAGCAATGCCGACTGGTGCTGACCCTCGGCACCTCCTGCCAAGAGTGGAGTAGAGCTCCTTGTTGGAGAACATTTGCATCCAGCAGCCTGGAATGCACRTTGGGTGTGTGTGGGAGGGCTGGATCCAGGAGTGAGTGTGAGGGAAATGCCAGCTGAGTTTTCTGCATTCCCTGATAAATCCAGTCTGGTCTCATGGACTAAGCAGCTGCACCTAAGTCAGCTTGCCAGAGGGATGGACACGGCCCTTTGGAGTGATCCTCCTGATCCTTCCCACTTATCTGGGCTGTTACTCAAGCTGCAGAGCACTCTGATTCCAACAGCTGTGGGGTTTTGGATGCAACTAAAATGGGGGATGAGATGCAGGAATGGACCTAGTGCACAAGAGTCACTGTCTGGTGACAATGGAAACATCCTTGTGTCATAAACAGTGTTCCCAGCAGAAATCCACCACACAGCCCCACACCAGCCGCTGGGGAGGGAGTTAACTCTAGCCCAAACCAGCACAGATAGTAATGACAACAGAAATAATTTATGGCTGGTGTAACAGGAAGGTGTTGCTGGATAATGAGAGAGTTTCTGGAAAATGCTAATCAACTGCATTGTGTTAAAATAATCAAAAATCTGGACTGTGATTGACTAATCAGTTAAAATTGGGGGAAAAAAAGGAAAATTTTTACTGAAAAAAATCTATGTATTCAATTTTCATTTCCCACACACTGAATACTTGTTAAACTCCCTGTATGCCTAAATAGACTCATCGGATAGATAAATTGTGTAGATGTGTTAATCGGAATCCCAGGTCACTTGCTCTATTTGATTTGTTAGAAGTGATATCATGGATATAATTTTGTTCTGCAGTTGTTTTTACTTCTCCTAAGACACCTCTGTTTGAAATTATACCTGGTTATATTTCCCTCAGTTAAGTTTTCCTTTCCTTTGGTGATATGATTATACATTTCTCTCTTCTTCCACGGCCTTGACCTGTGCTGTCAATTAAGACCAGATAARGAATTTAAAACAGTTGGAAGAAACAGAAGAACAATTGAATATAGAGCACTTAGGGAAAGTGGAGTCTTCCATGTCACTAAAGGGAGAGGTAAAGCTTCAAGCACAGACACTAAAGAATCTTTGCATTGTCACAAGTGTCTATTCCTTTGTCCGTAACCAGAGAAGAAGAGCTGCAGAATGTTATAATTAGCAATTGAAGAACATGATGTTCTCAATTGAAGAACATTAATTTCTTGCTGGTGAGAAAAACTGGATTTTATTTTGATGAATAATTTTATTCTCTATGTACAAATTTGCTTTTAGTTGAATGCAGTAAGAAAAAGAAGCCTATTTYATCAGTAGGAGATTGACCCTTTGGCATTATTTATAGATACAGACTAATCTCAGGACCCTGACTTTTAATCCATTTAGAGATGATCTTGAAATTGAAAATGCAGAAGTAGGAGATGCTTTTTGAAGGAATTTCTCTCGTTAAGGCATTGCCAATGTTGTAGCATCTCTTGTACTTAGTGCTTTTGAATAAAAAAGCTAAATGGCTCCCAAAACACAAGAAAAGCTGTTGCTGACAGCTGGTAGAACTCTAGAATTGTGATACAGTATATTTTGTTTTCTTAAAATATAAATATTTAAAAATTCAATTCCAGATTGAGATCAGTGATTACATGGCAAATATTTTATTTCCAGCCACAGAACCTGATGTGAGAACCTGGTGTTTCGATGCTGAATAGTTGTTGGAAGGTATCTCATTCTGCATGCTGAGTTTAGGGTTTTTTCCTCTCTTTCCTTGTCATTGCAAGATGAGCATTTCCCCATGCTGGTTCTTAATATGCAAAGAATGAGGCAGCCTCTTAGAGAACCTGATGGTTTATGACCTGTCTCTAAGCTTTTAGACTCTGGGAGGGTTGGGTAGTACAGGAAATAAGTGTGAGATAGGGTTAGCAACCATTGAGAAGAAAAGGAATCTGATTGATGAATTCAAAAGGTGGAATAGCTGCAGGGTCAGTTACTGTCAAACAGAATGAGAATTATGCCAAAGAATGAGTTTCTTAAGATCTAGGGGAATTAGTGAAAAGCAATAGACCTTCAGGTACCTTTCTGCTCCTATCAGTTTTAAACCCCAGTTAATTTAGCATTCTCTTCTGATCCTGACAGCTCCACCGCAGGCAGTTTCACCGCTGGCAGACTTCATAGGTGTTCACGTAGCGTTGTGAGGAAGGCTGTGGAAACACAGAATTAAATGGATGGGACTTGTGGCTGAGCCACAAACTCCTTATAGAACAGATTCTGTCCCAGCAAACCTGCCCTGTGGCCAGAGTGCCCCTAGGCCAGGTGAAGTACCACGAGAAATGTTACATTTAATTCATCGCGGTTTCCCAAACCCATCAGTGTCTGGTGCTCTCGGCACCAGCTGCTGTTTGTCTGCTCCTGCCAGAGCAAGGAACCACCTCACTCACCTTGCTGTGACATCTTGGGGACCCCAGAGCTCCTGCTGCTCTGCTCCTCTCGCTGCCAGGCTTGCGCTCCTGACAGGAWAACATGGGTTTGTCAGGGAATCACCTGGACAACCAAAAGAGCCTGGATCTGTGGCACTGTTAGCATAGAAACACGTAATCGTGGTATGATTACATGCAGGTGCTTTTATTGAAGAGCTCTGGGAATCAGGGGTACAGACCCAAATCTGACTCCGACATGGATTCGAGATGGATACATTTTTATACCCTTTCCTTACATAACTGTTGTATAATGATATGTTAATCATTAACTTAATATTGTTCTATTGTGTATATTGATTTCACCTGAGCATGAGTTTTAAGCCCCCTTTCCACAACATTTCTCATGATTGTTGTTCCTTTCTCATGATTCTTGTTGCGATTAAATAATTATTTTTAATTATATTGAATTACTAACCAATCATCGCATTTAACTTTATCATCTACCATMCAGGTGGGTACACAGATTGCAGATTCACATGATTTTAGCAAAGACAATGCCCACTCCTGTTCCCAAGGCCTACTTTAGCTACCACGATTTTTAGAAACATTTTCACCCTATGCTATCAGCACCCTCTGCACTCTCCCCATGTGCGGCAGCGTGCACTGAGTGATTGTGTTTCCTTCCCTTATGTAACTCTGTGTGAAAAAAAAAAAAAAAAGAATTTTTGGAAGGCTTTGAGGGTTTTTTTGGCTAAATAAGGGTCTTTTTCTGGCAACATATGGGAAAAGGACACCTAGGGGTTTTTCTGTCAGCAGGAACCCAGGATTGTGTCAAAATCCCATCCTTGAAAGGGAGAATGTTTACCTTCCCTTAATTTATAAAAAAAAAAAAATTATTAAAAAATTTTTATGGTACAGACAAGGAAATGAATTATTGTTGATTAATGATACTGAAGTTAGGAACTTCTGCATAACTGYAGAATTAATAAAACTCACTAACTCTGTGAATGTAGACACAGCTCTGCCAGGCTCCATTTCTGGCTGATTATTTGCTCCTTCACTTGAATTTCTTGTGTAAGAAGCAGTGTGAATAAACATGCTCTTATCAGAGAAAAAACCCTCTGTATTCTCAAAATCCCTTTGACTTGGCTAGTTTTGCACCACTGTGGCCTTGAAAGTGTTATTATTCTGTTCTGAAAAATATTCAAGTTCTTGTTTGTGTTCTCATCTGGCTCAAACCTACAGCAAATGTGGTTTATTTGGTGTGATAAATGCATAATATCTCTCATTCCCTCTGTAAACCACTGATGGAAACAATTATTTTACTGATGATTAGCACTCCTCAGGAGAATGATGATTTTCCCAGTTTTCAAACACCTGTTATCCTATTTTCCCCCTTTACTATAATAACCTCCTGTAGATTTTTTTTACTAGTTATCTATAAATCCATTTGTAAATATTATTAGGCAAACATCAACTTACGCAGTATTCACAAAATGAAACACAAAATAGGTGGAATTGGGATCTTTCAAAATCAGCTTTGCAGCATTACTGTTCCATTTCACTGGAGAAGTATCCAGCACCTCGTGGGTTGTATGGAAAATATTCTTCCATGAAAATTTTATCTGTAAATGGTGGTAGAGCACTGTAGTTGCTGCCTGGGATTAATCAGTCATGATGCCCTCCATAGCTGTGGCTTGGGGCCCAGGTGAAAATGTCTCCCATTGCTGAAAACTCCAAATATTTCCAGTGTTGATCATTTGTCACCACCAGCAGAATCCACACTGCTCGGTAATTTCAGATGTGCCTCACCTGGGGGTTTCTCCGGGTCTTTGGTGCTATGTAACAATCAAAGTACTGCTAGCAAATTAAAATTAATGACTTGTGGTCATAGCTCCAGACTCAATGACTGCAATGACATTTCCTATTGCAGCAGCCTCGTGACAAGGTAACCACTGTTGCTTTTGGAAATACGTATTTTCCCTACATCTAGAATTATCCTGCTGCTCCCAGCCCCCTCACCTCTGGGATTTCTGTTTTGAATGGCACTGTCTACCCTGACTCGTTCAGGGATCTCCCCTAAGCCAGTTTTGTGCAGCTGCATATGTCACAAATGGCAGCGAGGCTGGGAGAAGTTGGCAGATCATTTTCTCTTCGGATGCTAACTATCTCAGGGATCTTTGCCACGGTGACTTCAATTTCCTCTGCTTGACAGACCTTATCAACAGCTTAAAACATGTTTACAAACACAATACAATCAGAGTTCTATGCTTTAGATGCCAAATTATGCTGTAAGCCATTGATCTTTATTACAGATTTGCAGGGTGTTTCTAAATATGTTAGTAATTATACATCTGGGCTGTCAGAGCATCTACTCTTGGGCAATATCCTTTTATGTTGGATTTGATTGATAGTTAGTTATAGACTTGATTCAAAGTGAATTTAAAAATCACAGTGCTGGAATACAAGCCAGCTCTAGTTACTTTAACTTTTCAGATTAAACCTAAGGTGGGAGAATTGCTGCTCTAACAAGGATTATTTAATCATGTACGAAATGCAGCACCAGCATTCATTTATCTGTCCAAGGCAAGAATAAACATCTGGCTTTCCAGCAGATGGCCATGTCTCAGCTTCCAGGAGCACAGTGTCAAGGAATAGATGTCAAACTGTCAGAAAGTTGTAATAATTCTCTTGTTTGTCTTTACATTCTCGGGAAAAGAGGAAGAATTCCTACATGCTCCTTCAAAATATTAATAAGCAATAGGTTATTTATATGAACACAATTAATCATATCAAATAAAGAGGTTAATTATCAAAACCAACCCATTTTCAGTTAAAAAAAAAAAATCGCTTTACATGTGAATGTATTTTTTGCTCTCTTGACAGTGGTGAGGAAGAGCAGTTTTTAAGGTGCACAAGACACGGAGCTCCAGGTTTGCTTTGTGTTAGGAGGGAGCAAGGACGACCAACAGGAGTTATTGCTTGCATGGGAGGCAAAGATCTGTAGAGCTGAACAACTTTAGATAGCCCAAATTGGAAATTTTGCAGTGGTGATCACCAGCAAGGTCGTGAATTTGCAGCTGGAGTGTCCAGCTCCTCCTGCCCGGGGTGATTCTGTTTGCAGGAACGTTCCCTATCAATGGGCAGAAACAAGGGCGGCTCACCATCTCCCAAGGTGCAGCTGAATTCTGTCTCYAACATTTTGCACCAAGCCCCTGGATGAGCAGATTTGTTTGCTCAAAGCAGAGGCCCTTTTGAAATCAAAATGTGTAAGAGAAAGATAACTGGGATGAAAACTTTCTTTTTTCTTTGTATGTTCCATATCAGGGTAAATTTTGTACAATTAGGTGAAGCTTATACTGAAATGGGACTGGACACTCTGTTTCTAGCAGTAAAGCTGCACATCCACCTGCCCTTTATAAAAATCCTGCATTAATTCCTGTCCTCCTGTTTATGTTTAAATGTAACTCGTGGCCTTCTTTCCCGAAGCTTCTGAAAGAAATTGTTTCTCAATTGAATTTGAAAACTGAGTTTAAATGCTTTTATATTTTACTTTCATCCACGTAGTAGATTTATTATCAGAAAACCCTAAACACAGCACCTTTTTTTCTCTGAAGACAAGAGACCATTAAAATTTTAACGGTTTAGAAACTAAATTCACCTGTAGAGAAGCACTGAATTGCTTTACAGAAAGGTACAAACCCTGTTAAAAGAGAGAATTCAAAAAGGTCATATTACTAACAATTTAAAACTTTAATGCGTAGGTTTACTTCTTTTATTAAAGTAGCAAAATTGTCTATTTCATGTCCGGGAAAGAAATTAATGTATTTTCAGTGTAAAGTTTGCCAAAATTTTCCAACACACAGGTGCTTTAAAAGTTAGGGTTTTATAGCAGCAGAATATTGAAGTTTATTTTATGGGAATATAATGTTTATTTAGCAGTGTGAGTCCACTAAGGAATTCTTTTGGGTTTTGCAGCAACAAGGTAATTTTTGCTGGTAAACTAATTAAATTGTTGATAATTAGGGTCAGGCATTAGTAGTTTATTTCTGTTTGTTTGATTTCTTTATGGCTATTTTATGACTATTTTATCAACATGGGTGATGAAATAGAGAATTTGAAATGGAAATGGCAAAATAAACATATTTAGGTTCTTTGAGGTAAAAAAAATCACTGCTCAGTCATGTTTTAGAGGAATGGGTGATTTCACCTAACTGCAGATGAATTAAACAGATCCCAAGGGAATTGAAGAATTCCCTCACTTTGAGAAGGGCATCAAAGATGGGGAAGGGTCTGGAGATTCAGGCCCATGAGGAGCAAATCTATGACTCTATATCCAATAAAATGAACAAATAGATTTTTTTGTAGTTTTCCCTGGTTCACAACAAAAAATCTCTGCAGAATCTGAAGCTCAGGCTTGTCTTACTGAAGTCAGTTTTATCAGCAGTTGTATTTCACTAGTTTGGAAGCAGTATTGGTGTKAATTCTCTTGATTTTAATGTTATCCAAATTTAAAAGTCATAATGCTGTCAATATTTACAACTACTAGGGGAAGCAGGAATTTTGGGATATCACAGCTCTAAAAGTAGTGGGTTTTCCTCATGAAACTTGTGTAAATATTGCTAACTAAAGCTGCCACTAAAAGATATCATTGATAAACCTTTTCTTCCATTTTCTCCCCTCTTTAGTATATGTTTTCTTGGTGATAAAAAATGTTTCTGACACTTTTCAGTTTCAAACCRTTCCTTAAACACGTGTTCCTGTGCTGGAATTCTTTCTGTTTTACTTAATAGTGCAGGGGTTTTACGAAAAATTTCCAGAGGTTTTATGACACTTCACCCTGCCATCCTTGCGGCATCAGGGAAGGAAGAACATGGAATGAGAACTTGTGTCTTCTAAAGACTCAGCTGTACAGAACTCCAGAGGAAGATGTTGCTCTGAGGGTTTAGATCCAGGGGAAAATATCAAAGTCAGACAGTTCGGAATTTTTCACGTTTTCTCATCTCCATTCCAAAGTGGAGAAAATCCCTATGTGGTGTTTCCCTGTGGGTTTGTCCCTTACTTCCTTTTTACATTATTGATACTCATTTTTCAGGATCTGACATTTATGTTCGCATCAAGGCTTATGTGTACTCTTAAACCACAAGAATCTCTTCCATGCTTTGAGACCTTAAAGGGTTTGAAATCTTGGTGCTTATTCATTCTGGCAAACTGAGCTTCAAAGAGAACACTTTATTGCCGTGGAAATTTTCCATCTTGATGGGGTTTTGAGCCCCCTTCTTCAGTTGAATCATTCAACAAGAACAAAAAATGAAAGTGAGTTTAATTCATATCTGTTACACAATCGTATATGCATCCCAAAATGTAAATGCAGGAATGCAACTGTATTCCCTTAACACAGGTCTGTGTAAGCAATGGAAAACTCATTGGCTTTGTTTTGCCTAAAAAAAGAGGATGGTTTAAAAACTATCTTTCCTCTCTTGAAAGCACAAACCGCTCACAGGCGCGTTCTGTAGGAATCTTAGCAGGCCTAGGGCAATGTAGAGAAATCTTTGACAGCCAGTGGTATAATGAAGGAGCAAATAACACAGATGAAGCAGTTCTTCTTTTGTTACTTGTTGTTGTTAGGGGATTGCAGAAAAATAGGAGACAAGCACGATGACCTTCCTACTTAAAAAGTCTCAGTTTTGTAATTTTGTTCAGTTCTAGAGTTGTGCTTTTCCTCTTTTGTACACACACAAATCAATGCTCACCAGAGGCAATCTTGCATAAAGTGACAGCTGTTTATTTAAATTATCTTAGCCTCATTCTATTTCCATCTTTCTCTGACAGACATATGTTCAATTGGTGCATTAGAAATAGATGCACATATTGTTTGCCATCCTGTAGGAACTGGGGACTGGACAATACCAGTTGCTCAGACAGTTGTATAATATTTGAGATCTATTTAACAAGTGTTGCTCTTATTTTTTATTTTAATCAATTCAGTGGCACATATGTTTGAGTAAACATTTGGACTTTTTTGTAGTGGGAGATATGATTAATTGATCATCATAGCACCAGGAAAATGTCCAGAGAGTTGACAGCCTCCAGTTAGGTTTAAAACTGCCCYGAGTTTGCTATAAGTGCAGCTTGCAGGGTATGTGAAGGTGCAGTGACTTGTCTCCGTTTTGAATGTAATTTGGATTTTATGGGAAAACAAATAATATAAGTTTGCCGTCTTTTTTACTCTGTCAGAAAAACACTTTCAGAACTGCACCATCCTAAAGGGTTAATTTYTCACAGCGGGTTTGAAAGTGTGCATCTTTTTTTTTTCTGAGGGATTGTAAAGTGAATATACTTGAAGGGCACAAAGGGAATACACAATTATTTTTACCCACGGATAAGAAATATAGGAAACTTTTCCACGACCAGTCCAGAGCAGGCAGAGGGCAGAAGGACTGACCCTGAGAGGAGAGAGTTCTCATTTTCAGTGTAGCTTAATTAGTCCGTGTTACCCAGTCACTGCTCTGTTTGACCCTCTTGCCCATATATCTGTCAGGCTTCTACTATTTCTGTAGTTCTGTTCCGTGTGGCATCAGAAACGTCCTGAGATTGCCACCCTCATGAGTGCAGTCTCATCATGGGTTCCCCAAGGATGGCACCCAAGGCTTGGGCATCCTTTACGCCTATAAAAGATACTTGTTTTCCTAATTCTAGATATCTAGAAATCCAGATTTCAAAAATAGTATTGATATAGTTTTAATGTCATTTTCTAATTTCTAATGAAATAGAAATAGTTTTAGTGTCGTTTCAATGTCCAAATCATTACTATTTTTTAATGAATATTTGCCTTTTTGTTACATGGTGTTATAGCATTCTGATGGTCAGTTAGATGCAGTTCTGCTTGAGAGCAAAGGGCAAACCAATCTGACCTCAAATCTTTCCCGCTGAATTTAACAAGATTCTTCATTTATACTTGGATTTTGATTAAAATACATGTGGAATAAACATAACTTGGTAAACCTTGCACATCACAGTTTCAAAGTCAGTTTTTGAAAAATCTTTTCTTACGTGGAAGCAATAGTTTTTAACGTTCCAAAAAAGGAAATTCAATCCTTATTGAATGAGGTATCTCAGGAGCATGGAAAACTCCTTTAAGGAACTGCAACGGYGGGAAGCTCTGAGAGAGAGGCAGGGTTGTTTCTAGAACCAAACCTGCTKTTACAAACTGCATGTGAATATTCTGGTCCATAGCACTGCCACGCTGCAAACACGGGAAGTTCTCTGCTCTGTTTTCCCTTGCCTCATGCTCTAGAAGTGCTCCAAGTGCTCGGTGCTGATTGTTCAGAGGCAGCAATCCGGAGCAGTCGTTAATTGCCAACAGCGTTTCCTTCCTTGTTCACAACTCGTAAAAAACATTGTTCCCCAGCAATTAAATTTATTTTTGTTTGTTCTTCCCCACTCACGGCCTAAAATCTTTCTCATGGCTGTCTAGAGATAGTCCATGAACCTGTGTTAAGGAAAGGCTCGGGGGGAGTGGARTGAGGAGTTCTGGGAAGTTTGCCCAGCAACATCAGTGCTCAGCAGTTTCTCATTTAGCTTTATATTTTCCAATAAGAAAAGATCTTTTCTGAGCAGTGAAATGAATTCTGTGTACACCTGTCATTTTCCCTGGTTTTCTTTATACTCGGTTGTCCTGAATATTTATTGATTCCTATATTATCAGTGTGAGACCCTTTCGTGCCTATTATCTATACCCTCTACAATCTGATTTCCAAAAATCAATATACTGTAACTAAATAGATGTTTCTACTTTCTGCTTACAAAACAAAAGCAGGACCCCAGCGAGGTTACAAGCTAAAATGAGAAAATATAGAAAAAAAACTCAAGTGCACATTAGTGTGAATATTTTCTTACGACATATTATAAAGGTTAAGGCAGTGAATTTGCTCTATAATAAATAAAAAACTGTAAAGTTGTTAGAATTCTATTTTTGATCATGAAGTTCACCTTTCAAAGTTAAAACATTGTATAGATAAAACTATCCTGATTTTTTTCCCAAAGATTACTTTCTAAGGAAAAAATTGAAATACTAACACTTAAAATACTTCTGAAATGAACCATTTTGCTATTTTACTTGGTATTTTTAGCACTACGTGCTTGCATGTTATAAAATGAACCAAAATCATTCATTTGGAATGACTTTCTCTAAATTTCCGCATTTACTCCTGTGTAGAGCCCGAGGGAGTTACTCTGGTTTCAGTTCTTTCACACTTTTAACCTTGAATGATGGAAGGAAAAAGTAAACTTCCCAAATCTGTGCATGACAGTGACCTGGACGGGCCTGCAAATAATTTGGAGGACAAGGTTACAATTTAAATTAACCTTCATAAATTGGAGAAGCGATCCGGATCCCGCAGATGACGTTCGGTAAATACAAGTGCGAAGTGCCACATCGGGCTAGGAGAAAAGAAAAGCACAAATACATGAGGGAGGATGGAGGGGGCACTGCTGGGGGTAGGGATGGATGGAGGGGTCAGGGAGTCCTAAACTGAGCAGGCCAGGAAGGAATTTTGTGCTCAGCTGTACCTTCAGCAGTAGGAGTTTGTATTTAGTGTATTTATCGGTGTATTTAGTGTAGGAAACACAAGGCAGAAGCAGGCTGGTGAGTTTTCCAGAAAAGAAGTGTTTTAATGAAGGGGGAAAACCAAATATGAGTCATGATGTTCGAGATTAAGATTAATTTATGCTTTAAAACTTTTAGAATCGTGGTTCTGGAAGTCAGAGGTTGTGAGCGCTAATATTCCCTCAGAGACCATGAGTGGTAGAAGTTACTTAGAGAAGTTGTGGGTTTGCTACCACTTTGTTTTTAAGAACAAATATGGAATAATAGCAAGAAAACAGGAAAATGCCTTGTTTTTTTCCTTTTTCAACCTATATGTCTTTTCATAGACTTTTAAAATCTTGGAGCAAGTTCAGAATGTGGAAAATATTGTGTATTTTGTTCTTATGCACCTGTTTAGTCCTCAGCATTTGTAAGAATGCTTGCAAATTGTACTGATAATTTGAAATAAATTTTCTCATTTATAAAAACCTCCCTGTGTTCAATGTTAAAGCCCTACACTCAAAATGAGGCTCAGCTCAGCAGAGAATAAAACCTCAAAACTGTCCCACCCCAATCTCATTATATTATTTGTTCTATTTAATTGATTACAGTCAGGGAAAGTAAATTATACGAAAGAAATTCCCACTCAGTTGTGACAGGCACAAGTTGTACTCATTAATCAGACTTTTGCAGAGGAAAAAAAATAAATATAATCAAACCAAAATGAAATTTCATATTAATATTAAATCATAAGGCTCTTAATTATGAATTTAACTGATTCTCTGTTTCTGATAATGGAAACGGAAAATGGGATCAGCCTTTTTGAAGGGCGCTGTGGAGAGAAAGGAAAGAAGTTTTTAGGGGAATTGTTGTGGCTCTGGCTCCAAGAGCAAAGTTTTAGGAGACAGCTTTTACTGCAATGTTCTTTAATTCTGCTTTTTGCTGCAGGCTTCAACTTGTAGGAGGAAACAGATTCTCATTTTTGAAGTCAATGGGCAAATTCTTTTCTCCTGCTGAAAGCAAGGAGTAATGGGACTACACAGAGATCTGTAACTCCAAGAAACTGATTTCAGCTTTTAACCACAGAATCTTCAGATATTGTGGTTGTAAGTAGGAATCCTTAAGCAGAATTTTGGTCTAAAACTCTCTTGTATCTTAAGGGTTCTGTTTGAGGTTTGTTTTGTTTCAAGAAACAGCCTCACAAATGTGACTTTTTGAAGGTCTTAAAAGTTGCAAAAAAGATTATTTAAAAGAGAAAGAGAGAATACTGTTTTTCCTAGGAATTATTTATCAATATGATACCGTCTGAAATGTGGAAATGGCAATTATAAAGGTCATTTTAATTAAATTTAGCTCTATCTTCAGGCTTGCATCTATTTAATTCCCTGGTGACTCAGATTAAATATAGAGCAATGCAGGCCAGTATTTTATCACAGGCTATGAAGATAGGAATCATTAATGTGTGCTACTGTCTGGGCTTTACTGATGCAAGGGCAAAGTTTCAGGTTTAACTCATTTGTTTTATTTCTGAGTTTGTCTTTTCTTTGTTTTCACCCAAGATCACAGGAGCTCCTCCCAGGGGGTATCCGGGGTTCTCTCCCCAAGCAGATGTACCTGCACACAGAGAAACTCTCACAAAGCCATAGGCTCCATGCACTCCATTTGCACTCATTCTCTGTCTTATTCCTTTCCCTAAAACAGCTTTGACTTGTTGGATGTACTCTTGCTGTCAAGGCAAAACGTTTCAGAATTAACAYAGCTACCAAGGTAAAGCTGTGCAAAACCTGGACATCTCCTTTTTGACAAAGCTCAGAGCACTCTCCCCATAAATTATAACAAATAAACAATTTCACCATCTATAATAGCAATATATTTCTGAGATGCTGTTGGCATTCTGTGACTTTCATTCAAGTGTGTATCTTTTATGAGTTTGCACACATTACAGGTGCCTCCACCTGAACAAATGCACCCAAAACTAGTTGAAGTTATTATAATTACTATCATTACTACTACTACTATTATTATAAAATGATTAAGGGGGTTTTTTTTGTATGCTAAAAGTGTAATGGTACCAAGCAGACTTTCCTTTCTAGCCCTGCCACTCTCAGTCTCTCTCTTTTAGAGCTGAAGCTTCTGAACAGATTGCAGACAAGTGACTGCACCGTTGAGCAGGGCAGGTTTGGATCATTTAATTCCTATTGCTTGTGACCTTCTCAGGCTCACTTGGAGAAAGATAACATTCTGCACTGATAAGACTTTGCCTTCAGGAGCATGTTCTCGGAGTATTTCTCACCCCCAAGCCCGATGGCAATGAGATTTTGTTTTTCCTGAGCGTGCCCAGCCGCACRTGTGCGGTGTGTTAATGAGAAGACGCAGGTAGATAATTACAGGGGCTCTGCAGCCCTTGCAGGAACCCAGCAGCTGCTCAGGGAYATGCAGCATGGGGCCATACAACGCTTAACTTTTCAGTTTTAACAAATCAAATTCCACTTCAGGAAAATAAAATAGCTCGTGCTTAGTTTAAGCAGTCTCTCATGATGTTTTTCCAGTCTTCCAATTCCTTCTTATTTTCTGACTCACACAGATTTATTTTAAATTTAGCTCTGTTCTGCTAAGCTTTTCTGTTGTGTTGTTCTTAAAGTTTCTTTAAAAACCAGACTGGCAAATTTTGAAACTTTTTCACTAGTTTTGCTTACTTCCGAGAATGTTTCCACAGTGCTGATGATTTCAAATATAGAGTCTTCCAATATTGAATCAAATTGTGAATGCAGTCAAAATCATCAAGTAGAGGATCAGGAGGAAGGATTGGTGGGGTTTAGTTCTCGTTAAGGTAGAACAGTAACATCAGATAGATTGATGACAAAGAATTATAGTGTATGGAAGTCGAAAAGGCTTTTTCTAGACTCAAGACCAAACTCACAAGGCAGGCAAGAATACCAAACCAGGATCAACCAAGTAAGAGACAGGGAATGAAAAGACATAATTAGGTCATTTCTAATAACCTTGTACTGCCCTTGCTTCCCCTTTGTTAATGAATACAAACCTTTCAGGGGGTGTGGAATTGCTTTTTCCCCCATATATCATCCATCTGCTATTTCACAGTGGTTCATGTCATAAAGATAAGCCCACCATTAAAGTAAGGCAGGAGATCCTCCAGAAGTTATTTCAAGCACTGTAGTCCTAATTATTTTATTTCAAGCTCAAAYGATTAGCTATATTTCTCATCCTCAAATAGTAAAATAAATAAACAAATTGCATCCCAAATAATATCATTATCTGCATGTRGTCTCTACAGCTGGGTCCAATCCTCCTTTGATGGCACAGCAAACCTTCAGTCCTGTAAGATTATTCTTAGGTTTTAACCACTATCTGAGTATTTGGTTATATTCTGGTTATATTCTCATTTATAAATAAATAGCACTGATAATTAGTGGTTTAAGCAATCCCATAAAACATTTATATGTAACCTTGCAAATGTTTGGCTGACGTTAACAAGGAGTGGGGGAAATTTGTGGATTTGGTGATATTTGTGTATTGCCACAACAAAACCTGCTCTGCAAGGACTTGCAGGAATTRCTTTTGAGTGTGTTCTGAGTGGGGCTCTGCAGCAATTCTCGTTGAAATAACATCAGATCAAAGGCTACTGCAGCAAAAATATTTATTTCTGTAAACAAATCTCAGTTTGAAAATTTCTACAAGCTTGAGACCTATAATTGAAAAAGTTTTAAAAGGAATTTTAAAGAAATATTTCTCTTCATGGTCATTTGTCTTCCGTATAAAGCTTGTAACTTGCTAATGCATCAAATGGAACCATAGGTGCGCCTGCCTGGCTTTGGGAAACTCAATATTTCAAGGGATTTTAGCCCCTAAACTATCAGTTATTCAACCCCAGTTAATAGGAAYTTAAAAATAAGGGTTATGGAATTAGCATGGCACTATTTGGCACACATTGGATTGCATATTGAATGATATGCTCTGTAAATTAACTTATCCTTTACATTAATTGGTGCTAATTACTGCAGATCTGTTTAATATTAATGTGTTAATCTGTACATCAGCGACTGGAATTGCACATTAAATTCAGAATGTCAGTCGCACTTCCAATTCAGAAAGTCACTGATAATGTAATTTGTGGTTTATGTTATCATTAGAGTGAGAAAACATGAAAAAAGTTGGGGATTATACAAGGCTGATTATCCTGTGTGCATGTGTGAGGGTAAAGGGGGAATGTTCTTTAATCTGCTCGAGGAGGCAGCACATTTATCAGAATTGGGCTGTTTATTTCTGATTTCTGTCCCTTTGAGATTGACCAATGCCACAAAGAACTGTGGAGCGTCTCAAAGCTTACAACATTTCCTTTAAGACCACAAATACAGACATTCAGTTTTTCTCCTGAAAATTATGTAATTATTAATTAAGGGGAAAAAAAAGAAAAGCCAAACAACTTTAAAGTTTGTCTTAAGTTCATCTCAATGAATTCTTGAAAGAGATTTGCCATAAAAACMTGCAAATTTGAAAAGAACATGATAAAAATGGTTATTTGACCTGCCCTAGTTTTGACAAAGTGTGAATTTTGGGTGGGTGTACTTGTCAGTTCCTCAGATATCTACAGTTTTCCATACTTTAAAATGCCCACTTAAGCAGGGCTTAAACTGTTAATCTACCTTATCTCGTACGTTTAGTTAAACCTTGAAGATCCTTCAGTTGTGAGCATCCAGAATTCCTTATTTATGTGTACTACACAGTTTCCATTTTATTCAAATGTACCCTTAGTGAAATTGAAGCACATTCAAAAAACTGTTGGTCCAGAAAGACATAAAATGATGATAAAATGCACACGTTCTAGAAAGAGATTTAGGTGACCACAGAGAACTGTATAACATTTATATTCCCTCCCCCTCCACCCCAAATGATTTGAGAGGGACAAATATCTGAAACTCAATTTCTAGCGGTAYCTTACCAGAGATAGTGTTTGTAATGTAATTGTAAATTATGGCATGCAATGTTCAAGAAATATTAAAATAACAGTTTGTATAATTACATTGTATGCCCTGCATTCTAATATCTAATTTTTCTACTTTTACCCAAAACCTCATAAAATAAGCTGTTAAAGTTAACCGAGGCAATAAAACAACTGTGATAAATTTACATTTACAACACTGTTGCAAAGACATTTAAATCATGATGCATAAACCGAGGGACAATCAATAAACACCCATGGCAAAATCTGCATTCAAAATTTTAAAGTGCAGTCTTTATGGACTGCTCAAAAAAGAAGGTGTTTGTGTCATTTGAACTCTGTCTCAGCTCTGAGGTTATGTCTTACAATAATATTGGAAAGCACTGGCCAGTCACGGATTTTAAAAAAGCAACGTGGATGGTTTTTTGGTTTAATATTTATTTATTTATTAATATACAGGAAAATAATGCATCAGAGTTCTTAGCAAATAAGTTAACGTTTTTATATTTAGGGTTTTTTTTTTCTTTTATAAAGCAACTTAAAAATAGACAGGAAATTTCATTGCACCTTGAAATCTTGCAGTATTTTTTGSACTGGACTCAGGTTGTATTTCTTACCGGTGGATGTTGTGTGTGCTCAGTATTTCTGAATGTCTGCCCAGGATTTATTTTACACTCCTTTCTTGCCCTCTAAGTTGTAAATACATAAACACACGGAGGAAAATTTCAGCCTTAACATGTCCAATTTATTACAGGTATCACTGTGTAAGTTATTCAGATATTTAAGACATAAATCCCTTTTTTTCTCCTTTGTTTTTCTCAAAATATGAAGAAATCCTTAACTTGAAACAGTGAAACAAAAAAAATATATGGTCAGAGTTTAAAAATAACTTTTTTTCATAGTGCTTTTTTTTAAATGAAGGCACAAAAAAAGCATGAGAGTTTCTCAGTGTATTCTTCAGTGAGATTTGTGTGCTTGGTAATAGAAAATTATTCATAGCAAGTCATTGGTTTGAAGGCCTGGCCAGATTTTAAAAAGAATGTTTTTCCACATAAAGGAAAACTACTCCATAAAGTTACAATTTACATTCCACTGAGAAGTAGAAACTCTCTTCTGGGCTAACACAGTTTATAGGGAAATATTATAAATCTTTTAGAAAAAAGTGAGGGTTGGAGTAAAACAAATGCAAAACTTAGTGTTGTGTCAGTAAAATCTGGATCCTGTGAAATGGGGTATCTAATCTGTTGATTTAATTTTTAAAATATTTTTACCAGATCCTAGAGTGATCTGGTTTATGGGTTAAAAGCTGTTTATGGGTTAAAAGCTGTTTTATGGGTTAGACACAGTCTTCAGTTTAACTCTATAAAAGTTATATGCTAAAAAACCCAAGAAAGATCTTATTTGGGCAATTTTGCTTGAAAGCGTAATCAATAAAGAAAAGTGAATTGTCAACAATGGCTGGCAATTCATAAATCTTTCTTTTATTTATTATTGAAAAACATCATGCTGATCAAAGACATCTGTGATGTCAACCTTCCCTTTATTTAGTTACTGCACAGAATTGCTTTGGTCAGAAAAAGAGCACCATGGTTTTGTGAAGAGGTGCAGGTTTTGCCTTCAAGGTTAATTCTAAATCAAGGTTTTTAGAGGTCTGCTTTAGTATCTGAAATAAAATGTTCTTAGGACTTCATGATGAATGGGAAATTAAACGTTTACCCCTTTTTAACAAGCAGTAAAAACATGAATCCTGTGCCAATAGTTTGGCGGCTGTGTTTGACCTCCTCTTTCCCTATAAATACAGTACCTGAACGAATTAGGGCATCCACAGTAAATATAAGCTCCTGGTTATCACAGAAGTCTGCCCAAAAGTCACATTATTTTCCTTTAAAGTAGAGAAAGGCATAAACGCTTGCACATTGCCACTTTGAGACAAACAGAATGTGTCAGCTTTTTCAGATGTGGCAAGAGCTGTGGAATTGGAGCTGTAAATGTGATATGAGGCAGAAAATAAGGTTGGTCCTCTGGTTATAATTGTGGTGTAGGTGGGTGCCAGGCCTGTTAATGAGCAGCAGCAGCAGCAGAATAACAAATGTTGCTCTGCACCTTTAATCCAAGRTTGGTTTTCTTCTTGTAGAAGCATCGTCCTGGTGCAGGTAAAGCAAGGAGAAGCACCTGCCACTGCTCTGCCTCTCACAGAAATATGTGGCACTGGTTCACAGGTTTGTGAAACACAGAGTTGAGTATATTTGTCATCTCAGTCTGCCTTTTGATTTTTTTTTTACCTTTGAAATACTTCCAGGTCTAGTGCCATGCCCCTGGCAATGCCAATTCCAGTGGCATGACAATTACACAGATATTGGTACGAGACCAGAAGGAGTTGCTGGTATCTCTAACTGAGCATAACATCAATGTGCTCAAGTAATTCTGAATTAGTTCATATTCTGAATTCCTTCATACCTGCATCTTTTTCCCTAGAAATTCCTCTGTAGTGAATCTGCCTTTTGGAAAAGTGCATGTTCCGTAGCCTGGACCCACACAGGCCCTCGTAYTGGGAGTTTTTTCAGGTTTGCAGGCAACAGATTACTTCTAAAAGTCCTAAAGGTGAAAAAAAAATAAAGTAAAAATTGCAATTTAGCATTTCAAGTATATGAAAATTTCAGGATGTCAGCATCACTGAAAAACTCAGGGAGTGCATAAATCCAAGTGCTGTGTAAACCTCTGCCTTAGCTGGACAACTGCAGGGTGATTTAGATGAACCTGTTCTTGGCCAACACCCAAACAAGGCCAAAGTTCATTGTTTGCCTTGGACTAAAACAGTTGGCTGTTACAGAAGGTTAAGTGTGTCTTGGCTGATAGATCACGTTTTCTTTTAAAACAATCCGTAGCAACAGGGTATTAAAACTCTAAATGTGGTGCTGTGCTGGTGGCACTACAGCTGCCCAGGCATCTCAGATGTACAGCTGCCATGCATCAGGCTGCCACACAGCCCCAGGTTTCAGATCAGGGCACCTTCTGGGATTGAACTTTGTCTAGACCAAATCAGTAATGCATTAGATAACATATCTGATGGAACAAATATAACAGCCCCGTGTTTTTGATAATCGCTGCTTTTGCTAGAATATTTTTTCCCTGTCTTCTCATAGGATCTTATATTTGATGAGTTTTTCTTGTCAAAGTATAGGAACTACACTTGTATTTCCACATACCCTATTGGAACAGAGTTGTCTTTAATACAGCTGGGTCTAAAGACCTRTTTAATTCTTTTGGGTTTGACTGTGGCCAGAAGTGGATGTCAGGGGACATGTGAGGGTTTGTGGAGCAGAGGCTTCCTGAGGCAGAGGTAGTTTTGGTGGGTCTCCTTCCATGCCCAGGGCTGCAGGCAGAGCAGGGAGGCCGATGCTGGGTGTCCATGGTGTGTGTGACAGGGCACAGCTGGGCCATACATCACGGTAATTCTGTCTGCTCAGGACTTGCCAGCCCCTGACATCTTTGCCAACACAATGTTCTGCTGTCTCAAGACATGATGAGCAATCACTCCTGGCTCAGGCTCTGCAAGTCATTTGTAATGTGATATGGATATAGGAATCACCACAGAGGTTTATAGGACCGCACATGGTGATGGTCCTTCAGATCCTGTCTTTAATCATTAGACAGCTCTCCCATTAAGCTGTTCCTCATCCTCTTTTTACCTTCCAGGGAATTCCACTTATGGCTAACTGCCATCTTTTTTCTGATAGGAATATCTCCAAGTTGTTTTTTCTTTCCTTACCATTACATATATATAGTAAAGGTACATTAAAATGTAAACTAATATTTTTTCTTTCAAACTGATCCATAATTGCCAGGCTAAAGGGGAAACATGTATGGCCAGCTCAAAACTATGATTAATTACATTTAAATTAATCAGAAATTGAGAGTTCTTTGTGAAGAATTCTTGTACTTCACCAATTCCTGTCAGTTTGAAAACAAAAGCAGACACAAAAAAACTACAGTCATAAAACCCAAAGATAGCTATGAAATATTTATTAATGACTGATCAGCAAAATACAAATACTCCACAGACATTTATAGAGAGACCTTCACAGGCTGTAGGTACTCATCCTGAAGCATTATTGGGTTGTTCTTCTGGCCTAGAAGACATCAGATATTTCTGTCAAAAAGAGAAAACAGGATCATTGTAACAGCTAGAAAGATGAATACATTTGTCAGATATAGGGTTGAGTTACAGGATTTTTTTCAAGAAATACAGGCAGCAAGTAGTGTTAAGGGTGTGTAAAGTTCCTCATAAACAACACAGCTAATCCCCTGATTTGTGGTGCATGCATGTAAAAAGAGAAGAGAGTTAAATTACCTGGGCTTCATTTCCTTCCACTGTCATTGAGGAGCAATATTTTGCCTTCTCTGCAGACATCAGTAGGGCTGGTGCATCTGCCCTTAGTGAGAAAACACCTATTTTTTTTCATCTCAGTTCTGAAAGTTTGTTGACCTTGTTTCTTATCTAACATAGCAGAAGCTGCTGATCAGGACTGCTGCTGCTGATTTCCCAAACTATGTGTGTTATCTCCTTTGATCTTTTCGTATAAAGCCAGTCAGATAATTGATCTTTTTTGGCTTGATAAGCTGAAGAAGACTAACAATGAAACACAGACCAGAAAAAATATTTTGCAGAAACATGAAATATTTATTTGAAACACTACAGTTTGTGTTTACTTTTCAAGGCCTTACTTTTTTAAACCAATTTAAATGCAAGTTGTTTCTTATAGTCAGAAAATGAAAATATAGATAAATGTGTACAGAGAATGAGCGTCAAATCAAAATTGCCTTCATTTTGCAAAGGTGATMATTTCTAAAGCTGTACATTTACTTCACTTGCTATTTCATCAATATTGTGCCACTCTCCGCTTTCTTTTAATGATGAATTAGGGCTTTCTGCGGAGCCCAGATTTTTAATATTAAAGCTGGAATCTCTCCTTGCTAATTTACAATTAGAGGCTGAGACAGTCTCCAGGAGAGTGAGAAGTGGATTTGACGTTGAGAGTTGTGCATCAGCTCTGCCTGAGTAAGGATGAACCTGCAGCCAGTCTGGATGAGGGGGTTTTCATCACCCGCGTTAATGGGCTGAGGAATTCCTCACGTGCACTCAGCACAGGGCAGAAATAAAAGCGAAGCCCTTGAGGACACACCTCGTGGTTACACCTGAGGCAGATGTCTGATTTTCTCCTTATTACGTTGTTTTCATGCTATTAACTGATCCAGTCAAAGAAGTCAGGAAAAACTTGGCCTCACGCCCTGAATTCTTGTCAGCGGACTTTGAAGCTTTTGTGTTTTATCTGGCGAACCTAAATCTTTATTGATTTTCTTATTTAATCACATTTCCCAGAGAAAGCATGGGGAATAAGCCACTAGACTAGAGCTTAAGAAATTTCAGCTTAAGCCTTTTTTCACCAGTTTTTCTCTAAGTCATTTAGGTTTTAGTACCTCAGCTACTCCAATGGAATTGAATAACACTTCACAGTTTTACAGGATGTTTGTAAGGGTAATTTCATTAAAGATTTAAAAACTCATGCTACAGTAAAAAGCCATCTGACTACAATTTCCTGCCATGGAAAATTGGTGGGAAAAGAACATTTTTTTTGCCATACTGATACCAGAGTCCCTTGTTAACTTACCTGAAATAAAACACATCCAGACAAAGGCAGTGCAGACTCTGCTTGGTGAAGTTCCTGCATTATCCTGCAAAGACTATTTGACATTTTTGTGATGTTTGGGCAAAGTTCTTGAAAACAGGACAATTCACCCCCTGCTGAATACTGCAGCTTTATAAACAGGAAGTTAGAACAACATTTATGGTCAGGAAGACTTTTCATGTGAGATGAGCTTTCATTGACTTTTTGACTCCTTTTCTACCTTGCCTTATTTTCTTAGTGTCTTCTYTTTGGGGTGCCCTTTGAACAGTGGAAGAAAGCAATATAAAATGGTTTAAATCTTTTTAACTCTGTTAATTCGGGTTTTGTGACGATTCCTGTTTCCAGAAGTATCCCATTCTTTGGACTAAGTATTGATTTAATGAAAAAACCCTAAACTGAGCGTGTAAATCAAGTGCTTTTAGCCTTCCCTGGGGTGCCTCTTACTTCATTGAAGAGCCAGAGGGCCATGTTYAGTAGACTTATAACTCTAACCAAGACCTTAGAGCAGATGTAATTACCACTTGTATCATAATTTATAAACCTGCTGGAATTTCTAATCATCTTAAGACACTGTTTTCTTGCCTTTATTTTTAATTAAGCCAGTCCCTGCTTCGTGTTTTATTTTTAAAATTCTACCCATAAAAAGCTACCAGGCATGCCAGGCACAAAATAAATAAATGCAGTATAGAGGGAGAAACACACATGCTGCCTCTGGCAAGAGGGGTATTAAACACTAAAGTGCCCCTATTACAGCTGCAGTCATTAAGCCGTGACAAATGGATGAACATTATGCAATCAGCTTGGAACCAAAGGAAAATACAAAATAAATTTAAAACAAAACAACAGGAAAAAGAGCCCCAACAAATAGAAGAGGTTGCTCAGAGCTCCATCCAGCCTGGCCTTGAATTATTATTTTAAATATGTTGGTATCAACCCATAGTATTTGATATTCCTTGAAGCTCTGGGACATATTCAGGCGTAGCCATCAGATGAACAGGTCTGGTACCTTGCTCATGCTGTCTGTACATCTGTTTTACACATGAAAACAGCACACACCTTTCTTCCTAAATGAAACAGGAGAAAATTTTATGGTTAGCAGAAGTTTCGACTGCCAGGATACCACAAACTGAGCGAGTGATGCTTGTAAGTATTTTGGTGTGGAATAAATGAATAATAGATAATAAGGTAGTTCCTTATGGAAACCACCTGTTCCCACCTTGCTTGATCTCAAGTATGGAATTTTAAGATAAATTCATATCTCCCAAGACCACCTTCCTGCAGAAATCAGTGTTTTCCAATCACAAAGTAGTTGTTGACACCATATTTTACTATAATTGAAGTATCTGGCGGTTGTTTCTCAGTAAGAATCACTCAGAACTCACCAAAAAAAAAAAAAAAATAAAAGGATGTCACATCTTCCTTACTTTTAAATTTTTCCTTCTTGATGCTATTAATCAATTATCCCTTAGTGAGTGTAAATGCATGCCTTAAACGATAAAAATAAGTTCTACACTTGACAGGTTTATTCCATCAAGAATTTAGTCCTTTTTTGTGTGTGTGGGGAAATAAAAGTTTATATTATTCACATTTTATCAATGTTATATTGTATTCCAGTGGTATTTCATTTTATTTGTTTTCCAAGCAAATGATGTCATTCTACTTGAAATATTTGTGTCCTTATTGATCAGTTATCAGGGGAGAAGTACATTAAAGATGAGTGCTGGGAGAAGGAAAATGATTCACACTGGATGGCTTGGCTGAGTAAATTTTAGAAAACTTCCAAACAACGTAAATAATGTATTGGAATTACCTTAAAATAACATAAATATGAAGCCTGCAAAGAGAGCCCAAGGCAAGCTGTTACASGGTGGTCACAGCAGGTCCATGAGTTCTCCAGTGAGAGTTGCATTGCCCACAAAGGYTTGAATGTTAAAATTGTCACTATGGTCTTAACATGTTCCTCCTTTGTGATTCGAAACAATAGTTCAAATACTGGAGGGAGCTGGGTGAAAAAGCTCTGGAGCATTCAGACCTGCTGCTTTCTTCAGGCTCTGTTTTCGATCTCGAGCATTAGTGCTGCTCCTTCCGTTTAGAAATTTCATTTTTATCAGAGTAAAATGGGAGCTGTGCTTGGGTGCACAAAGGGAAGTTACCGTGGCAAGTGTTATCAGCTGCCATTGGCAATTAGCTTACAGAGGATTATTGGGGTTTTTAAACGCTTAACTAGAAAGGTGATATAGTGTGTGCTAATGAAAGGGAAATTTTGAACGAATATAGGTCATCTTTGAGCGAAATTAGCATTCAACAGAAGTTGCCTGTTATGTCTCAACTTCAGTAAGCCGAGCCTACAGACTAAACCACGGTAGGATGCTGCCCTCTCCTGCTGATTCTAAACTCAGTTTTCCCTCTTCAGTGTCTGCAGTGGCTCTGAGCAATTTTTGTGTTCTGACAGACATGGTGGTGGTTCTTTAAAGGACAAAAAAGAGGAAGTTTGAAAGTATACACAAAGTATATATTTAATGCTGGCAATGCATGTAGGAAAAGCACATAGGATATTTTAGAAACTCTCCCAGGTATTTGATGTACTATTTTAATTAGGTTAAACCAAGCAAAATTCCTGCTTCTTGACTCTCTTCTCTCTTCCAAATGCAATATATGGGAATTAAATGATAAAGCTGGACTTCGAGCTGTGTAAGGATACTTGTCTGTTTGTCAGGTGATGCATTCATCACTCATGGCCTGTTTTGTCCTCTTGACAAACCCATCCCTTGTGGAGCAGCACAGACCTGCAAACAGCTGCTAAAAATGGAGCAGGTTTGTGCTGTAGGTTGTAGCTTCTTCTGGGTATAGACACACTGCTTGCAGTCATGGCATTCCCAGTGAGTTCCAAGGATCTGGGTTCAGATTTTTTTTTCATTTAGGGAAGAGAGAGCTACTTTCATTTTCATAGGAGAAATAATGGATTTGTGGCTTAGCACTGCCCTTTAGCAGAGTTSATCCTGAATAGAAATGTGCTCATGCATTTAGTTCCTCTCTTGTGATCAGACATGAAAATTATGGGAACGAAGGCAAAAGAAGTGATAAAATAAATTCATTTTTTTACTTTGTCCCTGCATTGCAAATGTAGGTATTTGAATCTCTTAGCACTTGTGCAATTCAGATTTAGCTCTAATAAGGATTTCTGTGTACTGTGATGTAGTGGACATGGAAATGTAGGGCTTCATGAAAGTGTGTTTTCAGGCACTTCAGTTATCAGAAACACCTTTTTTGAAGAAGAAAACCTTTTCACAACAAATTTCAAAATTAAAACCTGGCCTTGGTGAAGACTCTTTCACTACCTACCTTCAGAGACCCTTCACATAGCAAAGATAAGAATGCTTTCCCAGGAGAAAGGGGAATCTGGTTTTATTGTATTTTTGCTATTCCATATCAAGTTGCRTTGTTTTCATCCTACCTGTATACGTAACCAAGCTGAAGTGGAAACAGTCCCACAGAAAATGATCAAACAATGTTTAAATCCATCTTTGACCCTACCACCACCTTTCTTCTGCAGTACCTCAGCAGAAGGGCTGTGATGGGCAATGCAGTCAGGGTGGCTTCTGCAAGCAGAGTCTTTCCACAAAATCTGTGGCGTTTCTGCAATGAATCATTGCAGAAAAAATGGCAGAAAAAGGCAGAAAAAATGTCCACTGCCATAGGTAACCCTGGGAGAGCTCCCTGAAGGAATAGGCTGTGATTGCCATGAAATGGAGCTGCTGGGAGATGACCCTATGGTTCAGGGTGATGCTGACTGATACAGACATTATCATAGGGCATTTCCAGGGTGTTGATCCATTAACTTGGGAAAATCTGTAGGAAGTGTAATATATAAAAAGKTATAAAAACTATCTTCGGTGACTCTTCTTGTGATAACACTGCTTCTCTGACTGCAGTTAGGATATCCATACCAGTTTTCAACACYACTTAAAAGCTAATGCACCCTCAATTTTACATCAATTTGCCCCTTTCAGAGTAACAAAAGTGTTTTGGCAGCCGAAGCTGCCAGCACTGAGTTACAAGTATGAGAGAAGTGGGAAAGAACAAGAGCTCACAACAATGAAATTCTTCTGGGAAAGGATGGAAATGCTTCACAACTCATTTGCTCAGTACTGAAGTGTTGTCTTTTCATATCTATGATTTAATGAGCAGTTACCTTAAAAATGACTGACCTTTGGATGGTGTGTTTGGTATCCCAATAGAYGGGGTTTAAGTGGTCAATTTACAATCAACTTACTTGGAATTAAGGGTGATTTTGAATTGCAAATTGCTACAGAGGGATTGATAGAATAGTCCTTGTTTATGAGGATGGAAATATAACCCTGACTTTTGTAGAGCTGTAAGTTAAAATTGAAAGCTGTCCTGATACAAAAGCTGATATAACAAGYAGATTGCTTATAGGTTTAGGTATGTACTCAACAATTGCTCAATGGGAAATTACTGAACTGAAACATGAAGAGGAATGAAATTCAGCACAGAGCAATAGATTGAGTGTGGATCATTAATGAACTCAACAATAGGAAGTTATTTATATTGCTAACTCGGGGATATCAGATATTTAATTATGTCCAGAGCAGGTAAGAGAGCTTCCATCATACCCATAATAAGCAGGCAGATGTTTCTTAACTTGCTGCTGGCTCTGAATCCCTTTTAATTCTATTCTCTGCTCCCCTGCAAGGGAGCACAGAGAATGCTAAACTCAGTACTTTGGTTCTCTGTGTATAATGACAAAAATCTCACAACTTATGTCCTGCAGGAGTTAGTTCTCATTATCTATTAGCAGGCAGCCACCTTGCGCTCAAACCAAGATTTTTATCAACTCTTTTCAGCCCTGATGACTATCCTGCATTYAGATCAGTTATCAGAGGAGATTCTGTCTTCATGTGATGTAAATACGTTCATTTATTTTACAAAGAAGCAGTAATGGCAAAGAGGAAAGGACTCTCAGTTTTTGATCTCTGCAGAGGCACCTCAGGCAGGCAAGAGAGGTTTTACCTTCCTCTTGCACAAGTGACTCAGAACTCCCTGAGCTCTCAGCTGAGCCCTTCCCTTTTCAGGTGGCAGCCAGGGATGCCAAGGGTTGTCACTGCTGGGAACCTCTCCTGTCCCTTCTGGGTGGGCAGCAGCTAACGCTCCTCCCTTAGCTATAGCCTAATGCCCACTTAGGCTTTAAAATAACAGATAAACCTAAAGTAATTTTAGATTAATCTGCTAGAAATTTAGGGTGCATTTCTGCATCATCTTATAATCACCACTAGAAATTGGAAAATTTTCTTGCTTTAGGATTGATGGAAAGATACCTCTCAACCAGATATTTACCTGTCAGTGAGGCCCACAGTGGTGGCTTTTTGGGTTCTGGAACGGAATTCGGGGGTGAAATGTTTAAGCAGAGGAAATCACCAGGATTGTGAATGGTGATGCTGTTACCCAGTGTCTGTTGGGGCAGGGTCGTCCTTCCTGAGGCCTCTGAGGGAAGTGAAGAAAAGGTTTTGGTGCAGTTTGTGCCTGTGGCTGCTCCATATCTCAAACGCTCAGGACACCACCACAGAAAGCACGGAGGCAAAAAGGTGTGCTAATGACCTGCAGGGAACCTGCACCCCCAGATACACTGGTGACAGTAAAAAGGGGCTGATATTTCTGATTAAGGAAATTACARTAGTTTTAATAACTGTATTGAGGCTTAATATCTCTGGGGCTTTATCCCATCTAGGGTACTTTTCATTGCTGTTTTTTGTTATTGTTGCTAAAGTCAAATACACCACTGTGTAATTACTGTGCAAAGCTGAAAAATTGCTCACGTGGGTAAAATTTAAGATAAGGTATTTGCAAATAAGAAAAGGCTATTTATTTTATTCTAAGTAAATGCAAAGTGTTTTCTATCCCAATACCAGTTCCTTGAACTTATTACTGTAGAACAGAGAAATATAGATGTACATACGTGGAAATGATGYTCTAAGAGCAGAGCAAATATGTACATTTTCCTTTCATTAGGAGACTTGGGCAATTGACTTGTAATTTAATCTTAATTTTAGGCCTGTTAGTGTGAAATACATCATTTCCTACATAATGAGTCACAATGGCACCCAACTTTCCAGGCTGCCCCGAGAGTGCTGATTCCTCCTCTCTGCTGGTGAAAGCACTGAGCAGGTTTGGTCCAGTGCTCCTGCACTCCTGGTGAGCTCCAGAAGAGCTGCAAACATCACATCTCCTGGTGAATCRAGTCACTGAAATGACGTCATGAATATTTGCAGTATAAATACATTTTACATTTTGATGTTGGGAGGCTAAGTTTGTTTGAGGTTTCGTATGTGTGCTTTAAAGTGAGTGGAAAGATGCCAAAGAATGTAAAGAAAAAACAAAGTTTGTGATGATGCTGAAAGTTTCTGCGACCTTCCTTAGCCCAGAAAACTGCAAACTTTAGTGTTACCCTTTTGCCAGCATTTTCAACTCCATAGAACTGGGAAGCAATAACTTCATTTTAATGTTTAATCTGTTGTAATGAAGTTCTCACAAAACACATAATTAGAGCATAACTCCAAACATAAAATATAAACTTTCATTTTGAATGGTAATTAAAGGTCCCTGAAAATTCTGAAAGTCAGGCACTGTAATTGGGAAAAATGCCAGCAAGGGAAGCTACGCTGGGCCTAAGAAATCCTTAATGTGATGCAGGGCCAAATTTCCATCCCCAAATTACAAATTACGGGTTTTTTTTGCAAAAAAAAACTTAAACAGGATAAATAATTTGGGGCAAGAGGAAGTAACAGGTAGGAAAGCTGGGTGACATAAAATTATAGAGGGTAGATTTCGGGAACAGACTGGGTTCCAGATATGGGTGCAGAAAGGGCAGGCAGGAGTCTCACTCCTGAGCTGTTTCCCTGTTCTGCTTTGTTTATGTCCTGACTTTTAATCTGATCTATTTAATGTAGAATTATCCTTGAAAATTTCTTCAGGTTCAAATAGAAATTTTGACAGAACTTGGAATGTGAACAGCACTTAAAGTGAGCAAGTTGGCATGAATTCATGTCTCTGCTGTTCAGAATTTTGTACATAATTAGTAGCAATGTTTGAACATTTTGGTTTGCCTATAAACAATGGGGAAAACATCAAGGAACTGGATTGAATAGCAATGTGCAGTTATAAAATCTCTTTAAATAACCAAGTATCATTTGTTTGACAAACTGTCTGCTAAAATATTATTCTCCCTTCTCCTTAAAATATATCTGTTTAGTGGTGTTGCAAGGATCTGCAAAAAATAAGGCAGAAAGTGAAGATTTAACTCATTTGGTGGGGAGAGTGGATCCGAGGGCAGAGGAGCAGCTGAAATCTTCTGGGGGTTTGGGTGTGTGGCTTGTTCTGAAACCTGGCAAAGGAAGGGGGGTGGTGACAACATCACGGAGTTTGTGTCTTTACCCCCTCGTGTCCTCTGACAGGTGTCGGTGAAGGCTTCAAAATCAAAGGAAAGTTGCACCTGACCCCTTTGTTTCCCCCCTGCTCAACCTGACCCTGAGTTCCTTGAGCAGCAAAGTCCCTTAAATGTCTTTTGTTTACATTGGTGATTGACATAAAATGTGATTTAAGGCTGGGCCAGCTGAGCCTTGCACGTGTTTCAGCAGCAGAACACTGAAGGCAGCAGCAGTGCTGGGATGTGGCACGGAAGGAGCACGGTGATGGGTGCAGGTGTGCACTGGCCTTTTCCCAGCAGTTTGTTCTGATGAATGAGCTTTTCCTTGCTCGTGGAAGCCGTGTCACTAAAGCAGCAAGCTCAAAGCTTGGGTTGGATGATTTGTCTTGCTTTACATTCCTCAAGAAATGCTGCTAGAAAGGCTTAGGAACAAAGGGAGGGTTGCAGGAAATTATCCAGGCCACCTCCTTTGCCTTTCTTTCCTCTGCTTGGAGGGCCGGAGAATACAAAGCATTATTATGTTATCTCTCTGTTCATTATGAGCGTATGAATAGAGCAATTTCCTTATTCACACATCTTTACAAATTGCTAGCTTGACTTCCTGTCATTTAAAGCTACAAATGTGTTTAACAAAGAAGGTAATAGAATCATAACAATTATTACAGGCACGAGGGTAATGTGAAAAACTCATTGGCTTAATTAAAAGCTGATTACAAACGCAAAGGTCTAGGTTGCATCCACTGGAAAGTGTAAGGAGAAAGTAACAGCACCTTCACAATATCAGTTATAATTTTAGAAAATTAAGAAAGCTGTTATTAGTTTCAGTTTGGTCTTACTGTTATGATATTTTTGCTTTCATTTCTTTTCCTTCTTAACAAAAAACACATGCCAAAAAATAAAGCACCCCTAGGAAAGGGTGGATTTTCAAATCACTCAGCACTCTCCACGTAAATCCTGCACAACTCAGAAGCAGACACCTGATGTTAAGCACTTACACAGACCCATCAAAGTCAGTAGAATTAAGTGCTCAAAAATAACGCATCTGTTTAAGTGCTTGGCTGATTTGGGCTACAATTAAAGATTTAGCTCAGCAAGCATAGGTATAAACTTAAAAGTTATATATATTATACTAGTCTTCTAGGAGCTATAAAATTAATGAAAATTTGTCTTAGACTGGAGTTTTATTAGGTTGTAGTCAAATGATGACAGATCCCAGTGGCACAGTTGCTTGAGGTCATTTTCCAACACTTCTTTGCCAGGGGCAATTCAGCCCAGAAAGGATTATACAGATTTTATAGAGACAGCATGTCTTAYAGGACATATTTGCTGAGCAGCACCATTCTACCTATAAAAGATAATACCAGGGGGATCAAGACCTCTTTGAGATGACTTTGTTTGTTTACTTTCCTGGAGACGAGGTGCCATTTAGAGTTCATGTTCAGTAAGAGTGTACAAGTTGTTTTGGATTATGAGCACAGATTGCACAGAGTTCTACATTGTTTTCCCTCACAGGTTCGGTTCTAGAGGCTTTGTTTGAATCATTGTGGGTATTCCCTTGCTGAAGATGGAATTCTGGATTAGGCAGTAGCTTTTCTTACAAATTAGGGATGAGGTGGGTCAGTCTGTGTACCTGTAATTGTACAACTCRTGTGTTGCTTTTCCAGACACGTGGGTTATACGTGAGTGTTTCTGCTTCTTCTTAAAATAAATTGAGACAGGTTAAATTACCTTCAGTAGTGGCTTATGTTCCATGTTCTGTCTCACATTCCAATGGACTATGAACATCCACAGCACTAATATGGAAGGGTCTTAGCAAGAGAGTCAGGGAATGACAATTTGAAAGGTTTCAGCTGTTTCTGGCAAAGCCTGGGCTTTAAGGCAAAAAAACTTTTGCAGGGAAGGGGGGACTGGCTCAGCAAGAATGCTTAAAGCAGCTATTTGAAGCACGGAGCTGCCCTCTGTAATTATTGCATGTTCAGATCACGACTCRTTCCTGGAACCTCACAGGTCTCGGGGAGCCTTTCACCACGGCAATTAGCGAGGAATGAGAAAGGATGGGCAGAGTCACAGCTCAGCCRGGCCGGTGCTTCCACTTTCATATCACATGAAATAATTTCCTTTGAAGGCACTTAGGAGGGAGTAGTCAAATACTCCTCACCAGGTTGAGAGTTTCCCCGGGTTCTGCAGGACTTCACCTGGTTCAGTGCAGGAAAAAAGGGTCAAATATGGTTGGTGTGTCCTGAGTGCCCATCCCTGGCTGCCYGTCACAGACAGAATGACAAAAGGCAATTCCTCTGTCCTTGCTTTCCAGAAATTATAATTTCAAGACTGTTGCAGTAACAGAAAAATCTTTCAGTGCCTMAAATCTTTCTCTTTCAAGATAAGATTGAGGGTATTCTTTCTTTTCTTTAGGTAATCTTTCCTTAAAAACAATTTTATTTGGAAAGGAGAACAAAGGCTTTCAGTCAAAAAGTACAACAAGCTTTCAGGTGAAGTCTTCCTTCAGATCTTGAATAAAAGAGGCAAACTTCAAAGATGAAGATAAGTTGAATTTAGCTGTATTAGTTTATAAAATATTTAGCTTTACAAACTTTAGTAGGTCATTTAAAGAACAAYATCTACCTCTGGTGTTTGTAAAATAATCTTAAAATTAATTTAGTATTTTTGTGATGACAGATTAGCTAGGGTTTCTTCCATTTTTTTTCTACAGATATAATTTGTTTAAAAGTTTCCTAAGGGGATAAGAGTGGCTAAAACTAAACAAAGTATTTAAAATAGCTGGAGTTTTTGTTCCATTAACAGAAGATTGCAGGAATGAAAAAAATGGGTTGTTCATGTCTATCAGTAGAATGCCAAAATCTTGAGGGCCRTGCCTGACAGATGGATAATACTTCAGCTAAACCTGCAAAAATATCTTTGATCCCTGAGATAAATCTGATCATACTTTGGCATAAAAAACTTAACAATAAACCTGCCCTCTCAATCTCATTGAAGGGAGAGTGAGAGTCTGGCTCTTGAATGCCATTAAAAATGTTCTATAAGCGTCTCYGTGAAAAGAAATTCTTTTCATTTTTCTAAGCATTTATGATTAAGACAAAAATATATTTTTCTTTTCTGGTGACCTAACTCTTTCCAAGGAGTTAAATCAGATTACCATTGATTTTAATAAAATATGGGTTAAACTCCCCAGTTATTATTGCCCTTACATTTATATAGACGTCAAAAAAAACTTTTGAATAATCCATTGTAAATGATTGTTTAAATGCAGACCTTCCGCGTTTCATTGCAAAAGTAATAAGATCCTTGTCAAACAATTCGTAGTCCATTAGAAACAAAATATTAATAACAGAGGAGAGAAAATCTTATTAAATCCAGGTGATGGTGTCCTCTGGACACTTGGGCATTTTTAATGTATAATAATTCCTTAGGAAATTCTTAATAAAAACTGAAAATTCTTTTTCAAAGTACAAGGACACTGCTATTCTGCTGATTTAATTTCTTTTAAGGAACCCTGGCCCTTCTAGAAGAGGTTTCAGAACACACAGAGTCAGGTTGGATGGGGATTTGAGTAGCCTGGGATAGTGGAAGCTGTCCCTGACCACGGCAGGACGTGGAACTGGATGAGCCTTAAGGTCCTTCCAACCCCAACCAGTGGGAAGTCCTTCAACAAAACTAAAACATCTGTTCTTGCAAACCAAGCAGCCTCCATGTTCAGAATTTGAAATAATTTTCGAGAGTAAACTGCTGGATTTTGGGTTTAGAATTAACAACGATAAATCTTATTCTCTTTTGTACCTGTYGTGAATGCAAAGTGTCATCATGGAGAACACAGCTCCAGATTAGCTAAGTCAGAAGCAGAATCTTCCTCAATATTGGTTAATTTTAGCTTTTTAGGACCTTTTACCATAATAAAAATCTCTGCCTATTGCAGTTTAGGTTGCAAAAGTGTGTTTGTGTGTATTCATCCCCGGCAGAACCACACTTTAAGCYGTTGCAAAGTTCCTGCATCACATTGGCAGAGTAGAAAATCCAAATGACTCAATTGGATGATATGAACTTCTCCAGAGGAGGTTTAATGAACTGCTGTGCTCTAAATCCAAGCTTCCATGGAAGTAGATCAGTATCATTACATTTTTATTGAATTCTAGATTTAAATGCATAAAATTGGATAGACTAGAATTATGTCCTTTTGGTTATCATTGTGTTTCTTACGTGAATAGCTGAATTAGAGTGACAAGGAGGACAAATATAAAATATATAATTATATAAAAAATATCAATCCTTTTGTCTCAGACAAATGCCCAACATTTTTGATATGAGGCACTTTATTGCAGCTAACTGTAAACTGTGTTTAATGCCTTAGGAAATAAAATGTTTAAATATTATGGTGGTAAAAATCTATCTAGATTATTATGAGAAATAAACCAGCTATACTTTGGGCAGTAATTTTATTTTAGGATTTCAGTAAAAGTAAATGAGAATACAGAAATAATACATGAGCAAGCAGTGCTTTAATCACTGTGTTAGTTGCTAGAATGGTCTTTGAATAAAGATAATTTCCCTAATTCAGCTGTCTCAGCTATTGTAGGAGAATCRGTGTTGCTGATTGAGCAGTTCTAAGAGCTCTCCCAATCCTCCTCCTGGAATGTGAAATCTTCCAAATGTCTTTATATTACCTGCAGAACCTTTTGAACAAGTGGCACTTTTTGTCTTGGGTTTCAACACTAAACGCTGCTGGACAGGCTGAAATTATTCCACAATCACAAAGGGCACCAATGTTGGGGTGGGGAAGGACGAGGGATGGGGGCAGTCACAGGGAAGGGCTCGTGGATAAAGGCGTGTGAGGAATGAGGAGTTCAAGTACTGAAAAATCCATCCCCAGAAAAAAACTGAGCTTTGTCTTTTACCAGCCTGCTTCTGGAGCTTTGGGGGGAACTAAAAGAATGTCTGCTGTAATTTTGCAAGGCTACATGAGCAATACTCTGCCATGTGGGAAATAAAACAGGCCCAAAGAACAGCAACTGTGCCTGCAGCAAGTGGTCACCCCGACAGAGACACTGGTGCAAAAAGCAAAGAGGGAAATGGGAAAAAACACACAAAGCTTCCTGCTTTGAAGAGCCCTGATGGCAAACATTTCTCCCCACAGTCCCCTGCGTCTTTTCTATTCCCTGAGACATGAAAGGGAGAGTTACAGGGATTGGTACTGACAAGGCGGATTTCTTTCAGCTGCAGAGGTGGAGCGCGGGCGGATGCTGGGCTGGGAGAGGTGCCCTGCCCCAGGTGCAGGAGCTGAGTGCTGGGGGCAGGACTGTGTCTGGAAGGGATCACACCGAGCTGGCCTCTGCCCAGACCACCCTCACCTCCAGGCCAGGAGGGCACAAACTGCCCCGAGGTTGGTGTTAGGTGGATATTACCCGGTGAAGTTTGCTGCTGCTCCCAGGAAGGTTTATTAGCTGTGTGAAATGCTGTAAATCACCCAGTGCAGCTCAGCCCGGCCTGAACCTTTCCTGGGTGATGTTACAACTTCTTGTTGTGAACCCGATCTGTCTTTGTGGGGAACACAGTTCTATAAAACATGCATTTGGAAAAAAAACACCCTAACAACAAAACATCTTCCAAGGAAAATACAGAAACAAACCCAAGTCCCCTTCCTTCAAAAATGTCAGGAAAAAGCTCAGGACAACTTGCAGTTCATGTAGGAAGGACACGAATCTGTGACCAGAATGTCCTGGGGAAGATCCCTTCCCCTGCCTCCAAATGGAATTGAGTTATGTCCCATCTCTCCAGAGCAGTAATCTGGAGATACTTTAGGAGACCTTTAAAACTGCTTTTTCTTATTGATGCCTCATTGTTTTCATGGAAAACAAGGGCTGGATTGAGAGATCCAGATTATCTATATAGATAATAGAATGATTTGGGTTGGAAGAGACCTTAAAGACCATGGACTTCCAACCCCCTGCCAGGGATACCTTCCACTGTCCCAGGTTGCTCCAAGCCCCATCCAACCTGGCCTGGAACACCTCCAGGGGTGGGGCAGTCACTGCTTCTGTGGGCACCCAGTGCCAGGGCCTCCCCACCCTCACAGGGAAGAATTTCTTTCTAATATATAATCTGAACTTATTCTCTTCCAGTTTGAAGCCATTCCCCCTTGTCCTGTCACTGCAGGCTCCTGTAAATATAATTTATATATATATATATATGTATGTATGGTTTTCCTACTTTTTAAGGAATTAATTTTCTTTTATTACAAGGATGGTATTTCTTACTAATCTGTTGCTTTCCCTGTAACACCAATATTATCAGAATAAGAATTCTATGTATTAATTATAATTATTTACTATGRTCTCCAATAATATGTGATATGGATAAGCCATAGTTTGGGACTTGCTTCCTCAGGGCTTTTCATAATAACTTTTATACAAGTTTGACAAATGAGTTAAGAGAAGGAATTCAGAACTGCAGGGAGTCTTTCAGTTCAGCACTTTGTGTGCAGAGGAGTGCATGATTTGTTCTGGTTTTCACAGCAGAGATGTCAGAATGTCTTAAAATGCACAGTATTTAATTTTCAAGGTTGGTAGTGCACTAACAATAGCCTATTAAAAATTCACACTGTATTTTACAAAAATATTTTAATTATACTGAGAAAGGCGTTCTCTCATGAATTTTAAGTCACTCTTGCACGCCTTTGTAACATYGTGCATCCTTATTTTAAGAAAGATGATTATTGAACTAAAAAATAGAACTTCTGCTTCTTAATAAGTGCTAATAGCATGTGTTTCAATCACATTTTGGTTATTTTTATTTTTGGAGAAAAATAATTGCATATTTATGTCTACATTTTGGGGAATGATGAAGCAGCAGAGTCCCCAGCAGATATTCCTGATTTACTGAAGGAACCAAATACTGAAAATGAGATTTGCACCTATCTTAGCTGCATGAATAGAAGCAAAAGGCTGGAAATCAGAGATTTTTAAGGAGGAATATGGAACAATTCTCTCTCCCTGCAGTATTTTCCTGTGTTTTGTCTCAGTAAATCCTTATTTCTTTGTGTGACTGATGTAGAAAAACATCCAACCTATGTGGCAATAACCATATGAGACAGAAGGAATTCATGTCAGTGAGCTCAATTTCTTAACTAGTTCATAGTTTTTAGTCAACGGAGTAGCATAAAATAATTTCACAGGGCATTTTTTGCTATACCTTTATAAATAATACCTTAATGGCTTCAGTTCACATGTAGCACCACATGAAAGCCCCTTTAGACTTCATGTAAAATACATGGCGTAGGAGAAAACAATCTATGTGTTCTATGAAAAAGAAAATACACAAAGTTTAATGTAAAATTCTGCTCTCACAAGAACAAAAAAAGGAAAAAAAAAGGTATTTTTCTTACCAAAGCTTAATTTTTGTGGGCCAATTTTGATTTTGTGACAAGTCAAAACTGTTCCATCTAGGAAACATATTGAGAGACAATAAAATGGCAGGTTAATGTTTGAGGGAAAATGTCACCCATATAAAACAAAGCGTGCGAATGGGAGCCATCCCATCTGAGGCTCTAGTAAATCAAACTCATGAAAGGTCATATTGTAGAAATTCAGAATACAGATCTGTATCTCATCAGATTCTCAGCATAAAATTAGGAGTGACTATGAAATAAAAGGTAGCACTTTCCTGATATGAGTTATCTCCGTAGAGTTCATGTAAAAATGCACAATACGGGCAATTGAGAAGGGGAAAATTTTTGACCACTTGGGGAGGGGTCCAGAGTGTAATTTCCAAAGTCAAAGCTTGTACAAACCAGGGTTATTCAAGACTAGTTAAGTTCTTAGTTTGTAAAGTTGGTAGATGTGAACTCTTCTGTCAGCCTTTAAGACTTGGACTGCATTTTCTGGAAGTACAGACTCAAATATTTGGATAGGAGAAGTCACCGTACCTTGGCATGAGGTGGAGAAGAGTTTGTTTATGGGCACTCCTTTAAAGCCCAAAGAGAGAAGCCTGAAAATCCAGGGCTTCAGAATTTTACTCTGAAGAAACTTCTAAAATTGAGATTGTATTTGTCCTCATTTAAAATATTTCTTTCTACAGAACAGGTTATTTAGCTACTATTATGTTATTCACTGCCTTCATTTTTTGATCTACAGGAAATGAAAATTAAGGGGAGGAGGAAAAATAAAGTTAGAATGAAAAAATAAAAGCATTAACAGCAAGCTGAAACAATATAATTAATTTTTTACTTTCTCAATTAGAATTAATCCAGTAATGTATAATATCAAAGTCATAATTTTAGTTAATTGTATAGCTGTAGAAAGACTTCACTTCCACATTTTTTCATTATGAATTGGCAATCATTTAAGAAATAAGTGGCACTTAAGATATGAACAGCTGGAGCTGTCACCACCTCTTTCCCCACGTTAGCTGTCAGCTGGTCAAAACCTTCCTCCTGTTTCTCCATTTCCTATCCTTACAAAACACTGCCCAGTGTTCACTGGTGCTTTCCAGTGTGCTGTTTAAAAAAAATTAATTGTATATATTTATGTATCAAAGCATGGCATTGCAAAAGGTTTTAATGGCTTTAGGACATTGGAGTGGGTGAAGGAAACGTGTCCTGACTGTGGATGAATTACAAAATGTTGGGGCCTTCAGGCCAGGCCTGTTCATTCCCATTTCCATGGAAAGGGTGCAGAATCTGCTATCTTACACCAGGTAATGAGGGAATGATGGTGCATTTGTGAATTTGTCTCCTGCATGTGATTAACTCCTGCAGAACTTTGGTGGAGGTCAAAGGCTTTATCTGCTGTGGGTATTTTTTCCCTTTCCCAGTTGCAATCAGATTTGTTTACTGTGACTTGTGAGACTTTGTATATTGTGTAGCTATGGAATTTCAAATTGAAATCTGCTGTGAATTAAACAAGACTTTTTTATTTTTTCCCATTAATTCAAAAAATATTTATTGAACAAAAAAGGACCTCAGGAATAAGCTGACTGTTAGTGGAAGGAGAGCTTCCTGATACTGGTTTCAAGTTTTTGAAGTAAACCACAATGAAAATATGGTAGAGGAGGAATTCTGTAATGCCAAGCTAAATAAACTGATATGTAAGTGAATCTATTCAGTGTCAATTCTGACAACTGCATTAAAATTCATTGTTAATCCTATTGCTTCTCCCAACCCCAGATCTGTTTACTGCTCAAAAACCTCAAGGCATTGCAGAGGTTTTTTTTTAGTGGGGGTTGTGAGGGCCTTTTCAAGCTCAAAATGATGGTGTATTTTGGTAACTGCTTTAATTACCATTAATCCATTCACATTCTTTTTACACCTTCTACTTTGGTGATTTATTTCTTGATGTAAAAGCTGAATGAGACAGTGCAAGCAGTGACAGAGTTTTTGGGTGGATTTAAATGACGTCAAATGGACAAGAAAGAGGCAGAAAAGGGACCTGGGTTAATTCCTGCACAATTCCTGTGAGCACAGGTTGATGTTCAGGACACACTGCCAAAGTTTGTGGTGGCAATCCCTGATCTGTACTACAGATGAGCATATTCTGTGTGTGTATATATATATTTTAAATGTATATTCACGTAGTAATCAGCTTAAGGGCAAGCAAGGTTGGGTGGCAGTGKTATCGTTAAACTATATCCACCAGAATTCCAACACGCTGCTATGTAAAGGGGAAAGACAATGCTGTGTGCTGGGATTCTGCAGTAAAACACGGTCCCAGGACAGTCCTTTGGACATTTCTCATCTGTGTGAGGAGCTGATTGGACTGAAACAAGCCTGAAATTTACGTGGACACAAACTCCTCATGGTGTTGGTTTCACGGACACATGAAAGCAGCCTGCACATCAATGTGCTACACCTGTGCTGCTTCAGGTTTATCTGCAGCCCTCTCAGGAAGGATCCAGGGCAGGCTTTGTTCCCCAGTTCCTCTGGAAAGGTTAGCTACTTATTAAAGATCCCAGAATTACATTTTGAACATATTCTACATAATTATCCTATTCATATTGCATTAGGAGGCATAAGAGAAACCATAGAGAAATGCAAAACTTGCATTTTTTTGTACCACCTGAAGCTGTCTGGAGTTGCATAAAAGCTGTATAAAATGAAATAGTTGTATTTTTAAACTTGTAAAGAACTAGAGCTGTGATTTCCCTAGACACCCATAAACTACACAGATTTCCATTACTTTTTTTTAACCTTCCTTTGGGCCTTTTGTACTACTCCACTTTCAGTTTGTTGATGATCAGCTCCTTTAAAAGGCTATATCCGAATAAATACAAGTTAATAAAGGACAGAGGGTGCAGTGGGACTTGCTGGGTCATAGAACTCACTTCCCTGCAACTGAGGCAGCCAGATCATAGGAATCCATTCATAAATTGTGCTTGTTTTCAAGTATTTGGCAGTTATTTTTGCCACTGCTGCTTGTGTTATGAAGCTGTTAACGTTCTTATGATCTTTACTGCTTGGAACTGTTTAGCAATTTCCATTAGGAGCCAGCCAGTTTCTGTACATGAGTCTTTCTTTTTCCATTTAGTTGAAGTCAAGCTAAAAGTCAAGCCAACATATTAAGTTTCCAGATTTTTTTTTTTGTTGGGGGGGGAAGAAGATGCACTTTTTTAAAAAAAATTGATTTAAGATACAAAACTACAGGTAACTGTCTGCCGTGATTAAAAATCACTTCATTTAGTGGCTGTAATAATGAAGTCTGATCAGTCCTGTTACAAAATTAGTATTCTTCTCTGTCACTGGGATGATTCTTAGGATTGTCTCTGTGAGGTTCAGTAAATTTCCCTGGATGTAGTGGCAAAGTTACCCCAGGAAAACATGGATGGGTTGGATCAATGAAATCAGATGAAGCTCATCTTGCTTTACACAGCAAGAATTAACAATGAGCACGAGAGCAAGGGGAGCTCAAGGCAGAAAGAGAAAAATGGAATCACCCTATTTCCAAATAAAGTTGTGCTGATTTAAGGGTCATGTCTCTGGAAGAATTTCCATTTTTTCCCTGCAGTCCCCCCGTGCACATCCCTACATTGCTGAGGAAAGAGGCATTGGGCTTGTCACAACTTTGTAACAGCCAAAATCCCAGCACAGCAGAGTTTTGGTTCTACCCATGAGTTTTGGAACATTCTCTCGTCACCCCATGGGTGACACATTCAGATTTCTGTAAATTAGTCATGTAAATACAGAATTTACTCAGTTATCTCCCTTGACTGAGTTGAACTGCTCCGGTTCAACCAGGAACTCCTTTTCTTTCCTGGCTGCATCTGCCAGATCTCCTTTTTGTATCACATAAGTGGCTTATAGGCCACACAGCAATTTATTCAGTGTTAAAGGCACATTTGGGTGCCATGTGAGTGATTTCAGCTTACCCTTTTAGCTTATAGAAGAAAACAAAACTTTTAAATAATAACAGAATAGGAATATAATGTGAAACCAGGTGAGTTTCATGTCTGGCTGGAAAGTTTAGCAGAGGGCTTTTCTTAACTGTAATACAGCCCTAATAATTGCAAGGAAAAAAAGAGAAATATTCCTGTAAAAAAATCCTTTCAAGGCTGGAAAACTCCAGGGATTCAATATTTCCACCTCAAAACTTCATTTCTCTAAAGACATTAACTTTGTAAAGAGTTTGCTGTATAAAAGAGTTACCATTCTGACAAAGAGCCTTGAAACACTTGCAAGAATTTCTGATGAAAGCATGTCAAAGCATTTGATGTAGATAAATAACACACATGCATATTCATGTTTAAAGTTATTTCCAAAGTTTGATAAGACAGCAGTGAAAACAAATAATTAATCCAAGCTAAGATTAATTTGTCAAAAGAAAAGTAAACTTCAAGATGAAGTAAATACAGAAAGAGGAGATAATAATATTAAAAATTGAATTTATTGGGGAAATGGGTCAATGGCATAAATATTTATTTCTCAGTCTCCCGAGGGTGATTAATTGAGATGCTTGACCACTGTTAAGTTGATGCACAGCTTTTACCTGCATTTTGCCATCATGGCTCTGAGGGTGCTGTCTTTGAAGAGAAATAATACATATCAAAGTGAAAGATGCCAACATTTGTTGTCATTATCCTCTTGACTGCCTTGTCATCGTGCCCTCTCCGAAGMCACCTTTTTTTTTTCTCAACTTAATTACAGTCAAGATGCAAATTCTGCATAAACTCTCACAGAGAGAATCTTTCCCAGAAAGAACCAACGTGGTTTTATGTGTTTGTAGTCAAACCAGGGCTGTAGGTATTTCATCTGCATATTCTGAATAGAAAACACAAACATTTCCTCACCCTCTATCAAGAGAATAATGTGCTGATGATGGCATAGTCTCTAAAAGTAATAATTTCTCCACYTTCAGTTCATATTCTTATGTCCTGTATTATTAGCTTGTTTTAAGATGTAACCTTTAAAATTGCTTTTAGAAGATGCAGTGTGTCCTTAGGGAGCAGTGGATGGAAGTGGAAAGGGTCAATATTACTCAATTTTTCATTTGGGAAGTTCTACAGCATACTCCTTTCCTTTCAGTCTGTCTCATCTGGTCTTGCTACCTGTAAAGAAAAGCACCTTCTGGTGAGCAGCACCCATTTAAAGCAGTCATTAATCAAATAATGGAAATTAATCAAAAAAAGTAAAGAAGCCATCAGCTTTAAGGTGATGTTTTTAAATAATGTAATCCTGGAAAGTTTTTTGCAGAAGGAATTTGAAACATGAGATGCAGAGCAGGAGGAGTTAAACCTAACAAGGGAGTTAGCATGAATCCAAATCTTTGTGTTGAGTATCACTGCTTTGAATATTAGTCCTGCACTGTGAGTACGGTTCATAAATGGTGAAGAAGGAACAAATGCAGTGGAGGATGATCACAAACAAGGCAAAACCCAGTGATCTTCCTGTGCATGGAACTGAACACATCCCAGCACCAGTTTGGCATGTGGCACAAAACACTGGGTTTGGGTTGGAGACCTGTGCTTGCTGTAGCTCTGCAGTGTGTTGAGGAGTCTTTTAAACTATTGAATGTCTGACTGATCTCAGTCCTTAAAAACAATTTTCTTTGTTCAATATCTGCATTTGATTCAAACGAGCCATACCCTGTTATTCAGCCTTTTACTGCTTGCCTAAAGAGGTACCCCCAAGCTGGCATAAAAATCCAGCAGCTCTTTATGCTCCTGTATATGTGATATTTAGACTTGAGCTGGGGAGGGAAAAGGCAATTAAAGTACAGGTTTCAAAACTCAATGGCTTCATTTAAAACCATTGAAATTTTTCAAATATATCCTCTTTTTTTTGTTAGTTTAAAAATTCCCCTCTAATAATCTGTTATTTTGGAATGGATGCAATATCATACAGTGCTATGGCTGCTGGGCACCATCCAGTTCTGCTGAAGAAAGATGTTAACTGCTGCTGCAGTAAGATGTGCTTTATTACAAAAGCCACTTTTAAATATCTCAGAGGAAAATCTGTGATTTACCACACTCTTCATTTCTTTAGAACCAGAATTGTTCAGCTGTAAGAACAGGTGTAATTGACACACGGACACATTCCTTGCTTTTGGTAATTGAAAGTCACAAAACTCTGTATTCCTCGTTTTTACAGACACATTAGTACACATAGAAACATATTTAGTAAAACTTAACCTGATTTCTCTGTCTAGGTTAATATAAGATAGATTATCTAGAATGTGCAAAGATTGTAAAGATATTTGGCATATGACATAGGATATTTGTAACATCAACCCCAAGGTTGATTTTAAATTTTCAGTTCAATTGAACTCAGCCCCATAACTGATAAACAGGATTTGAGAGCAAAAGCTGCCTCCCACTTTATTATATTGTGAGGAAATTGGTAGTCGTGTACGAGAGTGGCATGGAAACAGATATTTTGTCTTGGGAAAAAAAAGTTGCTGAATTCCTTTCAATACGTTTTACCCACCTATGGAATGACACCAGAGGGCAATTCCAAAGGTCTCTCCCTCATGAAGAGCTTGTTTAAATAGGAATATTATCTTTTTTTGTAGAATGCTGCTGTCATTTACGACTAAGGACTCTTAGACTTACGGTGTTTCATATCTCATTGCAAAAATCTGCTCTCTGTCGCCAACCTTTTGTAATGAAAAGGTGCAAGATGGTTTTGATGAAGATTCCTGTATTGGTTGGATTGATTTCAATGTGTATCATGTGTCTCGTATAAAAGGGAACTTAGAAAAGTAAGACTCACACAAGCCTGTAAGTGTATTTATGTAAGTATGGACTGTGTTGCCAAAGATTTTTTTTTTTCTTTTGGCATTTTTTCAGGTTAGTGTCTGAACAGTAAAATTTCTGAAGTAGAATTTACCCCAAAAAAATAATCTGTCAAGAACTGTTCTGTGCACTGTTTTGTYTCTTTCAGCTCTTTACTTTTGGAGAAGGAAAATAATGTTGTCTGTAGGTATTTGGGAAAGGAAAAGGATGTGAATTAATTCAGTCCACCAAGATTTAATTTTATCATTTAGTGCCTTTTTCAGTGAGTCATTTGTTGGACAATGAAAATTACTCTGGTATTTAGAACATAGACTGCTTTTCTCATTGTCATGGCTAAATTAAATTATACTTTCTGCATCTCAGGTTTGCTGTTGCTTTCACTAGATATGTGAATTTTAGCCAACTGAATTATGAATGGAGTTTTAACAGACTCCTTCTGAGTGTTTAGAAATAAACTCCAGTCATAAATTTCAAGGAAAAAACATAATATTTCCATTACTTTTCCTTAGTAACATTTCATTTGGYTGTTCCTTTTTATTTCTGAGGCATAAGGTAAACGAGCTTTGCCCATCCCTGTTGGCCCATGGGTTTGTCAGGGCTGCTGCTGTTTCACTTTTTAGTTCGTTCAGTGAAAAGTGTTTGGGCCAAGAGCTTCCAAGTGAATGAGGGTCTCTCATTTGTTTTTCTGTGTGTCTCTGGCTACCTTGGGAGCATCCTTTTCCTTTTGGGGTGGTTTTGTCCTGGAGGGAAACCTTTCGTGCCCCTTGGTCCTGCCGGGACGGAGATTTTGCTGTGAGACGGGAGTTCTTTGTCAGTCAYAGTCACAGACTGAAATTTATATTTATGACCACTATCATCCTCTGCTCCTTAAAATATGTTGGCCTGTCACCCTTGGACTCCTTTCTGGGTTTTGTGCCCGTTTTCCCAGGGCAGYAGGAGCACCCAGGGTGCCACAGCACCGCTCCAAGGGCTGCCCGCGCCCAGCGCCTCACACACAGATTGAGAGCTAGCTGAAGCCATGGACAAGCAAAACGAGTCTGGGAATTCCCTTTCAGTGCTCCTAAATGGCRTTTGCCTCCCAAAGAAATCCCAGCTGTGGCATTTGGTCATAACTGAGGGAGTCATATTTTGCCTGGAAAGCTTCGTGTCGTTGCCAACCCCGTGCAGTAAAAATGGGCTGCAGCCCCACCACGAAGGAAATGGCTGCAAGTCAACCTCAGATACAGAACAGCCTGTCCCAAGTCCCAAGTCCCTGTCAAGGATCCCTTCTTCATTTTATCATCTTCTGTATCTTTTCTCATTTTGATGCCAAAAGCATTGTAAAATATTGGTCATTTCCAGCTTCACTCCACACACCTTTTCTAGGAAAATGAAAATAATTTTGGTGAAACATTAATAATAATTCTATATAAAAAGAACAAAACAGAAGCAAAAAAACCCCATCTCAGTTTTATGATAAACACTTTTAAAACCATTGTATTCTAACATATTTTCCCTCTCTCTTTTCAGTCATTGATAAAATGACTGAGAAAATATCCCAGATTCTTGAGATAGATAGTGCTTAATAGAAAGTTGTATATACAAACAGCTAAACTCCAACAGGAAGATTCAGTGCTTCCAAGATTTTAATTTTTTTGTCTATATTTTCCGTTCTTGTTAAGGGTTAGTGCATTTGGTTACAAGGATTCTAGCTCTTCATTTTTCTTAGGTGTGATATTGATTATAAATAGAACTCATTGATTTATAGACTCTGAGTCACTGTGAAGATGTTCTTGTGTTCTGTTCTCTATTTTAGACAAACACATCTTGTCAATCACCCTGCTGTGCCACTTTTCCCACTCTTAAAGGTTCAAAAATTCAAATTCTCTTCTAATTTGTAACTGTAGAAAGCATTTTACTGTTTCACTTACCTGCCCTAGGAAGATTTATCCCAATATTGGATTATGTGACCTTTAGACTCTATCAGAAATAGTGAAGTGGATCTTTATTTAATTCAGACTTTTAGTCAAATCTAGCTCATCWGTCTGCATTCTTGAAATCCAGTCTTATTGCTCATTGAACCTGGTGCTGTTCCTGATTTAACAATGTAAATCTTAAAAAGAATCTGCATTTAACTGCATAAATAAAATATTGACAGGAAGATATGGGCCCATTTTCTCTCCATTTGCCTGGAAATCTGATTGAAGAAAATGCTATTCTAAATTAGATGCAAAACTAAGAGAGCTTTTGTAATTCAAATGCCAAATATATTTTTGAAAGCAAGAGCGTGYCTAAAGACAGACATATGTTAGTCTGGAATGTTTTCCATCTTTCTCTTCCTCCTAGATTCCAACAGCCCATTTCCCTTCACACATTTCTAGGGAGAGCACAGTTCTACTAGTAGTGCAGGTGACCCCTGTGCAAGAAATCCCAGAGCACACGTATCCATCTAAATCCAGCACATGTTCCTACAAATACTGATCCCATACTGAGTCCAACTGTTTCCAATGGTGCTAAAAGTCCTCAGTGTCCAGTGATTGTGTGGAGAACTGGCCCTCGAGTTCTTGAGGGTGACATCAGAAAAGATTGTAAAGCTTGAAAGAATAAACAAATATAGCCAGGGGTTGTTTTTCTAGRGCATACTCAGTCATCGCCCCGCATCCATAGCCTTAAGTCAGTCATACAGCACAAGGTGGTGCAGTCTAATAAAATAATATGCAGTGGCCAAAGTGCGTTTGAAGCTAATTTGGAAACTCTGTAAGGCTTGCTACATTTACAGAAAAGATAGAAGCCAAACTGTAGTAATTTAGATAAAGTACCTCGATACTGAACGAGCTCAGTGGCACTGCAGCACATTTCCGTGAGGGGTGCAATAACTATGAATGAAGTGGGTTGGAAATTTCAAAGCCATCTTTATCTTTTTTGCTTCTCCTGTTTTCCTGTTCATTTTTTGTTCATCTTTACCATGGTGCTTGTCATCGCTCCTGTCTATGAATGAGCTGAGTATTGGGTTTTATCCTGCTTTTTCATGCATTTTGCAGCAAAAATTCCCTTAGTTTGAAGAAATGTAGTATGTGACCAAGAGAAGTGGCTTGATGCTGTTATTGGGAGAGATATTATGTACAGATTAGAGTTTTTCTCGAATGGGCAGTGACAAGGAAAGTGCTGGGGTTACTGCAGTGCTCTGGGATGCASGATGCGTGCTGCAGCTCCGGCTCTGTGCTGGGGCTCCCAGCTGTGCTGGGCATGAGAGGATGCTGTCACCAAACATCAGCATCAGCTGATGAGCCTTAGAGAGTGACAGAGTCATCTGTACTTACACCTGACTTATAAAAAAATACCTACATAACTGAAAGAAACCAGCTTCATAGACAGGAAGAGAAAGTTGAGATGTATTGTTGGGCTCCTATAATAACAGCTTAAATGCTTATAGTCATTTAGTGAGACGTGAACATTTAATCCATAAAAATAAAGCTACAATGCACTTTTGCTTCCAAAAATTTGTTGTCCTTACTCAAACTGTGCACCTTATTTCAGCAAGATCTGACTTTTGTTGTCTGCTCTCAGTGACATTTCAGCCACAGCTTTTTTCAGCCACACCAACGTAGTTTTGCCCAAGTACTTCAATTCAAGTTTCCTAGATGCAATTTGATTATTTAATGAATGTCTACGTGCAGTAGTAGGGTTGAGCTCAGCTGTGCTGCCTGAAACAGAATCTGTCCCAAAGTGTTAATGTATTCCATGCAATTTCCCTCACTTTTAGAAGGGAAAGCAAAAATGTGCTGTGCACATAATGCAGGAAAAGGGCTCTTACCTGGTGTAGTAACACTGAGGACTCAAGTGACTTCACAGGGAAAGTGAAAGTCACCTCTTGCAGACAACTTTCAGGAAGTATTGATGTGGTTGGAGAATTTCTTTCTAAGGAAGCTCATTTTTTCTGAATGTTTCTTGACATTTCTCTCATTCCCAACTCTGTATTTTTAAAAAGTTGGTAATATTTTGATGATGTGTTACATGTATTTATCTTCTGACGAGAGTAGATACTTTTTCCTTTTAAAAAAAAGTCTGCATGTTTCAAAACTAGTTTATGTATCAAAATATCAACATCTTTCTTATATTTTTCAAAACTTTTATTATTATATGTTTCCTGGTGAAGTTTCTAAATCACCTGTAAACATCACTGTGTTTCCTCTCTTTCCTTCTCTTCCCCCCCATTGAAATTAGATGGTAAATTTTTAATTAAACTTGCCTTGACATTTTAAGGACACTGAATATCTTTGTCATTTACACAACAGATAACAAAGTAATCCAATTTTCTGGCCTCCCACAAATTATCCCTTCAAAGAATACAGCTCTTGCTTCCCATGTTTAAAATAAGCATTACCCTTAGCCTGGCAACGACTGTCAATTACTAATCTTTTATTATTGGCTCCAGGGAAGATTAAAGGAAAAGCTGAAACATAGCTGACAGTTTGGTTATCGCATCTGGAGTAAATGAAAAGCATGGCCTGAATCCATCAGGGGAGATTAGGAAAATGTGAGAAAATTACTGATGTCCTTTTACACGTGGAAATTCAAACTCATTCAAAAATTGAGGTCTCTAACTTTTGACAGATCTCTTCTATYGCTGCTTTCACGGAGGGGTGATGCAGTGGATGGCAGAGATAAAGAGGAAATGTGTTCTCCTCGTGAAACACACACAGCAGTGCTGCTTTACTGTGTCCCAGGAGAGAGGGGAACGTGCCAGCAGCCCATAAACCATCCCAATTCCCAGCCACACCTGGCAGCAGGAGCGCTGTGGAGGAACACTTTTATTCTGTCCTCAACAAAACTGATTAATTAAATGTTAATAGTTAGCAGTSAGAGGAAAACAAACCATTTCCTTATAGAATCTTGATGGAAGCCATCAGCTTTTTAGAAAGATTGAGTAGAATTGTAAAGCTTATTRTTAATAGGTGAAGTAAAATTGTCTCAGAATATGCTGAGCTCAAATTGACTTTCTATAAGTTAAGTGGTATTTTTTTTCAGACTGTRGCATAAATAGTTTCTGATTCTGTGCCTGCATATCCTCTAGTGGGATGGGACATTACTCCTGACCTGAACTGGGGTGCAACTGCAGCCCTGGAATAATCCTTTGGGAGGAATTGTTGCTCTGCAGAGTAGATAACGTCTGCTCAGGTGCAACAGTGAATGGAAAGCTAAATGCTTTCTTTTGGACTCCAGATTTTAAGTCTTATCAAATGGGTCTGTCTCTCTATAATGGATTGAACTGTAGGTTTTTCTTCTGCAATCTGTGTCTAAAACCCCACACTGCTATTGAATGAGTAAGGAAGAATTTTCAGTGGATGTCCTGGGTGAGGTGGGCACAACCCAAACCACCCAAGGAACACAGATAAATTCAGAAAGGAGATGAAATTAGCTCTTTTGTAGCATTTAAATTTTATGGGTAGTAGAAYAGAAAAGTTTTATTTCAAATCTGAAGTGGTTTAGGTAATAATCTTAAGTTCTATCCCTATTTAATATACTTTAAAAGTTTAAATGTCATTATTTTAGTCATGTTTGCAAAGGGACGCACAAATTCAGTGGCAAGTCTCAGTCTAAGCACTGGAGCTGAGTAGGAGGGAAAACTGAATGGAAGAAGCTTTGATCTTAGCAGATTCAGAGTCCAGAAACTCCCCAAATGGATTCAGTCCCTTCARGAAAGCTTACCTTGCTGACTCCTTTCCAAGGACTTGAAGGAACTCTAAGATGATAACGAGACCTGGATTACATCTGCCAGAGATAAACGCGGCTCAGAAACCCTGCACAGCCTCGGCTCAGAGGTTACTTTAACAGGCCTTAACAGCAGAAATCATCACATTCTAAGCAGTTTCCAAATTCCATGCATTGATCATAAATCAGAGAAAGCTCCAGTGCAGTTATGGGTGATGTTTAGGATTTTTGTAAATATTGATTCTTTCACTGGAGAGGGGTTTTTTGTTTTGTTTTGAAGTGTTCAATTCATGTTTCTTAATTATTTCAGAAACATCTTCATCTCCTGGGGACACAATAAACCCTTAAAACCAGCATTCTGCTGTCCTTGAAGTTTTCCAGTAGACTGAATTTTCTAGCAGTCTGAATTTCACAGAAGACTAAAACTGCAAAACTTGTCTTTWTTGCCTGGGGGTCTCAGGAGGTCCTCATCCAGGAACACCCATTGATATTTCAGTTTTCTTGATCCTGGCCCTAACATAAAGATGACAGACACGAGACTTTAAAAGAAGTCACAATGGTGAGCAGAAATTGATTAACTCTGGTATTAAGAATTCCTTGTTCCTTTGAGGAAACCTGTCAGACAAAAGGATTGTGTAAAAATGACGGGAATTAAACACCCTTTAGTCCTTGCATTTTCAAAACACAACAGATGTATCTTGTATTCATTCCTGTCCAGGTTGCTGACAAAGGCTACTAAATTCCCAGAAAAACAGGAATTCCCACACTAATAGCAATGTTCGCCTTTTACTTTACAAACTTAGATATGCACATGAGCTGTATGTAACTTTCATAGTTAATCTTTTTAAAATTTGAATTTACATTTCCTTTCACTAAAGTATCATGACCTAATCCAGGTTTAACTACACAATTCATATTATTAAAAAGAAAGCATAGTATAATTCAGGGAATATCTTTAATATCCATGGAAAATCTTGCAAGTTTTATAACCCAATAGAAAATCCAATTGAAAATGTTGCAAACCTTAAAATTTTCCCTTTGTTGTCTTTGCTAACAAGACTTGAGGATCTTTTGGAATAAATTCACAGGAAGATAAAGATCTCTTTTCTTCACATAATTTCAGTATTTCAATGGAACAGGGATACACAGATTTATTTGGTTTCTATTTAGAAGGATCTCTTTTCTCACTAGACATAGACCTCTCAATCATCTTTTAGGAAAGTGAACCAGTTTTTTCACACTTAAATGTGCACATTTGGAGCAGCCTCTTCTGTTGAATCCGTAAAACTCCAGTTTCTTTTTAATTCAAATTTTACCACATTTAACTGCATTGATATTAAATCTCAGAAACCTTCTGGGAAGCTTTCCAAACCCTGCACTGTCTCTCTCTTAGATGTGTTGAAGGTCTGAAAGTTGACAGAATAATGGTTTATTCACATCTCAGACTACTGATTCAAGGCAGTTCTTCAAGGGATGCAGACCGATCCCTGGCTGACTTTCACTGCAAGCACACACAGTTTGAATTGAGTTGGTAATTAGGYACTCAGATTTTATTTGCCAAATTTAAATAATCACCTATTGACTTCTGTTGAAGAAAACACCGGCATCTTAATTTATTAATTCTTTGCTTTAAAATGTTTCTGAATATTTTGCAATGTAAGATGATGAATGCAGAAGTCACAGCAGCTCTGCGTGTATTTCTTTCCATCTTCCTGAATCCTTCTTTTTCCTGTTTCTCTCTTCCTAAGGGGTTGACTTCTTAGCAGTTTGTGTCTGAGGACTCCATCCTGAATGTTTCARAGGCCAGGCCCACCTATTCTGTCTGGCTCACCCCCAGCCTTCTCATGCTGCCTGTTAATGTGTGTTCAGCAGTTGATGTTAAAATGGCTTTTCACCCCCTGTCCCAATGCTGGAACCCTCAGCTGCACAACTAATCCCAAATAAATTATTACAGGAGGATCAGGCAACTTCCATGGGATATGGGATGCTGCACATGGAGCAGGTCTGATGAGGGGGGTTGGCTGAGGGAGCTGGGAAAGGGGCTCAGCCTGGAGAAAAGGAGGCTCAGGGGGGACCTTGTGGCTCTGCACAACTCCCTGACAGGAGGGGGCAGCCGGGGGAGTCGGGCTCTGCTCCCAGGGAACAGGGACAGGAGGAGAGGGAACGGCCTCAGGCTGGGCCAGGGGAGGCTCTGGCTGGACAGTAGCAGGAATTTATAGAAAGGGTGATTAAACATTGGCAGGGGCTGTCCAGGGAGGTTTGGAGTCCCCAGCCCTGGAGGTGTCCGAGGAAGGACTGGACATGGCACTCAGAGCTCTGGGCTGGRGACAAGGTGGGGCTCAGGCACAGGTTGTGCTCCATGGTCCTGGAGGTCTTTTCCAACCTCAGTGGTTCTATGAGCAGAACAAGTGAGTTCTGTGTGGAAGAATAAAGGTCAACACCTGAACCCTCCCCACAGGCTCCACCAGAACTGGCTCCACTTCCTGGCTCCCAATTTTCTTAGGTTTTCCTACACCAGAATTAAAGGTAACACTTTGTTATCAGAGGCTGTGCTTTGCACCATCAATCTGGGCAATACCGGTGTGAAATCGCTGTGCTGGAAGCTGTGCCCCTCTGAGGAAGCTTTCCCTGTTGGGAAGCAGAAGGAATGTTTCTCTTGTCCTTCACCCCTCCTCTCAGCATTATGTCAAAGAGATTCTGATAACCCTCTCTGAATCTCTGAGCTGTCCTCCAGGGCAGTTTGTCATGAGAAGCTCGTCACCCAAACAGGAGCTATCTGGAGACTCTCAGTCTCAGTGCCTTATAGTCCCTGACTGGAAGAGTTTCTTAAAAACCCAAATTTCCTTGGGCTGGGCTGAAGCATTACGTGACAGCTTTGCAAGCAGAATTCATGGTTTTCCTTAACACAGAAGGAAAATAAAAGCTTCTGTTAAGAAATATCTAAGTAGATTTGTCTGTGAATAAATGATATTCCTAAAAAAAAAATAGGAAAAGAAATATTTAATATTCTGCCTGAGGGCATCATGTTTCTGACTTCTACATTGCATATTTCTTCTCTGGGTCTGTGCTTGTGGTTTTAAAGAGATCTCCACAGCAGTGACATTAAAACAGAGGAGGTAGTGGCTGAACTGGGAGATGTTCAGGGAAACAAAAGAATACATATGTCSTTACTTATTCACCTCTGGTTTTGCTTTGCCTTAATTTCACATTTGTTGAGGTTTGCATTTTGAAAACTAAAGATCAATAAGTAAATAATAGTGCATAGTCTGAGGTGATAAAGGCAAGAGCAATTATAGCAAGATAGCTGGACAAGGAACGAGAAAATTCAAAAAAGGGCAGGCAAAGGGACATTAAGATACAAAGACAAACCTGAACGTGCTCCAGAATCACCATGCCTTGTGCCTGCTGTCCCAGAGCAATTACTCTGTGTTCTATTTCCTGTAACAGTTATCGAAAGGGACACTATTTTTTAACTGATTTCGCTGGATACGAATGGCGCCTTTTTCCTGAGCAGTGCTTGTTCTGCCATGGCTGCAGTGAGCACCTTACTCCACTCACTGTGTGCACCTCGCACTTGGAGTAGTGATGGGAACAGTCGGAGTAGGGATGAGAACACCCAGAGTAGGGATGGGAACACTCGGAGCAGGGATGGGAACACTCAGAGTAGGGATGGCAGCACTCGGAGTGGGGATGGGAACACTCGGAGTAGGGTTGGCAACATTCAGAGTAAGGATGGAAGCACTCGGAGTAGGGATGGGAGCACTCAGAGCAGGGATGGGAACACTCACAGTAGGGATGGCAGTACTCGGAGTAGGGAGTGAAGCCGCTTCATAATCCAAGTCTCTGGGCTCCAATCTCGTTTTAACCTGTGAAAAGTGCAGGGCTCTGTCACGAGGCACTTCTGAGACGGAAATCTGACAGAAAATCTGTTTCGATCAGTCTTCGATTTCAAAATTATTTCAGCCCTGTGTCGCGTGGCCCCTTGCCAGACTGATCTGTGTCGATGGAGCCTCCCTGCCGTGGGGAATTCCTGCTCCCTGCAGGGATCCAGACCTCCACCCTTGCTAAAACCCCTTGCTCTGACACGTGGGTGGGGAAGTTGCTGCCAAGCTACCCGAGCTATCAACGACTCGATTTTTCTGCTCCTTTGCTCTGTGTGAAACCATCCTTAGAAAGTTTGCAGGATGTCAGAAGAGGTTTGAGAATTCCACTCCAAGCTCTGGTTTTTTTCTGGTTGTGTTATATCTGATACAAATCGGTGTCAAACACTCATATTTAGAGAATATGGTTAGGACATCTTGTTTCAGTACCTTAATTTTGGTTAGCACAAGGCAACAGAGGTGTTTTCTGACATCAATCTCAGTTAATGTCACCTAAGAAATTCCAGAGTGTCCAGGGTTTATACAGTCCTGTATCTGTGGCAGAATAAATGCTGGGTATGTGTCAGAAATGGGGCACTTGGGGTTTTAATTTGATGCCTTCTTTCATAAAGCAATTTAAAATGATTTCTGTGTTAATGGCCTGTTACTAGCCGTGCAATTAACACTTTTTAACTGGGAGAAAGCAAAAATAAAGCATTTTTTCCTCATCTTTAATAATAAATAAAAGTGAAGAGGTATCTTAGAAGTGAAAGGATGAATGTCCCATGTCTATTACCCTTCTCAGCAGGTTTCCTGCTAATTAATTGCTGCAACTCTCTTGGGAATTCTGACTGCATAAATAATCATAATTTTGGTTTAGACAAAAAACTTTTTCTCATCATATTTATTATAGTACCTGAAAAGGTTTTGGAGACTCAGGGTTTAGCTGAAAAAGTTTGAAAGATAAAAGGGCTGTCATATATTCTATTTAAAGTTGTGGATAAAACCTGCATAAAAATAAGRTATGCAGTAGCTGATGCAATATCACACGGCCTAAAGTAATGAAATCATAGAAACTGAAACTTCGTTCTCCTTTATCTTACTGAGGTATGAATTTATCTATGAATAACACGATCCAGTACTGGTAAATAAGGTATGAGACATTGAGCATTTTCTGCCATGTGATTATAACATATACATAAAATGTAGTGTGGGATGTCGACCACTGCTTATGCACACCTTAATTATCAGCTTTCAGCATCCCCACGTGCTTTGCTGTCATTCTTTAGGTAAATATTATTAATGAGAGAAGCTTCTAACTTGGGGGGCCTTTTTTGTAGTTTTATAGTTCTCTTACTCTTTAATAGAATTAATTGAATATGTGAGAGAGGTTTCATATAAAACACTAGTAAAAATTCCACTGGGTAGTGAAATTAATATTTATGTCTTGCTGATCTAAATACAAAGAGTTTTTAAATTTGTTTATAATTTGAGGACAGCAGTAGTAGTGAGCATTATTGAGGAAACAAAAATAACATTCTTTTGACTTTCCTTGAAATGTAATGTTGCTTCAGTTATAAAACATTATCACAAAGAAAAAAAAAGAAACACCAAAAAAACAACAAAGCAGATAATATGTGACTCCTGTGCTTGATGAGAATGTTGCAATTACAGAAGGAATATTATCTATCTTTTGCTGAACTGTACTCCAGACCCACCAGAGTAATGCAGCTGCAGAATTTCTGCTCAGGAGAGATGYAGAAGTTTCAAAATTAGCTCCATGTGAGGGTTTGGGATCTAAAGAGCAGAAACTCTGATCTATTTTCCAAAGGAACTTTGTTCCTCCTTTAACTGAAGCAGGTCCATCCCGTGTAACCCTTAGAAACCCTTTAATGAGAGGATTGTACAGACAGATCTGAGCAGCAGTGCTGAGACTCTCTCCAGTAATKCTTTTTTTATGGAGAAGGAGACCTGAGAAGCATCAAAGTAGGAAGAGCAGCACTGCAYGTGATTTACCTTGATTTTTTAGAAAGAGAAATTTATTTTCACACCTTTTCAAATGATACTCGTAAGGAGTCAGCGCATTTCTATTTTTCCTGTAGAAAAGGGGAGTGAAAACAAATAACATCTGAAGGAGGCAGSAATTTTTTTTCTTTGTCAAATTGACATACTGTAATATAAATTTTGAATTTGATTTTTATGAAATGGGAATAGCTGTAACTTAACCCACTGCAAGATAATAGGTGTAGCCAATGAAAAGCTGTGCTGATGGATTTATTTCATATTTGCAGTTTTCATTGCTGCTTGTAACAGCGGACCAAAGGTAGAGCTTTCGTAGCGGGTTTGTATTCAGAGCTTTCACCAAAATCAGATCTATTTTCCGAGTTAGCAATTATGTTCTGATATTATCAGAGGGTTTTCTGTGTTTGTTCATTTTTCCCTCCAGCATGACTGACAGATTTATAACATTACAGATAGAGAAATTAGATACCAGAAAAACACTGCTAAAAAATAGGCTATGAAAAAATCCAAGGGACTTTTGACATTGTTAAAAAAATTTCCTTTGTWATAAATTTTATAGAAGTAAAGTCAGGAACGTTTTTGTTTGCCTYTTCTTTTGCCCTTTACCTTCTAGTTGTACCTTTACATACTCTTTAAAATAAACTGCTGACAATTTGTCTCGGTTTCCCCCACAAATTCCTCCCCACAAATCCATTYGTATTGGGGTCTCTTGGGTCACAGTTGGGCTTGGTCTAAGATGGGCATGATCTGTTCTGCCATAGGCATCATTTGGAGGTGACCTGAAAGRTTTGTGCTTTAAATACCTGTGAAGTGACAGAATTTGGCTCTTTAAAATCCAGTTTTTCATAATTATCTCAAATGGAGAGGAGGAGTTGGGGGAMAACCCGCAGTTCTTTCTGCTGGAGAAAGTGTGTCCTTAATCGCCCCAAAGAAATGTAAGAGAGTTAAAGATGATGGCAGATTAGGAAGTATTAATTTCTACCTTGTAAAAAAATATTTGGAAGCGCAGACAGGCCTGTACAGATAGTTTTATTAAAGTCCCTGAGATAACATCTCATTTTTACTCTTGACACTGAATTACCGCCTACAGTCTGTGATAAGAAATTACCGCAAGGAAAATCTTTTGAAAATTTRTCTTCCCGTCCTTTTGTTTTCCACAATAAGAAAAGTTAAAGCATAAAGGTATGGCTTCAGATTTTGTCAGAAAATTAAAAGTGGTTTTTAAAAGATTGGGGAAAAAATGACATTTTTCTGCCAATACCTAGATTTACTTTAGTCTATCCGAGAAATCACTTTAAAGAATGTGTTACCTTGTGTTGTATTACCATATGGGGTCACACACTATTAAGATAATTTAATAAAGGGAAAAATTTAAACTTTACCATTTAGTTTTATGCTTTCAGAGGCACATTGCCAGTTAACAAGGGAGAAAACAAAGTCACAAGATTCAAAGCTCTGTGACATTGTTTGAGATAAGCATTTACATTTATGAAATTTGTTAAGCTGCTGTTCCCATATGTCATGTTGTATTCTGAAAACTATTATGTATAAAATTAGCATATAAAAATTCTTTCTAAGCAAAATTAAAYGTGCGAGCAAGGTAAAAAGTGATTGTGTGGATTACAAAGGAACCTTGGCTGCCAAGCAAAGTTCTTTGGCTGAACCGAGGATCTGGGGGTACACCCTGTGTTTTTCTGATGCACATTCAGAGCATTTCCTCTGGCAGAAAATCAGGATTTAGGCACAGACCTAAGCTGGACACAGCATGCAATGGGTCCTGCAACCTTTGGCTGGATCAGCTTTTCTTCTGAGGAGAGCAGAAACACAAGAAATGCTTGATGGGTGTCTATGAACTTTGTTTATGGTCCCTGAAGAGGCAAAGACATTTCACCTGTGGAGAAATAGGAGTCTATTGGCATCTATACACACACATGAACTAATTATGTAGCAGATCTATGCAGTGCAGGTGGAGAGATTTAAGTTTCAGATAAGTTACTTCTGCAAATCTCATTTACTGTTAGTGGTAGTTGAGGGTTGCCTGTATTTTCTGCCCTTTGTGCTTTCTCTCATTAAGGGAAATGAAAGAGTTGGAATTATGGATCTGCAATTGCTCTTTAGGTAAGGATTATTCATTGTCTCATGAAGAATATGATATGGAATAGAGCACTGGCATGCCAAAAATTATTTTTCAGCAAAACAACTGCATTGAGCATTCCTAAAGAGGCTGCACATGATTAATCCACCTCAGAACAGTAATATCCTTCCTCTGCAGCAYGGTGTTAGTCAGGAATTGTTTCTGCTTTTTTTGACAAAGTTTTAATAAAGTGTTTAAGCTGCTAAACTTACCTGAAAGTTCAGCTCTTTGCTGCTCAAAGCATCTGCAGCACATTTTACCTCAAAGGATGTGGAGGATTGTGTGAAATGTGTGTGACTGGCTGACATTGGCTGAACAYGAGCCCAGGTGGGCAAGAGGCCAGTGGCAGCTGGCCTGGATCAGGAGTGGTGTGTCCAGTGGGATCAAGGCAGTGCCCATCACCTGTGCTGGCATTGCTGGGGCACCTCCAGTGCTGGGGACAGCTCTGGGACCCTCAGGACAAGAGGGACATTGAGGGGCTGGAGCGTGTCCAGGGAATGGAGTGGAGCTGGAGAAGGTGCTGGAGCCCCAGGAGCGGCTGAGGGAGCTGGGAAAGGGGCTCAGCCTGGAGCAAAGGAGGCTCAGGGGGGACCTTGTGGCTCTGCACAACTCCCTGACAGGAGGGGGCAGCCGGGGGGGGTCGGGCTCTGCTCCCAGGGAACAGGGACAGGAGGAGAGGGAGCAGCCTCAGGCTGGGCCAGGGGAGGTTTAGATTGGATATTAGGGAAATTTCCTTAATGGAAGGGTTATCAAACATTGGCACAGGCTGCCCAGGGCTGTGATGGAGTCACCATCCCTGGAAGTGTTCCAAAACATGTGGATGTGGCACTTGAGGACACGGATTAATGGTGAACATGGAGGGGGTGCTGGGTGGGTTCTTTGATCCTCTATTCATGCATTTGTGGGCATCCCCAAGAAACAAAGGAAGAAAARTGTAAACCCAGCATTTTCTCAGTTTAGTTCAGCAGCTTGAAGGAAATTATGTTTATACAGAATTTGTAGTGCTGTTGAAAACACCACTGCTGGCCAGTACCAGGATCCTTTTGTGGAATGAAGGATAAACTGGCATGGAAAAGGGGCTCGGTGGGGTTTGCGTACTGCTGACTTTGGAGCAGAATCAGCCTTTTTCAGACACATGATATATTTGCTTTCTGAAGTTGCTTGCATTGTCTGGGGATGAGGATTAAGGCTTAGACTTTTTATGTTTGATCTGTCTGTGTCCAGGAGGTATTATTTATATGGCATGGGATTTAGTACACGATTCACATTTCCAGAAGGAATAAAATCATTTGTTTTCAGGGGGAAGGTTCAGCCTGTGAAGAGGCAGACTATAAAATTCCGATACAATTCTTTTGAAGGGAAAAAAGTATATGTAAGACCTTGTAGTTAGACTTGACAAGCTAATTGAATGTTGTCCAACTCTTAATTGCCGGTGTTCTGGTGCAAAAGGAATGTATGAGTATTTTGTAAATCCATATTTGAACAAGCAATTTTATTCTTAAGGTTATACATATATGGGGGTTTTTTGTTTGTTTTCATTATTGGAAATACCTTAAAAACAAAGCAAAATTTGTGTTCACAAAAAAGAAGAATACTTTCCATTGATGAAATCAAGAGGCAAAATATTTGAAGCCAAGTAATATAATGAAGTACGACTCGGTTAATCTTAGCACTATTAAAAGCTTAAAATATTAGAAAAATTCTGTAAAATGAAATTATAGCCTTGCAGTAACATTCTTTTCACCCAGCACTATTTCTCATTTATCAGGTTTCTGCTAATGGCCTTAGAGATTTAGAGGAAATAATCTGAGTGCTGTGATTCCAAGGGAACTCAGTTAAGTCTGCCTTTTGGATTATTGTTTTGGGATCTGTATGATTTAAAATGAATAAAACCCCCCTGTATGGCCGTGATAAAGATTACAAGGCTAGCATGGTATCTTTCAACATACAGCATTTAGGGGAATCTCAGAGTGTAAATTCCTCCAGCATTTGTCATGCAATGAAATAAGGATTTGGATCTGGTCATAATGGAAAAAAAAAAGCAGCTTCTATAAATTTTTTAATAAAGAGAAGCTTTTTGTGCTCCTGCCCATACCGTAAATGTGTTAACGTTGTGAGTTTCTGTCAGCACAACGTGCTCACATTTGTCCTGTGAAAATGGAAATATTACACTGAAAAAAAAATACTTCTGATTTTCGTCTTCCAAATTTCAGTATAGAAAAAGGCTTTTTTTTCTATCCAGCTCCAAATTGCTTTACCAGTTAGTGACGATTTTTGTGTGGTACCAGCTCTGGGGACCACTCTCCTGGTGGGTAAGGCAGAGCCATGAGAACAGACTGGCCAAGGAGAGCTGAGTTAAAGCAGGAACTGGGCAGTATGGAAAATGCAGTAACCAGTGGGAAATTCGCTGCTTTTTCTGAGCAGGTAGATACACAAATAACTTCCTTAATCAGGATGTTTTGGGAATATGTATTATTTTTATATGGTGCCACCTCCCTTGATGTCAGCCTGGGCTTTGTCTTTGATATTTTACAATATATAACATATTTTAGAGTTCTACAGTGTATTTTAGATGCATATTTTACTGTCAACAAGTGAGATATAGTGATATATTTTACTGCCCATACAGTTTACTGCAATGTGCAGCTTTTAAATGGTGAATGTGCTGAGGATAATGAGTAATAGCTTTTTTCYCCCAGGTTATTTATCAGAGGAAATTACTAGGTTCGTGCAGTCTAATAGTTACATATTTTCAAATATTTACCAAGTCACACGTTCTTGGGGCTGAGAAAATTCCATCATTTTCTCCAGGACAGTAAGAGAACTAAAAGCAATAAAATGGAAAATTCAGTAGTAACTTTAATCAATGTGGCTGCTGCTGTACAACGCACCTTACAGAGTTATTCCAGTATTTTGCTGTTTACATAAATGTTTCTATCCACTGTAAGTGTTGTAAACTACTTTCAGTAAATAACGTTATTTTTGTTAGGTAGCATAACTAACAGCTTTCTTTTTTGAAGTGCTTAGAGTGCCATTGTTTGTGATACAAAGCAATTTCTAAATATATTTACAAACCACAAAGCAACTTGAAAGTTTTCTTTTGATCCATTTGAAGTTTTTATTCAAAACTGTGTGAAAATTATCATATATGACGGGTTCTTTGGCTGCAATGACAATATATTATGGAAAAGCTTGAAATGCTGTGAAAGGCTGTCTCATCGTGTTTTTGTACTACAAAAGGCTCTCATTTCAAGCTCAGTCTCTGAAAGTTTGCCTCATCCTGTGCTTCAACAAATTAAAGCCTACCTTTCTTTCCCTGCAATTATTTTATAATTCTTCAGGTACACAGCCTCTTGTAAAAATATATAATCTAATTTCAAGCTTAGTTTGCTTCTAATGATCTGTTTATCAGCAATTGAGGTTTTTTTTTTCTCTTTACTCATGAATTTTAGACTTTCAGAAGTAAAGAACATCTGATATTGAGAATGGAATGCATTAATTACCTAGCCTCTAATTTACTATTTATTTTAATTTTGCTTTTTTTTTAATTATTAGCATTTAATTTTGCCTTATTTTAATGACAGTCAGAAGATAGTTTGTTTGGAGACTGCTGATTCTAGTGTTCAATTTGCTCTCAAAAAGTAGGCTCTGAAATGGAGGGAAGCTTTGTGTTTGTGTATCATAAATCAATTTCTTGATAGAAGCTATAACTAATTCTTTTCCTAGCAAGCTAAGCCTCTTGGTGTTAGTGTGGAGGGTTTTATTTGATCCTTCTGATGTGCTGCTCACAGTCCATGTTGCCGAATTCAAGATTTTGAGGAATTTTTTGGGGGATTTTGTGTTGGGATTTTGGGGATTTTTATTTTAATTATTTTTTGATGAGTGAAAGGCGCAGCATGAACAAAAATACAGTAATTTATTGCAACATTTTCCAGTGTCATTGGAGACTTGGAGTTCTCTGTCCCCTAATCGATATTAAATTTTCCCACTAAAAGTGAGCCATGAAAGAGTTGAGTGACCAAATTTCGCACCAGTCTGTTCCATGTCTCTAAAGTGTAAATACAGTAATCAAATCAGTTCTTTCTGAAAGATTCCCATTGTGAAAGAAAAGCCAGAACCCAGAGGTTAACCTCTGTTTTAACCTTCCCAGTTGTGAATTTCCAGTTGTGTGGGATGTCAGGACAAACCGGTGAACAGCGGCTTTGGTAAGCAGAGGGACTGGGTAGAACTTCCGATCTGTGAACAAATGTGTTGTATAAGTGTTAAAAAAACTGAAGCAAAACTATAAATGACCAAACAAACCTGTGGAGATAAAAACCTTGAATTACTTGCTGGACCAAGCAGAGAAAATCCCTCTGCATCCAAACCTGCTATGGCTGGTGGGGTGGAGAGGTGTGTCCAGGAAGGGTATGGAACAAAACAGATGGAGGGGACAGAGCAATTCAGGTGTAAGACACATTTTCGTACTGTTTCACACAAACATCAGGAAATACTGAGGGAAAACAAAGAGAAGGACTAGAATCCAGGAGTTTGAATGTCTCTGTATTCAACGGAATCATTTGGAGAATGGTGAATATTTTTATAGGAAAAATTTCTTAAGGAATGAACTATGGATGACTGTAAGAAAAAAATACGGGGTTGCAAACGAAACTTTATGCAAAGACTAAGTTGCTTCTCCTGCCAAATCTTCATCATTAGCTCTGCTTTGGAAGAAGGGTATAAAGTCTGTGTTCAAATATTCTCCCCTTTCTTAGGCTTGGCAGTGCTAAAGGAAATTGCTTTGTAATATTTGTGAGAAATCTTATCAACCTTTTACTTGATTTTGGAAAGYCAATTCAGTTCTGCTTCTGAAAAAGGACAGAGAACAGCATATAGTAAAAAATATGCAAAATATGAGACTGAAAATCATATAGAGATAATCAGGTCCTCAAAAAGACTAGGCCAGTTTTAAGACTGTAAGGTCAGTTTTACTGAATTAAAAAACCTCTTGGTTCTAAATTCCTTGAGATTTCAGATTTTATCACTTTAGGTGTTTTTAGTGGCCACAGCTAAAATTAAAATATCTTTTCTATTTTAGCCTTAAACTCAATTAAATAGAGAGACTTACAGTTCAAYGGGCCAATGTTTAAACAAGACGTGAACGTCAATTAAAGTTACAGACCCATTATCACAGACAGACTTCCTGGATTTTCTGCCATTATCCAGCATATATCTTATCATCCATTACACCAAATATTACCTCCAAGTTACTATTTTTAATATAACCTAAAAAATTTGGATTATTTTAATTTTCAAGCATTGAAATAACTTCATTTATCTTTAACTGATATGCTCGTCATTGCCAAAATCTTGGTGATGCTTTCCCCCCGCCTTTAAAGAACTCACTGAAAAGCAAAGCACAAAGCACACAAACTCACCTGGACTAAGAGTTATCACTTTCAGCAATAAATTCTCTCTGAACAGAAGTTTATTTCATGGTCTGCATGAACAATAATGCCTTCAAGACCAGTTTTGGGTGAGAGGGGCTGATGAAGGAGAGCAGAGTTTGAGTGGCACTTGAGCTAAAATGTGCCAGGCAATTTCAGTTTATTCAGAACTGCATTATTTGAGACAGAAATCAGATTAGAAGAAACATGTTAATGTATTAAAATGGCTGAATGGGAAGAGAGGAAACAAACAGAAATAAAAGATTGCAGAAGCAAAGGAGGTGACACCAATTGTGATTTTCGATGCATTACTGGAATCTGATGTGCTGGATCATATAAATGAAATATTAATGAAAATGAGTAACTCAAGGAGTTGTGTAAAGGTGAGATTTGGAAAGGTAGTATTATGTCAAAAGAATCCTGGTTTTTGGCATGCAAAATGAACCTCCAGGGAAAACAGCAGAGAAATCTTTGGGAAGTGGAAAAGAATGCACTGGAAAAAAAAGCTGGGGTATCATTTACCTGTGACTGCTAATGCTGAAGGACACAGAATATGAAATTGCAGGAGGTATCTGAAAATTTATGAAGTTGTGCTTAGAATTGACCTTGTAAAATAACTAAGATCAAAGGAGGGAATACACAGAAAAGAAATTAATACTCATTCCTGAAGTCCAGATTATGAGCATCCTTTGGGTATTAAGGAAATTAGCTAGAAATACCCTGCTGTACAACTGAGAATTTCATTCTGAAAAGTCACGTTTAACTGGGAAGGTAAGCAAATATTAGAACAAAGAAAATGAAGTGACAATTTCCTGAGGACAGAGGAGTGAACCTGGTAATTAAAGATAATTAATTTTAAAAGACCCAGGCTTAGTTCACAAAAGGCATTTAAAGTATAACTGGGGCAGAACAGAGACATTTAGTGTCAAGAAGTGTAATCCTTCTAATTTCTGCCTGAATGTGAAGGGACAGCAATCAGCCAGTGCTTCCACCTGCTCCAGGAAGGTTTATCTAAATCCTGGTCTGTTTTAATACACAGCATTGCTACTCCTATGCCCCAGCTCGGCCTCAGTTTCACACCTTGCCCTAGCTGAGATCTTCTCTCCAGTTATCCCAGGTCCCTCCAACTCCAAAGGAAAGAGCAGCTGTGCTCACACCGTGCCTGATACCCATAGTCCTTGTCCCCTGCATCCATGAAATAGATATGGATCTGTGGATGACCAAAGTATCAACACTCCTAAAAGAATTCAGCACAATTTGACTACAGGGGAAAAAAAATTATACACAGAAAACTGTGTACGAGATCCTAAGAAAAGCACACTGTTTTTTTCCTCCTGGGGAAGTTGCTCAGGCTGAAAGAGTTTAGAGGATTCAATGGTTTTGAAAGAGTTGGGATTGAATAGGGAGATGAGTAAAGGAACATAGAGCAGAGTAAAATTCAGGGTTGATTGTGGAAACCAGGCAGTGGAGGGAAAGGAAAACCATAATCAGGCAGACAGGTGAGGGATTCTCCTCTAGGGAGTCAAAGCCAACAGACAGTGAAGGGAACGACTAATGTTCAGAGCCACAGGCATCTGGTTTGGTTGCTCTCTGTGCTTCCTTGGTAATGATGACTGTGAACACAAGAATGAAAATTATGCATATGTTCGTGTGATTCTGACAGCAGCAACTTGTCCATTAGCTCTTGACTGAAATGACTGGTTTTCCCTGTGAGAAAAGTTGCCTGTGTGCCCAGGTTTCAGAGCTGTCATGTGTGAGACACAGTTATTCCCCTGGCTAGGAAAGGGTGAGCAACCAGCGGAGCCAGGATTCCTCACTCCCCCTTCTCCACTCATTTTCAGAAATAATTATCGTACTCCGCCTAATTGTGATTTCTGAGATCTTCATTGTCTCGTGTCATTCTTTCAGCAGGAAGATTTTTAGGGTGGTATAAAGTGGCAGCAGAAATGTACATTTAAATTTAACAGCTTTGAACCTGTCTACTGCACCTAAGGTGTTATGACTAGAACATTTTATATAGAAAGAAAACACCACTGTCAGACTTTCTCAGGTATATTACCATAATCATTCATTCTAAATAAAGAGAGGGGAAATTGCTCTAGTGCTGGTTATAAATTGTGAATCCTGACAGGAACTCCTTGAAGGCCTCAGCAGTACAGACCTGCTTTCCTTCATTCAGGTAGAACCATTTTGTGTTTTTTCCTAGTCAGTACACCAGAAGATGTAAACACCATTTGGAGCTGTGTAACCCCTCTAGACACAGTCATTGACATTGAGGATGTGGATTTCAGCGAGAAATAAATTTCAGCTAAAAAAACCCAAAAAACCGTACGTTAAACTCCAGTTAAGTTGTGGTCATGGGCAAAGTCATGAATTTTCTCCGGTGTGGTGATTCTGGGGTTAATTTAAGAGTAACTAGGACCTTTAATCATGTGATAATTTTCACTTTCACTGCAATATTATTCTGAATGCAGCTTGAATTATCCCTATTTAACAAATTGTGAACAGCAAATAGACACSAAGCAAAAGCAGATGAATCCAGCCTTGAACCAACCTGGCAGGGGATTCTGAATATGATTTTAATATACCAGATTTGCATACTCAGGACCTAAACTGTTCTGTCTGTATGGATGTGCAATGGCAAGCTGACAAGTGTTCCTAAAGTATATTCAAATTACAGCATTTCAGAAGCAAGAGAAGAAACTGATTGCAGCGTCTGAACAAGGTTCAGAGCATGGAGGTTGGGCAAAATGTCACTCAGGAGCTCGGATAAAACAGGATGTTTATTTTCTGAATTGTAAATAACAACATGATTTCCTCAACAAACTATTCATGATTTCTTGGAATTACTCATAAAGGATAGCTCGAAAGGGTATAGGCTGCAAAATTATGTATCAATCATGTAAATTTTCCGGATATTTTATTTGGGTCAGAAAGTGCAGTGCCGGAATAAAATATAATAGCAGTAAATATCAGAGGCATTTGTTAGACCATCTCGATAATTAGAGAATGTGCTCCCATGAGAGCAGAATTCCAGTAATGTATGCAAGCAGGATGTTTGAAAACAACCCTCTTAATAAATGGAGATGACATAAAATACACTGCAAAAGGATTATTGGCAGAGGCATGTAAAGTAAGAGATTTGGCAGCAACTTTAAGAACACAAATATGCATCACTCAAGGGAGAAGACTTCTATCCGGGGAACAAGCTGTCTTTGTAAACAGGATTATACCCAGAACAAACAGCTGAAAAACATATATGAATGCCATCAAAGAAACAAATGCATCCCACAGAAATGAGGGATAGAAGGAGTATTTCAGTGGCAGATTCTTCAGCTTGTTGCTCTAAATAGTTAAATTTGTAAAATCAGGTTTTTATAATTTTTGAGTTCAATTGTTTATTTAATTGTTGCATTAACCAGTCATTTTGCTTCTCTCTGCCCATAACAGATGTTCATTATAAAAACTGAATACATTAAGATGATTACATTATTCAAACTCTTTGATAATTCATTTGTATTAAAACCATAAGACTCTGTTGACATTTCCCTAGGGTACATTTGGTGAGGTTAAGCAGGATAAATGTCACAGTTAGTAATGCTGTTAAGATAAAAACCTTGCAAAGGAACTACGTATTATTTTTCTGCTTCATGGTCCTTAACAGCAACTTTTAGAGCTATATTTCCTTTTTAAATGATGCATTATACCTTGAAAAGTAAAATAAAAAGACCTGAAATTATGAGTCTTGCTCATTTCCTCGAGAATAAATGAATAGAGGAGGAGAAATCTTAAAGAAGTAGGCATGATTTTTTAAAAAAGTTTTCAAAAAAAATGCTCTGTTTGAGTATAATGGCCCTGGTGAGATGTGGAGTGGAAGAATGTATCTTAAAAAAAAGTAAGATGTGCATTAATTTCAATGAAAATGCCCCAAAAAAGGGGAGTGAGCCATAAAATCTCAAATACAGCACAGACATCAATATTGTAGAAATGCCTCAATACAGAGCACCATGTAGCTGCAACTGGAGGAAAAATGAGGCTGGGATGACTTGTAGAGGTCCCTCGTTTCATCCTCCTTCTCAAGCCAGGGCTGAATACTAAGATTAATTCACCTAAAAGTATGCTCATTCAATTCATATTAATAAAATTTTGGAATTAAATTTGGGTTGGCCGTGGCCTCCTCCAGGCGAGCGGAAGAGCTGCTGGTGCTCAGGCTCCTGATCCATGATTTTCGTGGCATCCATGCCAACTCTCCAGTTCTCTCATGAACCCTTTCCATGACACATTAGTGGATTCCTCACTTTTAGACCATCTCTTTTATACCGAGGCCCAGCACAGAACAGCATTTGCCTCTCCCAGTTTTCCCACTAGAAAATGGCAGTGCCTGTGAGTATTGTCAAATATTAACTTGGTTTATACCTGTTCATTAATCTTGAGGCTGTTGCTCAACCTTCAGAGAAATGTGGTCATTGTGACACTTAATTGTTTATGTTTTGGGTACTGAAAATTGTTCTTCGGTCTTTATTCAAAAACATAAAAAGGTAATTAAGTACAACTTATTAAAAGAATGATTGCAACAGCTCCAGTTGGCAATAATATTAGATGGATGTAGAGGAATATAAAATGTTTTGCTTATTTTTTAATTCAGGAAAATTAAAGAGAAGCTGCTTGATGATGAAAGTTAATTTGATACTGTTCAGCTGTAATGTGGGGTTTTTGGGTTTGATTTGGTTTTTGTGTCTGGATCGTGTCTAATAACGGGATAAAAAATTAATTATAAATATTACCGATTATAAAACAAGCGACAATTTTGTAGTTGTCTTTAATTGCAATATCTTTTACTACACTGAGGAGAAACAAAGTTGGTCCTGAATAAAAATTATAATTATTAATACAAGTTACTCATAATGCATTATTTTTGTGAAAAGAGAGCCACGATATCAGAGGATAAAAAAATGATCAAGCAGAAAATCAAGAAATGAAGTAGAGTAGTTGAATACTAAAGGATCCTTGGAGATCTAGTCCAACATCAAGATGCAGTCACCCAGAGCAGGTTGTTTAGGGTTATGTCCAGGTAGGTTGTGTAGGTCTCCAAGGATGGCAACTCCACAGCTTTCTGGGCAACCTGTTTGACCACTCTCACAGAAAACAAAACGCACAAAATCAGAACAAAAAAGCCTTTTTCTTATGTGCAATTTGCTGTGTTTAAATCTGCACCCATTTCCTCTTGTCCTGTTTCTGGGTACCACTGGGGAGGGTCTGGCCTGTGCTGCTCTCACCGTGTGTTTTTGCCCACTCCTATGACCCACCCCAAGCCCTGACTCCCTGTGGATGAGCAGTTCCAGSTCTCTTAACTTCTCGTTTGGGAAATATTCCAGCCCCTCAATCCCTTCCTGGCCCCCCATGTCCATGGCTCTCCTTTAGTGGGGAGCCCACAACTGCACAGAGCTCTCCAGCAGAGACGGAGAAACTTTGGTTGCTCCATATATGTTCTCTTGAATCAGTACTTTATACTTTTAAAAGTGCTACTTGCAGATTTTTGCTGAAACGCGCCGGTAACGTAAACCCAAATTATTCTGTGCCATAAAAATGCACTTTGCTGATATTTGGCAGTTTTATTCCTGCTCTATCAGTTTTGGAAATGGATTTCTTTTTTATGTTTAGAGCATGCAGATGTTCAGGGATACTGGGGAAACCAAACACACTGCAAAGTTAGCGTAGGAAGAAACTTGTGATAAAAAATCTTTCACACATGACTTTTTCAAGGACATGGGGAACGCTTTAAAGACTATATCGATATTTTCAGGGTCTTAAATTAAAAGTACTTGACAAATTCTGTAGTACCCATGACCAGAGGCAAAGAATTAAGTAATTTAGGTCAGAGAAACTGATCACTGGGAAACAACTGAAGCATCTGTTCCTACAGTAATTGCGCAAAACAGTTCAGATTGGGAGGAACAACTTAGTGAGTATCGTTGTGAAAAGCTCCTTGATATTGGGGAAAAAGGGAGTTAACTTTTTCATACGTAAATCTTTCCCTACAAGAAGTTTTAAAAGCAAGATACTGCTGATGACAATAGATGGTCAAAAAACCCCATAAAAGAATTTGCAGAAAAGGGCAAGAAATTTAAGTCATTGTACTTAACTTTGCTAAGTAGTGTTTTAAATTTCTAAATTATTAAATTAAAAGCTGGTTTTTGGGTTTTGTTTTCTCTCATGCCAGGGTAGAAGGTGACTGCCTATAAACTAATTAATAATTTGGAAAATTAATCTTAATTTCAACTGTTTTTACAGATGTCCAAAAGTGAATCTCTTTCAACTATGAAATTCAATATTATCTTGTWTATTGAATATATAAACTACCAACTGGGCAAACACACATACAATGATTGGTGTACTCTTCAAGTGGACATTTTTTTTATTTTGATTTTTTGGAATTAGTTCTTTGTTTCACATAGTGGAAAGAGACCTGGGATTTACTTTATTTTAGACCAACTTTATTTTAGACCAACTATGTTTAGGTACCAACTGTGTAAGATAAGAGATTTGTCARTGGTATGGTCTGATATTAAGACATGTTGTGTTCTTTAAATCAAAGAAGCTGCTGATGTGTTTAAATGACCCCCCAAAAAAAACCACCTCTGGAATATTTCCTGTATTTTGATTACACAGAGAGAGGATTTTGTCAAGATTGTCTTCCAAAATACCTACATACTGTAAACAGGTTTTTTAATAGATATAAAAAAGTAAGTGTTTGAGATATTTCAAGACTTCCCACAGTATTTTCAKTGTGAACTCTAAATCTCTCTTGAAGGAAATCAGTGTTTGGAAAAAAAGAAGATTTGCAGAAGACTTAATGATATCTTAGGAGTTAAATCTACATCGCAGATGCAGACGTTGTCATTTGGGGGTCAGTTTAATCCATGGTGGGTTTTAAATTCAATGAGTTGCACAACAACAATTTACAGTGGAGACTTTTTCTATTCTGCTCTATCTCACGTTTCACTAAATAGAGGAATACTAACTCGGGAAGGAAAAAAGGGAGAAGGTGATACCTGCCTACTCAGTGATGCCTGCAACCATGGGGTTTCACTCCAGCTAAAACCCAATATATTATGAGGAGATTTCTTTGCAGAAGAATATTTTCCTGTAATTTGGGGGAAGCAGGTACAGAGCGTATACAAAAGGTTTAGATTGTAGGGGYTTATCACCTGTGTTGAATGCACAAAGCTGCTCTGATTAAGTCTGATTTCAGTRGAGTTGTGTAATCATTGCCATGATTAAATTATCAGCTTGTTTAAGTCACTGCTGTGGAAATGTTGAAAGGGGAGCATGCTACAGACTATTGTAAAAACCTCAGCAACTTGCAGAAACCTTCCAAACACTGAACTACCAGTGTAAGTATTTATTGCTTTTCAAACACTTTTCAGCACATTTTCAAAAAGTTAACAGGAAGCTTGTAAAAACACCTCATGAATGTAGATTTTCAGCTCCACACAGATTTTCAAAAAGACAGAGGGAACAAGTAGATGTCCATGACAGAGAACTGCTCATTAAAACATAGGACTCCTAGACTGTCTTGGGGATGCGGTGATTGCTAACTCAGTGTCCCCACACAGATTTCCCTTCCTGTGTTACAGAATCATTGTCCAGAGGTAAGAGCTGTTCCTTCTGTTCCACACAAGTCTGTTCCAGATCCTTGTTCTGTATGGAGATGTGGATCCTCCCGTTCACACCTGAGTGTGGCCCTTTGGACGCCCCTTTCTAGCATATGCTGCCTGTGGAGGTTGAGTCATGGAATGGTTTGGGTTGGAAGGAGCCCYAAAGGTCATCTACTTCCAACCATGGAAAAGTTTTCCAAATCCCCTGCCATGGAAAAGAAGACCTTCCACTAGACCAGGTTGCTCCAAACCTCGTCCCACCTGGCCTTGACCCCTTCCGGGGTTAAATGAATCTTATTTCCATGTTACTTCATTGGGGTTACACTCCACGTGGCAAAAATTAACAGTAGTAATGATCCACGCCAGATCCCTAAATTCCCAGAGTTCATTCTGCTCTGCAGACTCCTTTTGTTGTAGACCAGTAGTAGATCCCTTACTGTCAAGTAGGATGTTTTGCAGATTATTTTAATTACAGAATGAGCTTGCATGGTGAGCAAAATGAACATTGCCTTTGAAACACACTCGTGCTTTGTTGCTGTTAATAACAACGGTGGATGGAGGTTTATCTTCCAAAGAATAAAGCATTTCCCGGTGTGCATTACACAGCTTTTTATCAAAACCCTTTAGCCCAGAGGCAAAGCTGGGCTAAAGTCTTTCATATGTAGCTTGGATGGCATAGTAGGTTACAGCAGAAAAAATAAATGCAATGGTAACTACTCCACTCCCCAACCCTATATGTAACTTGTGCTTACGGGTTGTTTAATTTTAAATCTTCTTTCAGCATAAAAGTACTACAAGTTTGTCACTAACTTCTGCCTCTCTTAATAATTCATCTGCTTTGCAGTTGTATGGGTTTAATTAGCTGCTTCTGCYTCGGTGTTCTTGTGTCATGTTGTCTTTTTCATTAGATCTCTCTCCTTCATCCGTGTTAGATGTTTGCACATTTCCTGGCTTTAAGCAATGTGGGCTATAATTGGAATCTAAAGTTGGAACATGTCTTCAGTTACCATTTTGTTAATTCCTTTTATTTTCCTGTCAAAACCGTATGCTATCATGTATTGCCAATGAAGTGAAAGAGAAGTCAAAGGTAATCCACATCAGCTTTCTTGCTTCTAGCAAAGGTTTGTGCCTTTAGACTTGTTTTCTGTTATAAATGTTCTGTGAGAGTATCCATACTATTTTCAGTTCAGTCTTTTCATAGAGACTATACACAAGCATATTACAGAATGCTGGAGGCTTTTAATGTAAAATCAAATGTATCAATGACAGTTTTCTCACATTCTCTGCAACTCTTTTATCACTCTTTTTCCTGTCATGTATAAATGTAATTTCAATTTTTTAAAAGAATATTAATGTGGGATTGTATTACTGTGAACAACTGAGTTTAAGTCCTGTTAAAATTGTTAAGTTAAAAGGAGGAAAAGAGAGAATAGAAGGCAGAAGCAGCAGTCTGGAAAATGGAGAACGTGGTCAAACACAAGAAGGGCAGTCCCAGCATACAGAGAGTTTATCAGGTGTGTGGAATGGGCTTTGTTTTTTCTTATGGCATCTGAAATGACTGTGGGGACTACTTTGATTTTGAATAGTGATGTTCAGGGGTGAAAAGATGTGGAGACTGCACCTGTCTGCAAAGCTCTGCTTTTAAGGTGCTGAAATTTTGGAAGATTTGAATAAAAGAAGCAATGGGGATGACACTGTTGTTTCATAACTTAAGGGCAAAATTGCATTCTGCTCTGAAATGATTGATTTCATCAGCCCTTCAGGTAAGGTCTGGACTCCTGTAAGCATTCTTGAGGTTGAACATAGCTATAGGTGATTATTCTTCTCATTCAAAAATCAAGCAACTCTCAGAAGTAAACTGGAAACATTTTAATATCTTTATTCCATTTTCTACCATTTTTCATCTGGAAACAAATAGAAAAAAAAATTTTTTTGTTAATCATCTGGTATTTCTGGGATTTGAACACAGTTCTGTCATAGTGACAAATATTCGGCTTCCAAAAAATGTTCATTTTCCTTCTGTGAATATGTGTTTTCAGCATAATGAAGGGCAGGTTTGGACATGTACTGGCATGAATTTATCCAGGTATAGTGAACTTTATATGTGAACCTGTGTTTTACATTCAAACATATGATTCGTTGTTCTGTGTAATAGATTTTGTGTGTGATAACTCTGTTATGTGTTGTAGACTGTAATTCAATAAAAAACACAGTTCAAAATATGGAAAGATTCGTGAAAATCTCTGCTGCTGTCATGAGGATGACATGACCTTGTAGCTGAGAACTGAGAATGAAATGGCTGCAATAATGGAAGGCAGGTTTCTGGTTTTGTGAAGAGTTCCATAGATCCGATACAATAAATTAACAACCAGCTGATGTTCTGCAGTGCTTCTCAAAAGGGCTGTGTTTGATTTTAAAAAGTGATTTTTTTCTTGTCTGAAACAGCCATTAAAATGAAATTAATTGCAATGACATGCTTGCCATTGGATGGGAACTCAATCGCAGCAAGTGTTTGAGAATTCATTTCGAGTTGAAAAGGAACTGAGCAATCAATGTCAAGTCCAGGTCCCCAGTGTCTTTGTTTGTGCCGTCACAATCCCACACAAGGACTTACTCATTCTGACCAGAGCTCATCACAGGATAATTCTTTTTCTATGGTTTCCAACTTTGTCTTCTTCCAAGGCTGTGACAATTCCTACATTATATTTGATTCTGAATCATCTCAATAACAAGTCCTATTTTGCTGAAAAAATCACCCTGAAGGGCAAATTCTTTATATTTTTTTGGTTCACCTCAGCTCTGCGTCMCCTTGATTTTCTGCACACAGTCCTTCACCCTGTTTCAGAATCAATACAGTCGTATAATAGAATTAATGAAGGCATTTTCACCATCAGTTTCTGCTGCCAAACTGTGAACTTGCACAAAGCTTGATTTCTAATTTTTTTTTTTTTAAAAAAGGGCAGTTACTTGAATTAAGACTATGGAAAAGACTTATAGGTTAAAGAGGTTGTGCAGAATGGGAGCTTTTTTAATTTTTTGAAAAGAAAATCTTAAATTGATTCCAGTTGAATTGACTGTTTCTTCCTGAGATATTTATAGATCAATAACATGAGGTAAGTTTTTGGGTCAATATTAAAATGCAAAAGGATAAGATAGGCCAAAATGTTTATATTTTAAACTGTGATGTGCATGCTAAGCTCTCTCAATTAATAGTTTATCTCAGATGGACAGGAACCTATCCTGGAGCCAGCACTGAGGTCTAAGATGAAAAATATCTTGGTACAGAACTAAGAATGCCGGAAAATAATTCTTTGCAAAATGTTTTTTCATTATTCAATCAGTTGCTTTCTATATTTAAAACCCCAACAGGAAACAAATGTAACGTAAGTTATGTTAATATATATTGCCCCATTAATGTACTTTAAATAACTTAGAGACAACTTTTTTATAGGCTATCTATGAATAAAATTAATATGAGATTTTATTTAGAAGGAAGAATTAATCTGTTGGTGAATCAAACAAAAGACTAGGAAAAAAAGCACGATTGTGTTGAATACAAATACAAAGAAAATGATGAGAGAAATAACAAAGGCTTATTCTGTCTTTGTTATACATTAAAGCAGAACACCAGATTGAATAAGGTTTTCACTTTTCAAAGCAGAAACTTGCAAAAAAACCAAAAATAGGTGGAGTAGAAGATGAAGTTTTGAAACATAGATAATTAATATCATAGTTAAAATGAGGCTTTAAAAAAACACATTTAATGGTTGAGCTGTTTGGAGGATTCATTCTCCTTTCTGTTCATAAACCAGAAGAAATAGAAATGCATTTAAATTATACTTTTTTCAAGTTTCTCACACATATGCACACATGCACATATATAAGAAAGTACCTCAAATATATCTACAGAGCATGGTGTATGCCATAAATATATCTGTGATGTACACACCTCTTCTCCTGTTTGTACCATGACAGGAGGCTTGCACAAGCCCTTTGAAAGTGGTTTCAAATTTAAACTTTTTGGGGAATATTTTTACTGATATTAAAAAACACTCAAGCCACAACGCTGTGWGAATGCCATATTCAATATTATAGATACAGCCAGAGCTCAAGTTTCACTGAATGAAGTGAGTATGAGTTCATGTTCCTGCGCAGCAATATCCGAATCAAACAGTTTTGGGTTGTTATTTTTTTCCCAATGTCAAATCATTTTTGGTTTAAAAAAATCATCTGGAAAATAATAAAAGTATTGTTTAAGAGGTGTCACAACTCAGGGATTGAAGAGTCCTTGCTTTTTAAGCAGTTGGGTTCAAAAGGAAGAAAAAGAGGCAGTGGCATCCTGGTTTAGGAAAAAACCCAGCCCAACAGAGGTAAGAATCAGAAAACCAATGCTGGGGAAAGATTGTGAAAGAACATTCTCTGAGTCAGTGTTTTGTTCCGCTCCACTTTCCATGGAGAGATTTAAATAGATTGTTAGTGTTGTGGAGAGGGGAATTCTACCAAGATCTGTGTCATTACAGCAGACATTGCATCTGCACATCCCAACTGCCAGCAATGCCAGAAACTTCGGGATGCTGGATGCATCACATTCCCTCACTCCGGGCAGCCACTGAACCAACAGGAGGGTGAACCTTCAGCTGGTCAAAGAGAATAACCTTGGCGTGAATGAGCACAAATTGATGCATTTCCAGTTCAATAGAAGGAAAAACAAAACCAGGTTGGTGACTCAAGGTTTCTAACTCCTAAAGAGCAGACTGAGAAATTATGGAAACTAATTAGTGAACTCAACGTGATTGAAGTGCTAGAGGACTAAGTGTGAAGGAGTTTTGGAATCTGGAGTCAAGGCTTCAAAATCTGTTTGAAGTGCACAACAAACAAGGAAGCAGCAATTTACAGAAAATGGAAGCGGCTCTTCAACATTTGCTTAAAAGCCAAATGATCTAGAAGATAGCAGACAGCAAAAAGGTAAGATGGAACCAATTTTTTGGTTTTTTTCAGAGAGGSCTTTCTTAAAGGTAGAATGGTAAAGGTGTAATAGTTCTCCCCCCAAATCAGGTTAAATTATGCTATACAAAGGACATTTTGGTTAGGGGAAATCAGCCATAAAAAGTACAATGAAAGAAATTAGTACTTAGTTTGATGAAGCAGATTTATTCATAAATATGAGTTTCCAAATGCAGTCCCCAATTGGTTATGTTTTGAACCTAATTTCAATGAGAATAATGAGGTTATCCGAGGCATGTTAGTGGCAATGATGCCTTAGGTTTTGACTTTTATATTTTTCAAATCCTGTACTGCCTGGTGTGTAACTCAGGAGTTTTGTGCGGCCTGTTGGCTGCTGTTCTCCCAAGCTGGTTAGACACAACAAACCTCTCCAGGTTTGCACTTCAAGGACACCTTGATTGTCCCAGGCCCCAAAATGTGTAAACTAAAAGCCTTTGAGAGGAGGGGCAAACCTGGGGTAATTACATCATGAACTGAGGTTATAATTGGAGAGTTAACCCTGATATGCAAATGGACCAAACTCATAAAAGTGTGAAGAACCCGTGACCCAGGGTCCATCTTGGGTGGAGACCCTTGTAAGCTTTACACTCCCAAGGTGTACCTTTGAAGGCCCTTCAAATAAATATCTACTTTTATTGTCTTATTGCTGTCTAGCCTCTGTTTTAGGCAGCCACTTCAAAGCATCAGCAGGTTTGACTGATCTGTGCCATTTTGGCCTCAGAACAGTGTTAACTCTGTCTTTCTGCCTCCCTTAAATGYAGAACTGTGACGTTCACAAAAATAAACTCTTGGGTAGTAAGAGCAAACATAACAAATTCMGATATTTCTATGGATTATTTTTACACTAAAAGAACAGCTGTTGGAGAGACTCATGATGTGCTTCATATATCCATATGTGATGACTAGATGATTTTTTTTGTTTACCACTCTATCATTTATAAAGACTTTTTTTTAAAATTTGATTACACACATTTTAACAAGTCTTTCTTTAGGGGGGTCCCATTTCTTAAATTTTTCTCTGATGTCTCCATAAGTGTAAAGCTTGATGGATTTTGAAGTTGCCATGTTAGAAATAAGGCAGCTTAATCATAAATACTGTATCATAATGTAGGATGTGAATTCATGTCCTACTTACCTTGTCTTTACAACATGTAATGTGTAATACATATTTTGGCACGCATATCTTAATCATAAAAAGTAAGCTTTTAGCACCTCTTTTAGTATCTTTCAACAATTTTGTGGATTCTCCCTTATGTAACCAGCTGGTCTTTAGGGGTACATTTTCTCCAGATTTACAGCCAGTGCAGTGGAGTTGTCACGATCGGCAATTCAGAGCAGCTGTCATTGCAGCCCTAATGGAAACTGCTGAAACATCCTCGTATAYCAGGTATAAGAGGAGTCATTGATAATTTGAAATTTTAATATTTTAAAGCAGTATATTAGGTCACACATTATTTAAAGCACTCAGATTTATGACATTYATGCATTTTCTTCCRCCGCTTCCGAGTTCCCAAATACTGCAGCTGCTGCTGGCAAACTGCGCTCAACAGGGCAAACCCCTTCCTGCTCCACARCGTCCTGGGCTTGGCTGCTTCRCCTCAAGCTCAGAGATCACCAAAAGCCTCCATTCCTGTCAAGAAAACTTCTGCAAAAAGACAGAAAAAAAAAAATCAACCCAGTGATTAACTGGAGAAACCATGATGTGGTTAAATCCAAGAAATTCTCTAGCAAGGTAAAAGAAGATGCYGATGTTGCAGCTCACATTGAGATACAACCATTCCCCTCCAATTCAGGCACAGATGCTCTTTCTGGCCTTACTTAACAAGTTTCTTAGCATATTCAGGCAGTAATTATTATCTTGTGTTGCCTCAATCTGTGATGATTTTCCTCACAATTTATATAGTCCAAATTTGTTGGAAGTTTTTATTTATAATTTAGAAAATTAAAAATTCTGGATTWCAAGGGGCACCTATAATTCAATTTTCTGCAGTGGAAATGGTGAGTAAATTAGTTTCTGATCCTGAAACTTTGTAAGGATGTATTGACTCTATAGAGATTTGGTTTACTTGAGTTGTAGTCAGTCCTCTGTGCTCCACATGAGTCTTTTAAATTCTAAGATCTTATCTTGACATCGTCAAGTGTCCCAAATTCTCCAGGCTCCAGATAACTGCAAAGAAATCCTTCCTTGCTTGTTTCCTTTCCTACTTCTCAAGAATAAATAAAATAACACTGGTTTTTTGCTCCTCAAATGGAATTTGAAAGAAATTTAAGTGTTTTTCATGTTTGATTTTCTTAATTAGGATTGTCTTCTTTTTAAAAAGATATTTCTGCTAAACAGTTATGATAATTCTGTTACCGAAGATGGACACTGAATTTAAGAAATGTGCTAATGAGGCTGATAAGAAGTAAAAGATAATGTTTTTAATGCATTCTATGAAAAGAGACTGTATTCAACAAATTGAAGGCTTTCAAGAAATTAGAAGAATTTTTTTTTTACTATTGCAGAAGGTTTTTAWGTTGTTTATACGCAGGAATAAAAGGTGTTATTGAGGTACAATTTTTAAGTGGGAAACCACTGCTTAGATCTCCACAAATTATTCAGCAAAATCWGTCCCATTTCAGTGAAGTCTTCATTGTATGGTCTAAATTAGCAAAAAATTTTTAAACAGTCCCTGGTATTTGGGGAAGAGCTTTGGGATGATGAGGTAAAGACAATCAAGAACTTCCATTTGTATTAGCAGCATTCTTTTTCACTACTATTTCCTATTGTTCTTCAAGCTGTGTTTGGATGGGACCCTGTGGATCCCTTTGGAAACAGAGCCTTTTCCCTGCTGAGGTAGATGCAAAGCCCAGGTAAATGTTCRACTGTGGACGAATCCGGCATAGATCCTAACATTTGAGTGGGGTTTATTTTTGTCCTTTCAATTCATAAAGTAAAAATTCTTCTGAAAGAAATTAATGTTCCRTCTAGGAAATTACCTTGAGTCCTCACACAAGCCCATAGCCCATGGCCTCCAAATTTAGTGCACATGTTTCCAGCCAGGTGACTATTTTTCTTAGAACAATGATTGAGATCGTCTTCTGAAAAAGGCTGRTTTCTTAAGGCTTAGCTGTCTTCTTAGCTTTCTTAACACATAAAATTTAAAATGTAGGGTGTCCTTGTTCATGTTTGCAGAATAATAATCACACACGTTTGGCTAATTTTCAGTCTCTTTGTCCTGGTCTAACAAAAAGCCTTTAATTAATATTTCATTAATGTTTCAAAAAATATTCATCTATAGTGGAAAAAAAATCAAGATGGCGCAGTGGCTTTAGCCATTATTAATCAAATTATTATTTATTGCTTTAATTAGGAGAGAATAAAAAGGCAGAGAACTGTAGTTTTTCAGAATGGGATTATTCTCATACTTCCTGCTGGGGCAGGAGTTAAACACCACAGGACTGTGGTATTGCTGCTATTCTGACTGTAGGTTTTGTCTTAATGGTAGTACTGAATGCTTTATGGGCTGCAGTGCAATCTCCCTCTGAATAATAAATCACTGTTCTTTCAGTGCCAGCTCCGACCTTTTCTGACTGAAATTGTAACGCATCATCATAAAAGAACGGCGATGTGATGGAGGATGATCTGCCCTGTGAAGAGAGGTTCTACACGTGGGTCCTTAAAGACTCTGGCTCTGATCAGGTACAAATGGGTGACACCAACCTGACAAACTGTCCTGAAAAAAACAGCAATAAATCCGTGCTTTTAACAGCTCTGCTTCTGGAAATCTCTCAAGGTACAAAGGAGGCAAGGGCATGCTGAGCATTCTCACACCTGGTGAGCATTCTCAAAGGTAAACCCACGAGGTTCTCTGCAAAGAGGTGCTGGTGTCATTGATAGCTATCACTATAAATATTGAAATGAGGTYTTTCTTTAAAGATATTGGTGGTTCTTTTCAGATCAACCTCTATCAAAAGCTCTCCACTGCTCTACTCACTGCAGATTTTTTTGTGTAGTGAAATGCATTCTGGGCAGTTCCTGATTTCATTCTTCTCTCTGAAAAATTATTAGATTTTTGTACAATTTATATCCCCTTTGAACAGGTACTGAGTATGTGAAGAAGTTCTTKGGATTGGATTTCTTACTGTGGAATAGTTTATTCGCTTCATGAAGTTTTTTGGTGTATGGATTTTCTACAACATAATGACTGTAGTTGTTTCTTTTATTACAAATTCCAGATAATGATAGAAGTTCAAAGAAAGTACTTGAATTTTAAAAAAAAAAAAAGAATTAGTACATATCTCTGTAGGACTCCCAAACTTATTCTACAGTATTTCCGTTTACCCTGCCACTCATGTGTGTATGTATACATCAATTAAAAAATATTGTGTGCAGTATGAAAAAGAAAAATCTCTRCCTTTCTTCCATGTGTGTTTATTAGTAATTTCTGTCATTTAAACCACAGTCATTTAGTTCTCTGTGCACTTTCATAGCATTGCACAGCACTGATACATATGGTCTATATAAATTATCTATGACTTGGAGAACTCACATGTACAAGTTATGAAAAGAAGCACAGGGAAATTTTTCCTTTCCTTTTTTCACCGCATTATCATGTTGTGCTTGCACTTAACCTTTACTTATTTAATCCTGCTTTAGCCATAATTGCATACTCTCTACTCCATTCATTTGGCATCATTCAATTTTTGTGTGATCTTCCCATTTTTGCAGTATTGGAAAGTAATCTAACCAGATTTTCAAATGTTTCTTCTACTTGCATTATGACACAAGAGTAAAAAATATCACCAAGGAAACGGTAGACTTCAGAGACAATTTATTCTTTTAAGTCAGACCAAAGTTTAATTTAGATGAAAATCCTGGAAGACATAATTCCTCACAAAGTCAGTAATGTTCTTCTCATTACCTGGTAATGATAGTCTAATTCTATCAAAAGGCATTTTTAATAATATAGCTGCATGTCTGAAACTTAACAATTGAGAATGAAGATGACACTATCCAAAAGCTTAAGAAAACACATTAACTGAAGCTAGAATAAATCACCAACAAAGAACATTGTCATTTTCTCAGCTAATATTTCAGCCTTCTAGCCTCATCCCAATATAGCTTTTACATTTTTAGGTAGTGCCGTATAAGTGATGGGCACATCCAAGCCCACAGAAGGGCAATGGAGGTCATATTTGGAAGTTTTCTTTAACTTCTGATGTTCTTCCTTGTTTTCTTTGTAGCCACCAAGTGCCATTCTGCTTTTCTTTGTATCTTTGTCATATGAAATTCTGTGTTATTAAGAATAAGATCCAATTTCTGGAGGTGGACACAGCAACATTTGTACATTGCCCATCTCCCTGTGTCTCATGGGTCACTGCAGCTGGTTGGTGACTGATTAAACCACATAAGGATGGTCATAGGTCACCTTCTCCAGAGGAGACTTCAGGGGCCACAATTTAAAAAAGCTTTACTCTGAATTTGTGTTTAGATTAGTGATCGTTATCTCTTCCTTGAAACGTGGGAATACTTAAAAACGGAACCCAAAATTTAGCCTTGCATATTCCTTAGCAGCTAGAACGTGACTGGATTTCAATATTTTTGGTTTATATTTCAGTATTAATTTATATTATTAACTGCATTCATAGGGTATAAAATTTCAGCCTGAGTTATAAAAAATTTGTTACTCTACATGCTAAAACACACTTGGAAAAACAAGGAAATATATTAAATATTTCATCTTCAGACTATTAAAGTAGTATTTGTATTTTAGCACTTTCCTCCTAACTATTATTTCTCCTTTCTTCCAAGCAAAATATGGCAAGGAAGTTCTTTTTCGTATATGCTTTTTTGATTATTCTTCCATACATTGAGTTAATAGGAAAAAGGCTGAAACTTAACTTTTCATTTTACCTTATTTAATAAAGAAAATAAATTTTGTGATTCATTTTATGAGCCCTTAATAGTGTTATGCATATTGGCTACAGCTCAGAATCAGATGAATTTTCTGTAGAATCACAGAAATTTAACCTTAGTATTTAACCCATGATAAGCAGATTCTAGCAATATTCATTCTAAAGACTGACTTTTCAGCTTTATTTTACACAATACCATGCCAGGAAAATTAAACGTAAATTTCTGGTCAGTCATTTGAATTTTTTTTCAACCTGTTATCCTCACCACGTTAGGCTAAACATTTGTTTGCCATTAATGCAGTCTCCATCCATCCATCCATCCATCCCTCCATCCATCCATCCCTCCCTCCCTCCCTCCCTCCATCCCCTGCATGATTTAAATGACTCACAGACATCTTTTCACAAAGTGTCTGCATCCTCCTGCAAGTGGAACATTCAGCCTGTTGAGAATATCTGTCCCTCGCTTTCGAAATGGAATAATCAATAGTAATAGGAACAAGGAAGGAAGGGTCTATTGTAATAAGGACAGAACTTCTTAATAAGTGTTTTGCAGATTTGTAGATTTCTGTGATTGTGATAGCTCTTCTCACATTCATGTCTCAAGAAGTCTTTGCATGATCACAGAATAATTCATGAAGAACTCATGAGAGACRAACTACACATTTATGAAATGTTGCAGGCTAAACATCTGCTGAAGCCTGTAAATTTAAGTAAAACCTGCAGGACTGATGCTGCAATACTTCCTCTTTGTAAACTCTTATTTTTCAATAAGTTTATAGATCATGACTGAAACGCTGCATCTGTACTTACCCAAAAAACTCCTTGGATGTCTGGCAGGTTTCCAAGTGGTTTATGAGACAGCACTGCTTGGAGGAAGGTGTGAAAAATGATCCAGTGGAAGGAATGATGCTTGATTGTGGTTTATGCATAGACTTTCAAGAGGTGAAATGCTAAACCAAATATTGCATGGTGAAGCATGGCCCACCCATGTTTTGATTGTAGTGTTAGTTCTCTGTATGTACTTATGAAACAGTTAGCCATGGCTGAATACTTGTAAGAACACAAGAAAACAAGAAAATATAATAAGAAAAATTATTTTTCTTTTATATTTCCCTGAAATTTGTTGGAAATTAAAACATGACATAATTTTGGTATTTTTTACATGTTGTTCGTACTAATATCGAGTGGTCTATTCTAATTCTAGGCTAGGAACAGTGCGTGAGATCTATCAATTAATGTATTTTGTTCTTTTCAACAGGAAAATTGTGTGTTGATCTTGGAGTGCAAATCCCAGAGAAAAACATCTCACATTTGTAGCGTGGGATTGATTTTATAAGACCTGGAGTTCCTCGTAAGTTCATTACCCTTTTTTAAAGAAGCTCCTAAGACAGGTGCCTTGATGAAGGAGCTTTTATAGTTCTTACATAAGAGATCTCTTTCCTCACACATAAAAACAAAAATGTAATTTTGACACTCTGCTCTTACACACAGTGCAAGCTCCTTTTGTGCTATAAAATATTCATTCTGGTCAACTTCTAACAAATAATACACAGACTAAAATATCCAGCAATGGAAATAATTCAAGCAGTGACCTGGAAAGAGGCCTAGTTCTCAATCTTTCTGTCCTTTCCTTTGCTCGAACAGAAGTGATACTAACTCGAAAACTATCACTTGTTTAAGGCTGTGAAAGTAGAATTATGAGTGTGCAAACTTTTTGTGGCAAAACTTGGCCGTATTTTTTCCTACAACATTATAAATGTCTGAGACAGTTGAACTAAACAGGGTTATCTGAGGGGACAGCTGAGATGATGATCGCTGGGAAAGCAATCAGAGAGATTTCCAAACATCCTTGATTAGTAGAGGGCAAATACATTTTAAAGGACATAAATCTAAGAGGAAGTTGTTGTGAAAGGGAAAACTGCCTTAGTAGCAGGAGGCTTGGAAAATCAACTTTGGATTTGTTATAGTTAAAAGCCCTGAGGCTCTCTGCCTAGCACACATATGATATGGAGAAACATAACAGATGCTTCACTAAGGGACCAGAATATAAATCAGTGTAGGAGCATTAATCTGTGCAGAGCTGAGCATAGGTTTTTTACTCTGAAGAAAAACTTCTAAATTAGAGACGTTAAACAAATGTGATTTTCCACTCATTCCACTGTGAATTGCATARGGTTTTATAATAAAAACAGTTTCAGGAGGAAGTTATCTTCACTAACGTTAAATCTGTGTGTGGATAGCATTGATTCAGCACATTCCAACAGGATACAACTAGTTTTTGTAAACATCTCTTCTAATTCTCCATTATTTGCTTAATCAGTTAATCATTTCCCTTTCTGTGTAAGAAATAGAAATATGTCCTTTTAATGTGATGATTGACATCACATCAGTAATGGTTACCCTTCACTGCCTCCTAAGCTTTTGTGTTCACAGGGCCACAAGTGAAATTTGAGAGGTTTGTAATTAAATATTAACACCCCTAAACACCATTTCTTGTAAGAATGTAGAGAAACAATAATTTTAGATAAAATTATCCCAGTTGTTAAATTCTGAAAGTCGTATACAAAAAAAGAAACATTTCTATTTTTTCACTCTTCAGCCATGTTACAAATGCTACCTGTTGCCTTCTTTCACTCTGTTTTCTATTTTAATTTCTAACAAAATAACTACAACTATCACTGTCCTCATCACTTGAAGTCCAGAAATGTTACAAGAATTTGGACTTGTATCTGATATATTTTGAGGTCTGTGAGTATTTTTGGTATCATCTCCAAGAAATTTTACTGTTCTTTTCACCCATTGCTGGGAACTCTATATTTATTCTCAGCATCATCAGATCAGTCTATCTTCCTTTTTCATTTAAGTTAGTTTCTCTTCCTCAAACTAGTCTTATAAATTAGATTATAAAAAGCAATGTGCGTGTTTTAGTCTTGCTTTCAGAAATATATTAATTGCAAAATGTGGGTAGGGTTTGTAGATTTAAAAAAGGTGCTCTTTCGGTGTATTCGTTTTCCTTTGTTTTGTTCCAAAATTTTTCATATAATTAGAAAAGAGTGGGTTGATAAACTTGTGATGTTTCTGGAGTTTAAGCTTTTTCATTTTTTATTTGACTGCCTTGAATTGCTTGTTGAGCATGGTATTATGCTGAACAAAATATTTAAGAATTGGCCAAGCTGAGTCATTTTGAGGTACGGTAACATTAGAAATGGGAGATTAATGGCTAAAATAATATGCATTATACACTTTTGCTTAAGGGTGCAATGACAGGAGGAAAGGTTAAGATGGAAGAATCTAAATGAAAATGCATGAGTTTCACAGCTTCCTGGAAAAGAATGCCAACAGAATACTAAAAGAGTCTTCTTTTTTTTTTTTTAATTTTTTTAAGAATTGTGTGTATTTCTATGCAATTTTATTTCAATATTTCAGAATTAGCAAAAGCCTTTATAAAAATACAGTTGGGTTTTTTTCTTGCTTGAGGTTAGAACCAGTATCTTTTTCTCTGACCTTTTAAAATACGTTTCTCTTAATGTTTATGTTTACATTTAATGTTCTCTGGAGCAATAACTAAAATATATCCATTCAACTAAACTATATCCATCACAAATCCATACCTCATTRGCAGTTCTTGTCTTTGTCATGTCTCACCAGTAGAATTAGCTTAYAAAATGTTTGACTGAGGGCTGAAGAGTTTTCATTTTTTCAATTTGTAGAAAGGTAGTTTCTTTTAATAATCAAATTAACAACATGACACAAGATTGTGAAATGAAGTATAAATTTCAGACAAGATTTTGTGTTTTAAAAAAGGCTGGGTAGGAAGAAATGTCATAGCAGAACACCAGGCATTTTTAGAATGAGAGAAAAATCTAGGTTGGGAGGCTTCTCTGGAGACCATCTGGTCCAACCTTCTGTTGAAAGGTTATCCCTGTCAGGCTGAGGCAGGAATGTTTCCAGCAAGGAAGATTCCACCACTTTTCTGTAACTTATTCCAGTATTGCTGTTGCCACTTTCAATGAAATGGTTTCTTATTCCAGACCAATATTTCCCCTGAAGCGACTGAAGYCTCTTGCCTCTTGTCCTCCATCACTTCCATAGTTACCTTTTAGCCACTGGAAGTTTGGGATTGGTTTTTCCCTGGGCCTTCTCTGCTCTTGGATGAACAAAAATTCTTTTGTCCTCCCTTCACATGCCAAGCCCTCCCAAAGTCTGATTATTTTGGTGTCTCTCTGCTGCACCTTTTCCATTTTTCATTGTCTCTTTGAAGCTGGGGGATCAGAGCTGGACAGAGCACCGGACAAAGTATTCCAGGTGTGGCCTGACAAGTGTCAAATGGGTTGGAATGATCACATTCCCTGATCTTTGTGGCAGTTCTCTTGCTGATGTAACCAAGATGCTGTGAGCAGCCTTGCCTGAGAGRGTGTATTTCTGGTCATGTTCATTGTTTAAAAAAATCCCAAACTAAAACCAAATTCCCAACAGGAATGATCTCTTGTTTCTCATATCCTACGAAGTGCCTCCAGGCCTGCCTTTGGAGACATAACATTTCCCTCTCTATGAAAAAATCCAATTTATCTTTGTAAACCCCCCTGAAGGTTCTTTATTGAAACAAGCAATGCATTTTAGAATATGGTATTTATACAGCCCCTTCACTTACACTTGATAATTAATACTACATGCCATTGGATTTTTTTTTTTTTTTTGGTGAGGATCTTAAATTTCCTTAATAGCTGGCCAAAGAAAATGAAGATTTATTGATATAGTCTATTTACCCCCTATTGTATGTAACCTTCATGCAATAATCAATCCTGTTAGGACTATGGATCCTGAGTCTTCTACTCAAAGGTCAAAAGTGAGAAAAATTGATCATCTGTTATATACCTGTACATCAAGATATATAGTCTTTCTTCAAGATGCCTCTCATTAACATTTCTAGAATAACATTCTTCTAATAGAGTTTTGTCAGCTGAAGTCTAACATCCAAACTTTTGCACCAGAATTATACCAGAAATTAAAAATTACAGTTAGAAATCACAGCAAGCTATTTTTACTATGAGAGGAACCTGTTAGTTACAGAAAGAGAAATCAACCATTATGTCATTTGGAAGTTTTTACAATTAAAAGTTTTATTCCTAGAGGAACTGAAAGACAATTAAATGAAATGCTAACAACAAATTAAATGCTTTATAGGTCAGTCATCCCATTAGGTCTCTTTAGGGAAGCTGTTCTCATATAAAGCATGCCATAACCTATTTGCATAATGATTCTATCTTAACTGTGCCTTCTGCTCTTTTATGGTGTGTTGTTTATCCTAGTGCAGGGCTGATATAGTGGAATTGCAAAGAAAGTAAAAGCTGCTATTTATGGCAGACAAAACACTGCACCATTCAGATAGATTATGCAGGACAGTACCCAAACTGCAAATATGATTTAACACCCAGAGACATTATTCTCCCCTCACTGCAGTGGCTCAATTGTTTGAATTATATATACTGTTGCCATCATTGTTTTTATAAGATTATACACACAAAAGCAGTTCCAGCCTGAGTGTGGAGAAGCTTGTGAAAGAAAGCACAATGTTGCTAAAGATGCTGCTAATGGTCTGAGCTTCTTTGAAAACGCAAAACCCTTTCCTAGGGAAAAGAAAAACCACTTATGAGAAATCCTCATCTCTGAATCACACTGAGACAAACATTCTTTCAAAACTTTGAGGGAAAGAAATGTAATGAAACGAGTCTTGATTTCTGGATTTGGATTATAGCCCAGTTGTTTGCAAGAATGGCTTTGTCTCCATGGGCAGAAARTGAATAGCTAAAAATCTTTGTAGGCAGTTGGAAAGCTCTGTCTTTTATTTAATTTTTTTAACTATACTGTTTTCAGAATATAAGGAAGAAGCATAAACAATTCTATTAGTAGCATTTGAACTCACAACAGTCTCAATTTATTTGACCTGTTGTAAGGAGTTTCTAAATCTTATTTTCCTGAAACCTAATTTTGTCCCTCTGGCTTTTGTATATCCTCAGAAAACTCATACGGAGTCTGCAGGTGCAAAGTGTCTTTGTTTCACTGTCTAAACAGGACTTCTCGGATCTTAACAATATCAGCTGTGTGGGGAAGGCACTGGAGGCCTATTTTACAGGCTGCAGGAGGAATTGCTGTGATAAAGCCATGGGATCAAAAGCCCTCAGGGACACAAACAACAGCCTCTTGCAGTTTGCCATCTTTAACCAATTAACTGTGGAGTCAGTCAATTGTCAGTTCCAACACAGGGGCAGGGATTCGAGAACAGGGCTGAACCTCTCCTTTCAGTGGCAGATAACCATGAGACAGGTTTATTATCATCAAGGCATCCATCCTTTGTAGCAAACTGTCCTAACAAGCTCTCACAGTGCTGCGGACTGCACTGTAGCATAACTTCCATTTAGGTTTTCACAGATGTTCAAGTCTTTTAAGTATCTGACTAATTCCTGAGAAAGTGCTGCCTTGCTGTTTGGGAACTCAGAGCAGTGGAGTTTTCAAAAAGACCAGGTACTCGAGAGTTCACAGCAGTTTCAAAAGTAATATCAAGTAATAACTATTTACGAGTGGCTTTGCCCAGGAGAAGACCCTCAGATTGCTAAGAAAGAGGATATTAATTCTTCTTCGTGCATCATATTGTGGTTAGCCTTTCTGCTCCTGTGCTGATGCAATGGAATCTAGACTCTTTAAGAAAGACAGTTTTAAACTCTATTCTGGCATATGCTGCAAAATTTTGTCTCAAGTATCTTGGCCCTGCAGTTGGTAATACTGAGTTATGTCACTTTTTGTCAGCCTGCCCTGGATTCTGTGCCTGTGCCAGTGGTGATCACATGATTAAACTGATCCTAGTGGTTTTGCTAATGAAGACTTTGGATTTTGTTCCTTAGGGAAGTCTTTCCCTGGATATGAACCTCTCCTGCTGTTGGCATGAAGGCTTGTTTCTCTTTTCCTGGCCTTCTTGAGAGCATGTTGTCCACACCACAGCCAAGTATAAGTCAGTATCAATTCCAYTTGGAAAACTTCAAGACTGGATGCAAAAGTACCAGACACAGCCAATGTCTCTGTTGCTGTTAGCCAAAACACACATCTATATATATTTTGCCTGAGAATCACCAGGATTTGGGTTTGTCTCTGTACAAGAACTCTGGAAGTTGAGAACTACATTATACTCTTTGCTTTAATGGATTATTTCCTTCCAACAAAATGTGTATTTCTCAGCAGGAGTATGACACTAAATGTCATGAAAATGAATTAAGCAATTTCCTCCAGAGACCTGAAATAACTTCCTTCTGCTACTAAGGAATTTCAAGGAACATCCTCTGGTGGACCTTAGCAAATTAAAAAGATCACATCTGCTGTTCTGGTGTCTCAGACCTTCTTCCTCTCAGCATATATTCAGTATTTGCTGTTCCTTCTTATAGGATGCAAACATTTGCTATAATTTAACTTAGAAAGAAAATAAATGACGACTCTTTGTAGAATTAAAGACATGATCTGTGGATGAGGTTAGTGGATATATCAAAGGTGAAGTGAGTGGAGATTCAATCTCCTGTAGACAGTGAACTTTGCTTCAAGTGCATCAAAATTAGGCTTCCCTTAGTTCTTTATCTCTGGCATTCCTGAAATAGGCCTTGTGGGTTTATAGGTACCTCCCTGCTGTGGTCCAAACTGTTCAGTAACGTATGGAGCATCTAACTTGCTTTTAAATGTCTCCAGAGATGGAAAGTCCTGCAACCTGTAACCCTTCCATCTGCCAGGACAGAGGTAGGGGTTGTCTTCCCAATTTTCTCTAGAATGCTAGAACATGACCCATTATGATCTGTTTTCCTGGGTGGCACTGAGTATCCAGGTGTTTAAATAATTTTAGAATCTTATAAGTTCTGGGGCATACTCAGCGTTACATTTGATCCACTTTCTGTCAGAGGATTCCATGTGGGGTTGTTTATGAAAGGAAATTGTGGAAAATGGTGGGGGGGTCCCACCAGACCAGCAGGTAAAGTTGTATTTATTAGACTGCCCTGTTTCATCATCATCTTTTCCCAATCAGCCTTAAGCTTCTGATGCAACACTTTTGCTCTGAGCATCATGGAAATTTGTGGAAAAAACTCCCATTTTAGTCTGACAAATTACAAACAGTGAGGGAAGAGTGCTCTTTGTGGTCACCTACTTGTGCTATTCAAGATAGACAGGAAATATCAAAGAGAAAATACTAAGAAGTAAAGTAAAAGCATAGTTTCAAAAAGCCTCTTTTACTTACCCAATATCTAATTGCCCATTTATTTTCATTTTCATTATCTTCCCTGAATCCAGCATCCTTTACGCTACTGAATTTCTGCATATTTATTGAGCTACTTTTGATTTTATTTTTTTCCGTGTGAGTTCTCATACACAAAACACTTGATCTTACTGCAGTRAGAAATAAAGGGCAAAAGAGGAAAACAAATTTGCATATAAAGCACAGTCTGGGTCACATTCTGCTGGATTATGTGTCTTCAAAGGCTTTCTCTGGAAGTATATTACAAACAAGATTTCTTCCAGGTTAGAGTGATCCAAAGTGCTATGAACACAAATTTTCTACTGCCAATTTAAAACAAGGGATGCTGGTTGAAGCTGTATTTTGTCTACAATACGCTACATATTTTAGTGAATTATTATTGTAAAAAACATATCAGGACTGATGGAATTAGCCAATAGATTTAAAAATTGATTGTATAGCAGTTAATTATTTCCAGACTCTCTGTAACAGTGTATGGCACCAAACAGAGTTCATGCATGAAATACCATTCTAGAATTATGTCTAAATGCTTGAATTTGCTTAATTTGAAGACAGGAATTTGTGTTGACACCTTAAAAGTTGGTTACGTTACAGCTGGTACTACAAAAAGAACATTCTGCCAGGTTTTGATTCATTGTTATTAACACTTAGCACTCAAAGCAGCACATAAAAACACCAGGCCAAATGCTTCACATTCTCAACGTTTTCCTCTGTTGATATCAGCAAWGTCTTACCAGTTTTAACACACTTCATTAATGAACACCCCATGCCAGATGTGTCCCTGTTTAAACGCCTAAAAATAACTCTTAAGTTGTTCCCTGGCAAATGCTAAGCTGACATAAACWTGAGCTTATGGCAATAATTATATTGCTGCCTTTAAGGTTTATGTTGCACTTGCAATTGAACACACAATTTGGGATTTTTACACGAGAATGGTCTTGAGGCTACTACCTAGGAATGGGAGAGAAAAGTTACGATACAAAGAGAGAAAGGCATATAATTAATTTTGTCTAAGAGTTATACTTAAAGCAGTGAACAGACGGGCAGTTTTTAAATCTGAAAATCCTATCACTTGCCAGCTGTAGTATGTCACATTTAACATGTCTGCCTCAAACACAGAAAAATTCCACTTGCAATGTTGGCTGGTACCAGGAATATTTTGCCAGCTCTTTTACTGTTACAGAAAGAGTAATTGCTGTTTCTCACAAAATACTATGTAGGATGAGGGAGAAGCTGATATTTAATATTTCAGTCAGAGGAGGAGAGAGAAACATGACAAGGATTAAAATAAAACCTTACAGAAACTTCCTTCTGATGATTCGTTTAACATAAAAAAATCTCACTTATTTGGATGTACATGTATATATTATATATTCATCCCTGGAGGTGTTCCAGGCCAGGCTGGACAGGGCTTGGAGAGCGTGGTCTGGTGGACAGTGCCCCTGCCCATGGCAGGGGTGTTGGAATGAAATGAGCTTTACAATCCCTTCTGACCCAAACCATTCTGGGATTTAACCTGTTCTGTTCTCTTGAAATATTTGTTGAAATGTAGGACTGTTTTCTCTATGTGCCTTTCAGCCTGCAGATGGTATGCACAGAGATGATCTGAGCAATGACAGGTGTTACCCCACTATAAAACATTATCTACTCTAGGTAGTTTCATCTGTATTTATGACATCATTCTGTGATGTTTCTGATGATGCCATTCAGTGCGTAATACACCTTGCAAAGATGGTTTGCATTGCTGCTCTTCTGGATTCCTTCACCAGCAGAGAAGACATTTATTGGTTTCCAAATATCAGTTTACAAGGCCAAGAAAAGAAGCAAAATGAAGATTCATCAAATACTATCAGCTTATGTTTGGTTATGCCTTCATTACTTGTCAGAGAAAATAATGTCAGACCTTGTTGACATTGTGTTGTCAGTACAATAGTAATAATCTCTATATTGGCTGTGAACTTTAGGCTTTTCTGTCTACACAATATTTATTTGGTGAGTAATTTTTGAGATTCATTAAAGTAAGCGTTCCATGGTAAACACCCAAAGAGTAGGTGGCACCATTAACTGCTTTAAAATATCTGAATGGGGACTACAAAATGTAGGAATGATTAAAATATAACCTGAGTTTGGATTGACCTGGTTTTTTGCACTTCTATCCCAAATATATTAGGATATCTTTTCTAGGTAGAGGAGTGATCCCCTGTCTGTGGCTGTAACAGGGTCTCTGAGGCTGTAACCTTCATACAGGAAATTTTCTGAAAAGTGCCAGTAGCAGCATCAAAGCCTTTTCTAATAGACAAGAAACGAACAACTAAATGCTTACACAAATTGCTTTATTTTCTCAACAAAGTCCCAATGTCTAAACTTAAATAAAAACCAAAAAACAAACAAAGGGTTTTGACATAGTAATTCTTTTGAGAATTAGTTTGTAGTGGTTTTTTTCAGGTCAAAATTGGTGGTCAATGGTGAACAGATTAATTCAAGAGGGAGACCCCAACTTAATCTGGTCTTAGGCCAAGATGAATTTTAGCACGTGCAGAGAGTCTGGCTGTCCTGATGGTTATTTCCATTCCTCATATCCCTTCCTTTGTAGCCAAGGAGGCATATTTGGAGTATATTCAGCCCTTTAAAAGATTTGGAATGGAAATATAATTCTCAGTGTCGTCCTGTGACTCTAATACTGATGGTAGTGGTTGCAGTGAGTTACTTCTTACAGCCTATAATTCATTTCAAAGTTTTTCAGGTTATTTTATATGGTCTGTTGCCCAAAAACTCTTCTTGCACATTATTAGCTTCCATAGAAGAGAAGGTCAATCCATTTGTTCATTCTCTGATGAAAATATTGCTTTAAGTGCCAGAGATCTTCATTCATTGTTATCCAGAATAATTCTAAAGATTTATTATGGCAAGCATAGCTGTAGAGATAATCCAGGCTGTTGTCTCTTTGAAATAAGAATGAGAAGACAAGTGTTAAAAAACCCAATATTTTTCTCCATGTCTTTCATTACATGAGAAAATGGGAAGAAACATCTGGAGCTGAGTGTGAATTCAAAGGTACAACCTGAAAATTCCCCTGTTGGCTCATTACACCCATTATCTGTCTTCATTTGCTGCCCTTTCCCAGCTGCATCATACACTATTTCCTTCTGGACCGCTGTTATTCTCTGCTTCATTGGCTGCTAATGAGTTGAGATACAGAACAGCATGTCTCCTTTCTTTATTCTTTCCTAACATTTACTGAGGGGCTGGAGGCTTGATTCATTTTTTTTATTTATTTTTTTCTTCATTATTTGAGAGGGAGAACCAGAGAGAGGAAGATGGATGGCATCCAGCTCAATACTCATGGATTTGATGGTGCTTGTAGTAGATTTTTTGGTGCCAATGAAAATTACCTCGATTCTTTTAAATCTTGAAATCTATTTGCTTGTCTCTTCAATGAATCTTTTTTATACAGAGCTGTAATATATGTGGTCTCAYGATTTAAGAATGATTATGAAGGCAAATTGAACTATTCGCTTTTAATCCCTATTCTGATCTTGACTACTATGGAGAATAATGATTCACAACTTTACTGCATGTCCATTTCCAGACTGGCATTTTAATTATTCATTAAAAAATGGTTTTGGGAAAGRCTTCTATGTAAGTGTAAGTCTTAATGTTCTGGTGGTTTGGATTTTATTCTTTGCTCTTTTTTTAATTTTTTTTTCCTTCCCAGTTTGATTCTCAAGGCAGCAAAAGAAGGAAGAAAGCAGTTTTGAAGTGTGTACTGTCTTCTAGTCCCTCCAAAACGAAAATCTCAATAAGGAAATAAACTTTTCCTAAGTTGTGGGATTCCTATGGAAAAAGTATCAGACTCTTTCCACAGTTCTGTAGCTTCCTGTAGGTTCCACGAAATGATTCCTTGACTGGAGGCCTTGGGATTTGCCACAAAGACAAAACCAGTAATGTTTAAAGGTAATTAATTTTTTTTAAAACTATATAATTATATGATTGACTCTCCAAATAATCCATAATTAACATTGAAATTTCATGGCTGGCATTCCAACATGTTAAGTGTGTTTAAAGGTACCTCCATGCTGCGGTAAAGCCAGGCTATGAACCATGCCAGCCCTTTGAAATTTCTCAGCAGAACTGACTTTTTCTGTGAATACCTTTATTCTATTCATGTGGTTTTGGAAATATTTGCAAATTTCTCCTCAAGTAAATAATTTATGGGCACATTTTTCCCTTCTATCCTTAAATTTCATAATGGGATGAAATAATTTTTGAAATGCAGGTTTTCTCATGAAAGTCAATATTTATTACTTTATAGTCCCTGCTTAGGAAGTGATGACATGTAGATTCTATTGGGATTATTTATCCATGTATTTTGATTTATATTTTCCTTTGCAGTAGTTGTGTATAGATGTAAATGTGAACCCAAACTTTGAAGGTGTCATATAATTGCATAAAATAACAATTTTTGGGTTTGAGTGAGTTCTACTCCAAGCTTTTGGCAACTCCCAGTGCTACATGCAAATACATTTATGCAAATCTCTCTGTCATCAAGCCTAGGAACCCAGCTCTGCGTTGAGAGAGAATCTGTGATGTAAAATTCACCTTCAGCTAGAAAATCAGCATTCCTATTCACACCTGAAATTGGACTTTTTTAATAGTTTTTATAGCCAATGAAGGACTGTACTGTGTTTATGTCTTTAAAAAAATAATGTGGGAAGGATTTGTCCAAAGTGTGACAGCCTTGACCTAAACTTTGTAACACATGGTCACAATGAGCTTTCTGTTCTCCCTTCTTTCGAGGTGAATTAAAAACAAATGGAAGCACAGTGTTGCAGCAGAACCCAGATGGCAAAGGAGCAGAACTTGGACTGGGAGAGGAACTTTGGGAAACTTCTTCTTCCCCAGGTAGTAGCAAAATTTCTTTTATGAAAGACAAAAGAAATGAGGCAGAGATGTCACTAACTAGAACAGATTTGCCAGAGGTGTGAAATTGAGTTAAAATAAATTGAATAAAATCTGAACATGAATACCAAGAAATAGGAAATTGTTATCATGGTGTCTGCTTAATTTAYAGACTGGGGTATAGATGTGCAGCAGATCAGAAAAGGAGTTGTCTGGAAAAAATATGAAAGGCCAGGCCCAATAAAATATTTCAGAGGTAAAGTTTGAAATAATCATATTAAACCAGGTTGAAATGGCTTTAAATCTCTAAATAAAATGTATTTGCATAAAAATATGAGGAATAGCATGCCGTGATTCCATGGGCTTATCTAAATCTAACACACGTAAGCTCAGTTTAGAAGCGTGTGCTTTTGACATCTGCACRTTTTATATCTCATCAGATGACTAGGAATGCAAATAAATAAATCCATATGCTTCTCAAAATAAAAGAATCAGGGAATTCAGAGATCACTGATTTGCCATTAATTGGTAATGACTCCACAGAGTGCAGTGCAGGATTTATCAGGTACGTGTCCTGCAGCAGTGGTGAGGTCTGGATGCCTCACAGAGAGGGAAAACAATGGAAGTAATTGCCTTGGGGAAATTATTCCTATGTTTTCTGCTTCCCTTTCAGGATTATACACAAAGCTATTTACTCAATAATAGTGGTACACAGTTTGGAATGCTCTGATGTTCCTGTAAAAATTAAAAGGTTAAATAAGAGGAAAGGGAAAAAAAATCATTATCGACCTTCCTTTAAGCAGAATTTTTGTTTTATTTTACTTTAATTCTGCCAATTGYGATTTGTAATCACCCTGTGACTGTGCTCCCAGGTCATGGCTGGATGCTTTCTCCAGTGCAGAGGGAAGCAAATATGGGATATGCTACAGCTAAAAGAATAAAAATCCTTTCGAGGTCAGTCCTGAGACAAGTTTCAGAAACATCTAAAAGCAACTGTGCTCAGACAGCCTTTAAAATGCTGTTACTCATTACCCAGCGACAGACAGCACTGAGCTTAAAACATTATAGTTGAATATTAAACCTTAACAGAATTTCAATCATACAGTGTGATAATTTTCTATCCCATTTGCCATCAATTCTCCTTTTATTTAATAAACACTGCTATAATTCTGGCTTGTGTTTAGGATTTATGAGCTGGCTGTTTTTTTCTAAGAGGGCATCTCCCAAGTTTTGACACAGCCTTTTGATGCCTGCTGGTGAGAATGAAAATTAAAGTGGCTTTACAGGAAAGGTTTAATTTGAGTTTGTGCACTACAGCACATGTATGGAAGTAGCTACAGATATCTTTGCCTGTCCTTATATATGAACTGAAACTGGAGCTGATTTTCATGAAATTGAAAAAAACAGAGTCCATCCAGTATCTTCTATTTCTCTAGAAAAGTCTTTAAAAGAGGGGGAAGGAGCCTCATAAACAATTCGGAAAGAGGAGAGTGCATCAAAAATTTGTGAGGATTATTAAAGCAGCTGTAGTTAATTTGTTAAGTGAGAACACGAGGGGAAGAAAGATATTTAAAGTAGGGATGATTGCCACTGTGTTATTCCGGGGCTCCTCAGAGGAAAGGCACATGGGCTTTAGGGATGCTCCTCAGTTCACCTGGGTCTCAGTATCCCACTGATGGGCGATGGGACTGGCACCAAAATCCCACCAAAATTTGTTTATAAGGTAGAAACAAAGGGAAAAGGAGCTAATGAAGGGCGTTTGGACTGTTAGTAGTCATCAAGAGATGAAGATGAGAGGAGGGGATGTGTTTCATGTCGTTTCAAAGCGGCACAGATCACTGTTTAGATGGGAGAGTCTCAGTTCTGCTTCCTACCCTTGATAAGAGAGTGAACGCACGTAGCTCTTTGCTACCATGAAAATTTAATTAAAAAAACCCCTCAGTCTGAAAGGAAAAGTTTTTACATGAAGTTCCTTGCCCTCTCCAGTGCTGGGTTTGTGGCCATGAGAGATAAGTCATTACACAAGATCGGCTCCACCGTCATGCTTCTGCTCGTGGAGATAAAATTAAAAGTCCAATTAAACACAGCCAGGAGGCGTGAAAGAAGTGAAATAATTATCTTAGACTTCCAGTGCTTTCTAACTGAAAAAAAAAGAATGCACTGAGATTATCAATAATCTACCTAAAGTCAGTATAATAACAAAAGGAGAGAGATATATAACCCCTTAGAAAGCAAACTCACAGAAATACAGAATACCCAAAGGCATTCATGATAAGTTTTTATACACGAGAAAAAGGAGCAGTTTAACTTCTCTGCACATTATTTTATCTCTCAGTCAAAGAACAGGTAATTAAATCAGTGTCTTCCTCTCTGTTCAGGTTTCCTTCAGCAATGTGTATTAGCTGTGTTAAAAACAGCATTTTGCCTTGTCTCGCTTGGCGAGGGAGTAGATAGTTTCAAATAGATAGTTTCAAAGTTAAAGAATAATGGAATATGAAATTATGAAGAAAAAATATAAATACATTTCAACCTAGCTTACCAGTGTGTTTGAAAACATTCATTTCAGCAAATGGGAAAGATATATCACACACTGAGAGAACTGCAGGTAATAACAAAAGTTAAGACACTATAAATACAATGGTTGTCAAAAAAAAGAAATATATTTTTTCCAATCATAGAATCACTGCAGGTAACTTCTTTAAATCTGATTGTTTATTTAAAAAAAAATTAATAGTCTTTCAGATTTTTCATTCAGTCAAAAGAAGTTTCATAACTTTTATCTCTCTGGCTACGTATAAAACAACTTCTTCAAAAACATGTCTACCTTAATCTTAAAGCTTTTATGACTTTCTTGAATGTTATTCATATCTGCTAATAAGCCTAGATAAATTAAATAAATAAGAATTGTATTTGCTTTCCAGATAACCTCGCTTTTGAATGGAAGAAGATTTCATGTTTTGTATGTGTAAGTCTTTTTAAATTCTCTCAACTAGATCTTTGCAATGATTGTTAGTACACAGCCAAGAGCGTATTTAAAACCCATTCAAACTGTTCTGAAGTCGACTTCTATAATTTAATGTATTTTAGAAACACTGCATTTTGCAACATGGTGGAAAAATGCAATAAAGAGGCCGAAAAAACCTCAGACATTAAAGATAAGAAACTACTGTAGCTTAATCTTGATGAAAGAAATACTAGACATTAGAGAAGTTTAATTTTTTGGGGGTTTTTCTCTTCATATTTAAAGWAAATTAATTGTCACATGGAAAACTAAATTTATTTCCTAGTCTACTACTCATTGCCTAACTTCCTTGTAAAACTTCTTTACATGCTATTCTTTTAAAAAATTGAATCTCTTCTGTACCAAGTTCATATCTTTATTTATATAGTCAGTTTTCTCTTGTGGAACTTTTTGGGTTGGTTTCCCAACAGTCACAAAAAGCCGAAAGTTTCTTCCTTTGTTCTAAAAGGATTGTGGTTCCTTTGTTTAAAAATATCAGCAATCTAAACCAGCAAATAAGYTTAAGCTCCTACAAATGCAGCATTCCTTAAAAGCAAGTGGCCTTGGAGAAAGGTTTGGATGGTCTTTTGGAAGCTCGGTCTCTTGAAGTTTATTATTTAAAAAGTCATTTTACATTCATTCAGCCTCAGTTAATGGAATTTGTTTATTTGTTCATGTTTCTGCCAGTTAAATCTATGATCTGTGAGCTTTTAAATACTTGTGGAAACACTCTTACTTTGTTATCCACATCATCTCAYTCTATTTATCTCCCTTTATTATCTCTGAACGTCAGCGTCGTCACCTCTGTTTCCCTTGAAGGCCTCCATTGAGTCCCAAGTCAGGTTCTTGACCCACCCCTGGATCTTTCTGCTTTCTGTGGAGTTGTCATCATGAGGCTCATTTTAATTTTCACTGATCTACTCACTGTTAATTAACTCTGAAATTCAGAGCACTGGCTCCTTTTATTTTCATATGCAGAAGTGAACGCTCCCATCACTATTTATCCTGGAAAATGAACAACTCTGAAAAAAGAGCCTAAGCAGCCAAAAATAATCTATATAAAACATGCGTTGAGTCAGAAGAGGGAAGAAAATCAATAGAGTTCTTATAAATTCTGTTAGCCCAAGGGCATCAGTGACTTGCAGTGCAAGCCAACGTATTAAGTGCTTTGTTTTGACAATTTACTTACAAATAAATTTATATTTTCTCAGCCCTAGTAAAGGAGAACTAAAAACTCCAGCTTTGTCATATGGATCTCCCCTTTAACCTCAACCTGTTGTAGACATGCAAACCTGTGGCTGTTTCACGAGTGCCTTCTTTCAGCATCTCTGATTTGCTGCAAACAGATGGCATCAAAGTTTTGGCAAATAGAAGAACAAGAAATAATAGAGAAAATAATTAAAAAACAARTATAGTTTGTTGAAAAAATGGCTGTATCTGCCACCAACAGATTTGGCACTCAAAGTCAAGATTCCAAGCCAGCAGTGAGCTGTTTTATAACCACTAAAATATGTATCCCAGTTAGCATACTGAAACATGGTTAAAAACCACTGATTGAACCGTGTTTTTAGAGCGATTAATTCAGCATTCTATTTATGTCTGCAAAAATATGTGAATTTGATGGGTTTTAATCAAGCTCCAGGAAACATATTTTATTTTTTTCAAGAAAAGTTAGTTATGCCTTTCAAATCAGGAAAATTTTTCTGTCTTTTGGTCCCATTTATCATTTCATCAGCCATAGATTATAAAATGCAGTTTTAGGAAGGAAGAAAACAATGTTTGCTCACAGTTGCAGAAAATTTTCAAAGCAGCCCCAGCTTCAGTTTTTCCTACGGAGTGGATATGGAATAAAACAGCAAATAGCCATTAAAAAAAAATAGCTATAAAAGCAAATAGCCCACACAATCAAATAGGAAGTGRGTCTGGCCATGTTCTTCTGTTGATGGCTTTTTGATAGTTCTGAYCAGTTTTGATAGTTTTGATCAGTCAGCCCCTGATGGGTGAAGTAGAACCACAGAAGAGTTTGGGTTGAAAGGGACCCTAAAGCCCATCCAGTGCCACCCCCTGCCATGGGCAGGGACACCTTCCACCATCCCAGGTCGCTCCAAGCCCCGTCCAAGCTGACCTTGGACACTTCCAGGGATCCAGGGGCAGCCACATCTTCTCTGGGCACCCTGTGCCATCTCCCTTGACCTGCTGGCCACACTCCTTCGATGCAGCCCAGGACATGGGGGGTTTCTGGGATCCAGCACACGTGGCCAGGTCACGTTGAGCTTCCCACGCACCAACACCCCCAAGTCCTTCTCCTCAGGGCTGCTCTCAATTCCGTCTCCACCCAGTCTGTGCTGGGGGCTGCCCTGACCCAGATCCAGCACCCTGAACCTGGCCTTCTCCAGCTCCATGAGGTTTGCCCAGTCCCACCCCTGCAGCCTGTCCAGGCCCCTCTGGACCCATCCCATCCCTCCAGGTGTGACCACCCCACCCAGCCTGGGGCTGCTGCTGAGGGCTCCATCCCACTGTCCCTGACACAAAAGGAGATGCTAAATGTGTCTGTATGTGTGTCTCACTGTGCCTTAAGCTCATTGCAGATGGTCTGACTTGATCAGGGTATCAGAAATCCTTTAATTGTAAATTAATTTACAGTGTCAGCCTGTCAGTGTCATCTGTGTCACCACCAACACTTCCCGAGGTTTGCCAGCAGCAGCGGGCCTGCTGTTGTGCTCATTTACCTCAGCAGCCTTCATCTTACTGAGAAAAAGTTTTTAAAAGTGATTTATTTTGCCATGTCTTGCTTCCACTGATAAAATAATTAACAAAGTCCAGGTTAACTTAGAATTTCATGATTAAACACAGTTGGGCATTCTCAAGTTAAACTCATTTTGCCTAGTGTCACAGCCATGCCCTTTGTTTTCATGAATACATAAATATATAAAATTATAAATATATCTTATATATATATAATAACTACAGAAATATTGCATATAGGTCTATAAATTTGTATATTTTCTTTCTTTACACATTTATGAAGTTCATTGATACAAGAAGCCTGCTACTGTTCACCCAGGAGTGGCCACTCTTCAGTAACTTGGGTGTGATGCCACCCTGAGTTCAGAGGTTTTTCTCTGGCTGAAAACATCTATGCTGATATAATTCCTTCATCTGCAGTTTCAGTCTAGGGAAAAGAATCACTGGAGATGCAGCTGAATTTCTCATTTTAACCTTTCCTAGGAAGTGTCTTTTTTGCTTACATTCATTCTGTTTTGGGAAGAACGCTGGAGTTCTTTGGGGTGATGCACAGGTGGGATTGAATAACAAAAGGATGTGATTTATSTTTGCTGCTTGGAGCCAGAGTGATTCCAAACAACAGCAGCATGGAAATGACAAGGAAATGTACAACTTGTTCTCGTCAAGCAGTGTGGGTGTGTAGGAAGTTGACAAGGCATAAACTGTGAAGTGGTATCCCTTTTAACCAATATAGCACTAATGCACCTTGATATAATAAGAAGGATAACAGTCTTCCAGGAAGTGAAACTGCAAAGATTATGTAGAATTTTTGGATATTAATTTTACTTTTCTGTTACAAACTATACTGCATTATGTTACTTTAATGATGAAAGAGTTTGGACTAAACTTTTTTTGGACAAAGAGTTATGGAGACTAAWAAGGAAAAAATAATTTAGAAATTGTATGCTTAAGTATTGTTACAGGCACAGTTGTCATTGTATTAGTATTCAGCCTGTGGAAGAGAAAATAAATTCATTCAAAATGCTTTTAGCTTGAGCCTGTCAGAAAAGCCACAGGAAGTCAGGAGCCAATATCCCATTAAAATACGTACGCTTTCAATTTTTATACAGGCAAAAACTCTAGATATAAAGACATGTGAAGACAGTCAAAGTTGAATTATTTATGAGGATTAAATTAATAAACCTTTAATTCTGAAGTAATGGATAAAACTTAAGAGATATTATTAGACTAAGAGCATTGGTTCTTGATTTTTTCCGAGTGCCATATGTCCTCCGAGTTACTGGTGTAATTAATGTAACACCTAACTTATAAGTTTGAGGAGTGTGTTTTCATATTGCTCATTTGCTGCTGCATGTGTGTCATGCGGGATTTTAACAGGTCTTACTGGACACTGCTCACACTTAATGGTAAAAATGATGAGCTAGAGAACCAAAAACTGAGAAAAGGAGACATTTTTAAGTTCACATTGCTGCCTGAGCCTGCAGCTCATAACTTTACAGGGCTCACCGTGGTGGGTAACTGCAGGAACTGGGGGTAGTTTAGAGGTGCACTGTGAGAAATGTTTTCAATATACAACTATTTTTTTAAAAGACATTTTCATGTGTTATTTATTATGCAAATTAAAAAAGGAATTACACATATAAGATTCATCAAAATTTAAGCAATTTACAAACAAGTAAATATTTACCTAAGGAAATTGTCTCTTGTGGGTGCTATATGCAGTGGAATAGAACAATTAAGGTTTGCAGATTTTATAAGTTTTTAGTACTTAAAAAGAATAATAGGAGGTGGTAAAAATAATTAGGAAAATAGTAACCAATTTTGAGTATTTGTCCCTAATTTCTTTCACTGCAGCACACATTTCAGCCTCAGCTGCCAAGCTTAATGGCCAAGCATACTGGTTTTAATCACAACTTAAATTCTGACYTATTAAAGTTCTTCCAGCTTTACACAATAACCTTTAATCATTAAAATTTAGTTCACTGCTTTCTATTAACAGAAGTTTGTTTTCAGTACATAATCAGCATTTGCTGGATGTGAATATGTAGAAAATCTTTTCTTTTGCAGGAATGTGTCTTAGCAACCATGTCCCCTTGATTCCTTTGGGCACACAGGGGAAAGAAATTAAAGTTTCTTTTCTAATTAACATAATGCAGTTAGTCCAGATTGATGAAGGGGTGGCTGTACATCTGTGACTGAGGGAATAAACCAAATATGTCAATTTGGATAAAAAAGTAAACATTCCTTGTTCAGCACAGAATTTCAGATTAATTGTCAGCACAATAATTATGGAAGTGTAATTAATGTTTAGGCTCGGAAGTCGCTTGAGTAACAAGAATGCCCAAATACAAATCTGTGGTGTTGTCAACATTTGTGCAAGTGCAGGAATTTTAAGGGTGCTGTTACATATAATTAAGGCAGCAAGCTGCCTGCTTATCAGCTAAATAAAATGATTAATGGCTATGACCCTGGTAAATTTTTGACAGTCATCTCTTGTGAGTGTAACAAGGCTGCTTTCTGGGCCGGGGGATTTTGATTGCGTGTTGTCTTGTCAGTTGTGTCTTTGCTTTCACCTTGCTATGCAGGCATCTTCTCCATCTCAGGCTCACAACTTCAGCTAAAAAGGCAGTTGTTAAAATGATCGTAATTAGATATGTTCTTAGTGCAATTACGTTGTGCAGACTGAAATATGGAACATTTGTCTCAGCACAAACTCCAATTTTTAATATTTTTGCTTCAGATTGAATTTGTACCCTGGCAAGAATTTCAGTTCCAGGTTTTATTTCCATTCATTTTTTCAAAAAATACAAAAGGTGTTATTTCGTTTCTGTTGAAATAATATTTAAGCCTGGGACAAAGGACTTAAATTCATTTGTCTGTAAATCGTATTTGTTAAAGGTGGCAGTGGGAGAAGTAAAAAGAAGGGATGCAGGTGGGGAGTCCACTTTGTGAGAGCACAGCTGAGGAGCATTGCAGGGGGCTCAGCTGAAGGGCATTTCTGAAGAGGAGTATTTCTTTCTTTRAATTGAAAGAAATTAATGAGTCTGAATCATCCAGGCACACTCACAGAGCTCAGGAGGAACACTGTAACTCCAGAAAACAAGGAATAAAAGTTTGGAAGACCAGAAGTCTTGAGAGAAAAAAGTTGTGCCTATTCTGTTTGAAATGCAGCTTGTATCTCTCTTTAGACATGATAAGATTCTTTTTTTGTAAAAAATTAGTGTTACAGAGATGAAAGCCAAAGACTCAGAAATGTGAAAATGTGAAATAAATTACACTAATTGAATCTTATTTTTTCCTTTCAGAGACTGCCTTTAGTCCACATGTCAACCACAATTAGGTCCTCTAGACTCCAAGGACTTGCTTTTGAGGGCACTCCACTTTGATCAGCTCCCAGACAAGTGCTTCACTGGATGCAAATGACTCCAGCTGGATGGAGAGTCGGGCTCACTTTGCAGCTCTCAAAGGCAGCCCAGACAGCACAGAAAATCTTCCCGTGTTGAAGGTTTCTTCACTGGCCACAGCACAACATACGACTGATCAGCCCTTGTGTTTTGGGTGCAGAAGGATGCCAGGTTACATTTTGCCTTGTGTCCAAATTGAATTTTTGCTCTGAAATTTGGCCTTACTTTAGAAAAGCTCTTTTATATTTTCAAATCCTGAGAGTTTGTCTTTAAGCATTCGAMAAGTACCATTTACAATTTTACAGTAATTTCCCAAAAATGAGAAAAACAACAGTGACTTTGGGTTATTGAACTCAACTTAGTGTTTGAAATTTAAGAGAGAGGCAGATGCTGCGTTGGTTTAACCAGAGGTGATTTTGGTAGGGTGTTGAGTGGTTTTGGTCTTGCTTAGGGCATGCTCTGCCCTTCTGCACTGACCTTTTCTGACACTTGAGGTCTTGCGCTGGTCCTGTAGGAAAGAGCAGCCYGAGATGTCCCTCTAAAGGACCCCAGGTAAGGAAATAAAGATGCCCTGATGCTGCTGGGACTGGGGAAGGTCTGGTGATCCACTCTGAATTTCATTAAATGCAGTGCAGAGGGCACAGCTTCACGGGGAAAGATAAAACACAAAAATATATTTGGATTCTTTCTTTTCAGTTTGTAAACTGTGTTTCTTTCAACATTATTCAAATATTTGCATGAGAGCRATAGATAACATTCAAGCAGAGCTAGGTAAGATGTTGATGTCTCTGAAAGAGCTCAGTTGCTGTCGTCCTTCTCAGCATGAACAGAGAAATTCCATCTGTGAACCTTCCCAAACAATCCTTTCATTCACGTTTAAGAACCTGAATCACTTCTCCTTGCATTTCAGATTTGAAATGTGAACTGAAATGTGTTTCTGCAGATAATAAACAGTAACAATGAACACTATAAATAATTTAGTCGGCAACTCTGACAGATTTGTTCCTGGAAGCAAAGGTGATGCAAGGATATGCCAGTTGAGATAAGCTATAGGAACACCCACACCTGGTTGAGTTAACTTCATCACATTGCCAAGAATAACTCAGGAAGTGTTTTGTCTCTTCCAAAAGAAAGCTGCATTCTTGACTGCACAAGCAGTTGCACAAATGCATGTAATCTTTTATTCACGTGGTGGCTGGGTGTCAAACGCTGTCATTCAGATCTCTGGGAAGCTGTTTAGGACATTCCACTCTGTCATTTATGTGTCACTTTAGCCCCAAATTACTTTGAATATGTTTGGTTTGTTTGTTTGTTTGTTTTATCCAAACAGCATTCCTTCCAAGACGTTTATGCTTCTATCTCCCTGTCTATTGCTTATCTGAAATTCCATATGTCAATGTATAAATGGTGCTAAACTCCCACCCATTAATACACACAGATATACATTCCTTCCTGGCTGTGCTCTCAGAAGGATGCCTGTTATTGTAATTGCCCCCAAAATGCAATAAAGAATAACCAGGTAAACAGCAATCAAAATGCTGGAATGTATCTAGGAGACACTTCACCAAAAATTTTCTTTTGAATAAGTTTTATATTGCATGCCAGGCATATACAGTGAAATGGGAGATTTATAGAAAAATGTATTGATAGAAAAAATTCTTGCCAGTCCTATTTTAGCTTTTTTGCACATATTCAGCACCACTTTTTATTGTGTTTTCTACCTTCAAATGTTACCAGGCCACGCAGTTCACATTTTGCAACAGCATAATGTGAAATTCTAAAAAAAATATTAACAAYGTAGCACTACTAATTTAAGGATATCATCCATTGATTTCCAGGTAACATACATGATGGTATCTAGTTTGATTTATTTTTAATGAAAATGATATTAAAACCAGCCAGCAAGGAACAGAGCAGTGTTTTCTGAGCTGATGCCAGTCCCCAGTGCCAYTACAATGGGACGACCACATTGTCCTTCCCCTCCATCTGTGATTGTCTTCAGAAGAAAATAATCCCATTATTATCAGTTAATTCTTGCAGTGCAGACAAGCTGTTAGCAGAGAGGATCAAAGCCAGGCCGTATCTGAGAACTTCTTTATATTTCATAGCTGGAAAGAATCTGACTGAAACACACAAACCCCCCATGTGGCTACCACAAAATTTTATTTACCAGCTAAGCCCAAGGTGATGCTCGGTGTGCCCTCCCTGAGGTTACCCTGGCCATGAAGGAGCATGAACTGATAGATAATAATAACCCAGCTGATAATAGCCAAAGGACAAGAGATAAGTGATAAAGTAGTAGAGCCAAGGCCTTTGTGTTCAGCACCTCGTAGTGCTTCCAAACTGGAAAGGAAAAATGAGATTTTTTTTCTTTTTTTCTAAAAAAAAGTAAGAAGTGCTTAAGAGAAAATACAAAATAAAACTTTGAATAAAAAAAAAATCTCCAGATGGTCATTAAATATGTTAAATGGCAGGCTGCTTTCAGCCCACCAGGCACCGAGTTTACTATTCTAATAACATCTTAAAATGAAAAAGATAAAGTCTTATAAAAAGAGGCTGTTAACTTTGATGGCGCTTAATCCAGATAACTTTTAGAATACCCATTAATGTGCAGAGATACAAAACATATATTTAGCACCACAATAGTTCTCTCCTGAAGGGCCCTCATGCAGGCACTGACAGATTTTTCTGTCCTCTCTTGCATGCGGGTGCTTAAAAAGAGAAAGCATCAAAGGAAGAAACAGAACAAACACTTAAAACAGTGATTTATGGAAAAAATATTGAAATTATGAGTGTTAAAAACGCAGAAAAGTAGGGAAACCAGAATTTGGAAGGGTAGTTCCATTTACAGTCTCAGCTTTGCTGTACAAAGCATATTGTTGCAGGCAATGTTATTAAGATATCTATGCTACATGCACATTAATAATATTTGATCATTCAATACAGTAAATCCTTCTCAAACAATGTGAATTTTACAGTAATTTAGTAATACATCCAATTTAAGTGGAGGGGCTTGGAATGTCCATATTCATTTTGGGRCAGTTAGATATGTATATATTGGTTTGATGTTATATAAATAAGTATTACCATGTTTACTTTATGTTTCCAGAAACTGAAAACAGAATAAAGTAAATTTCCTTTATTTGAGGGATCTGGATGTGCAGAGTATGAGATCCTGGACTCTAAAACCTCCTGTTCTAAAAGCCCTCAAGTATTTATACTATTGTTTCCACTCAAGCCTCATTTTCTGTAAAGCAGTTTTAGGGTACTCAGTTTATATGGAATTCTAATTCCAATGTTAAGGCAATATAACCTTCCAGATTTAGCTATTTAATAAGATTTTTATATTGTTTTAAGAAACCTGTATCACTTTTACAGTGCATCCAAAGCAGATTTGCTCATTTCTTTGAGTTCACACGCTTGATATGATTGCAAATTTTTCATGCAACCTTTACAACTTATTTATATTTTTCTGTTTTCATACAGCCACTTAGTTCTAAGAAGTTGAGAAAAGTATTGAATACTTGAATGGCATTTTTTTGGATCAGACAGTTAAGATCTGTGCTGTATTTTGGAATATTTTTCCCCCTCTGTGCTCTTTCCCAGGTTTCTGTGCTGGCAGCTCAGCCTTGGCAGTGATGCACAGACTGAGGTATTGACCCAACCCRGAGCGTGCGCGTGTGTCTGTCCTTCCCAGGGGCAGCAGCACGGCTGGAAGTCAATTTGGAATGTGCAGAGGAGCCCAAGGAGGCACCGAGGCCCAAAACCTTCAATAACGATCAGCACGACAGCCCCCAACTGCAGAACAGCCTTTGATCCATGGTGTACGTGTGTACCAGCTTCTACTAACACAAATTAGGAAAATTATTGAGTAATATCAAAGAAACAAACTTGATCAATGGCTTTCAATGATTATTTCAATCCAGTGCCCATGTTCTTTGTTTTCTCTCCTTGTTTCATTCATCTCACACCACCCAATCGAGCTCCTTGGAATAAGTGGTCATCCTACAGTTATTAATTAATTAATTTTTTTCACTGATTTTCAAAATGATGTTAGAACCGCAAAGAAAAAATGGTGTCAGAATTAACAATTTCACTTTAGTGCAGAAAGGCAATTTTTATACCCCTTATGCAAAGTAGTCTTAGAAGTCTCAAGTAAAAAATCACTGGTAATCAGCGAACTAGAGGAATAAAACCCTGTTACGAGCGAGTTCTTTTTGAACAGCAATTTCTGCATGGAAGGGATGAATTATACTGCTGATATTAAGGATAATGCAGAAGAATCTTTTAAAAATGCAGGCAGGCCTTTTTGTGCCTGCAGAATTTTCTCTAGTGGAATCCTGGGAAAAGGAAAAAGGAAAAATTTAAAAGGTAACTTCACGTGTTCTTTAAATTAGGCTGTAATTCTTTTTTTTCCTATTTMTTTCCACACACCTTTGCCAAAATCATTCCTGTTGCTCAGGCTTTACTGTGTGTCAGGAAAGAGTACCTGCATCAGCAAGTGAAACAATTTACTGAGCAGTTAAAGCTGATAACAGAAATTTCCATCTGGAAGCAAAGTAAACCAAGGATCGTGGAAATAGCAGGAAGTCCTTATTCAAGAAAATGCTCAGTTCTTCACAGTGGAAAAGCAGGTAAGTGGCACACTAGAGGCATTGTTCTCTTCCGGGAAAAGAGGCATGTTGGAAACATATTCCAGAGCTTTACACTCATGGCTGTGTGTGTCTGGAGTTCTAGACCAAAGGGGGAAGAAATGTTGAGAAATAAGACATTGGTCAGAATAATAATTCTTGGTAAGAAACTCTTCACTGAGAAATACATTTCTCAAAGTTCAGCACCTTCTATGTTGAAAACGTATTCTCATGAAGTATTGGTTCCTTTTTGGAGGAAACAACTGAATACCTTGCAAAAAGTGCATGAGAGAGGATATTTGAAGACTTACAGGTGTGGTAACTGGCTTCAGTAGCAACTTTAAAATGGCTCAGCAGATGCCTGCACTTCTGGGCTGGATTACTGCCAAGGAAAAAACCTCATTCCTCTGAACTTACCCTGTATGAAGAGATGACTGGCAATTACTCTGGCCACAGTGAAAGTAAACTGGAATTAACCTAAAAGAAATCAATCCAAAACATCTAGACATAAGTAAATGCATTTACCTTCTTCCTCAAACTAATGGCAATAACAGAGCACATGGCCTTGTTACTAATTAAGAGATCCAACAATCAATCTTTGGCCATTCTGTTCAATTAAAAAAAATTAAATAATTGTGGACACACAGTTCTCAGAACTGAGGTTTCTGGAGAAAAGCCAAGCTGCAGGACCAGCTCTAGAGAATCATGCGCAGAACGTCATTAAGAAACGTGTTTGGGTTTTGGTTATATCAGATAAAAGCACCAAGGAAGCTCTACAGAGCTCTGTGCCCTACAGCAGTGCCCAGTACAGTGCAGAAATGAACATGGACTAGTAAATAAATTATAGAAGATGGAGATCAGTGGAGATCAACAATGGATAAATAATCCAGCAAAATATAGGTTGGAGAAAAGCTTTCTTCCTCTTTACTTTTTAAAGTAGAGTAACTTGTGAGTATTTTTTCATTGTTCTATCTCTGATTTTCAAGAGGATCTGATGATTTGAAAGCAGAAATTGATGTGGTTATTGAAAAGCTTAATTCTGAAGCACAGTGCAGCAGTTCTTGAAAATCTGCTCCTCTAAAACTTCAGATTTATTAGCTGAGATGTCTTCTGTGCTTTATATTAATGCTGCTATTAAAATAGATACAAAACTGCACAGTTACATGCTTAGAGAAAATTTTACATTGATTTATAGTTTCCACAACATTCRCAAGTGCAGATAGTGTTTCCGTTGTAAAGTTTTTGTCACAAATGAAAGTACAAATTATTTGATACAAAATTAAAATGCAAGAATACAAAATTGCAACTTTGGTATCATTTAGTGTTACCTAAAAACTTAACAACCGTTRAACAGACGTCAGTAAAGCAAATTCTGATTTATTCCACTTTCACATTCAGCTTCATTGTGAATACAATCTTTTATAATTATTGTTTCTTACAAGTGTAATGTCAGGTCACAGCCTTGTGGTGATGGCAGATGAAGGAAGGTATGAACTCCCTCCYAAAGTTAGTATACAATTCTGAAGGTTTTCTTTCTTAATAAAAGTTCACATTTTTCAATTGTCATATACTTGGTTTTCATTTTCAAATAGGAAACATGTCAAATACAGCTTGCTTTTTTTAAAATTCACTAGGGCTTAGATGAAGCCTAATTTATTTCAGCAGCTGAGACTTGTCCTCTTAGTCAAGTTTCAGATAATAAAATCTTGCAGAAGTCCCATATTAGACTGGGAAGCAAAGTGTTTTGTAGCTTAACTTCCAGGGTTGTGGTTATCACCCCAAAGAGGGAGGAAATTTTGCTTATCTGAAGCAGTCACATGTTGAGATTCCAACAGAAAAGGCACAAACCATGAGGATATTATGGAAATAGCAAACAATACTTCCATATCCTACACTGGGACTAATCAGTCTACCTTAGCCCTTTGAAAGGGAGGCTAGAACTTAAAATTTATGTTTAAATAAATATATAGGGCATCTTTTAAAGTCTGCCAGTGCATCGAGAATGTCTAAACCCTAATCCTGCTAAGGGAGCAGCTCTTGTGGCAGTATCACCCCCCAGCCCAGGGACCACTGCCCTCTGCTCATCCCCGACTCACTGCCACACTCTCCCATTGCTGGAAAATTGAATTAGCCCCTCATTAGGAACCAAATGTGTGCAGATAAATGTTTGATATTCTGCCTCCAGTAGTGGCTAACCAGAAATATCCCCTGACACCTTAGGTCCAATCTGCAGAGCTGGATGTGGGATGGCACCTTCCTGCTGCCTGTGGGGCCGAGTCCTGCCCTGCTGCACGAGATCAAATCAATCTTTTCCTAAGCAGCTGAGGATATATTTCAGATATTGCTGGCCCCTCAATTATGCAGCCCCTCCTAAATTCCCCTCTCAGCTGTTGTACTGCATAAGTGATTATTTCCTGTTGGGTGTTACCTGACTGCTAACTATAAATCTTAGTGAATAACCACTTGTTTTCCTGTTCTGACAGATGCTCCCAGGGAACGCTTGTTAAGGGAAGAAGGACTTCTGTCTGCATCTGGTGCAGTCAGCCCCAAAGTAGATTAAACACTAAACAACACTGGCCAGATTTTGCATCCTGAGGCTCACAGGTAACCGTGCCCTTGTAATGAGAGATGCTTGGAAAAGAACTGTTTCAGTCTGCTGTGCTCACAACCTGTGAGGGTTCTGCTGTCTCCATCCGACAGATCACTGATTTAGAACTATGCTGTGTCATTCATTACCTCAGTAATTGTGAAGGAAAAAAATAATGGTTCCAGGGCTTGTTCTTCACAAAATGATCTTGCCAGTGGCTATGGTAAAACATTTGATATGGTAATGAAACATGGAAGATTCTGTCATTCTTTGTTCTGCCTCTTATTACGTTTATTACAATTGAGAAGAAAAGAATATAGGAAAGAATGTGAAAGACATTTCCACTCTTATCTGAATAATTTTRATATCTTAATTGAGATGTTTTTAGAACTCCACCTTTTCTGATAGATATAATTCCTACTTACTGGWGGCTCAGGGTCATCCTTTGACGAGAGCTGGGCCTGGTTAGRCTGGAAAAGAATGAGAGGTGATTCCATCAATCCCTACAAATATCTCCAAGAGGTGTCAGAGGGTGGTGCCCAGGGACAGGACAAGGAGAAATAGCCAGAAACAAAAACACMAGAAGTTCCACCTCAACACGAGGAAGAGCTTCTTTCCATGGAGGGGGCAGAGCTCTGGAACAGCTGCCCGGGGGGTGTGGGGTCTCCCCCTCTGGAGACATCCCAAACCCACCTGGACACATTCCTGTGTCACCTGCTCCAGATGACCCTGCCTTGGACTGGGTGATCTCCAGAGGTSCCTTCCAACCCTTCAGGCCCTAACAATTCTGTGATTCTGTGAAAACAGTAATTATTTATGTGTAAGAATCTATAAAATGATGGAACCACACTGTGCCGTCTTAAAGAAATTGTCCGTCTTATCAATAATTCTGCCAGCTCTCTGCCAATTTGCTCTGTCGGTTTTCTTTTCCTTTGATCAAAGCCAGAAAAGAACTTATTAAAAGAAAGGCAGACTCTGCCTGGTGCAGAGCTTACTGAAGGGGAAAAGGACTTTTTTGTAATTACTCCTTTTCCATAAAAACAACGCCAAGAAACCCTTGACAGTCATTATCCTTTCCCTGCTGCTGGACAATCCTTTGTAACCCTCAGATATCACTCCCGTGCCTCAGGCTTGCCTGCTGGGTGACTGTCACTCATGTGGGTGATCGGAAAATGGCCAGAGTCTTGTTCCGTGGCAAGTTGCTGAGAAGGTGTCCCAAAGGAAGGGGGAACTCCTTAAAGTCCATAACGTACAGCACACACGGAGCTAAATCAGCCCCAGCCTTTTCTGGCATTTCCTGTGTCTCCACACTAGTTTTTTCCACACAATTCAGTCTGTGTTTTCTCCTCTTCTCCTCTTCTGCTCTTCTCCTCTTCTCTTCTCTTCTTCTCTTCTTCTCGTCTCCTCTTCTTCTCCTCCTCTTCTCTTCTTCTCCTCTTCTCCTCCTCCTCTTCTCTTCTTCTCCTCTTCTCCTCTTCTTCTCTTCTTCTTCTTTTTTCCCTTTCCTTCCATTAACTTTTTTTCTTTTTGGAGTCTGTGTGTTCCTCCCTGCCATTCCTTGATGTCTCTGCCAGGCTAGTGAAGCTGGTTTCTAGACAGAAATGTCGTAAATTCAGTATCTAATGTCTGCTATTGTTTCAGAAGATCTATTTCATTTCACCARCCTTAGGGTCTTCAGTTGTGGATTTCTTTTAATGAGGTTGGTTTTCATTGCAAAAAGTAACAGTGAATAGCAAGATAGTGTATTTTACTATAAAGTAACCCCACTTTACCTGTGAAAGGGAATGGAGCTGAGTGATCATATTACGAATGGAAGAAAAATGCTGCAATAATGAGGAAGGGATGTGATGGGTAAATGCTGCTCTGTCCTGGGTTTGAATCACACAAGTGGGACTTTGAGAAGCTGAGTAATGCAGGGCTGGCTTGGAGATGAGGAACACCAGCTGATCTTCCTTCTGAGTTCTATGCAGATGGCAGAACGGAAAAATAAAGGGGAAGTCAGGGTATTTTGAATATATTGGAGTTTACTGCATCTTCATAAAAGTAGGACAAATATGAAAAGGAGGAAAAGTGCCYCACTTGCATATTTGGGTTTTGCCAAGCAGCTCTGCCTTGTTTCTTTGCTGCAATTTGAAAACTGATGTTTTAATAATCAGTGGATGCTTATTATTTAATCATTAATTTATTAGTTAATGCTTTTTTCAGCTTTTGATTCAGCCCAAGTATATATCAAAATATTAGTTGTACACACATTTTCTTGATCACAAATAAAATTTGTGACACCATGCTGATCAATAGCAGTGTATTAAATAATTAATAATCACAATACAGACATCTAATAATTTTATAGAGCAGTTAGGCTTTAATGCAGCATCAAAATGCTTTATTTTTTCAAAAGTTAATGCAAACTGGGGATGCGTAGTGTAGATGCCAACCTCAGAGTGTTTTCACTTACATGTGTGCTTAATAATTTTTCCTCTATTAGGAACAGTTAAAAACCCTGTCTCCCTTCCAGTTTGGTTTTTCTTAATATGTTACTCAGATTTTGCTCATTAATCTATGGTGGTTAATCTGGTTTACATCTTATGATGTATTTATTTAGTAATTTCTTACACTGAGATGCTGAGTTTATATTGTTTACTCTGGTGCAAAATACCAAAAATTCTAATGGCAAAGGGGTTATATCTCTGTTACAGAGAAAATGCATAGTCCTCAACCGCACAAAATAATGAAGATGAAATTTGGCATTCTTTGCTTTCAGAAATCTGCAGTCTATCATTTCTGTAAATGAGAACAGACAATTCTTTCTTTACTATTTAATCAAATAGCTGAAGATGTTAAAACTAGAATAAGTTAAGGACTTTTAATAGGCTCTGAAAACACAGTAATTTCAAGATGGCCCAGATTAATTATTCTTTAATTAAATGCAGTATGTTAAGCCTAAAGTACAGACATTTGGGTTGCAAAAAGTGGGTAGGGATCTATAGAAAACAAACCTATTAATAAAGATTAATTTGTAACATGGAGAGGGAAAGATGAGGTGACAAATTGTGTCACAGTGGATACAAAGAGGAAAGTGAACTCTGTGAGTAAGAATAGGAACAATTTGYGCTCTTACAAAGGGATACAGAGTGAGTTGGCTACACCAGATTTGGATTTGCAGACAAATCTAAAGAATTAAAAGCAAAAAGCCAAATCAGTCTGTAAAGACAGTGAGAACCTTGGGGGTTTTTTTTTGGTTTTGTTCCATGTAAAAGGTTGTTTCTCATAAAAACCTTAAAACAATGTGTACCCAGACTTACCCTGTGGAGACTGAACCCTTTTACATTGCAAGGTTTACACAGGGTGCCACAACCTTGCTCTGACCACCTGAACATTGCATTATAATGTACAGCATCTGATCCTATAGGTGAATATGAGTAATAAAACCCARGGCTCATAAACTCCCTCAGACCATGCACCTGTGCTGCATTTTAATACCYTCTCTCCACTTTCTGTATCATTAAACCTGACACACCAAATTTTATTCCCTTTAGCAGTGTTGTTAGGCTGAATGCCTACTAAATATGAACCCTAAGTGAAGATGACTTCACCTTGGTGCCRAGCTTTCTTTGCCTCAATTACCTCTGGTACTTGCCTTGCTTCAATTAACTTTGCAGGATCTGGGAAAAGGTCTCCCTATTATTGTGAGATATTTTTCTAAGGGAGGAAAAATATATTTGGGAGTACACAGTGGTACAGAAATGAGTTAAAAGAAATGGCATTTTTGGCAGGTAGAAGCAGCTAAAGGCCATATTTAAGTAATAGTAATTGTTATAATCTATTTATAGTCCCTCTTTAGAACCTCATTCTTTTGCTTAAGCAGCTACAGACTCTCTCAGGGCAGAAATATCTTTTCCTGTTCTACTTCCTGTGCTCCTTATTTATTTGAATTCTACCTCARACTTCTCAAGGCAGTAATCAAGCAATTTCAACAGCACAATTACTATGTGGTTTCTGCTCCAGACATCTCGTGTATGATAGTGGACAGGTATTTCAATATTGCCTTGCCTCACATCAGGCAGCAGTAAGGAATTAGGCCTGGAATAAGGATAGAGCAGCTTTCAAGTACTAAGAAAGCTGAGCCTGCAAGGGATCCAAGCAAAAGGAGGCTGAAGGGAATTAGCAGTTAACTTGTTTGCTGCTGAGGTGTTATAGCAATGGTTTCTGAACCCTTAAAAAAGAATGGATTCTGTCATTTTATATTTATTTTGAACCTCTATGGCCAGCTGATTTAAAACTATTTGATCTCCAGGCTTGGCTAACTTGCTGCTGTCCATCTCAGCAGGAATTTTGATCACAAATAATGGTTACTCCATGTAATGGGGGAATTTGGGAAATGCAACTTAGAAGCCAAAATTGTTTTTAAGCTAGCATTCAAAGGCTGATTTAGAAGGATACATTGCTTGAGATCTAGACATTTGTTTTCTTTTTTCCAATGGGAAAATGCAAGATTGGGCTCATACAGAACGTGAATGAGTTAGAATGAGCAATAAGCAGAAACACYAAATGTCCATGGTCAAATCTCAGCACTTGATTCTCTCCAGAGTAAATGTTCCTTGGAACTGGCACATCTCAGAGCGAGTTTAATAGAAACAATGCCAAAGGCTACGACAGATATTGGAAATATCTAGCAAAATGTTGATTTACAGTTTGAAGGAAGAGGTCTCTCATTTTACCAAATTTCTCACCCTTGCAAAGTTTAAAAGTTTAAAAACTTGTGTCAATTTATCTCTTGATCTGTGCCTTTTAATCAACAAATTATCTAAATAAAGATATTGCTTGTTTTCTAATAATAATGTTTTCTTTATACTTTATTAATTAGCGGGTCCCTCGCTATTAATCAAACCCTAAGTCACTTTAGTACTTTTTTCTTTAAAACYCTTTGTCTTTTCCTGGTATTATGTATGAGACTAAAAGGCTTAAATTAACCTGAATGTAGTAATTCCTTAGTTAGATTTTTTAGGTAATAGTTACTTTTTTTWTTAAATGGCATGTCAGTGCTTTCCGGTTAGATGCTAACATATTATTTATGCTTCTTTTATTATTATTTCAAAAGCTGGTCTGTACACAGAAGATATCAAGAAAAAAAAATCATTTTTCCTTTCTAGATGCGCAGAGTTTTGGTAATCAGTAGCTGAGTAAGGTCTAGTCCTGCCCCTAGTCCAAGTTTTAACAATTTGTCTCACAGCTTCAGTTAATCAGCAATGGCTTTGAAAAGAGTTTTCTCCTCACTTTTAGAGCTCTGTGTTTCTGTGGAGTACTTCTGATCAAATACTCCTTTCACAGAGTGGAAAGCTCTTGCTTTCCCCACTGAACACTGTGCATTTGTTCTCTGTGGTAAACACTCAGTTGGCCTCTGTGCTTTGGTTTGCTGCATTTCCCTTGTTAGAGCACATAAAACTTAGGAAAAGAAAGTTTAGGAATGGATCTGAATGCATGGCCCAGCTTCCTCTCCTGTAATATCACACACAAAATCAAGGTTTACCCTGCTGGAAATGAGCGAGGCGAGGATTCACTCTTTGGTGGCACAGGACGGCTTTCGCTCCATTGTTGATGTGTTTTGAACCTGCCTGAAAATCAGCAATCCATCTTTAGTTTATTATATTCTCGTGCAATTTAGAAAAAAGATGCTTTGAGGGTGGACATCTCTTTAGAGAGACAATAGCCAAGTATGTGACAGATGTTTGTTCATCTCTGGGATGCTGAGCTTCACGAGCAGCCTGGGGGAGCTGTGTGAGCACGTTGTCACACCAGCCATGGCCCTGGCAGGAGCTGGTCACTGCTGCTGACCCACCTTTAATTAAACCATTCTGTCTCCTCTGTCAGAAATCTCCAGAAAGACAAATTAATTGAATTTTTTAGGATCACAACTGACATATTCTGTTGTATAAACTACTTCTGCTGTTAAATTTACACTCCTGTAAACCACTTACAGCTGATCGACTCCTACCTTAAATGATTATAACCCTTTTGGTTTGAGTTTATCAAAGTAAGGTGAAGAATGGGGTCTTGGATTTGCATTTGGAAATGCAGCATTTTCCATTGGATGTTTTAAAGGGTAAAGAGCTGGGCTGTGAAGACCCCTCAATTCTGTACATAACCCAGGCGGTCTTGATGGAAAATGTAAAAAAAAAAATTAATTTTCTTTTCTTAGAATGTTTTTTTGGCTGAGAAGACTTGCTGTTGTGTCATGTTCTTTCCTTGCATCTCAGGGGTTGGMTAGAACTACTTTTTTGAACAAAAGCAATCAATAGCAGAATAACCATGAGTATCAGTTTAAAAAATACAAATTTTTATGTGATATTTTCATACTTATGCTTCTATCATTATTATTCTATCCCATTTTTGTAGTGATATTCTGTGCCATTACCTTGCTTTATGAGATCTGTGTTTTGTTTTTTTTCCTCAAGGTGAGCTTTACACATTTTTATATTTCTAATGCATAGCCATGAAACATGAAACAATGTTCAAGCCAGTTGGCTGCACATAAACAACTGGGATTCCAAGGGATGACATCTGCCAGGAGCTCCAAGATTTGTGATTGGTTTTTTTTCAAAGTCAGTGTTCCCAAACTCTCTCAAGAACGTTTGGGAATGTGCTTTGTAGGTTGTTTGGCMCATTGCTTGCTTCTTCTTACTGAGTTGCAGTTTTCCTCGTAAATCTAAATAGCCTGCTAATGATTTGTGTGGCTTGTAATTGGTTCCGTATTTTATAGAAGGATTTATTGTCATTGTAGTGTAATGCAATTATTAATTGGTGTGTTTGCTAATCTTTGTCAGTCTTGCATTTGGTTGCCTTCATATTTCCGAAATCATTTCTTGTGCCTCAACTAAAGCAGAACATGGGCTTGTGTTTGAAAATGTGACCTCTCTGGAGCAGAGCTGGCTTTGCCTCTCAGGCTAATTAGCATTCAGTGGAACATCCCTAAATGGACACTGTACAAGGCATCAACCGGTGAAGGAACAACTGTTTTCCCTCCCGTGCTCAGAAAGATCAACCTTGTAATTAACGTGCTCAAGTAGCTGTGGTCTGAGATAAGAAAAGTCAATCCAAACCTGTGTTAATAGTTTCAGCTTCAATTAATTTTCATCAGAACTGTCAAATAGCCCCCAGTGGCCCAAATGCTGCTAGAAGATGGCTGGCTGTGTGTTTTGGGATGAATGGATCAGATGGAGGAATGGAAGGGTGAGAGCAACGTGCAGAACYCTCCATAACAATATAATCACCCCATGGTCTAGCTGAGCATTTTGTACTTAGCATAGATRTCAGCCACTGATCAAAACTAGGGCAAAAAAGGTATGAAGGTGACAATATCCTGTTTGTTTGTTTGTTTGTCCCACAGATTTTTCTGGCAAATTGTTTTTCTGGCATGAACAGTCATCAGCAAGGCAAGGGGAAAGGGACCCATCCTGCCTTCAACCTTGCTGTCAGGGGTTATTAGAGAAAAGAGAAATTGCGAAAAGAAAAGTGCAATTCTTGGTTTATGTCTCTAAACTTCATTCTCTGCTGTCCCTGCTTATCCAAATGCTTGGAAAAGGAAATAAGCAGCAGTAAGAGAAAGCTTGCTCATATATGAGCATGATTTTTCTCCCCTAATGGCAGACAGAGTGTCTTAATAATGTGAAAAACTCACAGAACTGAATTACTGCACTGAATTTTCATGACACAGAGCCAGCCTACATAAAATCAGATATGGGCTCAAACACAGGCAGCTTTAAGCTAAGTGAATGAATCCTCTTCCTACAACAAGCGAAAGCAAATTGTACCAGATCTTTGACTAGGATAAATTATACAGACTTTTGAAATTTAGAAAATATAACACGCAAACATGTGTAAGTTGCTATGTTCAGCCAGGGCACCATTCAAAAGTCCTGTTGTGGAAGAAACATGTTATTTGCCCCAGAACCTTTCTGCTTTTCCAGTGGTTCTAAATCAGGTCCCTGGGATCAGTCTTCAAGGTCAGTGGCTTTTTCATTAAGTGCAGAGAGCCTTGGCCTCTTCTGAGTTACTTAAATTCCCTGTGCTCTGGGCCACCGGTTTTAGTCTCTCTTTAGTTCTCTTTCTTTTTTGGATTTGGCCAAAGTTAATATAACAAGCTGGATGTGTTAGCAGCTTTTTATCCCTCTCCCTACTTTCTTATTTAATATGGGAGCTCATCCTTTCAGCCTGACAGATCACCTGCATGATTGCTGGAGTATTAAGCCCTAACTCTGTCATTAGCTTTCAGTAGGTCAAGAACATGGGTTGCACAGCAGGCAGAGTGCAAAGCCTGCAAAAAATGTTTTTTTATATATTCTTTTTGATATTGCTATTTATATCTGTTAATACAAAAGGGACAGGCCTCTAAAGTTACTCTTCAGAATACGGCTGGCACCATTAAAAATTCCTGAGCTCCAGCTATTAGGTTGATGGGAAAAGTGTTTCAACGRAAGAATACAGATAAAGTGTTTTGTGACTAAAGACTAAATTAGCAGAAAACATCATTTCTATCATTCTGCCAATTGTACGCCAAGTAAGAAACTTCAGCAGTTCTGAAAAATGGTATTTGCTCAGCTCCTCTTAATAAATACTTGAGCTTCTTTAGCATCTCTTATCTCAGCATGTTTTTCAAGTTTGAATTGTGTCCTTTGGCTCCCCTTCCCAGTAGGTCACAGTTATTATTTCCTGTAAAACAAGCAAAGAAGCTCAGGAAAACACACATTATTTTCCTCAATAATACGTGATGAACAAATGACAGAAGCAGAAATAATATCCTGCTGTTCTGGTTGCTACACTGCTACATTTCCTGGCTCGTAGTGCCATGGGAAGGGAGATCAACACTTTGTCAGAGTGACTAAGCAGTTGGAGGTGCTGTGTTAATGTGGCAATATCTCCTAGRATTTGGGTTCACTTGACAATTACATTCAATTAGAAAACACCACTAAGTGACTTCTCAAGGTTGTGATTTAGCTTGGTGTGGTTTCCAAGTGAAGAAAAGCCCTGGAGGAGATGATATTAATTGTACTCTTCACAGCAGTGCCTAAGGAGTCAGCCAAGGTCAGTGCCAGCTTCTCAGGCACTCTGCAGGTGAGTGACCAGGAGCTGCTTCAGCTGAAATGGTTCAGAATCTGAGCAGACAAGTGGCAAATGTCATTTTATGGAGGGAAGGACAGAGTCAGAGAGGAGGTTCTCCAAACAGAAATATAAGGTGATGCCAAGGACAAAGTTTTAGGGCAAAACATCTGAGCAAAGCTCTGATTGTTCTTTCTTTGTCACATCACAATTCCTGTTCTGATGGAAGTGTAGATGCCCCATGCAATGGTCCCTCATATTCTTCTTGCTCTGTCTGGTCTTCTTATTCTTTAGCTTCCTTGTACTTCTTTTTTTCAAAGATTTCAGGTTTCAAAGCCGCAGATATTCACAGAAAAACCTACTTGTAAGTGCTATTGGTGCAATTTGTGTGTGGGGGTGGGTTTGTTGTATGTTTTTTAGCTGTTAGTAAGATCAGGTTGCAGAGAGATTAGGCAACTAAAGAACAAACTACAGTTTTTGAGAGAGACATCACCTTAAGATAACACACCTCTGCCTCGTTGCTTGCCAGTGTTTTGTAGCATCTTAAATCTAACTTCTCAAAGCCTCTTATTCTAACAGGAAGGAAAGAAGACAGTGCTTAGTTCTGTAACTCTTCGTTGTGATTTTATTTCTTTTCCAATACTGAGCAGCTTTCCAAGCAACTGAGCCAAAAGAACAAGTGAGTCAAGTGTTCAGATTAGCCTGTAATCTGCAGGCTGCAGGGAGCCGTGGAAAGAACCAGAATTATTTGCTTTGTTCTTAGGCTTCCTTCCCCTAGTGCCCACTTCCCCCTCTCCAAGGCAAGAGTCTCTTAAGCAGATCTTCTCTCTGATCTGATCTTAAAGACAGAGCTTTAATTCAGCCAGGAAATTGGAAATATATTTGGTTAGAGGAAAAAGCTGTAAATATCCACCCCACAGTAGTTGATCAATTTCCCCTTTATTGAAATTTGCTATGAAAAATACTTATCATTAAATATCAGACAAATAACAAAGAAAAAAATAGTTGGAGATCACTGTAAATTTTTTTCAGAAGTATTCACATAGAATATCTCTTGGGAAATGCTGGAGATACAGCAAGATTATGTTTTCAACATAAGAGCCCCAAATGTAGATTTGTATTAAGAACAATTTTTGATGTTCATATGGATGTGGTATTGGAATTTTCCCTGAATTGCTTTCCCCTGGATGCCCCCAACAATGCTCTTTGTGTGTTTAATGGAACTATCTGACCTTGGCCTTTCAGTCCACGCAGTCAGTTCACTGCTAATATGAAATTATTAATAAACGTACCTATGATATAGCCAATAATTAGAAAAAAATTGTGATGTCTGAAGTCATGCATGTTATCCCATGTTTAGCTAGAATAATTCTGCACCTGAATTTTATTTAATTTGTCAGAAACAAAACTCAATCCTGTTGAGAGAAGATTTCCCAAGCACATCAGTACACACTTAGTGAAGTAGTTCAAGGTCAAAGCTCTGCCTTAACAAAAGCAAAATCTTTTATTATTAAAAATGTTCATGTTTGAAACAAATCAACAATTTGGGGTCTCCACATAGATTAAATTTATTTTTGTAATTAAAAGTATTTTTCTTAGATAAAAACAGCCTAACAGCACCATCTTCTGACAAACTCCAATTTCTGCACTAACCTTGAAAAGCACTTTTAATCCTTTGCATATGTATTTTGGTTGCTGCCACAGATAAAATAGGGTCTCTTGGGGAAATAAATGCAAGTGAAATCCTGTGTATCTTAGCAGAAGACTGGCTGAGAGTCATGAGCAGCCACTTACTGTCCAATTTAAAACAGTGAGAGAATTTCATTCAACTGCAATTTTAGCTCAAATTGTTGTTGAAACGTGGGCTGCAAAAACATTTCATAGGTATATTCCTGTCAAATATTTGGAAATATGTAATTTATATGTAATTTGAACAGCTGACAATTCCACCAACCTCAGATATCCTGTTACATTATTATGAGAGCAGAAATACTATTATATACGTCCCATTTTCTTACCCGGAGTCGCTGCATTTATGCCACCAAAAATTGCTGCCAGTTTTGCAGTGAAGAGCACAAAATAAATGAATATTGATGAGTTTAATACATTTGTGATCCATTTAGGGCAACAGTGCTGTTAGGTGATTGTATTTTGGCAGTGGTGCTTTTGCTCGTGGTTGTGTTTTGTTATCTGTGAGCTCCTGCACTTATTCGCTTTTCCTGAAGTCACAGGAGCAAAACTGAGGTGCCTGCACGTTCCCAGACACCAAAACCAGCCTCTGATCATCCATTTTGCCATGGCTCATGGTTCTTATCTCTGGCTTTCCAAGCTGATGAGTTGCTCGTACACAACATCTCTCCCCATAAATTGGAGCTCACTGCCTGCTCCTCCACACGTTTGTTCCCCACAGGAAACACCGTGAAGACAAATGGACTTCTGGCTGCTTCCTTATTTTACTTTGGGATTGCTACACCACCTGCTCTACTTATTTAACCCCCAAAATGACAACCAACCTTTCTGGATATCTCTTGTTCTTAGGTTTGGTTCATCTTGAACTCAGTTCCAGTCTTTTTTCTTGAAACTCCACTGTAGTCTGGGCTCAATCTTTCAGTCAGATCTCATATTTCCCAGTCAAAATCCACTCATACTGTGCAATCTGAATAATCATTTATGCATATAGCTACAGATGTTTATATTTTATAAGTTAAATTTTAATTATAGTAAGCCAGGAGCATTCTATGGAAGGKGCTTTATCCATGTTAAAAGCTAGGGGATTTAGATTCTGGGAAGTTTGTTTACCTGCACTGTTAAAACTAGTTTGKTTTTTTTTTTTTTTCATTTGACAGAGTAAGCTCCTGGAATATAAATGTCATGTAGAAATATTAGACACACTTTTGCTGGTGTAATAGATGCAGTTATAATGAATGTTTATCAAGTTTTGATAGAGAATCATCCACTCTGCTAAAAAAAAGTGATAATAAACACAGGCCTGAAACAATTTATGGAACAGCAACTTTGCCTCTCAAGGGAACCAGATCTATTTCATATCATTCCAAGTAATTTGTGAACGTACACATTTACATTAGAAACCAGCAAAGGATCTTTTTAGGTAATCACTGTTTTCATATGTATTCATGAGTTTTCAGCCAGATAACTAATCCCTGTACTCCTGAATTACAYATTCACACGTTTAAATGTTAGTTGTATCACCACTGCCTTAATGAGGAAATATATGCTCTACACAGCTGTAGTGCCTAGGAGCTTGTAGCAGGAATAACTAAAAATATTCAAAGTCTGGCATCATGGAATGAGTGTGTTAATTAGAGATTGAATGAGAGAAAAAGTAAAATTTTCAGTCCTAAATTAAGAATTGAGGAATGAAACACTCTACTGCATTTTCAAACTAGAAGGTAAGGAACTTTGTTGGAGGAAAGTGGAAATGAAAATTTGTTGTTATTATTTTGGTGGCTGTGCTCCAGTATCATCAGATCTCTGAGGTTTGATGTGCTGGAGCAAAGCTTATATACATAGACCGTTAGAGATCTAAAAAATATGGCAGTAAAAAAGGCATATTTTAGTTCTGATATGAAAGTTTAGGAATATTTTCAAGTCATTGCACTGCAGCTTGAAGACAGTAATGCCTTGCTGTTGCAGCTGTGTACTTTGGAAAGGTATTGATTTATTGTATTGATTTTACTTCCAGAAAAAAGTGTGCARTTCTGGAAGAAAGCAGAGCCTGACATTCCTAAGTGCACTCCATTTTCATGTATACGTATCAAGGGAGGAGAGCTCTGGTTATAGAAGTCAATTCAATTCCAGCTATCTGTCATTCAGCTTACAAATAATTCTGTTACATTTTGAGAAGTCAGAAGCTAAGTAGTATGTAACATTTGATTTTAAAAGGGTATTAAGAGCAAAATATTGATGGCCATTTAAATACATTTGTAGGTTGTTTTTCCTTGCGTGTGGTAGAAAAATCTATTATTTTGAGGAATATTTACTAAAGTTGGCCTAAGTCGCAGAATGTCTGATAGTTATCCTTGAATGAACTCAAACTAGAAAGTCTCAGAGTGCGGGGGCAGCCCTGAGGAGAAGGACTTGGGATGTCCATTGGTGAGGAGCTCTCTCAGCTCAGACAGGGCAGCCACCAGCTCTAAGGGCTCCAACATAAAAAGGACATGGAGCTGCTGGAGCAAGTCCAGAGCAGGGTCACAAGGATTCTCCAAGGGATGGAGCCCATCTTCCATGGAGCCRGGCTGGGAGAGCTGGGGGCGTTCAGCCTGGAGAAGAGAAGACTCCAGAGAGACCTCAGATATTAAGAAGAAATTCCTGGCTGTGAAGGTGCTGAGGCCCTGGCACAGGGTGCCCAGAGCAGCTGTGGCTGCCCCACCCCTGGAAGTGTCCAAGGCCAGGTTGGACGGGGCTTGGAGCACCCTGGGATAGTGGAAGGTGTCCCTGCCCATGGCAGGGGGTGGAATGACATGATGGGAGGGAAGGAAGGTTTGTTTGACAAAATGAGAGCAAAGTGTGACGTCTTGGAAACATTTAAAGAGTAACAGCTCAGGTGAAACAAGCTAGAAATAAATAGGACTAGATTAGATTACATTTCACCATAATAATGCATCTCATTTCTTCTAGGTATTTCATTTATGCTAAACCACTTTGTTTGCTTTCCTTTTATTTCCCCTTGCTACTTTCTCATCTGTTAATACTTGTATGAAATGCAAGTAAAACAAAACACATAAATCAATAGACCTAATTATAAGAGACGAGAGTAGGTTGTATTTATTTCCACAGCTGGAGCCTGAGACTTTCGAGTTTGACATGTTTTCTGACGCCTTATTTGTTCACATCTTCTAAAAAATGTAGATCTCCCCTGAGACATTCAAACCAAAAAAAAACCCCAAAAAACTAAGAAATTACGTGTCTCTCAGCTTCTTTGCAATGATTACAAATACAATGTAAGTTAAACTGTGTGAGAAAAAGAAACCAAACAAAACCCAAACTTGTTTTGTTACCGGAAACAAAATAATTTCCATTCTTTGCATTTAGATTTAAGTAACAGAAAAAAAGGAGAAAAAATGATATGTGAAAGACAGGGGGAAAAATGCATTGTCATTCAAAGTAATTAAATGTAATAATCCCAACCTGTCACTTCTCTTTATTCTTCATAATAAGATGTCTTTTCCTACTTATTTCTTCAACCAAGGCAGTACTTTAGTAGTAAGTGTTTGAGCTGCATCTGTCCTGGTGAGAGCTAAGTCTCCAAGCCATGGCTGATACGTGATTGTATCAGGGATTTGGACCCTGTATCAGATCCAGATGATGGGTAATTCTGGGCATGCTCCTGTTCGAATGACTTTCTCCTGGATTATTAAAAAATGTTGGCTCTTTCATTCTTTTACCCTTTGTTATATAAAAAAATCCCTATTTTTTCAAAAGAAGTAACATTTCTCACTGTTCTTCTCTGAGACTGCCTATGATGACACACAGTTGATAAAGACAAACTTCATATCCCTTTCTTTCAGAAGAATACGTCAGTTATACTGACTGTGGATCCAGTAGCCTGCAGGATTGGTGTCCTCTGGAGGCAAATTGATGTGATYTAGGAAGATGAAAAAGAAGTGTACAGCAGAATTCTAGACAGGTACTCAATGCTGCACATGGTGGGATCCAAATCTGGGAGCTCCATATTCCTACCTCTTCATCTGAAAACCTCTTTTCTTCACCCACGATATGTTGCGGGAATTATGYAGTCTCTGGAACATCTGGGTTTCCTCTGGAAAATAGCAGAGAACTTTGCATAACCAGATCGGTGACAGCAAAAACTGAATCACACCTGGAAGGACTCTGGGCTCCTGGGGAGGTGGGAAATTGCTCTTTCAACTTCTGCTGTCACATTACSTTAGGAACCGGATAGCTCTCCTAGATCACGTGGCTGTAGAATTCCTAACCAAAATAAATTATGACAAATTTCAGGCCTGGAGTTATTTTCCACAAAGAAAAACAAACCCCTCAAAAGACGCGTTCCTTTCCYTCTTTTTTTTTCTTTTTTTGGTTCGGTTGGTCTTTCTTAATATGAATTACAATTTGATGTCTTTTTCTTCATGATGTTTCTTTCCATGTAATGGAGCAAATTTACTTTTCTCCATAAATGTAATGTCTAAGCCACATCTTGTAGGCCAGGACTTAATATACAAAATATCTATTTCTAGATATTTTTCTAATATCTGATTCTGTGCTAGAGAAAATTAAGTGATTGGTATCATATTTATAGAGAAAGCTTATAACATACTGTTTTTCAAGTTAAAAAAAAAAGTCATTAAATAAATTAAAAATATCCCCCTAAAAAAATCATGGAAATGCTGTTTTCATGGATATGTGYCTGTTAATTGTCATTTTTAAAGCTATGTTATCAGATCTTAATAAAGGTGAATTATATCTGTTGCACTTAGGCATTAAACAGAAAGATGTATAAAACCCCTTTCCAGCTCTGAAGTTCTCCAAYGTAAACAAAACCACCTGAGCTTAACTTGGAAGGCCCTTACTTTTCTAGGCTTAAGTTTAGACCCCTGATATTTTTTGACCACAGAACACTTTTTTTTTTTTTTTAAGTTTTAATATGTGAATCTGTTCTTTGTTGTTTTTTTTTCCTAGACTCCGGAAASAAGACTATAAATCCCAGTAGTGGAAGTTGAAAAGTTGGGTTTGTGTGGTTCAAATCTTTTGAAAATTCTATAAAGCAGCATGAGACATTGTTCTATTCAATTTCCAGCTATTGATCCAACTGAATGTTTGTTTGGAGATTGCCTTTGCAGCTTTATTTCAACAGAAGAAATACTTTTCTCTTTAGAGATGGGATGTGCGGGGATTTCTCTTACAAGGGATACGTTTCATGTGTACAGATTTCTCACGCTGAGGGCAATGAAATAGTTTTGCCCTTGAAGCTGAGCATTATCCCTCCAACTCGCAGGGCTTAGATGGGTGTTAATTGCAAAAAGGATGGGGAGCAGCCCACAATTGGGAAGATGAATGCCTTGGCCACCAGAGGAAAATAGTTCTGATTAAAGATGTGCCAACCAGGCTCCGCTGTTTCTATATCACGCTTCCTGTGATAAAGCCAATGTTGGAAAGGATTCAAGACTCAGATTTGATCCTGGGCCCAAGGAAACCTGGGTCTGCCATAAGGATGGAGAGATCTTTCATTATGGGACGTGAGAGGAGTTGGCCTAATTGCTTTCCAACTGATGGAAAGGTCATGCAGATGTTCTCATCCAAAGGGTTTTATTCATGCTTGCACCTGGAACGCAAGGGCTTTTCAGAAATAATTACAAATTCTAATTACAGCTACTTATTTCTCTATATTTTTCCTTTCAAGATAAAGTAAATAATCTTGCGTTCCTCTTTCTCTTTTCTTCCGCTTTGCTATTATGTTTTTTTCAAGTCGTGTTTATTTATTAATGTTCATTTGTCTATATGTGTGTTTTATAAAAACACAATGAGCTTCTGTGAATTAAAAACTCTGATGCAAGAGCAACGAAAACACTAGTTTTGGTAAATCTTCTCTGTAGAATCTACTCAGGAGTTAAAGTACTTTTTGTTCATGTGAAAGTTGACTTAGTTCAGAAAGAAGCACTAAAGCATGCAGATAAAATTGTCCCACATTTAGTTGGATTTGGACAGTTTAAGTTTGCATCAACTTGATCCTTTGTGTTCAGGGGGGCTTTTTGTTCACTAAGGTGTCTTTGGGCTGATGAAAATATTTGGCATTCAGCAAATTTGGTGTTGGCCAGTGCTTGGCTGAATTAATATCTTTAAACAAAATTTCTAGCCTTCTCTAGTGTTCTCAGGGTTATTTGATGTACGGAACTGCATTATATCACAAGCGTGATAAAAATACAGTATTGACTTAGTGTTTCATACAGTTTTATAGTCTTATAAAATGGTATTGATCCATCTTCAGTTTCGAAGGTCAGCATAAAGTTTACAAAGAGGAGTGTATGAGGAAACATTATGCAGTAGTTGCCCATTAAAGTATTAAAATGTGACCTGCTCTTGCAGGAGCTTTCAGCAAATCTTTTATTTTCCTCATCGGTCCCAAGCTGCACAGACAGGATATAAGTTTTGACTAATAAAAATTAACATAATGTTGCACTGATTAGGCCACTTTGCACTGTAATCATTCTCTCCCTGGAACAGCTCAACGTGTGTTATTGCCCCTTTCTTTCAAAGCACAGAGTTATTTTATAATGCAATAAATCCGTTGCAAACTTGGGAATGGAAAACCTCTGACTGGATGTATCTCCTGTTCTGATAGGACTTGGTTCTGTAGTGYCGACATCCTTTGAACTACCCAACTTGGTGTGGAGTCTCTTGAGACAGGAAATGTAAATAGACACCTTGAAAAGGAAAGTAAATGCAAATTTCAATGTTGCATTGAAAATAAAACTAAAATAGAACCCACAGCTGTGAATTTGCTAAATAGAAACCTTGGGGACTTCATTTGAAACGGGATTTGAAGACCCTTGTGGTCCTTTCATTGAGGATAGATACAGATGTGCTGCTGTCTATAGTCTCTGTTCATACAGAAAATAGAAGAAATTTAAAAGTAGTAGAAATTTAAACCAATTCTATAGCCCGTTTTTTGTTTATTTTAATGCGTAAAGCTCCTCTAATGTATGTAACATTATATTTTATAATTGAGAGCCTCCAGCTGGAAAAATATTTACATAAAAATATGAGCATACAATATTTACCTTCATTACAAGTTAAGAAATATATTTTATTTATTTTGTTATCTGATGATAATTGTTTTACATACATCTACTATCTAGAGCTCTAGAAATTTTTCAGTTTTGGGGGAATGTTTGAACTTTTTTAGTTTCTGGTGTTAATTTCTTCCATATAAATTCACTGCTATTAATATTATTTTTGTGTCACCACATATCCTGCTGTACCTGAGTAAGTTTGGTTGGTTTTTTTTCATTGAAAGCTTTCAGATCTACAGTAACCCTGTATTTATATTTATCTATTTATTTATTTATTTGGGGGTCTAAATGGAATCAATGTCCATAATTTATTAGATATAAATGGGATTATAATTGATAAATTCAATATCAATTATGTATCAGAAATAAATTTCATTAGATACCAAAATGATAAAAGTCTTTACTGCAATTCATGGATGAAAGATCTCATTATGTATGGTGTGGTGCTCTGTTAGTTGTACTTAATATTTCTGGCTTTTCTTCTAATTTTTTTCTGCCTTTTCAGACAGTCCAAAGGTAGTTAAAATTAAGCTCGTGACATCATTCTAAGGTATTAATTCTATTCTTTAACATGATCATTTTCAGTGAAGGTTTTTTATCTGTATGTTATATAAATGGTAGATGGAGAGTACAGTTCATTAAGCTGAAACTCATCTCTTACGTTACAGAATTCCGTCACTTTTTGGAAGTAGATCCATCATTTATAAGAATAAATTGTGGAGCATATAAAAATGTAACATTTGAAAACAGGTTTRTGTCTGGTTCTGAAGATTGAAAAGAGTACTCCCCTTTCAGAGAAGTCCTTTAAGACACATAAATTCAATTGCCTTTTTTAGATCTATGGCTATTTACCTGGATACAGGGGAAAGAGTGTTCCTACAGAAGAAGGAAAATAACTCTTCAGAAATTTCTCATATCATTGGAACAAAAGTATAAAAGGTATGAATTGAATGCTTTGATTATCAGCCCCCACGAAACCAGGGCTCTGCAGAGAACTTTTTATKAGAGCAAAAATACAGGAATATTTCTGAAAGTTGTTAAATGTTTACGGCAGCAACAGAAGTTGGAAGAATCTTYGGCACTTTGCAGGTGAAACCTTGTATTTTGTCGGATTGATCACAAGCTGGACGTGTTTATCAACCTTTGCTGCTCAAAAGTGGCATCAGCTGAAACCAGTGGGAGATTCTGGGTTGTAACATTTAGTTCAAATTAATATATTTAATAAAACCCAGCTCTCTGCTTTTATAGTTTCCTGGTTCTAGTCATAACCTTTACTCAACAAGCATTTTTAAAACAGAATATCCTCAATAAATCCTTTTACTCCTAGTTCTGCTCATTACTTTTACTCGATAGAGGTTTTTAAAACAGAATATCCTCAATAAATGGAGAGGGAGAGATTCTAGCAAACCCTTTGCTATAAAGTGTTTGATTACTGACTTTTAGTTTAAAAGTACAAATAAATAAAGATATATAATTGAGTGAGAGATAAGGAGCTGGTAATTCTGTCCTACAGTTTTCTCTGTCTAAACTTCCAATATTTATCTCCAATAATAATATGAAAGAGGCTTGCTTTTTGGAATATTTATCTTAGTAAAATAGGTTGTAATTTCAGTAGATGCTAAATTAATTGCCATTTTTGTATTATATTTAGGAGAATGTCTAAACAGAAAATCAGAGGTGTTAAATATTTATCTAAGCTATTAGGGAAATCTCTGAAATTTAAATGATTCACAGCAGAACAGGGATAAAACTTTAATAAACCTTGCTGATTTTGTTGTCCTTGTAAAATTTTGCACTTAAAGTTGGTGTAATAGGTACAATATTCACATGATTTGCTGCAGGCTTGAAAATTAATCTCAGCATCTGTTAAGAAAATATATTTTTATTTGTATTTAATACACATTAAGAAAATGAAATAATATTATAAAGTTAAAGTCGTTATGGTAAAAAAATATGCATATTCCTTGGTCTTCTCTGACAGAAGATTCATTGGATAAAATAAAAATAATGTAACAGGATGAGTAATCAGTTGTGACACCCAAGTGGGAAATATTTTTGCAAGCAGTGTCTTGTTACTGGTTATTTTATTAATGAAATCTGCTGGAATAGAACTATTACTACTTCAAAAATTTGGAAATCTTCCTGACTTACCAATGTTTCCACCCTCAAGTTAGCCAGAAATTTAGACAACCAACTCCGTGTCAAGCTGATCACAGCTATCAAATCAAGGGAAATGTTTTCTTTCATTTAATTTTTTATGCTTGTCATGTTTCATCAGTTGCATCCAACTCCGGCCCCCGTCCCCACGTCACTGGCATTGTGTGAGTCAGGTATCGCTGCACTGAAAGCAGAGCTGTCCCAGCAATGCCAAACCATCAGGAAAAGGAAGAGAATTTGACCCCTTGTGTTAACATTTCGTGATTGTTTAATGCAAACCAGAAAGAAGTTGAACTTTCACGTTTTGGGATTTTTATTCTCTTCATTGGAAAACAGCTTTTGCTGTTGGAGTCACACATCTGGACTCAGTAGAGGTTTATTTGCTAACTCCCAGTCAAGGCCAGGCTGAGTGATAATGAAAAGGAAAATTGCTTTTTTCAGGCATTTGAATTGGGTAGGACTGTGATGGGCACACAGAGGATCTGGCTCCTCATTCTCCCTCAAGAATTGTACCCTCTCCCTTTGTCCTGATGAGAACTCTGAAGTTCAGTACGTGTGAGGAGTGTGGCTGCTGTACTGAAAAAAACCCGCAAACAATCAGACTTTTTCCTGGACTTCTGAGGAGAAAATGGACAGGTTCTGTCATGTTCCCCATGTAGACCATGTGTCTTTAGTCTGATGTATCTTCCCTTACACAGAATTCCAGGATGGCTTATGTTGGAAGGAACCTTAAAGCCCATCTCATCCGAAGATGCCCCTGCCATGGCCAGGGACACCTCCCACTATCCCAGCGTGCTCCAACCCCCGTCCAGCGATGGGGCAGCCACAGCTTCTCTGGGAACTTCATCCCCTCATCCACAACTTCCTCTTCTATGCTTCATTTCCTTGTTTCGCCCTTACATTCAGATTTACTTCTTTTGGTTTAATATTCATGGTCGTATGGTCAACTTCAGCCTGAATTCAGGACTCACTGAGGGCTGTGTGCACAATACTTTTGTTTTTCTTTCCTGAAGGTTGGATCCTGGCCATGCTGCCCCAGATTGCATTCCCGCAAACATGGCTGCTGTAGAAATGATGCCGTCCTTAACACAGAAAGGAATCTGTTATATTCCTTACACTTCTGCAAAAATCATTCCATCATAAATCTCATAAATATGCAGGTTCCTAATGAGCCAGCACTCTTAGGTCAGTTACATGGTGCTGTCTATGTTTCATTTGATGACAAAAGGCTGTCTTGCCTTAGGGAAGTGTAATTTTAATTGCAGTTTTTTTGCTAGCCAGGTTTTCTCTCCTTTCTGTGACAATGGGCTCCCTCTTTGGTTCCCAGACTCGTAGACTTTGGGGGCAGACATGGCCCTCTCTATCAAAAGAATAAAATTAAAAGCTTATTGTGAAATGATTAAGAATGTAATTGCTCTTGTTCCACATTAACTGCTAAWATTGATATTTTTACAGGGCTTAAAGACAGAAAAGAAAAAAATCCCAACATTTCTAAACCAACATTATGGCAATTTTTGCTCATGGTRGAACAGAATATGACCTACAAAAATGTGTTCAGATAAAAAAAAAAAATTGCTGCACTGCAGCCTTTAAAAGGGTTGGGAATCTGAATCTGATCCGTGACTTTAAATAGACTGGCCATCAGAGGTGGCAGACATGGGGCTTCTCAGGGTGTGCTGGACACTGGAATTCATGCAGGTCTGTGTGCAAGGGAATGTGTCCATTATCCCACTTACCTGTCTCCATTTAGTTTGTTTTCAAAGAGTTTAAAGGAAAGTATTACATTATTTATTTATATCAAAGTTCTGAATGTTTTTTACAAGACATTGAGTGTCAGGACAAAACAACAGTGAACAATAAAAGGCAGTTTGCTGTGAAATTACATTTATGTTAAACCATATATACACCGACTTCAAAGGCAGTCCTTCTGAAGGTATTTGCTGTCTTATCACTTCAAATTTACCGACGTGCAGCGTCCGTAATAATGATATCAAAGACAAATCCTTAGCTCAGTACATTAAAAATTAATGATGACTGGATTTTTTTTTTTAAGAAAAAATGCTTTCAAAATAAAATGTTAATTATCTGTGATCTTGTAAAAATGAAACAAAAAAACCTTGGTGCAGCTACTCTGTAATTTTAGTGGTCTGCAATAACACAGCTCCTGCTCTAAAAGAACAACATGTCATTTCTAGTACAAATTAAAAATATTTTCTAATGCCAGAAGAAAATTTTGATCTTCCTTGGCTTTAAAAATTTCTGTCCATAGGAAACCTCCAGTAAAGTGCATTTAATTCTAACAGAGCAGTGATTGCTGAAAATGAGGAGAGAGCCCTGCGGCAGCCCTCAGTTGTTCCCAGGATGTCACTGAGCCATTGTGCCATCCCAGGGGGCAGCCAGGCTGCCTTATTTATTTAAGAAAGACACACRCACATCAAGGTGGCTTCAGAAGCTAAGCAGGGCTTTAAAGTTGCTAGAGGGGAAAATTGCCTGCAAGGGGGACAGCATAGGACAACATGGAAAAAAATTCCATCCTTGAATTTCTAGCTGGCTGCCCTACTATAGTGTGTACAAGTAATAAAAAATAAAATGTTATTCAAATATGCACATCCATGTTCCCTCTTCAGTGGAGTGAAGAGTTTTGTAATACCAGTGGGAAGAATGGTGCTTGGATGATCTCTTTTCCCTGTTTTCCATCATAGGTAATGTTTAGAGTTTGTATAYTCAGCAGCTAAAGAAGAAAACCAAACCCCAGTGCTGTGATCCAGGAGAGCATCACACACCAGTCCAGAGGCACAGAACTTCTGTTTCATCTGGTCTGCTACCCCTGGTTGGTATAAAAAGGACAGAACCTCTTCCAAAACGTGKGAAGGTCTGAATTTTTACTGGAAGCTGTCAATTTGCAGAGTTCCAGCTCTAAGGTCTGTCACCTGTTTTTTACAGGTAATTTTTTGACTTGGTTCAGGTGGAGGGATGATAAACTTGTTCTTCCCTACTTTCCTAGGATATTGTGGCTTTTGCTTTCCTGAAAACTGAGTTTTTACACAATTTGCTTGTACAAGGTAACATTTTTGTGTAAGTTCACACATTTAATTGTCAAACTGTGGAGCTGCCRTGCTTGGCACAGGGATTTAGGGTTACGTGGGTTTGTGCTGCTAATCATCCCCTAACAAGGGTTACAGGGTAAAGGTGGGGTTCTGAGAAGGTCCTGTTGGCTGATGTGCAGCTGGTATTTGTCACAAGTACTTTTGATAACTGATGCAAGGTTGTATTTGCCGTCTTCAGACTTTCTCATGTTTTGTCTGTGATGACAGACCTGAGAAGAGCAGTGTGAGATGTTAGAAACCATTTCCCACTAGAAACTGGGTGAGTGAAGGCTGGGAGCTGCCACCTCTGGCAGCTGAAGAGCCCTGCAGGGGTGATGTGGTGATGGCTTTGGACTCTGGGGAGGATCTGCATGTAGCAGATTTCTCTCTTGTAGTAAACACAGTGAGATGCCGCGAGTAGAAATCTGTCCCTGGACCACAGGTGTTGGAATAAGAAAGGTAAAATAGGAAAGGTGCTTCCCCTGTGGGTTATGTGTGTGTGTGTGGTTGCTTTAAAAACAAGATAAATGCTCTTTTTTATAGGTATGGCTACATAAATAGATCTTTTTATTAGAAATATAGTAAGAAAAAATAAGGAGATTTAGGAAACCATAATATAGAGGCCTCCCTGCATAGTGGCCTCTGAACTTCTGTCTGAGGGGTTTTGCTGTCTTCAAGTTTGTTTTTTCCAGCTTGACTGTTTTTTTTTAAATGTTTTCATCTTTTATAGTTATTAAGAGAATTTTTACAGCATGCATTCTTAATCTTTTAATTATAAATTCAGGTCTTATTGTGTTTGATAGCTGGGAAATTCTGGATCAGAATCACCCTGATTTTGGAGAGATAGCACACAGCATTTCTTAATGGCACTTAGTAATTATGAACAAAACTTCTCTATGTCCTTGACTTTTCTGACACTGCCAATCAAAATTTGTCTTCCCTTTGGGCATGTCTTATGAGCTGCTCAGATTCAGAATAATTTATAATGAGTAAATCAAACAATTCTCTAACATGTTAATGGCCTTAATTTCCTCCTTCTCCTCAAGGTCTGAAGATTTGATTGCTGTGTTGAGAATATAAAAAAAGAACATTATAATTTGAAAACTGTCAGAGATGGCCAGAATGAGAAACGTGCTGATATAAAAAGAAATGTTAAAGGTGCATAAAAATGGAAGACTTCTGGCTCTTGTTCATACCATGCCGATGAAAGATCTCCTCAATTTACGTCATAGTAAATACTATTTATTTTCATGAAATGTACACTGTATGGCACTGAATCAAAGGCACAAGAGACATAATAGATATGCTCTATTCTGGTATATCTGGAATAATTCCTTTTGTTGTAAAGCTGTAAAGGTATTTGCTTGCATTTTGTGTGTGAGGGAAAACTGATGATCCAAAAGAAAATGATGAAAAACTAGTCTGTGTGCTGGCAGTATGCAGGGGTAAGTTACAGCCCGTAATGTGAGCAGTATATAAGTGAAAATAAAACTGGGGTATAAAAGCAATCATATTATGGGGCTTTGTCCAGTCATTTTGTATTCATTACAGTTTGTAACAGAGGCATTTATGGCGCTCATCACTTTACTTTTTTTTTTTTTTTTTTTTTTGCATCAGCAGAACATCACTTTAATTCCAGCTTGGAAGGCACTCAGGCGGTCACCTCTTCCAACCCCTTCTGCTCCTCACACACCTTGCAGCAGGGCAGATTGGGGCGGGTTGTCCAGCAAGTTTGGATGTCTTGAGGGATGGCAATTCCTCAGCATCTGTGGTTCACATGCCTCAGCCCTTGGAGATATTGGTATGGATCGGTGAGATCCCCTCTCATACAGAAATACGGCTACTAAAGAAGCTCTTTGTAGGTATTGTATTTTAAATGCTTGTACTTTCATCACTTGGTCAGATACTGAAATGTTTGTTTATTTATTTGCTCGTGGTAGTCTAAAAAATGAAAAGAATGGAACAATCTATGACCTGCAAATGTAATTGTTGAGGTGTAGGCAACACTTCTGGTGGGGAAAAAAAGTTAACATCCTAATATTTAACCAGAACTTCCTGCGCTCAGTATTTCCTGTTGCTGCCCACCTTTGTCTCTGTCTTTTCCACACATTTCCAGTGGGTAGATGTAAACAGAAATCAGCAGCCTAATTGTTGTCGGGTGTTTTACACAGCAAGAGAGAAACAAAGAAAGGGAAAATCATCAGACCTGTCCCTTAGAACCACCCAGAGCAGGCTCCCTGTGGAAACGTGACTTCACTTGATTGGAAGTGCAGCAATGGAGTGATCCGGTGAGTCAGGAATAAGCACATCCAAAGGGTGTGGTAGAACAGGGAGGTGACCTTGGACATGAAAGCAAACAAAAATTAGTTTTGGGAAATAAAAGGAAAGATTTTAGGCTGAGGCCAAGAGGTTAATGATGCAAACAGAGCAGCAGGATGCAAATTTGTCTTTCTGAAAATATTCCTAGTGGATAAGGCAGGCGATAGCTCAGTGTTCAATCTGTTGACAGGCTGGACACCTTAACATTGGAAAGGAAAGACCAAATCTTTGATGACAGGAAGGGACAATCTGCAGATTTTTGTTTACGGGGTGTGTGAGAGCATTTGGAGAAAGAAACACTTCAAAGTATATACGTCAAAGATGATGGTGGAGTTGTGTGACAGATCTGTGTAGCCTTCCTTACAGTAATTAAAACCACACAAAAAATGAGCTATAAATGTAAATATGCCTGATACGTATGGTGACAAAATTCATAATCTGTCTTATGAGATATCTCTAAGATCCCCTACATTTACTGCATGTTACATGACAATAACACTTGCTTGTCCCAAAAACTGACAGTACTTCTGTAGTTGATATTCTATGCAATAATCAACACACAGCTTTATTTGTGTCTCACATATACCATATGTTTTAAACAAAACTAACAACTTATTGGGTCAAAATTTTTTTTTTTTTTTTTTTTTTTTTGTAGCTCCAGGTCAATTTATTCATTGTGCATTGTGAAAGGTGAGTGACAATTTCTTTACGATCTACATTGGAGTAGGGAGCTGCTTCTCTGTGTCCATCTGACTGTGATTCCATCATCACTTATGGAAGCAGCTGGTTCTCGTTTGTCACCTTGAATTACCCTTATCAAGACTTGTGCTGATAAGGGTCAGAACATGTATCCCATTATGGAAGTCTTCCTCTTCAATTCTTTTTACTCTTCTTATTCTTTTTGCCATTTCAAGTAATCACAGAATAGACACACGTTCAGTTCACATTTATGGTTTTCACATGTCTTACAGGACAATAATTCTGCAACCATTGGGCTTCCCTCTGGTGGTAATGACACGGTAATTTCTATAGTATCCTCTTTGTTATTGCATCATAGGAAATAGCCTGGAAAGGATTTTATTCCAAAATTTCTTCTTTCTTTCCTGAGGCCATTTAAAGAAAGCTGAATATTTGCATAACTTTATTGTAAGACAAGTTTTCATCTGTTTTCCAATTAAAGTAATAAAAATGTGTTCAAGGTAAATCAGAAGGAGCTGTTAGGTATTTGTGATAATAAAATTTGCCTTTATGTTGCAGAGATTTTATTTTTCAGCTTGCTGTTGTAAAATTAATTTGTTTCCATTTTCAACAAGGTACTTCAGCATTCCATTTTGCTGACTTGAAGCCACCCTGCTTCTTGCATCTGTGCTAAACAATTAAAACATTCATACTAAATACTTTCTGAAGTCTGAAAAATTGAACACGAGATAAAACAAATGCCCCTTCCAGCACAGACGGGATAAGAACTATTTTAATGACAATTTAAGTTTGTAATAACTTTTGGTAAATCTCTTTTATTAATGTTGAAAATAATGAATCTGACTTGGGTAGGAGAGGAAAAAAGTTATACGAGTGATATTCATGAGTTGTGGCTGCCCCATCCCTGGAATTGTCCAGGGCCAGGTTGGACAGGGCTTGGAGCAACCTGGGATAGTGGAAGGTGCCCCTGCCCATGGCAGGGGGTGGAATCAGGTGGTCTTCAAGATCCCTTCCAACCCAAACCATTCTGTGACTCTGTGATATCCTATTTCTTCTTTACAGCTGAAACTTAGACATAAAATATTAGGAGTTGATAGACTTGGAGAAAGCACTTGGGGTTTGTCCTACCATTGTTGTTTTGGGGCCTCGAGGGAATTTTACAGCGTGACCCTGCTTAGAAAGAAAGGGTTCTGTGAGCAGCAAAGCTGCTGACACCCAGCCTCTCACAGATGGGTTTTTCACCAGCCGAGAGCCTTGGTTTGCTGTGCTCTGCCTTCGCAGGATGGTGCCTCAAGGTCTGGTCATGAACACAGAGCCAGGCACTGAGCGGGCGCTGCAGGGCAGCTCCCACAGGGCTGGAGTTGTTTTAGCACAAATCCATACAGGTCTCCCATGAAGTTATTTTCTTGCCATTGCAGTGTCAAAGCAAGCTCTGAGCTGGCCCGTGGAGACCACATTATAATGTCATGACAGGAGATTACGCCTTTGCACTTAATGGTTTCGGAATAAGTCTGCAGAGACCTAATTATATTGCCATTGCTGCTTGAGAGGGTTGTTTAGCAGTGAAGCACTTCTTGTGGAAGCTCACTTACGATGACAAAATAAAATGAAATTATGACAGTGTGTTTTCTGCTAAAAAAACCCCAACAAATAAGGAAAAATTGCTTATCATGTCAAATTAAACCATAAATAAATAGTAAATTCTGAATGTACAGTCAATCTAACTTCATTCCGACTTGCTGTAACTAAAACACACAATGAATAACATTTGTCTTTAAATTCCCATAGCAAATATGTTTTTAATTGTGAAAACAGTTATTGTTTCATACAATACTACAATAACTCTGAGCAGTCAATTTTATGCCCCTGCAATAACGATAAGATTGGTTTCCAAAGACCAGCTCCTGTTCCAAACTGTTTGATGCATCTCATGTTGCTAAACAGAACTTTTGATTCAAATGTTAAAAGGTCAGTTGCAGTTTAAATTATAAACTTGTGCAAAAATTCTAAACGCAAGCTCAAATTAATTTTAATATATGTTTTCTTTATCTGGATAGAGAACAAACGTAATGCCATGAAAATTAGATTAATACTAATAACAACCTACACGACACATTTCCCAAGACAGAGGGCGAAACAAAGGTGAGATCAATTCTTGCAAATGTTTGTTTGGAGTGCCTTTCTGCCTATGAAGATGTTATTCATTACCTGTTCTATAGATGCAGTGCCTCCTTTAAATTGATATAGAAAATCGATGTTCTGAGCAGGAGAAAAGACACTCTCCTCTATAAATCACGAGTATAGGCTTTACTGCTATAAATTTAACTCAGAAACAATGAAGACAACGCAAATATCTCTTTACCTTTCTTTAGCTAATAAAGAAAAATTATAAAGGTTTTATGGAACTTGTACTCAACGAAAATTCAGATTTTCCTGTAAGAAAAACTAAAAATCTAGAATTAAATGTATTAAATATTCATATACAGGCATTTGCCTATACATAAACATTTCAATTAACATATAAGTCTGGTTAAACAAGTTTCAGTTTATAAAAAACTGCTTTTTTATGCATATAGTCAGCTTCTATCTGTAGAAGTCTTCTGTCTCTTAAGTCTTCATCAGTTAAATGGAGGAAGCTGCAACGAGGCACAATTAGTTCCACAAATTGAAGAGTTGGAGAAAATTGGTTGGAGTTAATAAAGCTGGGGTTTAGAGAACAGTAAAGGGAATATAATACTCATCAAGTAATCAATCAACCTTAGCACATACAGTGCTAATTCTGCCTGTCTAATATATCTATTTTGRTATATCTAATGTATCTATCACTGTGGTATCCAGATAGGATGTGTCAGATKTAGCAAGCCTCGTTAAATTTAGCATAAACCTAAACTCAAAATAAGGCAAAACCTGTTTTCTRTGATACAGAATCTCAGAATAGTCATGGCCGGAATGGATCTCTGGAGATCACCCAGTCCAACCCCCTGCCAAGGCAGTGTCACCTGGAKCAGGTGACACAGGAATGTGTCCAGGTGGGTTTGGATGTCTCCAGAGAGGGAGACCCCACACCCTCCGTGGGCAGCTGTTCCAGAGCTCTGCCACCCTCATGGAAAGAAGYTCTTCCTCACGTTGAGGTGGAACTTCTTGTGTTTTAGTTTATGGCCATTTCTCCTTGTCCTGTCCCTGGGCACAACTGAACAGAGCCTGGCACCATCCTCTGACAGCCCTTGGAGATATTGGTATGGATTGGTGAGATCCCCTCTCATACAGAAATACAGCAACTAGAGAAGCTCTTTGTAGGTATTGTATTTTAAATGCTTGTACTTTCATCACTTGGTCAGATACTGAAATGTTTATTTATTTATTCGCTCGTGGGAGTCTAAAAAATGAAAAGAATGGAACAATCTATGACCTGCAAATGTAATTGTCGAGGTGCAGCCAAGTGTGGGATTCGCCACTGCAGAGCTGTGCTCGATGTAAATTGAGACTAACACAGGAATGTAATGATTTCATCGTGAGCTCCTGATTATGTTGCTGTTGCACAGACTTAGGGACGACAAGGATCAGTGCTATGTACATAAAGACCAACAGATTATGGGAGGCTGCGATAGTGGGAAGGACCTGGTAATGATGTTTATGTAAAGGGGAAGAAGGGCTGCATGTTTCAGGGTGGAATGGGATGAAAGGAAGTGTTGGGAGGGAGATAATCTTACCTCCTGTGTTTGAAATTAGCATAGTTATTGAGTAACAGAAAAATCATTATCATGTAAAGACATGTAAGATAGCACATAATGGTAATGTAAAGACTAAGCTCTTCTCAAAGGAATATGGATGGAATATTATCATTTTAATTAAAAAAAAATGAATTAGGCTCRGCTAAAAAAAAATGGGAAGTGCCTTTAGGGACAAATCTGGGAATGATCAAGGACAGACATCAGGAAAAGAGCCCCTCCTTTAGCTTGTTTGCAGCAATGAGCTCAGAATGYCAGGGACTGAAGATAACTTCCATTCCCACTTACAAGAATGTTTCAGGAAGGGAGGAAAAACACCCTGAAGAATCACTTACCACCATTTGTGGAGGGCAGCGCTATCAAAACATCTGGGTTATTAAAAACATTTACATGCACRAAATTCATTTCTGGATGAATTTCTCCTCCATCATCTTTTTCCCCTCCCTCCTCCCCAAAGCCAGTTAAGTATAATTGTGTTGAGGAATATGTGCTCGTGATACTTATGTCATGTCAAACACCCTCTCTGATCTAGAGGAGGTGTGACAAGCCTTAACCTTTCCTGTTCCATAGCAATGGAATATAATCACTAAAGTTTTTTAAGGACGCAACCTGACAAAGAATTTAGACCATGTGATTAGAGGGAAATCTGGAWGTTGTAAAGGACAGACGTGGTAAAATATTATTTCTTTGCCAATAAATTTGGCTTATAAAAGGTCCTTCACAAACCTTTTGGGGTATTGTGTCTGATCAGTAAATAAAACCCCAGTGTAATTATCCAGTTGAACTGAATCATGGAATATGGGAATTCTGTGCACGTTTTTTCTAGAATACATTGACTACTGAAATACAAGGAATTCATTTCGCTTCTTTCTGGTTGTTTCAGCCATCAGAACTTGTAATTATTATTAGATCCAAGAAGTTTGCYCATGTTTGCAAAGTGTGCTCATCAATGGCACCAATATTTTTCCCAGGATTCTGGGAAGAGGTTCAGTTATCTACCAAATCTGCAATTATGGGCTAGAGAACTGTTCTTCACTAGAGAGACAACAGGCTTCTCCAAGGCTCATTWAGATATGAATCTTTGAAATGAAAGAATTCCTGCCAGGAACCTAAATTTTACCACATTTAGTGAAAGACTCCTCGTGTTTGATTTCTTGTTTCCATTTTTCAATTGTCTTTTGCATCTAATCAAGTAAATTAAATTGTGCAATGTAGACAGTTTTTCAAGACAAAAGATTTCATAATGATCCTACAGAAAGTTTCTGGTCCTTACCTCCTGCAATAAACAATCTCTCTGAAGCATTCAGAATTATTGTAGGAAAAATATAATTATAGAAGTCATTATGTATATAGTTCCCAGGTAAATTATGATGGAAGAGACAACGAGGCTGACGACTGATAACTGAGGAAATGCTAGAATTAAGCTTATYTGTACAAATAAATTCAGTCCAGTGTTTATTGGAATGCTTCGCACTTCACACAGTGCATTTAGGACTATAAAAAGTGATTAATAAGGCAGTTATTCAATAGTTTATTCATAGGCTCAAAGTTTAAGCTTTCATTTCTATTTCCTGCCCTTTAGGACATCCATTTTGCATCCTGAGATTATTTCATGTTGGATGTGAATGTGCTCTAAACAATCCCTTATTTTAAATGAAAATTACATAAACAAGTGTTTGGCCACTAAATAGTAACTACTGCATGGAATATTGCAGGATTGATACCTTCTAGGGAAACAGGAGAGCTCTTAGAAATCTGAGCAATAAAATACAATTTTCTTAATGCTTTTAACAGGTAAGAAGAGAAAGTCTGATGTAATTGCATAGTATAATTAGACTTTTGCCCTGGTGTAGCATCTATTCACCTTTTAAAATGTAGAAAACCCTCCAAACTGCTTAAAAAGTCTTCTCTGGGGTCAGTGAAAGAYGTAGTGCATTTCTGCTAATGTATCTTTTCCAAAACCTGTCTTACTGGAGCTGCGTCTCTGATGTGAACTCTGTCCAACTTCTTCAGGAACTGGCAATAATCGTTTGGCATTCCTAATGTTGCACAAGTCAGATACAAAGTGTGCTGAAAGCCAAACAGAGCTTTTTTTCCTCCTTTTTATGTGTTACAGTATTTTTTATTRTCTGTTATTTTAGAATGTTTCCTACTAGAATAAAAGCTGTTGAGAAGGCAGGAGCTGTGCAGATGGAAAATCAGTTATTTGCCAAGGAAGTTTTAACTATATTACCCTTGAAATTTTATATATTTTAATGCATCATTTTTAATACAAAACTCTAACTTTACCCATAAAAGTCTAATTTCTGCCTGATAAACTCAAATTAGTCTCAGATAATTGCTTTTTCTGTCTTCTCACATACATCTACTGTCAATTTTTTACAGCTCACTGAGCCATTTCAAATTATGTCTGGTTTGTCTTGCAAAATAAAAATGAGTGATTAAAGATGTTAAGTCTTTCTGTATCGAAACCTTTGKTTTTACTTTCCGTGTTACAAAGATTTCTCATTTGGCCTTTTGTTTTCCATGTGCAATATCCTCAAGAGTCGTGCTGAGGAGGAGGACTCATGGTGAGCTGTTTGTACAGTGTGGATTCCTTACATAAATCATGGAATTCTTTGTGTTGGAAGGGAATTTAAATTAAATTTCAAATCCACTGCCAGGGACACAGAAACTTGAAAAATCACTTATATTTATTTTAAACTCTTTAAATATTTTAAATATTTTCCACTGGACTTCGATATTTTAGGAGTTTAATAGAAGTATAAAAGAAACCAGTTGGTTTTGAGAGATTCGTACAAACCTGGGAGAGCACGATGGTGTTCAAAGTATTATTGCCAAATAAGTGGAGGTAGAAATGTTACTTTATATAAAAAAAGAGCCACAAAACTTTTATGCAGGCTTTTTTTGCTTTGGAATGTGCCATATAATTCCTTTAGTAGAAACATAAATGTTGGACTTTTGCCTTACTAGAATATAGTATTTTTGCTTTTTGCTTTATTAGAATATAACAAGCTAATTTTTGCCAATTATTTGATCTTCATTGTCTAACAATTACATTAATTGGATGGTTAAATGCTTACTTGAGACATCCTATTTGTCTTCTGCAGACAGCAGATGTATAATTAGCAGGAAAATACCTAAAATACCTTTTGATAAAAGCTCAGGTTGATTCCAAGTCAAAACGGACTGATATTTCTTCATGCAAGGAAAGCTGAATCCTTTATGCAGAGTTTCCTGTGAGGCTGTTGTCCATTCTCATCCACATTTGATTCAGGGGTGTTTGGGGGTGTTTTTTAAGAGGGAGACACCAACTTTTTGTGTTTTTTCCAAAGAACATCAGTGCCTGTAGAASATCTCCCTAGTTCAGAGGAATTTCAGCGCAATGTGAAGTTGTGGTCACAGAAGAACTTCGACTTCAAGGGTAACCTCTAAAATGTTATGATAATCACTTCTTTAATCGTTCTCCTTGTGAGAGATTTCCTTGTTGCATGTCTGCAAACATACAGCTTTATTACAATAAACAACTCAGAGGGCTCCACAGGGATACCGTTGCCCCTTTAGAATGGAACAAATAATACAAATTTTAACGATATTTTGACAAATGCTATGATGCTGCTTCATGTACATAATGGGCTACCACACTGGGAAAAGTGAGTATGAAGGAAGATAGAAGATATTCCTGCTAGAATTTCCATGGCACAGAATTGTCAGAGAATGCACTTTTTTTTTAGCTTTCCTAATTGGGCTTCCATTTCTAGAAGATGGCAAATTTTATTCTTTAGAATTACGCAATTAGCTCATTAGAGTTTTGAGATACTAGAAGTACAGAGCCTTAATCACAGCAAGTTTTCGCACAATGTAATCATAAAATTATGGCTTGTCCTTAGAAGGTGCAGGCCATGCTCCCCCAAAATTTAAGTRCAATYTYRAGTGACACATATGGGTAATGATTTCCTCCTRAAGAGCACYGGAATGTTTAGCCTCTTGTGAAAGTTGGAAATTCACTCTCTTGCTGATATAGTTGCCAGTAACTCAAGACAACCAGAGACTTCTACAGTACAAATTATAGAGTATTACTCTTTAGGATTTTCGTGAATAGCAATAAATTATCCATCATATAAAGAGATTAATTTGGCTGAATAAGTTTTAGGATGCTTGGAGTCATTTTCAAATAAAGTCTGAAATCAAGATGTTCATCCATTCGTGTTCAGCTGTGAGGGGWAAAAAGTACAGATTATATAAATCATAACATAATAAACGTGAACACCTTCTGCAAGTCTTCATAGCTGGTTAAAATAAAAAATAAAGTATTATCCTTTCTTTAAGTACCCGAATCATTAAATCAGTAGATTTCTGATGCAGAAACCTTCAGTAGGAAAAAAATATATTTGATTCAATATTATATTAAATCTCCAGGTAATAAGATAAATAAGAGTGCATGAGTCATTCCAGCAAATCTCAAGAGACACAGGATCACCTATGTTCTTAATTAAAATAAATCAACTTCATAAATTATGATTTTATGGCCAGCATGCAACTGGAAATTTATAAAATATCTGCAGGAGGCTTTCAAAGCATCAGAGTTAATATTTACAGGCAACAGAGCTGGTGTGTGCGTTGCAAATGGGGGTGTGAGCACAGGTTTGTGTGTCCCGAGGACAAAAAATTCATCCTGGGAGAGTTTTCCTCTCCCAAAGGTCAGTCTGGCTGGAAAAACCTTCAGTTCTCCCTGTACCCCCCAATGGAGGAGAATCACAATGCTGGATTTGCCACGTTTCAGAGATAAAGTATTTGTGTTAGATCCAAGATCAAGATTTAGACAGATTGGAATCTAATCTTTGCTAAAAAAGATTAAATTCTCTGTAGAAGSAAATTAAGTGTGTTTGGTTGAAACATAGTCTGCTGCCAACTAAAATGTTTGTTTTTATTTAACAGAAATCTGCATGTGTGCAGTCTTCGTCTCAGCAAATTGTGACTGCAAAAGTAGGAAATAAAGAAGGGGTAAATACTGGCTTTGAAGGCACACCAAAACATTCCCTTGTCAAAACCATTAGTATGATTTAATTAAGGACTTAAGATAAATGGAATGGTTCTTAATTAAAACAGTTGGAAAACAAATTTTCCCTTTTTAATTCCATTTTTTTTATTAACTTCTAAAAAAGCTAAAAATGCCAAAAAACATCCACCTGGGTGAAACCACCTATTGATAGGTAAAAATTTATACCTGTTTAGACTCTTCTGTGAATGGAAAACCCATTAAGTAAATAACTATTTTCAATGGACCCTCATCTATTATGGCAGAATTTTGTTTTGCTTCTAACATTATTTTTAAAGTATCCATATGTACACTGAGATCATTTTCTAGAACTCTTCAAAGCCAGTATTTTTCTATTTCAGATTAATTAATCAGTTCTGATTTTGTCCCATACCATTGCTGTGTTTACTGATGGGATACAAACACATGCCTGTCAAATACAATTACTGAAAATATGATTCAGGAAACTTTCCCTAGACTTTAATTCCACCAAACTTAATCTGTCAGATGTTTTTCAAAAGCACAGACATATGGATATGGGTGATTAATTTCAGCTTGCAAATTAGTAGGAGTATTTGGGTTTTTCAGGGTTTTTTATGATTAGTTTTGGATAATCAATACCTACTGCTAATTAACTTTTTTTAGATAATGAAGCCGACAAATTTTGCTTCTCAAATTTATTTTGCCAATTATTTCTGCCAGAGGTTTTTTATTATTTTTTTTCAATGAAATTTAAAGTTTTTAATCAGAAAACTTGTCTTTTTGCTTACTTTGAGTCAATGTCCACACAAAATAATGGATCGAGATTTCAATGACAGTTTGACTTCTGTGTGAGTCTGGCCAATTTAAGGCCTGTCATTTGCAGTGCAGTTCTGAGCAGCTCTTAGCAGTGAAATTGCTGAAGCTGACATTGCTGGCCTGCATGAAACTCTGGGTTCTGAAAAATCGTCTTTTTTTCAATGTTCCTATGTAAGAAACTAAATTTTACCATGGCTTTATATTTCCTTTTCCCTGACAGATAAATACCTGGCTTTTCTGGGAATCAATATCCAGACCAAGGCAGATTTCTTTCCCTGCATGTGGTTCCTTTTCACACTTACAGCTTCCTCCCTCCCCTATTTTTCCCTCGTTTCCTCACAAATACTCCCCATGCCATTACTTTCATGATTGCAAGAGGACCTTTCACAGGGAAGGAATTCTGACATTCTCAGGTGTTTTTTCCTGAATCAAACTTTCCATGAATCTGAGTAATTTCTTCTTTTTTCCTCCTTTCTAAGAAAACAGACCAAGAAAATTCACCTTGGCCCTCCCACGAGAAGCGGCACATCCATATACACATAAATATACAGGAAAGAGAAAATGTTCTTTCAGAAATCTGACTCGCTTGAAATAACACAATTGAAACCATACTTAYCTGCCATAAAGATACTAATACATTTATTTATGTTTTATGAAATCTGAATTCAAATGTGATCTTTAAGCATGTGCCGGTTTAATAGACAGGTTTATAAGGCTGCAGTTTCTCGGGGGAAAATACAGACAGTAAAAAGGAACTTTGGAGTTAAAAAAATTATGGAAACATAGAACCATAGAAAGGTTTGAGTTGGAAGGAACTTTAAAGCCTGTCATATTCCACCCCCTGCCATGGGCAGGACCACCTTCCACTACCCCAGGTTGCTCCAAGTCCTGTCCAGCCTGGCCTTGGACTTCAGCTGACTTTATTCCTGACTTTCTCTCTWAGGAAAGTGCACAATAATCACCACTGATGTCACCACTACAGATTACAAGTCACCGCTGAWTTGTGTGATTGTTTTTCTCTGCTCTGCCTATGCCTTTGAGGACAGTACCTATAATTAGACAGCACAAGGAAAATGTGTGTTTTAAAAAAAAAAAAAAAAGTTGTTAAGGAGCTGATGCTGAAGCAAGTTCAAATATAAAAAGTAGATTTAAAATAACACTTTAATGAGTAGAAATCATGACAGGAGAATAAAGCATAAGAAAATATCCTTGGGRCATAAGTGAGATGATTAGAAATATCATTAAAGCTAAAGCATCTGTTTGAATCCTTTGTGAGACACCCAATTCACCCACATGCACACATAAATGAGGGCTCAGTTTACTAATGCTGCAGTTTGAACACTAAATATAACATGCTTTGCATTTAAAGAACATGCAGATTAAATATGAGCTGCCTGTAAGACAGGGGACCTGCAGTAATGATTCGCTGTGGGTTTAAAGATCTGCTGCAAACAGGCAGATGTCCAACTCCAGCAAATATTCATTAAGGAAAATTTCACATCAGGCATCAATTTTATACCACAAATGTAAAATAAAGAATATTTTTAAAAGGTTTGGAGGGAAAACAAAAGTCTATTAGCAAAGAGCAGCAGCAGGGTGGCAGATGCACTCCTGTCAGAACAGGCCAGGTCCAGCTGGGGGTCAGGGGAGGCTGGGACAGAGCCCTGGGATGCAGGAGATCTTCCTTCTCCTGGAGGAAATGGGGCTGCATGCTCAGCCCCACAAAGCAAAAAGAAACAAGCTGGAAATTCCACTTATATCTTGAACATGTAGATATTTAACACACATCCTTTTCCTCTCCTAGGTCCAGCAGAGTCCAGTTTCACCATTTTGGCAGGAGGGCACAGCTCTCCAACCTGAGCTGGTTGTCATTAATATCCCAAACAGCTCTGCCTCTTGCCATCAATGCTCTCCACTCACCTGGGATGCCTGCACAGACCCCAGCCCAATACACACCCAGCTCTTCTCTGATTATCAGCTCCTTCTTTATGGATTTTTAATGATTTCACTAACTTTAAATGGAACTTATAAGATCATTTCTGAATGAGATGCTTTTGTGGTTTTTTCTCAGTCTTTAGGCTCTTTACCCAGTCTTTAACGATAAAAGACTTCATCTTTTAAATGTATGTATAAATGTGTCTCGTCTTTAAAAATATATGTTGATCCTTAAGAGTTCCTGCACATGAGTGGCAAGTCTCAAAGCTGATGAAAGGACAGCTAAAATATTCCTCTTAGTAATGGTTAAACCTCTTTGCAGAGCAAAACCAAAATAGTTTAAGAATGCTTTACCCTGATTTTTGGATCTGCTGAAGGGCCTGTGTGGGTACCTAACTCTAATGAGATTTGATCACAATTCTGTAATCTACTTTCAAAAGGTCAGAAGAATAAAGATTCATCTCCCCTAATGGTTTAACACTTTTGTAAAGTATGTTTTGGAAACATGACAAGGAAATAAATATATTCTTGCATGTGAATTCCCAGCTTCAAGGATGGAGGGTGATGCTTACACAGGCCAAGGCTTTGGTTTCGTTTTTTTGATAATAAATACTTAGTTTGCAATGTTACAGGCCATGAAAGGGATCAATCTTTCTTACCCTGTTCTGAAGTAAGGCACATTAATAGTCAATTTACCTGGAGCCTTGCATACAGTTAGAAGATGGTTCTGTCTATGCTCTCTGTCACCAGCAGCTGCAGAATGTATTTCAGAACTCTATTCATGTTCCACTTATGCTCCGTAGCTGGTTCTACCCTGCYTTCATGATTGATCAGTGATTGATCATCAGTGATCTGTGTTTATTCAGCTGAGGTTTCTGGTATCAACCTGTGCTTGCCCCCTCAAGCCTCTGTTCTCCTCATTTTTCACTGAATTCTTTGGAATTCTCTGCTGCATCTACCGCGTTCCTTCAATAGCTGTTGAGATCTGGCGTGCCAAGAACATAAAGCCTTTTTAAAACAACCTAGCCGTGCATACATCCTTATCCTAGGCTCGTTAAATAGTTCTCTACACAAAGTAATAGGCCATTAAAATACACATTTATGTGTATAGCCATAAATGTGTGGTAACTGTGTGTTTTTAATGCCTATTAGTTACAGCAGTGCCATCAGTGTGCCACCAAAACTGCCTGACAGCAGCACAGCAAAATATTGGTTACTACTGGGAGCAGGTCAGGTGTCTTGCCTCGGTGTAATTCCTCACATCAGGTATGTTCTGCCCACTGTCCTGTCCCAGGAGGTTTGTTGATTATATTCTCTGCTACTTCAAAGACATGGCTTTGTGAGCTATGGAAATTTCCCACCTCCTTTCGTCCATTCTAGACTCAGATCCAGGTTGATGCCAGTCTTGTAACAAGAGAGAGCAAACAGCAGTTTCCCAGAAGTGTCATGATGGAAAAATCAAGAGGTCCAGGTTGTTTTTATTTGTTTTTTACAGTTTTGTGAAAGGTTACAGAGCTTTGCGCACACACACACCACAGGTGGCTTTGGGCTGGCTCCTAACTGCTGACAAAAACGCAATTCTTGCCTCTTCTACGAATAAAGAACTAAAATTTCCTCAACTACCGCATTTTCAGTTGTTAAAAACTGCCTTGAAAGAAATTAAATGAACAAAAGTAATCTTAGTGTTTATATAGGATGTATTAACAGATCTTCTGTGCAAGTGTCACTTCCAGGCACTCATGTAATAACTGTATGAAAATAAAAATAAACAGTGCTAATAAACYTTGCCATCAGGAATGCAGGCACTCTGATGCTTCTAGGCCAGAGTCCTGAAGGCTCTAATAATTATACTTAAATGTTCCCAGAGTATTTATGTGTGTTCCTCTTAAAAGGAACAGATTTTTGCCCTTAAGGCCCACTCAAGTCGCAATGATTTTAATTAGTGACACACATAGCTTAATTCAACTTACTCTACACACACTTTTAGGAATGTTTAAGTCAGTTAACAGCTCTCTGTGTTCAAGGAGCTGAAGGTGTATGGGAAGTGCTACAGATTTAATGAACAATTCTCTCCTCTCCAAGAGGGGACTCTGATTCCTGGGGACTCAGGCTCTGGGCAGACGTGATTAAAGGGCATCGACAGCTTTAGAGAAACCACAGGCTGGGCCAGCCTGGGGTGGAGGGCACTGAGCAGCTCTAATTGACTTGGGCAGGCACGGCGGGATTGGGCTCTTCAGTCAAGATTCCTGACTGAACCAAGTTTCTCTCAGGGGCTTGGATCTGTGCAGCACTTTTCTCATGGCCTTCTGCTGTCTTCCCCTCAGTTTTGAAAGTCCTGTGTGAGACCCAGGACCATGGAATTTTTAAAGAAGCTGTAATTCCACGTTGCAGTGTTTGCAGTGTGTGACACCAAGCTATTTGTTTGGGTTCCTTCTTGTCCTATTTTATCTTTCTTGACATTCAGCTGTAAAAACGAACATGAGCGATAAGACCCTGGGTGAGGATGGACAGCTGTGATCCCAAAAACATGACAGGATGAGTATGTCTGGGTGKTCTTAGACCATGTTGTAGTTTGAACTTCTCCTTCCCTACATTCCTTATTCTTGTGGCCTCTTCAGCTCAAGATTTGACAACACTTCAGAGTCTCTGATATAATTTGTTACATTTCAAAGACACATCATAATTTCCTTAAATTTATATAGACTTGCTTAATATACTTATATTAAACTGTAAGGGAACCTAGAAACGTTGCTCTGAAGATCTGTCTGCCTCTCCAAGCTGRTTTTGTTTACTGGGATATCATAGCACTGAAATATTTTTGGTTATCAAAGCCATATTTTCATCAGCAAGGCAATTGAAATAAATCTGAGGGCAGTATTTTGACTGTGTTCTCTAAATTCACTATTTACATTTCTGTTGGAATCTTTCCATTGCAGGTTGGGTGTTTTGTCATATAGATGATTACAGAGGTTGTACCTCTCATAATTATCCTTTGGTGTGCGAGATGTCCTGAGAGAAGAGCAAAGGCTCTTCTTTAATCTGGGTAGGTCACAAATCAGGTTTGTATTTGCAAGCCATATTTTAAGTTGGATTAGTTATCAGAGAGGGGGAGTGGGTATAAAAAAAAGGAGAAATGCTTTGAAGTGTTTGGTCCTGGTTGTCCTTAGACAGAGACGTGTCTTACTGTCACAGGGCTGATTAAAGCAGAGCTCAGCGCGCGTCGCTGCTGTCTCCGTGGGCCGTGTTAGACAGACCCCTTCAAAACAGGCACTCGATTGTCAGTGGTATGAACACCCTCCAAAGCTCAGCTTCCCGGGGCTGAAGGTTGACAAGCCAGGTTTTCTGGGTGTCTGACACACAGACCGTGGTATTAGGCAGGTGTGACAGGCTGAGACCCCAAATTCTCTGTGTGTGCACCAGCACTGGGGCACAGCAAAGCAGCGCCTCCAACAACTTCACTTTGAGGTCAGGTTCAAGAGGGGCTGGAATCAAATTCTTGGCGTTTTGATTTTAGGAGGGTTTAGTCTGGAGAAGAAAAGGCTCAGAGAGACATGATTGCTCTCTACAGCTTCCTGACAGGAGAGTGGGTCAGGCTCTCTTCCCAAGCAGGACAAGGAGAAACGGCCTCAGGTTGTGCCAGGGGAGGGGTGAGGTTGGATAGCAGGAAAAATTTCATCACTGAAAGAGTGGTCAAACCTTGCCCAGCAAGTGGTGGAGTTACCATTCTTGGGAGGGTTCAAAGGAGGAGTAAATGTGGCACTCCATGACCTGGTTCAATGGACATGGGGGTATTTGGTTGCAGGTTGGATTTGATCATCTCTGAGGTTTTTTCCAGCCGTAGTGGTCCTATGAATCTGCGGTTCTGTTTTGGCTTTGGGTCAGAACTAGAACAAGGATTGTGGATTTAGGGTTTGTCCCATTCAGCTGCACATTAAACTGAGACAGAAGTCTCTACACTGATACCTGAGGAGGTTTTTTTTTGTTTTTTAGTGGCATAAATGTTCTAGTTTTGACCTACATACCACACTCATATCAATTCTATCTCATTTTCTCTATAATTCTTATAGAATAATCTCAGGAGGATATAGGAGCAGGACATTTAAAAGAGTTTATGTACAATTATTACTTTTCTAATTAAAATAATGTACACGTGTACTGTTATTAATATGATAAAGCAAAATCCAAAAATACCCATTTAATCACTAGAATGTGACTCAAAAGACCTTTTCTGCATAATAATAACTGAATGAGATCTACAAAGGTCAGAAAWTAATCACACTCCTTTAAGAAAGAGGCATTTTAATTTTGGTAAAGAGGCAAATAATCCAAGAGAGGAATTTTGTTCCTGATAGCCATCAATATGAATAACATAAGAAATCAGGATTATTTGCAGCTATCTGTTCTTTATTGTGCTGTACATGTGCTTATTACTTATATGGCCCTGTGGATTAGGTATTTAGAGAAGGAAAAGCAAAGGTGAAAAAAAAGCATTTTACCCTGATAGGTGCTGCCTTTGAAGTCTTTATGAATTAATGRCATCAAAGCTAATCCCTGAAATGGCCTGGAGGATGGGTTTGTGAGTCCAGGATACACTACCTCTACAAGGAAAATAGTTCCATGGAAAATTACACCTCTTTTTTTAGTAATACAAATATTTTTGCAATCTTGGCAAGTCTTATTAAAGGAAACTGTTGATTTGAGAGATTTTATTTTAGGTGGATTCTCTACCTGGCAATTGTCCYACATATCCTGTATGAGTTCCACTGCTGTGATTCTAAACTTGGGAGCTTTCTCTTGGCGTACTCACTTTAAAACCTTCAGAATCTTTGAATTTTAAGAGAACCTCCTCTCAATGTTGTACTTTATACCTTAATACACACTTAATACACACAAAAATTTAAATAATTTTTATTTTAATATATAGAATTGCATTGARGTATAAATTAGCTGTTCATGAGATTAATGATAGGACAGAGGAACTACTTATACTTTGGTAGMAGTAATTCGGGAGAAATAAAAAGATTCTAGAGGGAATCTTAAAAGCCACTTTCATATTTCACAGACATACATGTGAAACCATTTAAAGGTAGTTTTAGCCTTAACATTTAACTCCATTAAAACAAAAGGTATGAGATGGMTTAATAAAGCCCAGATTAAGTGAAAGGTTTTGTTCTATGCTCAACAAAATGCTTTGGTGTGGCTGCATCAATTGTGAAGGTCTTTTTCCTGGTCCAGTTCCCAYGTTTCCGTAAATGGATATAATTTAACTATTCCCTTCATGTGTAATTCAGAATTTACAGCTTAAATGCTGTCTAAAACACTGCATAAAGGAATTGCATGTTCACATTTCACATAGTGTATTCTTTCAGCAGAACGTGTCATCCTTTGCATAAATATAGCTCTATCCACTGCCATAAATAATTGTAAGGTGCACCATCGCAATCTCTGTTATCCAATAAAGCCAAAGGCAGATATTTGATGCTATAATAATGGTCTAAAAATGACATAAATTGAATTTTAGTCCATTGTTATGGTGGCATATAATAGCAGAGTTCACCTACATGGATTCTCATTTGCTTAACTAAATCATGGTTTGTGTGGAATTTAGGCAGAAGCTGCTGCTGCTGTTGCACGTAGATATCATTGTGTCTGTGACTGTGCCACACTCTTGGGTAAGGCTTTCTGCTTTGTGCTTATTCATGGGGTCTGGAACAGTATTCAAAAATGAAATGTAAATATTTGTAACTGAAATGTAATGTAATTCTTTCCCCCTGGCCTGGCTTCTCCGTCACCGCTGTAAAAGGCAAACAGTCTTTCTACGAATCTTGTAATACCTCTTTGCCAGCTGCCTGGACAAACTCTAACTCTCTTTTCATGGCCAGCACACACTCAGTGGATGTAGGAGTATTTGGAGCAGAGTATTGCATATTTAAAGCACTTCTGTAAACCTGGCATTGGCTTTCTACAACCCCACAAATTTTAAATATACTGAACTTATCTGTCTTCCAACCAATAAAAATCAGATCCCAGCAATGAGTGAGAAGCAGAGGGAGCGCATCAGTGTTTGTGTTTCGTGATAAAATTTACCGTATTTACTAAAGCTGGCCTTCTCATTTGAATATGTAAAGAAAATAAAACAGAAAATAAAGCTATGACCACTGTGACAGCTGCTAGAAAAAAAATTGAAGACTCACCATCTTAAAATGGCATTTCCAGACAGCAGTGCCAATTAAAATTCTTTTCTCTACAGATCTGATGCCATGTCCATTTTTATCACTTGACTAAGAAGAAATTGGATCCATGGATAAGGTCAGATCTCTGGTTCGCAGCATTTTGATGTATGATCCCCTTTATGCGTGTGCAGCCAGAAATTTCTGTCCTGGATAAGTGCAAAGCAGAGCTGTGTTTGCCTCAGGGCACTGCCCATTCAAGAAATCATGATTGCAACAAATAAAGAAAGAAATGCAGTGCCCATGATGCCTCACTAATATAGTGTCACACAGCTGAAGGATTGGATAGAAAGTAAATATTTAGCATAAGCAAATAAGAAAACTTTAATATTGTTTTTTCTCAGCCAGGTAACTCTGGAGGCAAGGATATGATCGTAAGAAGTTTGTTCTTTCCTCCCCAAATTTTAACATTCCCTTTGAGCAACAGGAGGCTTTTACAGACTGGTTGCTTTCAACAGTTATCATAAGGATTGTTTGTTCAAGGAGCAGGCTCATGTTTGTGTTCAAGGGCAATAAGGAAAAAGGAATTAAATATATATATATTAGGGGAGAAATAAGAGTCTCTGCAGTGGTTTTACTGAAAGGAAAATTTGCAAGCGCACACAAAAGCGATAGTAAAGAAAGGAAAGATATTGACAAGAAAGGAAATGAAAATGAATTAAAAGTGTCAATATTTCCCTTAGGTAATTAAATAAGAGCATTCTCATGCCTGACCCATTTTGGGGGAGGGAGAGTGTGGTTCACTGCAGTGCTATAAACTACAGAAAGCCAAGTTTGCCTGCAGTTCCATGGATTCAGTGACAGACTGGGCTTGGGGCATGTGCTGACCTGTTCCAGGCTGCCTTCTGCAAGCTGTCAGCCAGAGCCTCAACAAGATCCAGACAAAAAAAAAAAAAAAAACAACCCACCAATTTTTTTAAATGTTTATCTTTTAATCTGGGTCAGGCCCAGGATCCAGTTACTACTGCTGATCCATAAACATCTAAAGGAGAAAATGGAGCGTTGGGGCCAGAATGAAGGACACATGAGGAGGCAGAAACTCATTAATGCCATTAAAAGCCAAATCCTTTGGCTCTCTGTATCAGATATGTAAAAAAGGCATCTTTTAGCAGGTACAGGCTTTAGTTCAAATGGGAATGAGGTGCTGAGTGTGTGGGGCACATCCTGCCCACAGTTTGCACTTCAGGTCTCAGCGGATTCCCGTCTATTTTGTTTACCCCTGGGTAGAACAGGGACGCTGGGACTAGGAGTACTCACAGATCAGTTTACTGATGCGCTCGAGTAATCCATGCAGACTGTAAGAAAACAATTTAAAAGCAAGATTGTTTGTGTTACACTGATGTAGATGAGGTTTATCTTCGTAATCCTAAAACCTGCGTGCCAGCCAATGTCTTTTTTCTTGTTTCTGTAAATTATGAAAAATGTTAACATCAGTCACTTTAGTTCCTGGAAAATCTTCTCAGGTTTGCAATTCTGTTGTGCAAATTAATAGCTCAGTTTACTAGAGAAAAATATTGCAAAYGTATTTTGGCATCATATAGAAGTAGACAACTTGTAAGGTAATATATTTTCTTCTAGCAAATACGTGTCAAATTAGCTGAACAGATTTTAACAAGTGTGTCCTCATTCCTTCAGCAACTGAGAATATACTTGCCACATTCTCAAAGCAAATTAGGCACTCAGCTCTCCTTAAAAACAGAAATAGGTTGTAAAAGTTATTCTGCTCTTCAAGATTTGAATGAATTTGAAAATCCCATTTAGTTCTTAAAAAAAAAAACAAACAAAACATTTTGCTTGCTGCTGTATGTGCTTACCCACCTGCTTTGTCTTGCAAGTTTTTCAAGATCAGACATTAATTTWCTTCCTGTGGTCTTTAAAACATTGGAACTTTTGTCACAAAAGACACTTCCTTGTATAAAGAACTGTTAATTACCTTGCTGTGTCAACACCTTAACCTCCTAYGCTAAGGCTGGCATAATTTAATGGTAAATCTACAGTTCAGTGGCACTCAGTTGGCTTTCAAGTAGGTGTTTAACTCTGCATTTGCAAAATGTCATTTTCCTTCCCTGCTCCTCATGGCAGAGCTAAATTACTCACACAGAGATGAGCACTTAAAAGATAAAAGAGGCTCTGCAGCAGCTTTAGAACATGTGAGACTTATTCTGACACAGACCCCCTGACCAGGGCAGGAGAGGAAAAGGGGAGCATCGTGCTTTGGGCAAGGTCGCTTTGTGCTCTTCCATCTATGAGCCACAAAGCCAGCAGCGCTCCAGGCTGGGATTTGTAGAAGGATGTGTAGAATGATGTCCAGCCACATTCAGGATTCAGGAAATGCTTGGGAAGACCAAGGTAACACCTGTCCCTTGACAAGCTGAGGAGGTGCATTCACAGTGAAAGAGGCACTGCTGACTGTCCTCTGTGCTAAGAATTAGAGAAGAATAGAAGAAGCTTTCTGATCTGTTTGTTGAAAATGTATCAAGTCAAAGGGAAAAATGCATGCAAAAGTCTTTTCATTATATTTTGGAAGTATAAACTAAGCTCAGGAAAAAAAAAATGCAGTTGTGGTTTCACTGAAGTTTGAGTTGCCCCTTTGCTCAGTTCATGCACAGCTCTGTGGGCTGAGATTTCCCGCCTCACGTTGACTCTGGAGATGTCAATACCAACCACGTCTCAAATGGGTGACAAAGACATTTTTAAAAAATATTCAAGGCATACTCACCCAGTCATCCCTGCACATTTTGGACCTCCTCCATTATATGGACAAATTCTAAATTTCCTGTTGAAAACACGGATAAGAAAAGGACACAAGAGTACAGTATTGTCAGTTTATGCCACATAAAGGTTAAAGTAGTAATATTTCTTCTTTTTACTTCATATTTCTTGAGAAACATCAACTCACAGGATTGCACACTTCAAAATAATTGGCCAGTGTGAGTTGACAGATCTGATCAGAGCAGAAGGGTCGTTACCAGATGCAATGAGCCTGATCTTCTGTCTGGAAACAAAGATTACAGAGGACTTGCAAGGACAAAGAAAAAGTAGCAACTTCCTCATCTCTGTGGATGTTTTCTGAAGTAAGAGATTAAAAAAAAAGGTAAGACACTGACTTTAAAACCAGCAAAGCTTCCCAGAGTCTGTCTCACTGAAGTTCATATACAATGGTTCTGTATTCATTTATTATTGTTGGGCAGGATCACAAAAACTTGTATTTTTGCTATGCAGTTGTGCTACCTCCCACGTCTGAATTACCTGGCAATTTAGTAGGGATGATTTTCTTCTCTCATCCATGATGATACTACAAAACAGTGACTTGTCATTCCTGGGAAAGTCATACCTGAACTGCACTTTATTCATGCATTCAGATTGACAGTGATTAATAATCATCCCACGTGGGGTAAACTTCATCCATACAATCCATTTTGTTTTCACTCGTGAGAGTATCGTGTGTTACTGTAAAACACTGAGGTCATGATGAATTCTGTACTCTGGTTTTCTCTTATCCCCAAGGCCTGTCACTGCGCTGCAAAAAAAAGTTTGATGGGTTTGAAACTATTCATTCTGAAAAAACCAAAGTTGCCTTTTGTTACACTGGTATCTCCTAAGTGTCTTACAAATGGATTCGGTGCGGATTCAAGGAGCTGGGCTCAAGTGGGTCCATATTTACATCTTCCCCTTTGTCTGTAAAACTTTTCCTCCACTTTCATCCACCTTCCCTAAAGGGTTTAACTGTCCCAGGAAGCATTTCCCCAGCCTGTGTTTGTGTTCATCACACAGAAACCTTGTGCTGGAGCAAAACTGAATACAGAGGCAAATAACAAATTAACTTTTGGGTTCAAACCCTTTGCAAAATCTGACTTGGAATAAATGACAACATTAAATGCAACGGTTTCTCTTTTTTTACCAAAACAAAATTATCCTCCTATTAGAAACAAATCACTCTAATTGGCCAGTCAGACTGCAGAGTAGGCTGCTCATTTTTTTCCTAATAAAATACTTACAAATCTATAATGATTTTTAATGTTTCTTCTGTTCTCACTGTATGCTCATAAAGTGTACAAATCATTAACTTAAATRTATTTTATTCAGTGCAGGAGTAATTTGCTTTACAGCTCATTTTAGGAATAATGCTTTAGGAAATAAAAATTACCCTAAAAGTAATCTTTATATATCAACACCCCTGAAATAAGGTATATCCACAGTTTAGATCTTGATAACAAAATTAAGACCTGATTGTTCTAATATAAGTTATCAAAACCAAAGCAATCTAATCTAATTCCATGAGCGTGGACAATAATTCCTGTCTTCCAATAACATGGGGTTTTTTTAATAGAAAAATTAATGTTTCATTGGATTTATGTACACAGAAGATGAAATAAATGTGGTTTAAAATGTGCACAGTTACACTGAATGAACAATTTAGGAGCAATCGATCTGTCACCCCCTTTAATCTTTAAAACAAGCATGCCATCTAATAGTGCTTTGTAAAATTACATTTGTCTATTAAACTGCTACATCAGAATATCTATGAGATAAACATGAGGATAAAAATGTACTGCTTCTGAATAACTAAATTACAATAATTTGTAAATAAATCAGGCAATTTTTGCTACACTCTAGAGTTTTTAAATACCTTAGGAAAGACGATAGAGGCAAAAGATTAGATATAAAAATAATATAGAGTGTAAATGTTGATATTGCAAGTTCAAAGGTACCTGTGACTTGTTTTGCCAGTACTTATGTATGGCCCTGATGGACAGATGTAGAATAAGTATGAAACCCAAAATTCATGTATATATTAATATCCTGTTCATAGTCCATTTTAAAAATAGGTGTATCTTGCCAGGTTCTACAATTCTGCCTCACAGGCCATTTGGAAATTATAATTAAATGACAACTCTCCTAATGTTCTCTAGCCAGCATTTTATGTAAATTCTGATTTTAGCATCATTTTCCTGAGTGTATTAAAAAATAAAAATCATGAGGGGATACTCGGTTGATGACCGTTTTTATTGCATCGTGTACCCCAAAATCAGAATAATTTGAATTAGATTGCACAAAGATTCAGGAAAGAAAAAATGTTTAAAGCTGCTCTTGTATGCTTGTGACCCAGCTGTGGCCAGTATCCACCCAGAGAACCAGCTTATTTCTTGATTTCTGCCACTGGTTTCATAGCTGYAAGGGCTTGAGAAAATGAGGCAGGACAAATTTTAAGTGTGTGCATAATTATTGTGCACTTAAACATGTGCTTAAGTACGTTCCTGGAGCTGGGCCCAGTGACCTCAGCTCTCCCATGAAAGTCAATGTAACACAAGCCATTTGTGTCTGATACTGCAGGATGTAACTTTTAACATCTCACTATTAGAAAAATTAAATTTTAACCTTGTCTTGCTAATTCCAACCATTACTGGGGCCATATTTATRCCCCAACTTAAAGTGCAGCTTATCGCTCTGATGCTTTAACCTTTGGACATCCTCTTGCTAACATTTTTTTAAACATCAAAATATTCTCCAGCTAATTATAACAGTGTGGATTTCACAAATGAAGAATTTGTCCCTTAAATTTTTCTCATTACAGAAAACCCAAAAATATCTAGCAAAACGTGACGGGGTGGATCTAAGGATTTTTATTTTTAATTTTTTTTTTTAACTAAATGGATCGACTTGCAAAAACAAAAGATGTAATGGCTGCAAATTCCTGGAAATGTGAAGGATGTTGACTGCACTCTGTATTACCCTGATGGAAAATGCTAGGAGTCAAAGTTTTCATTTATATGGCTGCTTAATAGCTTTGGCAATTTTTATTGTGCAACAGTTATGTTTTTAATTGCTAGATGCATCCTGAGCAGTGCTAGGCAATAAAAAATAGGAAGATGTGCTTTTATCAAGCATGACTCACTTAATAACCTTGAATTTAATATGGATTTGTCCAGCCCTTATATTTATCTCTTATGGTAACTTTCACTAGATACCAATAAGTTCCTAGGTAGTAATAAGTTACTAGATATTAATGAGTTATTAGATACTGATGAGTTAGGCTTTATACACTTTGCTTCCTGATTCTTTGAAGGCTCAAGCAGAAATTTGCAGAGTTGTTGATATTTATAAGTTCAGTTTACAGAGCTTTAACATCCAGAACTCTCTTTGTTAGAAAACTCCCTGTGCCTGGCACAGATGTTTGCAGTGGTTTTTGGTGAGAGAATCTTGAGCTGTACTCCTTGGCCAGATTACACACGAGACATACCATGGAAATGCCAGATTTCTGCAGAAAATATTTGCATAATATGCTAAAGTGACGTCACATCAAATCGCTCTTTGAAAACACAGGAAATGCATAAATTTCTGTCCAGAGCACAGGTATTTAATTCCCCTTTGATCTTACTGGAGCATCCCTCTACCTTCACTATTTTTCTCTGGAAATCCTGTCTTAAAACCTCCTTTTCCTTCTGCCTGGCACTCTTTCTGAAGGGGTTGTGAGGCTCCACATGAGGACAGCTGCGAGTAGAAAACCAGCTTTCTACTTGCTGGTTTATTTTCTTTGCATTCTTTTCCCTTGCTTTGCATTATTTTCTGCTAGAGCATAAAGAATCTTTGGTTCCTCACCTTGAAACAGTCCTGAGAATGGAATTTTGATCACTTCAAGAGGTTTCTTCTCACTACCCTTCGACTCACACGATTAAATCACAGGATATAAAGCATTTACAAGAGAACATACTAGAAACCGACACGTTTAATCAGCAGCTATGGAAATGCAGAACGTAATTTTAATTGCTTCTGCTGATCACTGGCACTGAATGACAGAGAAAAGCTGTCCACCAGCAGTCTGTCTGTCCAGCAAGCAGGGAAGAGGGCAGCCYTCACCTGCACAGCGATGATAAACACTCACCCTTTGGGCGCCTCGTGAGGTGCTGCAGAAGCATTTCCCTCTGATCTACAAGAGAAAGYGGAGGAAATGTGAGACTGAGGCTGCTGGAGCAAATTAGATGTCAAATCTTTTGACACCAACACCTCTCGACAGCTGGAGAAAAGCCTCTGCACGGAGGTGACACCTGAGAACTGATCTGTGGGTGCAGGGGGGCTCACAGAGACCCCATTGCTTTGTGTCTGCAGACTGCAGCCCCCCTGCTCCAGGTGTCAGCACCTGGCTCACAGCAAGCCCTGATGCTTTAGCAGGAGTCAGTCCTCATCAGGCAAGTCCATTAATCACATTTCAGGAGGCCAATTTCCTACAGCCACTCTCCATTTCTTCCAGGGATTCGAGACAGATTTAATTTTTCCCCTGAATGCATTAACCTGAAGGAGCAGCCTACTTAATTAAAACAGATATTGTTTCATTTTCTTTAAATATGCAAATGTCTTTATTAGACTAAGTGTCATGTGCTGTACTTTCCTGCTTAATTAATCTCAACCTCATCTTGATTTGCCTCCATGGGAATAAAACTCCCCTCTTTATTTTTGGTGAGTTACCTCCATACATTCCCCACAACAGGTTTGCTATCACGAGTAATCTCTTTTCCCACGTGGAACAGATCACCCGTGTTTCACTAAATGTTCTTTGTGTAAGCATCTGGGGCAGTACCACGAATATGTATTTAGGTCACGTTGGGGTTTTAGGTTGAAATTTGGGGTTACAGAGAATTTGGGGAAATCCCTCACGTGTGGCACAGGGTTGAGCAGCACCGCTGACCTCAGGGCTGTCTGTAGGTCTGCACCTAATGAGGGATGGAGGTTTTCATCTTTGCCATTAATTTAGCTCCCACCTAAGGAAGGATGGGAACTAAGTCCTAATTTTCTAGTTTTTGGAAATACCTCTGATGTATAAAAATAGTAAAATAGCAGAATAGGATTCCCAAAGGAAGAAAAGCAAATCCAAAAGATAACTATATGACTTGTTTTGTTTAAATTTTTCTGTTACAGGGGTAATATTTCACTATGAAGATTTAAGTATTTGYAAAGCTTCTACAAGATAAATTTAATTACATATCTAACAATGAATCAAAACTTTAGATTGAAATAAATTGCTTCAATATCTTCCTGTAGCTACATGAAATTTATATCAATAACCAGAACTAGTTTATTTTGACCTTATTTTTCAATTTAATTTCGTTGAAATTCCAATTAAACGGATCTAAACCATATCTAAACCACATACTGTCACGTCCTGCTTTATTGGTATCCAATCTGTGCAAATACTTTCATACACTCAGTATTGTGAATTTGTCAGAGATCAGTCACGTGGCAGACAGTAATTTGTTAGGTTTAAAATTAATTGGACAAACAAATCAATGAGTTCCTAACAGTGGTTATTGGGCTTTTTTACTTGACTTACTTAGTTGTCTCTCCCTCAGAATTACTCTGCATATTAAATTACTAATTAATACAGCAGTACTYTAGCTTAGTTTGTATTTCTGGTGCACTTCTCAGCCAGTTTCCCAAAAGGTAATTTCTCTGTCTGTTTTTTTTAGGAGTAGTGCTTTGTCTTCTTTGTGGCATTTTCACAGTATCTACCTATTTTCTCAGCACAGCAGGCAGTACAAACCTACAGTTCAGTGCAAGAGATCAATTTCTGTATGCACATGGAATTTTCTAATAGATTAAAAATTCTTGAATYTGATTCCATCGCATTTCCTCATCATTTCAGAGAATCCCGAAGAGAACACACAGGCCAGTTCGAGACCATTAATTTGTTTAGATTTGAAGTTAATTAGTTTAGATTTGAAGCGGTCTCTCAGYAAGCTGTCCCATGCCCAGAGTCACCCAAGGGGCTGTCCTGCCCCAGTGACCAGAACTGTCCCTCTGAGCTACACCGGATCTCAGAGTCACAGCTGATCTCCCTTTCGTTGCCATTTCCCCAAACCTCTTAGGAGCCCCCTGTACCTGGGCAGGTTCTGCAGAGGGGAGCAGTTTATACYCTCAAACCTTTTCTGGCACAAATCCCTGCCGAGTGTCCCATCGCCCCGAGGAAATTCTACACTTGCTTGAAAGAGAAAATGTTAACCACCTTCTTTATGAGCAGCAGCTTGTAAATCAAGTTCTTGCTACTCTTGAAATGGTAAAGTTATTCTGCATAAACTGACTGTAAATTCTTTCAATRTAGATTAATAGGGTCATTTCATTTTACAATGCACAAGTACTTTGAACTGTGAAAAATTCCAAAGCCTTGTCTCAGGAGGAGACTTCAGCCTACCGGGATAAATTATTCCTAGTTCAACAAACTTTCCAAGAGCTGCAAAAATAATGTATTAATTTTTGTCGCTGTTAATTGAAATCTCTGTGAAAATATTGCACGAATATTCCATTGTCTTGCTGCAGTAACTGTGGGATGAATCCTCTCCCTCAGGAAGCCCCTGAGAAAGGCACAGCTGCAGCACCCCTCCAGCTCATGGAGTCTGAGATGTCTAAGTGTGTGGAAAACAACAGGAGATCCTCCCACTATCATTGTTGTGCTTCTGTGGGTAAGGAAAGGGTGTCTGGATCTAGTTCTCAGTGTAACCATTCTCATGTTGCTTGCTGTGTAAATTATCCATTCTGGAAGTGTCCTTTGACAAAGGAGAGAAGGAATCAACAGCAGTGAGTTTCCCTACAAAACCCTAAAATCTGCCCATGCTCTTTTCTGACAATTTTTTGATCTCCCAGTGAAGCAAAAAGCCAAATAACTTCAAATAATTGATATAAATAATTGTAGTGATGGTGGTAAAAAGTTCTATCTTCAGGAAATACAAAAATAGAAATGACGCTTTTATATCTGCAGAAAAGTGAAAGTTATTTATCGTATTTAGGGTTGTGTATGATGGAATGGGAGAGACCAAACAAAGTGGAAGATTGCTTCTTACTTTCTGTAAGTAACAAATAAACAGTGGAAGTAAATGTTAGAAGAAATAGAAGTAAATAAGCACTGTTGAAAAGAGCACAGACTTCGGTAAGAGCCTGTGACCTCTGACAGTCCCTAGGCTGGGCAGCATCATCCTATTAGAGGATTTGGGCTCAAACCATACATTACAGCAGGACTGGAAGCAGAAGCCAAGGAAGTTTCAGTCCCATTTATTTTAATCTCCATTGTAAAGGGATTTATACTAATGGAACACAATTACATTAGCCCACGAGATTTTAGAAGAGAACTGATATATAATTCCATTCTATATCATTTGTAGTTGTCTAACTAATTAGCAATTATAAATAATTCCCTTTGGATTAATTGCTTAGATAGCATTCAGAATATAAATCTTTCCACATAACATTTATATTATTCAGAGTGAAAAACCTAGTTTGATTTTATCCTTGGTTGACTTTGAACCCCGGTCACTGAACCAAAGCAGTATAAATCATCTATTCCTATCCAACTTTTACTCCAGGCTTATGTCATTTATACAAAGCATTCTGTATTCTTTTGATTCAGACTTGATCTTAATCCTAATTACCTAGGAGTAATTTTTGGTAAAAATACAAAGTATTGCTTCCAAATAGATAAATGACATTTGTTTCTGACACTGAAATATCAGAGATCTTAAATGCTCTATGAAAATACACTAAACTTAGGTTTATGAAGAGCTTTTCTAGGCATAAGACTCTTCTGAATACCCTGTGTGGCTCTCTCTTAACTCTCCGTTTGGATTGTTTAAATTAGATTTCATTAAATCCAAGTCCTAATTTTCGTAACAAAATCCTTCAGGAGGACAATACATCATCTATGCAGCCAAACAGGAGCTTCAGGAGATCATATAGGTGATACCTTGTCACTATTTGGGAAATAAAGGAAATGAATTATAGTCCATTTGCTCTTTAGTAACAAGCCTCCAACTGTGGAAAGCTGCTGCCAAGACCTTTCTTTATAAAAAGTCAAAAAAAATTCAGAAGGCAGTTTAGCAAAGGACTTGGACAGAAACTGAAATGTGCTGTTCTTTAACTTTTAAGTTCTTTTCTAACTTTAACTCCTCCACAGGGGTGCTAAAGCCTGGCCTGCCTTGGCATGGGAAATGTTGGGCGCACTCAGCTGGAGAAACCCCAACCCCTGAAAGGGAATTAAGGTCAGGTGAGGAGGGACYAGGGACACCCCTGGGGTGACAGTGCTGCACCCATCCTCACCCTCACTTTTAGATCACTGCCCCTCTCTTAAGCTTCACTGGTGTGGAAGCACCACTGCAGCTGCAGGGAAGAGTAAAGAAGGCAAACCCAGCACAAACTAAAAGTCCAAGTAACCCTGTTGCAAGGGCAAAATGCATAAAACGAGCAGCAAAGAAGCAGCAAGAGGCCACAGAGACAAGTGGTTTCCAAGGTGTTTTTGCATTCCTTATTTTCTGACTTGGTTTTCTAAGCTGCCCCCGACCCACGTGATTGCATGAAACACATCACATACAAATAATTGCAGGGCTTTTGGAGGGTCCTTTTCCCAATTCCATCAGAAATCCTGATGGAGCTCCTCAGACTTTAGCAGCCATCAGCTGTCAGGAAGGGGAGTAGATATGGGGCACTCTCAAGTGCTGGCACACTTCAGTCTTCCCTCTGTTTCCTGGCTGTCTGGTTGTTTATGAGTTCTAAGGAAAAAAAGAACAAATATTGCTGAAACAAATGCAACTGCAGTGGTGTATTTCACATGTGAAATGAGGGGTTTGTGGCTCAATAATAAAATACCATGGAAGTGGTGGAGGAAAATATGCATCATAACTGCTACAGAGATTAACAATGTCTGCAAATTGCCTCAAAGAACGCTCGTGTTTGTTTTCCAAACAGTTGCATTGAGGAAAATACATAACCCAATTAAGATGAAAGAGATAACAATCTTGGTGAATTGTTATTGTAGAAAATAAAGAATATTGCAGTAATGGAACTTAATTTTATCATTATATGTATTTAAATTGCCTTTTATATACAACCATATATTTATTTGAAATAGATTTAAATGCAAACATAAACATGTTGTAACAGTTTCCAAAGCTTTAAAATCAGAAAGAAAATAATGTTAACGAAATATTCCATTCCTTTTATTGTTAGGAAAATCTGAAAATGATCTATCATTTCCATGTTACAGTTCCTGTTGCCTCCTAACTCAGTCCTTTATAGCCCAAATGCATTATTGGCATAGGACAAGACCCTGGGGGGAAAGGAAAATGCCATTCCTGGAATGGGGAGGGCAAGGAGTGTGTGTATGTAATGTGTAGACACAGATTTTTTTTTTTATTTGAGGATAATCCAAGTGTATTTCCAGGTCAGCACTAGGATGGAAACAGACGGGATCTCAAAAGGATGGTGAATATGACCCTCCATATTTTTAATTGTTATTTGGTTTTGCTCTGTTTTAGACGATGCCCAGTTTCATTTTGTTTTCTTGTAGTTGTTTCTTGTTTCCCAGTTGGTCCCAGTCTCCAGGCCACTGGAGCCTGCCAGTTAATATGAGTCCCTGAAGAGTAAAAGAGTTTAAATATGGTGACTGCAAACTTGGCAGAAAAAGCACCGGGAGCACCGGGGAGAAGTGCTGGCTACACCCAGTGTGAATCCAAAGCACCTCACCATGGGCACGTGTTTCTTTTAAATGATGTTGAAAACAGTCTGACACGTGGAGAGCAGGATCCAGAGCTAATGTCAGGTGGTTTGTCTGGAAAATGAAGCTGCCAAAACCCACAGCACCAAGGAAAGGAGCTAAACCTGCCTCCAGGCACGTGGTGAGTGAAGAATGAAGGATCTGAATCCAGCTGTCAGAAACTGCTTTCCTAAAATAATCACTGTTCAAGGAGTCTGTGTCTAAGTTCTGAGACTTTACCATAAACCAGTTTTCAATTTTATTTTTTGTTTTTAAATGACTGCAAGACATTTTCAGTTTCCTTCAAGTATTGTTTTTTGAATAAGAGCATCTTAGGGTTTTTTAAAAGCTCTCTTTAGCTGACTGAGGTTGAAGCTATGATTTATGAAGAAATCAGTGTGAGGCTGCAATTTATATAGAAATTGTTAAATCTAATTTACCTCCCGTGATTATATGCAAAAGTAATGCAGTGCATGTATATTAAATACACACATATTTATATATGCACATATATATGAGCTATCTCTTGTTTTCCTGAAGAGCACAGGTGAACCAACATTAAACTTGCAAAATGCAATTACTCTGTGCTCCAGAAAATGACTAGCTACTCAATCTTTTTCATTTTTTATATATTGCCATTCTTCGGTGTTTTGGGACAATGCAGTCAAATTATTTTTGCTGTTTACTGCATGAAAACTCTATTGTGCTAAGAATGTGTAACTGCCTCTGTATATGATATATTGACAGGTTGCCTTTTAATTTTCAAATGTTATTTTTCATAAAACATTAACTGTTTTTCTCTACTCAAAACACCTACTTTCCCCCAAGGCATATTTTCCAATAACTGCTGACAGCTATCAATATTTCCGAGTATTAGAGATATTTCTGGACAAGGTCTTTTGGAATGTGAGATATCAGTCAATTTTTTTATCTACTTATTTTCAAAGTATGCCTTTTCTTAACAAAAGCTGTGTTGACTCATTAAAGATATCTTATTTATTCAGGTGTCTGTTAATAAATGGAGGTTTATTACAAATTCTGCCAGTTTGGGTGATAAGGAAGCCGAGCTTATTTGCTGTAATTTTTCATATCTCTGCCACAGTTGTCTTTGAGGAAAATTGGTGTCATATTTGCCCCGGCACTGAAATATCTTTGTCTGTTATTGAGACAGTTTTGAGTTGAATTGCAGTGAATAATTCAACTGTTTCATGCTTGAATTCTTTTAGAACTCCTGTGTAAAATACTATCCAGAGTTGGAGCTTACCCTTCAAAATTCCCCTGAATTTGCTCTACAACATGTTTTACCAGGACTTGAATTTATGATGGATCTTCATTGTGTTCCCTGTTTCCATTTACCAAGCCAGAGTTTTTCTTTTCCATGTTCTTCACTTAGGGATGAATTCAGGTTTTTGAAGGATACTCTAATTTATTCATTGTCCCTTTCTGATTTCTTTAACCCTAATGGAAATTATATTTTTTAGTTGTTTTGTGTGGAGGTGACTGTCTTACTTTATTGGAGGTACTGGAGTGATTTGGAGGTTCCTCCTTCAATTTCCTCACAGTCAATGTGAGTTTCTTTTAGAATTCATGTGACTATGGCTTACTCCAGACAATGTTCTTAAACAGCCTCAAGATAATTCAAATAAGTGATTTTAAATAACTAAAATAACCTAGCAGAGTATTTTTGTCAGCCTTGCACTCAGTTTTGACTTGCAGAAAGCTTTAGATTTGAATGCAGGTGCTGGCATTGAGAGCTCTCTGTCATAAGGAATTCTCAAGCTAAAAGACATCACAAAATTAAAGTTTTCTTTTGAGCTTACGTGACTTAAGTACTTAAATTTGAGAGGTGCATTTTCCATTAAAAGTTATGTTTTAGTAGTAACCTAATATTCGCACAATATTCCATAGAATAAATATTCTTCATAAATATCGGTAATAAGCCTTCTAGAAATATTACATAAGTAAAAAACCACTAATTAGTATTGTTAGGAATGCAGACTCAGATGGATGTTTGTTATTTGCCTCTGACTGAACAGCCACAAGTCCATTTCAGTCCTGGTCTGTAGTTCCCAAATGAGTTTTCTTCCATCTATTTAGTGATTCTGACAATTATGGTCTGACCAAGCCTTTCTGGGGGTGTTTTTTCTTTATTTAGTGGGGCACTGTGTGAGTGTTGTGGAGAGGGACTCCATGGAATTGGTGAAACAAAGACCTGATACACCTTTGTTTTGCTTTATGTTCCTGTAGTTTTTTTAGTAATACGAATAAAATCCTCATAATTATTGAGTAATTAAAATAACACTTTGATAGGAAAGAGTAACTCTATGGTTTACCCAGATAAATAATGGACAGGTGTTGGTGAACTGTGGTTGCTTGAGATGGAACATTTCACCAACTCTCTTCTACTTGATTAGCTGTCACTCTGAAACACAAAATAGAATTTATTTTATCTGATATAATGCAAGATATTAGCACCTTTTCTGTAATTAACTACAAGACAATTATAATTAGGGAGAAAAACAGGGTACAAGAAGTAGGAAGTATGTCTGGTTATTCCAGCATTAAAACATGATAAAAATAAAATTTGCATCAAGCTTAGCTACCACTAAAAAAAGCTCAAAGAGAGAGTTTATCCACTATTTTCCTAGATCAATAGCCTTCTTCGTAGTCATATAACAGCAGCTGTTTCATAGGAATATTCTCATCAGCATTCTGACAGCAGTAATTTAAAAAAAAAAATGCTTGAATTAATATTTCTTGGTTGCTCATCAGAAAAATGGCACGTTTGGTGTGTCTGTGATACGATGTCTGTATAAGCAGAACGTGAGATGTGGAGCAGCATAATTTGAAGTAGAATCTTCAAGAGGAAAATCCTGGAAGATGCCTTTCAACAGCAGTTTGGGAGAACTGATCAGAGGTACAGGGTGGCAGTGCACTCTTTGGGGAATGCACCAGGCTGAGGCAAAAGTAGAGAACAAAGTCTTCGCTTCATAATTCCTTGGTCAAATCCTCAGGAGCAGATGATTCCTAATCCTCTGTACCTGTGGGATTGGATGTTAAATTTGGAAAGCTTGTGCATCAGCATCCTACAATGAGCACACTTTCCATTGGCTTTGGTGCTGTTTGCATTGCAGATGAGGTTAACATTTGACAAGAATGTGCGTAAGAATGAACTGCTGTGATGGCAGTCTTAGGATTCCCCTCTTTGCATAACGAGTGTTTCTGAAATTAAAACATCTATTTCGTCCTACTTCAGAAAATAAACTTATTTTTAGGAGTAGTTATTACTGCCCAAAAGGAAAATACCGATTTTGTGAGATAACTTGAAGGGAATATTATTCCTGTATGAAGCTCTATCTTTTGGTGATGGGTCACATTGTCATTTTATCTCCAAATCCTGCGTTCTGACAGGTCACAGTTCTCGGTATTTGCTGCTAAACACTGGTTCAGTATGTATATAACCTACTCTGTCACCTCAGGTGTATACTTAAAAAAAGAAAATCATAGAATTCTCGTGATGAAGCATTTGCAGTTTTGTGTTTTCACTGGTTTCCGTCATGATTCCTTGTTTTCAGGAGAAGGATAATTTTCAAACCTATCAGCTCTTGGAACTTTAATTTAAAAACATTAATTCAAGTCATCTATGATGTCTGCTACTTCTACATTCATTTAATAGAGCTTTTAGCTGTATCGCTGTACTGCTGGTTTCCTTTTTTTAAGTACTTAGAATGTATTATTGCATTAATGCTCTTCATGGAACATTGCAAAACACTCAAATTATTTTGCTAATGCTAAGCAAGGGTTGCTGCATTATTAAACACCAGAGGCTTGGCAAGTTACTATAAACGTGAGTTTAAAGCACATTCTTCAGGTGCTTGAATGTTTATGTATCATGACAATAACACAGACATTTATAGTAATGAAGCATTGCCAGCAGAGCGTATTATAAGTTCAGATATTAGTGTAGTTCAAAGTCGTATTTAGTTTCAGCTTTATTCCAATTTCTGATACATAATTTCATCCCTAAATGAGCTTAATTAAATGTGTGAACCACAGAAAGTTGTACGTGTTTTTGCAAAGCAAAGCATTGCTCAAGTTGACTCTGCAAATGCTTCATTTTTGGCCTGCAGTTCAGAACCACTGAAAAGCTCCACAGTTTTTTCTCAGGCATTCTGTCTTTCCTCTGATCCTTTGTGTCTTTATCTTTACACATAAGGAAAATCAACTCCATATTTTCCTCAGCTGCTTTTTCTAAAATTCTTATTCCCCATTCTTCTCCTCTCCTCCAGTTTCCTTCCAGCAGCCAATACATTTTTCAAGATCTGTTTTTCAGGCCTGTGTGGGGTATTCTGGATCCGACAGCGGTGTTTTGTTTACCAGAGTAATTTACCTCTTGCGTCCTAAATCCAGAATCATTCTGGGACAGCATATCCCACAAAATTTTCCCTTTATTCTGCTGTCACAGCATTGACTCCCATTTCTTTGTGATGAATTCATGAGTAAAAGCTCCCAGTGCTGTTCTCCCACACAGATAATGACTCCCCATTTCATATTTTCATTACCCCTTAGAAATAATTAAACAACAGTATTTGGCAATGCTAAAAATGTCATGCAGGGAAATGGAGAACACCATAAAAGATAATGGTTTTAGCAACAGCAACAAAAGGAAATGTCAATAAATAGTGTAGCCATGCTGGTTTTCACCTTTAATCGGGTCAGGGGCTTTCAGCACAACCTTTTAGACAGGTGTGCTCTTAAAAAAGATGTTTCGTAGCATTTTATAGGGTCAAAAATTTGATGATTTGATGCCATAGAAGTTAATATAAATGTTAATAAAATTCTTAATTAGATTAACACATAATACATACGTTATTTTAAAGATTTTTTTTTCTCTTTAGAGGTGGCATTGCATTTTTAAGTAGCAGTATTTAGACAAAACACTATTGTCTAACGTTCTCTTTATAATCCTACATTACATAACTTCTGTTGTGTTCAAAAGAGAGCATTAATCATGGAATATATTCTAAAGCTGTAATTAGCTGCACAAAGACTCCTGGTTACCATCTCTTTGGGACGTCTCTCGTCCCAAAATTTTGATGTTTCACTGTTAGCCAGAATAGAAGATCCTCTACAGAACATCTGTACTGCACAGGGAAATGGGTAATAATTAGATGTCAAACAGGACTGGTAAAGGGAAAAGCTGATGTCAATCAGTGGTTGGATCTAGTTGAAGGGAAAGAAAACCCACATAAAAATAATTATATAAAGTCAAAAAGTGATAAAATTTGGATTTTATAATGTAAGAAATCTTTAACCACCCTGCAAGAACTCTTGAACCAATCTGTCATGGTTTAAGAAACCGTGCATGGCCACCTTTTAAAAAAAAATAGCCATAACTCTAGAGGGAACACAGCTGGAAAAGAGCCAAGAAGAAAATAAATTTGGAAATTAAGGGCACAGTTTTCCAGGTTTTCTGCATGCACAATACTCCAGGAATGGATCCCAGTGTACTGCAAAAATTCCAGAGGTTCAGCAGCAGGATGTGATTCGGCAGAGAACACCTATTCCTCTGCAGGTGGAGCCTGCAGTTAAAACAACCAGCTGCTAATGAAAAATAATAAAAAATATGGTTCCTGACAGTATTAGGTCACTAAATTAGGTTTCCAAATAATCAGCCATTACAGTTTCATGCGATAATTACAAACGATGCAGTAATTAATAATACTCTGCAGCAAAGGGGTCGCTGGCTCGTATAACCCATGCTGTGCTTTGTAGGAAGTTCAATGATGGCAAGTTTCAGTTAAAAGCTCATCAAAATATCATCTTGTGACCACAGAGTGCTGTGGCTGCCCTGCATCGATCACTGGGTGTGTGTGGAGCCGTGAAAGAGGCAGAGGAGGAGTGGCAGAGGCACTTTTCCAGGGTGCAGATGGCGTTATGTATGGAACAGGGACAAAGCCAGGACAGTGCTGGAGCAGGGCTGAAGGCACCGCAGAGCAGCACCTGAGAGTGTCTCACACGAGCAGGTGAGGCCAAAGTCTACATGGAAACTTGGAAAAAACACTGCTGATCCAGCCAGATGAGAGTGAGATAAAAATGAGGTGCAGGAAATAAAGGACAAATGTCACTTATAGAGGTGGTGTCACGCACATCCACCCACACAAGCGAAAACCTCTTTGAAAAATCGCTGTATTTGAGTATCATCAAGCAGGCCACAGACAAATCAAGGCTCTGTTAATGTCTTCCTTTACCACAGTATGCAGGGCAAAACAAAATAATTTGATAGGATAAAAAGAGCAAAATATGRTTTACATGAAATCTAATGAGAAGTATCCAGCTTAGAGAAAGTGAGAGMGAGGGAAAGAAAGGAGGATTTTAACTGTAGGCACTTCCTCAGCTGATGGGCTGCAGGATCCCTCTGAAAAGTTCTCTTGGTTACAAATTAAGTTAATTTGCAAAAGCATTGCCCTGACCCTGTTACTTGGTATGTAATATTGAGGAGTTGGGTGGTAAAAAAAACCCAGAAGTATCAGCTTTTCTCAATCTGTGGTCTTTACCCAAATCCAGCAGTTTCTGCTGGTGCACCTAATGTTTAACTCCTCGCATTTACTGTAGTTCTACGACAGGACCACAAAAAGCATCCATTGCCTCATCAGTGTGCTTTGCTCATGGAAAMAAAAGAATTGGGTTGCTCTCAATTGTTGTGGAGCTGAGCTAACATTTTTTTCCTTCCTCCTTGTTTTGATGTTACGCTGCTTGAAGTCCATTGTTGTCCRTTCTGTATATTAATGCTGCATGCACAGGCAATGAAAGTACAAAGCGAATTCTGCAGAGCKAGTTGGAAAACCCATGGGCTAAGTTATGATAAAAAAAGGCTCGGGTGTTTCCCTCCATTCCTGATTTTTATTTGTTCAATTACTTGGCTACAGCTAGATTGGCATATTCCTTTAAAAACAGAATTTCCACTGTGTATTTCTAAAGAAACATTGACTCCCAAACAGGTCAGCTGTGAATACTAAAGAACAGGTTAAAATAATGAAAGTCTAGGAACAGGCTAAAAACCCCTTTCATGTAAAAGCCATCACATTCTTAATTAATTTCAGGATATTCAAAGATTAGATGCTATATCTCCAGTAAGAAAGCAGACCTGTACAGACTCAGGATATTAAAATGAATTTAATCTCCACAATATTTTTATATAAACAAGAATATCACGTCAGAGCTTCCTGAAAAACATCCTGTCGTGGGTGTATATATTGAGACTTCCAATTTGAAAATAGAAGGTGTGATAAAAGGCAGAGTAACAGGGTGCCTGGGGATTGGAGTCCCTCTGATAGCCAACAACACCAAAGGAGGGGCATGGTCTGAAATTTCTGGTACAGTCCTTAAATTTGGTAATTCACTAAGCCTGTATTGTGATAAACTATCTCTGAATTAATCAGAAGTCACTGAACACTAACAGAAGTGATTCCATTTCATGAAAAAGAGCTCATTAACATGTTGGCTTCTGATCTTTTGACAGCTCAGCTGTTGATGTGAAGGGTGGGGGAGTTGTTTTTTATTTGGTTTATTATGTTTCTCTTTTATCAAACAGCTAATCACAATCAAGGGCTCTTGATGTTTCTTAAAGTGTCTTTCACTTTGAAATTTGAGCCAGGAATTTTCCTAACTTGCCTGTGATATAAAAGGTCCTGTGTCCGATTACCTGGAATGTCGCATCCCTCAGGTATTAGAAACAAGAGTGGCAGAGGACAGACTTGAAGTTTATTTTTGGAATAGAAAGCTACAAAAATGCAAGTGCATAGATGCCAAATTTGCCTCCAATGATGAAAGATACTACAGTGAATCCACACTTAAAAGTCACCCAGCATAAAGTCTTAGTGGCTGAATAATGGAAATTTTCTGTCCATAATACTGTGAGATGTGCAGATGGTTGAAAAATGATATGTGATCTCATGCAGTGCCTGCTGAGTTAACAAGAGAATTTCATTCAAGAAAAATAGTACATTTTAGTTCCACCATATGTGTGATTATGTTTTCTTCATACCCATGGAGAATCCCTGATGTTAGAAAACAAACTATGATAGCCCATTAACATGTCCTCCTTTAAATAATTTATTTAAACACAAGAAGCTTACATTTTTGTAAAAATAACTTGCACAACAAAGATAACAGCTGCAGTTGAATATTCTTGGTTGGGTTTTTTCCACAGAATTGTGAGCAGAAAAAGAGAAAATGTGCTACTCACTGCTCACCTACAAACAGCCTTTGGGTCCATACACGGCTCCTGATTAAACAAAATGTTGTCAGAATAAGAAATATAAGGCAGAAACAGTCATTCCTTGTCTTCCTCCCGGAGTCCCTCACCAGACAAACCACTGCTCCTACCTTTGGTTAAGATTCCTGTTTACCAGAACCAAATTTCAATTCTTACATTGAGAGTAGTTCCTATTATATATTACCCGCAGTGTTCCACAACTTGGATTTAATCATATAAAACTTTATTGATAGTTGTACGAAAAATTTCATTAGTATCTATTACRATAATGGATATGGTACCCCTTAAAATTACAGAAGTCTGATTTGTTTCTCTACAAAAATAGATTACAGGCTTTGATTACAGRGCAAAAGGATCCATCGAAATATTAAAATGACTTTTAAATCTCTAGAAATATGGGGGTTTTAAAATCAATAATTAAAGAGAAATCCTTGGAAAATTACTACTATAATGTTTTCAGCATTTCCTCTTGTCCATGCTGCTCTTCACACACTGGAGTGAGGCCTGTTGAAGCCCCTGAAGTTGGTGAGGATTTCTTCCCCTCCTCGGCAGCACCAGGAATTATCCAGAACATTGCTGCATTCCTGACTCCAGCTGGGCATCACCARGAATAAGCAGACAACACTCAGAAAATGTCTGTGATTCATTCCATCTTCGGGTCACCCTTTCAAAGGTGCACAAGCTACTCAGCCGTCACTCAGTATTTTTTCCGTCTGGCAAATTTATCAGCCCAGGATTTTTTGACATAATAATTTAAAGGAATCCAGCCTCTCATTTGGTTCATCACGGCCATTGCAGCACCCACGAGTCTCTTCCTGGGACTTTCAGGTTTTTTGTGAGCTCATTAGGATGTTTTCTTCTGTCACAGATCCACAGGGACAATTTGATGTTGGTACTGTTGTATGTTCCTACGGGTTTTTATTTTTCTTTTAATCTTCAGGTACATACAGACACCTGCTTCCAAAGAAATTGGATCCTTTGGTCTCAAGGTAAGAGTAACCCTTGTCCATCCAAAAAGGCTGTGGAGGGAGTCTGCACTTAATTAAAATGTCTGGTAAAAAAAAACTTTAATATTCTGAAAAAGAGTGTGATGTGATGAGATGAGAGAAAGTGGCTTTACTGTCAATTTCTAGAAACCTTTCTGTTTGTTAGTTCCACTGAACAATGGAATTTTTTAAGGTATTTTGAAGAAGGTATCCTTTCTGGGGGTAGAGTTTAGAAGCTTGTTCTGGGTGTGTTACCTGTCATCTTCTGTACTTTACATTTTGGAAAAACAAAAGACTGTATTTTCACAGAACAGTCTTGTCAGAAAGATCAGAAGACCTGGTATTTTTTAGATCACTCAAAAGTTATTCTTTTGACAGTGCTTTGACTGAATTTCTCATTTTCTGTGACCTGTGTGTGCACAAGTTGTAGCAATCTTTTTCTTTCAGCTATGTGCTCTGCATCTGAGAAAAAATCTCCCATTTGCACCACTGAAAGTAGTGGGAGTTTGGAGAAAGAGTTGAAATCTGGAGGCTAAGAACATCCAGGAACWTTGGGATAGATTGGCTGCAGCTGAGCTGTTGAATTGTTGAAATATTTCAGCCACGATGGGAGAATGTTTGCTGCCTCACGTACGCCAAGATCAAGTTCTGGGCTGTGAGGGATGCAGCCTCCTGCTACTATTGCCACTTAACAGAATATTGCTGTCTGCTGGGGAAAAGCGTCTTAGGCTCACCAAGGGCAAGAATCAATCACTTTTGCTGACAAAATATGCTTAGACAAGCTTTTTTAATAATAATAATATTTTTATGGCRTTCTTGGAGGGGCGGAGTTGCAGAAAGAAGTTGCCCAGAGTGATTTTTTTCCCCTCTTTCACGCACTTACTTTTCTAAGCAGAGAAATGTTTAGAGTTGCTTTGCTTTAACTGAGAAAACCAAACTCTRCTGCTACAACAGCTGCCAGCACTCCTTAGAAGTCTCTTCAGATGTCAGTGAAGCACCAGCAGTGTGCACAGACACCTTTGTGTGCTGCTTTGTAGYCTGTGTTGATGGCAGATGCCATTTAATGAACTCAATCTTTCCAACATCTCCTTTGCAGCTTTTTTTTTGTAGAGTTTGACTTAACATTGGTAAATGTCAGCCCSACGAGGATGTGAAGAGGGGAGGCAACCTGACAGAGCTAAGTGMGGAAACTTTTTGATCTAAGATTTGCTGGTACATCTGCATCCAGTTATCAGAACCTTCTGATTTTGAGAATTACATCTTAGATTTCCAGTTTTTCCTACAATTATTTATTTGAGGTGGCAAGGCAGTGACAAACATGGGATATAGACCTCACTTTCTCATTTTGTGGCTTCAGTAGTCTTTGGATTAAGCTGTAATACAACCCAGGCACTGTGAATGAGGAGATCCTACAAAGAGGGAGAAAACAGCTCAGCATCYTAAAATATCATTTGCTTATAAATATAAATGAGATGGCTGGAAAAGAACAAAAAAAATTATTTATTTTGAAAAGAATTTTTTTTCTCTGCCTGCATAATGGAAAAGTGTGKCATTTAAAATTATCCTGGAATGTGGAAGTTAGCTCAAAATACGAAATGCATCAGATGATACTGTAAAAAATGAGAAYACATGCATGGCATAACAGTAATTTACATCTCCATCACAGTTCTCTCTAGATTCTCAAATTCCCCAATGCCCGTAAAATACTTTAGGTTGTCCATGTCAGTGAGCTGGAAATTATCGCGATGTACTTGTGAATAAAGCAAGACATGAAGATGTAATGCAATTACTGCAAAGTGTATGGCAAAGAAAAAAACACAAGTTTTATCTGCTGATTCCAGGGCTTATGCTCCAGGAACAAGGCTGGATTTATAAGCACTCTGACAGRGTGTAAGGTGCTTATGATTGGGCACAATACAATCTACATTTCTTTCTGTTATCAGGCTGCTTGTGTGAYTGTGTTGGTTGAATATGATAATAGAGGTATAATTGTATGTGAAGAAGAATCCCAAGCAATTGGCACAAACCATGGTTCTGAAGAGTTTTCTAAGTCTTTGCAGCACAGATCCTCACAGGAATAACTCAAGTGATAACAGCAAACTAATCACTGTTTGACAAAGGGATTCCTCTCAACATATGCAAATAATTATTTTCATAATTATCACAAATCAACTTTTCATATTGGAGCAGATCTTCAGGTGGAAATTTCCTTTATTTGGCTCAAGAAGGACAGTATTTTAAACAGAGTGTAAGGAACACTGTGGTGACGTTTTCCATTAACTTATTCTAGCTTGAGTGGAATCACCAGTTCCCACTGTGAAACTTTGTCCCCAGACTTCCCAGAAAAAGAACAGAAATTCTCTGCACAGGAGACAGAAGCGACATGGTGCAGCAAAAGGTCAGTGAGCACAGTGTGTTCAGACTCCTCAACCTGAGGTTTTAAGGGTTCCTGTGAAGAAAYACAGAGGACAAAACACGGTTTTCTATTCCGCCGTTGCTATAAACAAGCCAAAGGGGAATTCTTAAACATTTTTGGGTTTTGAAAGGACGAACTAAAAGGATTTGACATTTTCAGACATTTTGCTGTTGTTTCTTGAAGGCAGGCACAAAAAAATTATCTTGAGAGGCAGGCAAGAGTTGATGCAAATGGCGAGGAAGTGTTGCTTCTTTGCCAGTAAAGGTTTTGAGGGGTTTTTTTGTTTCTTTGGGGGTTTTGGTCAGTGCTGAAGTCAAGCTCTTGGATCAGATGATCATTGTAGGTCTCTTCCAACTGCAATAATCCATTCTGAATTTGAAAAATCATTCACTCTTCTTTAAACAGTGTTTTTTCTCTCTATTTTGACCCAACTCACCAAAGTGAGTGGTTTTGCCTGTTTAATTGATGTGGTCACAGTGATTCAAACATTGTTATCCCCTGATTTTTCCTACAATACTTTATCAGTAGCGGGTTCTGGCATCTCTCTGCACATTTGTTTTGCAAGTGGCCAGGTTATGATGAGTGTTTAAGTTCTGACCAGACCAGTTGGGACAGAAAATCCTATTAAATTTCAGCTTTGGAGTTTGGGAGGAATGGGAATTACTGCTTTCACCCCTGAATGTGGAGAAATTTACAGCTAGGAATGCTTTAGGCCTATGTCATATCAGAAGTCAATGAGGTAAATACTGCCTTGGACATAACCTGATCTCTCAATTTCATTGCAAGTGTCATATCAGATATTTAATGCCCTGATTTCTTTCATTTCACAGTGAGAATATTTCCTGAATAATTCCAGAAAGAGATTTGACCTCAGATCTGGGCTGAGATGCTGTAGCTCTTGTGTTTAAAAATCCAATATTTTAAAGCCTCATCTCTCAAGTATAGCTAAACAAGGCATTTTTAAAAGGTTGGAGAACAAAGCAGAAAATGTTGGTCCTCGATAGTTACTCTTTACAATCTTGTAGGAACAGCACTCTGAGATTCCATATTCATTGTGCCATATTGATTTCCGGTGCCATTTCAGCTTGAAAAATATTTCTCTTTCACTGCAGGCTCCCCCATTTATGCTGTTTCTTTTCACTTTATACATAATAGGTCCATTTATGATCCCATACATACTTTTGCCATCGAACTGTCTGGAGGCTGTGCCCTCAAGAGGATTCATTTAGAGTGACTGAGCGATGCTTACATGATGTCAATCATGAATTACATTAAAATAACACAGAGCACAAGTTCTGTACCCCCAGCTGGAGTTCTGTATTTAATGCTGACCATTCACAATCGTGAGTTTCAGTTCTTTTTCTTCCCTTCAGGCAGTGGCCTTCTCTTTGCATGATTTTATGTCTGGTTGTGGATTTAGCTCTGTGGTTGGACAAGTTCCATTAGCCCACCAGGAGGCCCGTCCATCAGCTTCCTCATGGCAAACCCACTGGAAAGATTTCACAGAGATATATTTCAATTTATGCTTCAGAAGAGGAAAAAAAATGGGGACAGTGATGGTAATTATAAAAATGGGTGATGACTGACTGGAAGAAAAAGTTTATTTGATTACCACAGCAAAGGGATCCATTTGCTAATGAGAAGTGCACCATTAGCAGAAGTTTTCCATTCACTTCATTTGTAACATGAAATATAAGAATTTATTCAGAACAAACATTTTCTTTTATCTTGCTAGTCAAAAGACCTCTTGCCAAAGTCACAATGACACTTGACATCTCAAAGCAAACGCAAAGATGGAGTGGAATAAAAGCACTGCATATTTGATTTGAATAAAAGAATTCCAAATGMTCAATTAAAAACAAAAAAAATCATTTGAAGCTAATTATTCTTAGGCATGACATTCGCTTTTACAGATTAGTGCACTGAAGTCATCATACCATATGTGTAAAAACAGTCCTTTTTGCTTGACATCAGCAGCATCAATTTATTGGGATGTCAGAAGTGTTTTCAGTCGTGGCTTCATCGTTCTAAACCCGTGATAACATAATGGGACTYGTGTACTTTGGTAATTTAGTACCAGACTTTCAAAGTCACAGAATCTCCCAAAGACAGTGATGGATGCTGAGAGGGATTTGGAAGAGCACCCAGCTTGCTGCAGGCACAGACAGAAAGAGGTTGTTGCTTGAGTTTCATTTGCCAGGTGACACTTACACCATCATGAAAAAATTGTTGGCCAGATTGACCCATCTGCCTTCTGGTCTTTGTTAGCTGCCAGAATAATGGGGGGATCTGGGCCAGGAACTGTAACAGATTAGTTCCTTGCACTCTATCTTCTTGGCAGGCAGATGTTCTATTAATTAATTTTTTCTGTAGTAATTCATCACCGAATATTTAAGTCTTCTGACTCGTGATTTGGAAAAGGAATACTCATTTTCCTAGTTCATGAGGCAGAAACAGAACAGGACCAGATGGTCCAATGTGGCAACACTAGAGATCAATGAATAGCTAAATCTAGATTGCCTCAATCTACTACAGATTGTTAAAAACTCTCTGTGTGTGTGTGTGTGTGTAGCTTCTCCTGGTTCTCAGAGCTTTGGAGTTAGGCCACAATACAAACTATTGATCACAGCAGAATCTATTTATATAAGCAATGGCAGCATCTACCTTTTGCTTAGGGTTGGCTTTCAGTCCCAAAGTCTCAGGTAGTTTCTTCTAAAATAGAATTGATGAATAAATTTATGGTAAATAATGGGTGAAATGATTGATGATGAGAAYGCTGCTGTTTCTGCTCATTTTGAATATAGGGCAAAACAGAACAGATAAACCACGACAACCACTCCTACAGGTTGGAAACTGTTTGCCTCTCTCGATTCATAAAGATCTTAGAAAKTTCCACTGTATAGTATCATTAACTTCGTTAAACTTTTCCTCTTCTCCTTCAACAAGTGTGTCCATGGCTCAGCTGTGTTATCTGGGACAGTGGCCTTGACAGGAAAGATTTTTGACATTCAGCCATTGGACATTAACAGAGCACATTTTTGCAGGTGATTTCATAGYTATTAAAATATCAATGAAACTCTTGCTTTCATTGTGTTATTCCTATATTAGCCACAGCACAATTTTTCAGTGTCCAAGGTGGCTTTTCCTTCCTACAATAAAAAAATTAGAAGTGACATCTAATAAACTAGCAATCAAAAATATCATTTTGATAAAACATGCCCATAAAAGGGATCTTACTTTTTACTCTTGATTAAAATTTGTAAATTAAGTTTGACATTATTTAAWTTTTTTTATTATTTTTCTYGTGCTTAGTCCAGATATGTCAAGTACCCTTTTGACTGCTAAAGTATTTCCAGTATTTTTGCCCCCATTTCTCTATCTCCCTTTCCCCTCAATGAAAGTTTTTGGAAGAAGTGGAAGCCACCAAAGCCCACAGAGGATTTATCAGCTGATTTCAGAGTTGGAATAGAGCCAACAACATTATAAAGTACCATCATCTTAATTACGTTCATCTTTTACATGAGTTTGTAGATTCTTTTTAAAAGAACTTATTCTCCAGCTGTGTTTTACTCTTCCAACCTGATATTAAATCTTTTCTGTTCTAATCTGCTTTTAACATTGAAATTCCTTCATAATTTTCTACAGTTTGCAAATTTTAAATTGATTCTTGCTGGCACTGAGATGTAAAAGTTAATTGCTTATCTGGGAGAAAAAACAAAAGCACAAGATGAAAATGAAGTCATATGATGGATTTAATCTGTGGAAGTTAATTCACATCCATTGCTGCTTACATTTGCATACACAGAGGTTGTTCTTACCTGTCTGCAGAGCACAGGAGCAGTTTATATCTCCAGACTATTATGCATTTTTCCATGGTTTTTTCTGTCTTTTCTCTCTTTATCCAGATTGAGTTATTATAATGTTTTTAAACATGAAAGAAGGCACCAAAGAATGATGATATTCAATTACCGTATTCTGATTTACACTATGTACATCTCTAAACACAGCACCCCAGCCTTGCAATCCTTACTGGAAAACTTTATGGGTGAATGTGGTGAGCCCTTGGGCTGGCCTGCTTTGCTGTCTGCTAATTTGCATGGTATTTGGGGAGTTCATTCCAAATTTGGGGATGCAGTTACGAGATCTTAGTTAAAGTGAGGTTATCCCTACAGCTCCATGGAAACCAAAGCTCCTGCTCTGCTTCCTGAAGCTCGGGTAACTTGGATGCTCCGTGCTGCTGCTCTTTGAGTGGAACCATGAAGCTTTTTCTCCGTGAGATGCTTCAAGGTGTAACAGAAGGCATCATCAAATGGATTATAGCGCTCGTTCTGTCCCCTGGGAAAATCGAGCTGGGTTTTCAAAGTTTCAGTAGTTTGACTGATTCATCCTGCCTCTCCCCGATGCAGAGCAGTTGTGCTGCCACAGAGAAATGTCTGTGCTGGAAATACAACATCCACTTTAAGGCGCAGGCAGCAAGAGACTCTTCTCACAGGAGTGGTAAATTATTCTGAAAGGAATGTTTCCCTTTGAATTTTAGATACCTGCAATGTTCAGGGATTGCCAAAAAAGAAGGTTGGTCTGAAGAGAACATATAACTCATTCAACTGAGGAGAAACACCATGTGTGCATAAACACAGCGTGATGTTTAAATGTGACCATATATCTGTGTATTGGTGCKTTTCCCTCCTTTTTCTCCATTATGGTGCTCTTTTAAGAAGTCTGGTCAGGCAGAAATCTCTAGTGGGGGGAAAGTTTGCCCTTGTGTCTGTAGGAGTGAGGGAACAAGCTCAAGAGAGAGAGAAACTCAGAGATTCCAGGTCTGAGCAAGCAAATGGTGCCAGCAGAGAGCTGAGAGGCTGCTCCCAGCCCCTGCTGAGCCTGGCAGTGCTGCAGGAGCCGGGCAAAGGCAGCCAGGGCACAGAAATAACGAGGAGAATTTCCTGGGGACTGTGCAGAATTTACTGCATCTCAGAAAGTCACTGAGTTGACTACAGTCAAACTCGAAAGCAAGAATCACCTGCAGGGACTCAAGAGGAGGCGAGAACATTGTAAGTCTCCCTTCTTCTTCTATGTTTTCTTGYCTCTTTGAATTTTCTGTTCTCCAAMAAAATTCTCTTCCTAGTTAATTTTTTAATAAAACCTCTGAGTTAGTCTGATTAGGATTACAAGTGGTTTGGTCTTCATTGCAGCCAAATTATAACTAGATCCACCTCAAAATGGGTAGGATTGTCACTAGTAGGATTTAAATTTGAAAATCAGAAACGTTCTCTCTTCTGTACATAGCTAACTCTACAAGCACAGAGTTGAGATTTACTTTGTTAAACAGCTATAGTGGAAAAAAAAACACAAGCTGCACAAGAAAACTGTTGAAACTTCTCTCTAAATCCATCCCTTCCAGTAGCAAAGCCTTTTGGTAATTGAGACTGAAACTATGTTTCTCAAAGGCCAAGTTTCATTTAAAGTGGAGTTGCTAAATAACTCCAGGGAGAAAAAAAAAAATAGAGTGATTTAGAAAGATTGCAGAACAACCACACAAAAAGTAAACTTGACATTGTCTTAGTTGCACAAAACTATGTTATTTTAAGAAAGGGAGAGAGACTGGTGTCATGCACTCCATTATATTTTCACAATAAAGTAATACATGCGATCGAAAATATTGCAAGGAAAGGAGAATAACTTTGCAGAAGTGATTTCAGGAACTCCCTTGGATTCACAAGTTAGGATTTTGCTGTAATAAGTGATAATGCAAAATACATTATTCTGTGGCAGAAGTACTGCCAAAGCACTTCCACAAAGATGTTAATAGGATTTTCAAACTCTTTCATGTCCAAAAACAATGGCTGAAGTCAGAGATTTACTCAGTGGGCTTATAAAAATATGTGTAAAAATACCCCCTAAACCCTTCTAGCACCATATCCCCAAGCATCACATACTTCCTTACACTGTAATTTTCATTAACTCACTTTAAATTAGATTGTCTTTAGAAAAAAAAAAAATACCATTTGGAGATGCTTAAAAYTTCAGGTAAGTGATGTCACTCGTCAGGCAGTGACCTTATCCAGCTACTCATACTGGATATATTTATATTTACAGACACTTCTCTGTCTACAGAGGAGGTTTCAAAATGTGYGGGGTATTTTGAATGCAAGCAAGTCTAAAATGGCTTTTTTATTAAAATGTATTTGGCTGATTTAAATGTAATCCATCAAATTGTTCTATTTTGTCAGCTGCTCAACTACTTAATCTTCTTCTAAGGCACTGAAATATTAAAACTTGTGTTAACAGGAGCTCTGCTTAAAGTACAGTGTGCTAAAACTTTCTCCTGATAAAAGACCAGTCCATAGGTTCTAATCAGTACCAATAAAAAGTCACGGATATGATTTAATTGACTGAAACACATTTAAAAAGTGCTGCTGACTGATATAACCTGAGCAGTTCATGCCGTTTCTTAATTTCCTTTGTAACAGTTGTTCTTATGAATTTATTGTTAATCATAAATGGGTTTAAGTGGTTATCCCTTATGGCTCACCAGAGTCTCCAGGATGCTTCAGTGAGCCCATTTCCCAGCACTGGMATAAGGAAATCTTGGACTTCAGTTTTCCTAAGCATAAAACCTGTTTTGTGTTTGTTCTGAAATTAAGGATAATAACTTGTTCTTACAAAGTAGGGATTGAGATTTTTGTCTGCTAGAAAATAATTGCAGGAGTAACCCAACTGTTAAAGTATTGCTACATAATATCACTCTTGTATTGATTAGCCCTTAATACTCTTGTCATCGGTGCAATAAYTGAGTCGAAGTATTGAACATTTATGCCTAACTGCTTGTTTCCTTCACCTTTCCCATTTTATCTTTCTTAATGTTGACAACTTCTGGCTTTAATTTTTCCTGCTATTTCTACAAAATATTCCCATGCCCTCATTTTCCCAAAGCTTTTCTGGAATCAAAATCATTGTTAAATGCTGTAAGAGTGGAGCTGCTCCAATAGAATTTTGTATATAACTATCAAAGGAGGCAATGCTGGAACAAATTCAGTGCTTAATTTCAATGTACTGAAAATACAGCAAGAAATAAAAGCAGATTTGCAGCAGTTTTCTTTTGCTGTATTTGTTATTTGTACACGCCCACCCAGGAGCAGCACAGGGAGKGTGAGCAGAGCTGCACATCCTGCTCGACCCGGGCTCTGAATCGCGGCGTAAYCATCGAGCTGAACACTCACCTAATTAGACTAATTACTTAATTTGACAGGTWATTTGTATGGTTAAGTTCTGATAGCATTAACTGTGGATATGCTGTGAGTACAGAAGGTGTCAGAGCCCTGAGAGTGTTTGAGRGCCTCGGTGGCCCAGAGCATCCTCCCCACCCATGGTCCTGAGCCCGGCTCAGCCCCACCTGAGCTGGGGTCCAGATCCAGCCTCACCAGGTCCTGCCCAGATATGTGCCTTGATGACATCATCCAGGTTTTTTGTGTTCTTTTAAATTTTTTTTTATCTCATGGTACCTGTTTATTCAAAGATTTTTTTAATTCTCTTTTTTTGACTGTTATATTGTGTCTGGTTTTGAGCGAAATCTGACAAAGGCAAAAAATACTTCTGTCTTAACGCCTCTTACACCGATGCCATGAGGAACAGGACTAATCATGCAGGTAATTAGCTGATTAAAGAAGCACAATTTCTTTGGACACTCAGCGTGCCTTATTTTTTTTCAGAATATCTGCTTTAAGGCCTTCTGATGCTGCAAGATTTAGGAACTAGCCATGGAAATAATTTGAGCTACGTGAAACTTATTTACTGTTCTGTAAGCACAGCTGGCAGCCAGTCTGTGCAGGTGGTCACCACTGCCGTGGCATTTAGGGCAGGAAAAATGCAGTTGTTGCAAAGGGAGCCCTTCCAAATATGTTTTGTCCAGCGTAGTTTATATTCTAGCAGGATAACAGAGAAGTTGAAAAGGCTTCTAATTTTAGGGCAGATGTAATAACTGTTCCTTCCACTAACCTTTGGAATTAGGGCACTGCAAATATTAAAGAAGCTGTTGTGTCAAGAAAAATGATTGGATAAGAATGTTAATAAAATTATATGAATTCTTTTCATGAAGGCTTGGTCAAATCATTAAAAGATTATTTTATGTGACCAATACTGCTGCTGGAATGAAAACAAAATTGACCAAGTTACAGAACACAACATTGTGGCAGGAAATATTAAAATGGGACAGAACAGGAAATGTTCTTCATTAAAGTTCTATTCAAAACATTGGCTGTTATTAAGAAATCTTGATCATGGACATAAGACTTGTCATTCCAAATTAAAAAAACAAAAAGGCACTTTTAGTCAAATATTCTCTTTATAAGAAAGGTAGGCACTTAAAAAAAAAGAAGTGGCTAAAATATCATAATTTTTTTTTTAAATTTCAGAGCTATTCAAAACATACATTTTTCTTCTATCAAGGTATGATCACATTATATCTTCATTGATTCAGATAATTAATTATATTTTATTAAATTATTTTAAATTTTTATTATTTTAATTAATTTTATTTTTTTTAATTCTMACTAGGAGATGTGTAGATGCTATTTCACTTATATATTTCTAGTCCATATTTAAAACATTAATTATTTCTGCGCGAGTCAGATCACACAGCATTGGAATAAGTTGAATTGAATTAGGAAAAATACATTAAATTAACTTGTCAAAGTTCATTCTAACAAAGAAAAAAAAAGGAGGGGGCGGGAGGAATTCATCCTAGTGGTTGTATTTCGTGGGGTTATTGTAGCAATATAATTGTAACTTCCGGGTAACAGACAATGCATTCCAGCAGTTTATTTTCATTAATATTATTGTTGGACTATCCAGTTATAGACTCAAATTGGCAGGTACAGCATCTGTCATTCTCAGCCTCTGTCATTTTTAATTTATGCTGATTGATTTKTTTAATGGCAATAAAAAGTATTGCACCTTTCAGTTGATTATAATTAAGATGTGATGCATCCTTAATGTATCTCCTTAACTACGACTGGTTCCAAAATCAATATGACCTCTTAAATAAAGATTCCAGGCTATTTGGTATTCACTGTAGAAATTCATAGTACTGAAAAGTGTCTGTGATCAGCTAAGATAAATTTCTAAAAATATTAGGTTTGCAGCTATAACTTTAGCCAAAATCTTTGCCTTGTGGATGATTGTGCTGAGAATGTTCTTTTGCCGTTGCAAAAGCTTATTTTCACTTTCAGCTACCAATGACCCAAATAGAGCAATAACAGGAATGGGATATCATTGCAGKGGACCAGCTGTTAAATAGGAAATAATTTCTTTTTTTTCAGCAAAATGATCCTACCTGTGATTGCCACTGCTGACTGTATTTCAAATGGATCTGCTTTCGTTCATAGGCAACTCCTCTGACGCTGCAAAAACAAAAATGGACCTGACTGCAAGTAATTTTCTGCGTTTCATCTTTAGTCACTTGCAGAAGTATCCATGGAATATTAACAGGAAGTCTGTACACCACTGTTGTCTTTACTGAGTGAATTGGTGATCTTTTTACGCTCTTTATTAAAGATAATAATTAAAACGTCAAATAATGAGTTTACAAGTCTTTGTTTTCCCTAAAATATGAGGATCGAAGAGCGACATTTRCTAAGGAAAAAGAACCCTAGATCATTGAAGATTATCCACCTAAAATTCAAAAGGGTGACCTTTTAACCTCTTTTCATTAGAAAGAAAGCATTTTATTTCTGTTTAGATACAAAAATAAGTAAGGAGTATTATTAAATATGAAGTAGGAATTCTTTAACTGAGGGGATAATTTTTGCTTGGAGAAGAACGTTTGCTTAAAATTGAATCTGAATACTTGGTTCACTTACTCAGAGGTGAAATGGTCAAACCACAGTGGAAAATGCAGCTTGTACTCCAGAAGAACAGTAACCCACTACAACTCAGAACATGACAGGTGGATTTAGAGTGCTTTTAACAAAGAAAAGGGAGGAAATAACTTCAATCTTCCCATTTCCATGGTCTTTAGTTCCCTCTAACAATTTATGCTACTTGCTTATACAACACTAGAGAATAATCACTGTTACCATCATAAAAAAAATTATTTCTTTTTCTTTCTTGGTGCAGTAAAATGTCATGGTCATTCAGAGTTGTTAAAAATTGTTCAAAATATAATCCAGGAAGTTTATCAAGGTATACAATTCTGGACTGGAAAAGACAWAGATGAGCTTGTTCCCGTTCAAATGTGTGTGCACCAGCAGTGAAGCTCAAAAATTTGTATTCCCCAATCACTCAGAAAGAATTGTGGCATTGTAGAAAAATTGTTGAACCRTGATCATGAGAGCAAATAGTGGAAACTGATGATTTTGCTTCCCTACTGCATTGGGACTCTTGCAGCCTCTCCTGTGACCTCACCCCTTAATCAAAATGTAGATAATGGAATGTGAGTTTTAATAAGAGTTCTATCCTTTACATAAAGATTGCACTGTCTTGCATTAAAAATTTCAACTGACCATTTCACCTATTTAGTTTATTTTCTATCTTTATGTGTATAGAGGAATTTGGGTTCGCTGTTTAACTGGATTTTAATACATAGATAATAAAAKGTATTGATTACAATGAGAGAGAAAATTGCTTTGCAAATAAAGGATTCCTGATTCTCTTCTCCCAAGAGATAAACACCCATCTGTTACTACACAAAAAAAAAGGAGGCAATTACAGAGTTAATGCTCTGAAAAACTTGTTAGTTTGTTGTACCTTTAAAGGTGGTTGTAAAAAAGTATTAAAAAAGTATTGTCTGCAAACGATAATGTGGTTCTGATGATAAGCAATGATAAATGATAAGCACTTGGTGTAATTTACATTTTAAGCATATAGAGTAGCAAAACACATCCCTTAGAGTCGTACATATAACAGATCTTTTCGCATGTGGTGAATATKCTTCCCACTACAACCATGCAACTAAAACGTCTCCTGAGGTTGTTAAGGTAAACTGTTCCAAGGCATTTCCTGTAGTGACAAACTCTGAGGTTGCTTTAAGGATCAGGATTTTTTGCTGCATCAGGATTTCACATAATCTCAGCGTAGTTTCCCTGTTTCCTTGGGCTTTTTTCACAGGTTTCACTCAGCCCTCGAGCCATGGTGCTGTTTGGCTGTGCTGCTGCAGAAAAGCAGTGAAGCTTCTTGTGGTGTATTTGATGTTCATTCTCTTCTGCTGCTCAGAGCCACTCTATGATACAACATCTCCACAGGGTATGGTTTTCTCACCCGAGTAGGAGAAACTCTTCCTCTGGGAGTTGAAGAGAATTAGAATGCCATATGTCAAGTTGAGTCTTTCCTGGAAGCTTTGTCTGTCTTGCCTTGCAGACCTGTTGAGTTTGTTTGAGTCAAAATGAGAAGTAAAGACCAGCTTATAGCAAATACAGCATGTCAGGAATGCTACTCCAGGTAAAACTGTCTAAATTCTTTCTGGCTGTAGGATAATATTCCATAATCAACTCTTTATCCATTCCCTTGAGAGAAATAATACTGGAATAGCCATGACTGGCTCACCTAGTAAGTGAGACCAAAGAAATTTGAGTTTGCTCAGCCTGTTGGTAAAAAYGCACCCAAATGCTGTTTGCAATCAACATTTCTCCACAAGGGTCCGGGGGCYGTAGGAACAAAGACAGCAAAGAGCATAAGTGATCTTTCTGCATCCAGTAGAGCTGTTGATAGGCTTAAAAAYGAAACGAGTATTTGAATGTTCACCTCGGAAGGAGTCATTCCTGTCTGTAGCCGCATGACTGTGCCACAGGATGGAATTTGTATGGTCACTTGTGTGGCCATTTCCATGGAGTCCTGGCCCAGGGGGACAGCCATCCTTTCTAAAGGTGTTGCTGGAAGTGGTGAGAGACAGAAAARCTCTTCTAAGAATTGTGCATCATATGGTAAACACTAGGTATTAATTTTTATTTTTAGTTCCTTTTTAGCCAGTTATGTAAATGATGAAGAGCTTAACTCTCCTGAATTATCAGCTTCCATTATGCGGAACAGTTGCATTTTGCCCTCGTTTTAAATTAAGTTCCTAATGTGTTTATGACACTGATAATGGGTTACTTCACTAAATGCATCATTACRAATCTGTGTAACACTCCTCTGTTTGGAGTTACACAACGAAAAGTCCTGACAGAAAGGTTATGAACAGGCTCAATTACTGGCAGCCTTTTTTTACAAATGAACAAGTTAYGGTTTTGGAAGAGCAGAATTTGTGCCAGAAAAACAGATTTTGATAACTGAGCCTGTCAGGAACACGCTGAAGGTCAGCATATCTGTGGATGAGACCTACTGTAGAGCAAACAATTTACTGGATGATTCAGCAACATTTCTCGAGGAGTACATCATTCATCATTGTTATAACAACTGAGAGGCAAAAATGTGATTAATTTCTTTCTTCTGTTCTGAAGCATGGGAAGCATGCATCAATTTCTTTGTTCATCAGATAACTCATTTCTGAAATAGATCTGAAGCCAAAAAGTCCAAAGCATTTAATAGGAGTATAATTGTAAAGTTGTCTGTCAATTTAGGGTGGGKTTTTTATTTATTATTTCATAATACAGTGTGAATGCTCTGTATTTCAAAGATTCCTGTGGCCATTGATTGTAACATGTAAACCACGTAAATCCAGTGAGTGTCTGTGCCAAGTGCAAGGTTTGCAAAGCACACAGGTAAATTTGTCCCATCCTACCATCAACCAATTTTGACACTGATGTAAAATAAATGTGGTGTTAGCAGCTGTATGGAAGCCAGGCTGTGCTAGGGCTGAGAGGAGCACATTGTCAATGGATGCCATTATGGATAAAATAATAATAGTAATAGTAACAATAATAATAATAATAATAATAAAACAACAACAATAATAATAGTAAAAATGCTTGTCTTATGCAAGTTGACATTCCAATGTCTTCTGATTCTCGAATGGTCAAATGGCAATATTTTGTTTTTCCAAAGGAATGACCCCTTTATTATCAATGTTTTCCCCTACATTTTTGTGTCCCTTTCTTACAACCAACAGCCAAGGTGGTTTGCCAGATGCAGCTTAATTCCTGTCACAAAATGATAGGGTAGGTCCAGACAGTACCCACAAAGTTCTAACACTATTCTTTGTTAGTTGTTAATTCCTTGCTTCTGTAAGATCAATTTCTAGAGGAACCCTGAAGTTTTTATTTCTTCCTTTCCTTACATGCAGTGTGTAACTTTGTGGTCTTCAGATTTTGGGCATGGAAAGGTTTTAGTTCACCCCTAAGAATTTCTTGCTATTTTTATTAGTGCTCCACAAGATAGTTTTTATTATTTTTTATATAACAGAAAGCAAGTTTTAACATCAGTTTTCCAATTTATCATGAAAAGATAATTCTAAAATCTAGGAACTTGATCAAAAAGTAATTTTGTAATTGGGCTGCAGGGGAGATTAAAACTGAGATTTGCATTAGAGCTGACAATTTGGCAATCAGATTTGGTATAACAGAAAACATGACCTGAATCCATCACAGAGAATTAAGAAACTACAAATTATTCACTTATGTCCTTCATATTTCTAAAATAAAATTTCTGTTATTTACAGGCATGTCCTTATGATTTGGTATGTTCAGAGAAGTAGAAGTTACAYGTACCTACCACATGTACTATTTCTTTAGTAAAAGTCTCCCAAAAGAGAAATAAAAAAAACTAAATAGTTTCAGAATTAAGTAYGACCAAATTTAATCTTCGTTTTGAAATGTTGCTTTTGGTAATTCCTTAAATTTGGATCTTTGTCAGCAGGACCTGCATGATCCGAAGTACTTTTAATTAGGCCCACTTTCAATTCTTGTTTATTTAAACATGGTCCACTGATGTTCTCTATTTTTTGAAATCTAGCAAAAATCTGTGTGTTAATTCAACATATTTTCTGATCATGAGAAACTGAAAAATTATCTTGAATAATAGCTATTTAATTTTAAAACAACCATAAATAACCATAGCTATTTAATTTTAAAACAACCTAGGGTCTGAGCCATCCTCTTATCTTTATGCGCTTAGCAGTCACCTCCAAAAAAGGAGCAGAAGCTAAAACACACAGAGTTAAGAATGTGCAAAAATCCAAATCACTTCCCTTTGACTATTTGTTTCTTAAMTCAAAACTAAAAAAACTTTAGGAAGAAAATTATGTCTAAAGAAAAGGTACTTTTGATTTTCTACAGAACGCATTTCAGAGTGGTGTTCAGTGCTTCACGTCTAGCCAAACATCTTCCTACGAAGCAGTTAGGAAAGTGTATAAACTCTTTTAAGTACCACTAGATTGTAGGACAGCTGTTCAAGAACTTAAAATCTATTAAAAATTCCAATCTTTCCCATGTGGGTGATAAACCAGCTGACAATTACATAAATACATCAGTATAGGCCATAAGCAATGACTCTTTGCCTCATTATTTACCTTTCATGTTGCACAAAATCTRTTACAGTTCCTATAATTCGGTTTAATTTCATCAAGTATAAAACTTTGTATTACCATATCTATCCTATTAAATATTTTACCCTGAAGGTTTACAAATCTCTCTCACTCGTGGCTGGCGTCTGCTGCTTCATGCAGCAGGTTTTAAGACAGAAAAAAAAACCCTACTACTTTTTTCAGCCTTTTTGTAATTAATATGGGCATGTGGTGAATGGCAAAAATCCCACATTCACTGGCATTTTTTTGTTCCAGTTTAAATGAGTCGATTAATAGTGAACCATTCCCCAATCCCGTATAAATTCATCTTGGAAAAATGGGTTTCAGTATTTTACGACTGTGCTTTTTAAATATCTGACCACAGCGCAAATTTCTGATTCTCTGTTTATTTCATAACRTGCTCGCAAAGACTAAAGAGATTGTAAGAAAGAATATGTAATACAAATACAACAATTCTCACAGAAAAAGAAATAAGCAAACCAAACCCACAAAAACCAACCCAAAGCAGAAATGTGCACTATTCCAATTGATTTGCCTGTGTGTGCTGTACTAGCRGGTGGAAATGAAATGTGCCTGTATTCTCCTCACAGGTAGGAATGATCATAAATGTCAAAGGAAATCGTTTTTTACTCTGAAATTGAGGGGTTTTTCTGGCAATTGACTAAAGAGTGTCATCAGTTGTAGCACACCAGGCATGCAAACCTTTACCAGGAACTGTCCAGCGTGGGGAGGGGATTAAGCAGTCAAAATACCCTGAAAAATACATTTTGAAGAAACACTTATGGAGAACTGGCAACTTGAGTTCAGGTTCAGGCAGGACATTCCAAACACAGGAATTTTTAGGCCTCCTTATTTAGTCACACCTGCTTTTTGTTTGCTTGTTTTTCAGGCTCTGAGTGTTCAGTTCCTGGCTGAAAAACCACCTTGCCCTGGCCAGGAGGTGATGGGAAGAGCAGAGCTCTTGGGCACAAGAAGAGCATGAAAATCTCAGGTTAACAGGGAAAATGAATCCAGTGCTTTTACATATTTTCAACTTTTCACTCCTCCTGTGCCAAACCTGCTCTGAGAAGTGATGACTGGATGCAGGTATTACACCCCCACAGTCTTTGTGTAGCCTGCGAGCCTTGAGTCAAATATAAATATCAGTGTCACAGCTCTTTCCAGGACCRAGGTGTTTATTAGAAATTATTCATTGTTCAATAATTTCGTTGCTCTTAAAGGATGTTTGTTATTGATTTGATACACATGTCTGTTCGCACTGCACAAAAATTGGTGCATTTGGAACTGACTGCAGCCTATAGAATGACTTTTAATAAATTTATGTTGCTAGTTTGTTAGAAAAAACATTCTTAATTTGCTTTTGAGATTCTTGTAAATATTTAGAAGGACAAACAGAAAGAAGATAGCAAATCATTTTAAAATACAAATACCAAACAATAATATAAACCCAAGATATTTAAGGAAACAGAAGCAGTTATTACCCAAAAATATGTATTCTTTACTATTTTTGTTCGGTTGGTTTTAGTAACAACATTTTAAAAGAAGGAAGAAGGAAAGTCTGCATCCCTGAGTAGTATTTATGTTAACAATCACGYTTGTAAATTATCCAAATAATTTTTAAAAATGCATTGCTTTCATGTGAATATTGTCATAAATCCTCCTCTTTCTCTCCCTCTCTCTTAATCTCCAAAGATTATTAAAGGTAAATCTGAGGCTAAAAGATATAAATGTGATGTATTTATGTATTTAGGTGCTTGAGTAAGGTCTTTGGAGCCTGGGGAAAGAAATCTGTCCCTCACGTTGCTGCCACACTCTTGCAGTGAAGAGTCTGCCCCGAGACATTTCTGGGAGCATTTCATTGCAGAACCAGAATCACAGTCCTTATTTTTGGGCTGTCACCTCCCAGTACCATCCATTTCTCTTTGTGTGGAGGATATTTAGGTCATCTCATTTTCATTCACGTTCCATTTCTAAACTGAAGCCTGGAAAGCTAATGGTGCATACCTCTAAATGGTGTGTTAATGGTGAAATGAATTCACCTGGTAATTAAGGCACTGACATTTGTGAGTGCAACTAGGTTTGCAGAAGGGCTCTGAAACCTGAAGGAGAAAAAACTCACCAGTCTTTCTCTCTAGTTCACTCTCTAGGACAAATATATATTTTACAGTTCTTAAGTGGAATCAGTTTACGGCATCACTGAAAGGGTCTTCTACCAAAACTCGGCTGTTAAAGCTGAAAGCAGAAATCCCCTGGGCAGAAAGGCAGATGAGCATTAAYTGTGGTGTGTGAGACAGCTGGCTGATTTCTTTCTCTCACAGTTTTATTTGTTGTCTCTCCTGCCTGTTCCATTCAGCGTTGGATAGACATTACTCAGATCTGCTGGTGGGTTTGTGTTCTATTACAGCCTGCAAGAAGATACAGCAAATTCCCCTAAGACTCCCAGGAGAGTTTTTCCCTGGGAATGCTTTCAGAAATATCATTCTCAGGATATTTTCATGCAATTGTCAAAGGAGGAAGAAATTCTAGGTAAGATATTTGATAAGATTTTAACTTGAATTCTTTAAGATACTTTAATATATTCCTCATGTTGCTAAGCACAATATTACAGAAAATACTTATATTTCTCTGCTCCTGCTTCTCATCTGTGGTACCAAAACTTCACTACATTTGTAAGTCTCTTTCTCACTTTCCTGAACACACACCCTGGCTTTATGAATCTATTTATCAGTTTATTGTTAGCTCAGCTGCCTTTTATAAAGGAACTGCCAGCTGTATCACACAAAGTGCTTCTTCAAATCAGCTTTATTTTTCAATCTGAGAGCATTTCAGAAAGCCGAGTGTGAACCTTTCAGGTTTTTTGTCTTTTCCCCCTTCTCCTGACAAAAGTGAAAACACGAAGGCCCTTTTGCCCGTTGTACATTTTATTATTTATTCGGGTGGCTGTGCAGCCCAGGCTGCATCCTGTGACAAATGCCCCTGTCATCTATTCAAATGACAGCAGTCCCGAGGCTGGTGGCACTTTGCAGTTTGRCAAGGTGTGCATAAAAGTGTCTCTTCCATCACCACCAAGTCCATGAATATTATTCTTTTTCAGTACAGAATATATACTTGAATGCTATTTCCAAAAAGCTTTTGAACTATGGTGGTATTTGAGGAATTTGACAACAGAGAATTTGCTTTTTATTGAGGGCAAAATAATATTTTTCTCCTCAGCATCCATAAAACATGGGACACCAARGAAAAGAGATGTTGGTTACCTGTTCTTGAAGTCAAATAATGTTGGTCTGGGCGGTTATTCTGCTTGTTTTGCAACCCATGGTGCCCCAAGTAGCTTCAGAAGAAATATATCCTTGAGATCAAAGGTTAACAATTTTAATTCTACAAGTATAAGTCTTCATTGGAGAGGTTTTTCTTTTGGCTTTTGCCTTGGAGAAAAAGCTTAAATTCTTTTAAATAATGCGATACTAATTCTCTTTTATTCACAATATTATTGCTTTATTTTTACAAGTATATTTTAGGATATTCACTGATCTAAGCCAGAAAAGGATATTTTAGAGATAGAATAGGGAACCACAATGAATTGAAGGGCATTGACTCTCACATATCTTTGATAATATTACCTTTTATCTTTTCTGCATTCATCTTTTATTCTCTGGTTCAACATGACTGGTAAWGACGCAATTACCAGTGTAAGATGCAATACTTGAAAATATAGGGTTACAAAAATGGGTCCATTTAATGATTAGGTTAAAACTGATATAAAAAAAAAATCAGTGTTTTAATATCCTGTAAGAGCAATTAAAATCTGTATTAACATTAGCCCTGGTAGAAAAAGTTTCAGAATTATTCCTCGTCCACGTTAATGAGCCTTTATTATAGAAACCCTGAGGTATTTTATATCTCACATGGAAGAATATAATTAGACACAAATTGATAGGCCTGTGCCTGGTACAAAATTAGAATTTATAGCAGATGATTCTGAACCTGTTGTCTGCCTAGTTTTACCCCTAGCAAATGCATCTGCAAGCACTGTAACTAATCCCCAGAATAATCTGTAACCAATCTGCAGGACATTTCCCATTTCCTGGTATACAAACCATTACAGAGCCAGCCAGGTGCAATCCTTTTTCAGTTTTACTAAACACTATTGAACACCTAATGACCTTGACAGAATTATCTGCATTAGGGTTGGGAGGGCTCATCTCCTTCATCTTGGTGATGACGCTGTGTAGCAAAGCAAGACTTGCAGTAATGAAGCCCCATAAAAACTATTTTAGTGTGTTTTCCTAGCTCCCCTATTGCCCTACATATTCTTTTTAATTGTGTTTAACAGCAGTTAAGTAATTTTGTGCTTATTATGGTGCAGTATTCAATTCAGCTTCCTTCCTGAGAATAAAAATAGTATGAGGCAATAATGCATCGTCTTACATCTATCTGAGGTATAGATAGAAGCAGAATTATGAATCTACCAAAATAAAGTTCTTGAAGTGTCTGGAAAATACAAATTGCCTTCAGCTAAAAGGTCTAAAAGTACTGACGAGTTTATTTTGGGAGCTGTATGGTATAACTAACAGGAAACACTGAATGATGGTAGATACAAATCTCAGCCTCTTCCTGAAACAATAGTTCGTGGGGAAAATTATTCATGCCTGCCTTGAAAATATAACCCAAGACTCATAGTGTTTCATACCTCATTAGCTTCTGTGATACTGTGAGAACAGAAGAATGAGTGTGGAGAAAACGTTATGTACAAAAAAATGGCCTCCACTGCTTTTTTCATTCTCTTTCTAAACTGCCAAGTCACGATCCAGATGTTAAGATTATGTTTAATATACGAATGTTTTCCCTACGCTAGAAAACAATCTCAGTGCTTGCATCTGAGTGTTCAGTTATTAGATATATTAGGCATAGGATCAGAAATTCAGCAGAAATTGCCTTCTGAAAACTCTGTCTTCAGAAAAAACCATTTTCTGATAAAATTCCATTCCGTTGAAATCACCCTAGCTTAGGTTTGAGGTGCTGTTTCTTGCTTATTGTCTCCTTGACAGCACTATTAGCAAAAAAAAAACCATTCTGAACTGCCTGTAATGAATTTGACATCACAGCAAAGGCTCCAAAAGGGACCCAGACACAACTCCAGGCAGTGTGGAGGTGCTGCTCTGCAGGCTTGGAGAAGGTCACGAGAGAAATAATGCTGCGTGTCAGCTGCAAACACCTCCATAAAGTAGGTAAAACCCCATCTGATCAGGCACCTTTTTATCCTGTCATGTATTATGTGTAGGTTAGGGAGAGAGAGGGGKAGAGATGGCACATTACAGCTGTTGGACAGATGGGCAAATTAAGGGTGATATTTCTGTGTGTGCTACAGGGCTGCCTCAGCTGAGGCTGCATGGCCTTGGTGACTGTTTAAATGTACTCCTCATTACACATCCTGATAAAAACGTTCATGCTTTTTGCCTAAAATACATTTTTTTCCCRTACCTCACAGCGTCGCTAACCTTTCTCCTCTTACGAACATTTAAAGGGAGGTAATTCAGTGTCATATTTTAACATGCTGTGAGTGGGAAGGCCTCAGAACAGCTGTGTTTATTTGGAAATAAGCATTCCTGAAACCTCCCCTGGTCTTCTGCCTTTCTCTTGAGACAAGAGCACACAAAAGACTGAGATTTGAGGTCCTGCTAGGAGGAAAGTAGCATTTTAATGGCATTAAGTGCTACTCTTTCAGCAAGTCAGTGGTGAATTCTCATTAAGTTTTAAGGAAAAGAGAAAAAAAGTGGAGTTATAGACTGGCATTTTATATGTATTTCAAATGAACAGTGAAAATCCTATAACCATCCCTCAGACTTATTTTTYTTCTGTTTGACCTGGTTAAAGCAGAATTCGTATTTGACAGTAATCACAGGAGATAAGGTTGTCCAACAACTGGCATTATATTTCAGTTCATGCTTAGATAACTAAATACACATTTTTCTGTTAATTTTGATCATAATTTATTTTTGTGCCAAAAATGTGGAAAACTTCGGGAATATGAAACAGCACATTTTCAAATCAAGCTTTATAAAAGTTTAAACATAGATTTTTACATATATTTTAACTTTTTCCCTGTGGGGGAGCAGCAGGGTAAAATCAGTCATTTGCCACTGAGCTGTAAATCTCAAACAAAAAAGGTTCTCTTTGCTCCAGAAAATGAGGGGGATTTAGCATCCTGATGCAAATTCTGGGACCTAATCCCAGCTAAAGTCTCTGGAATATTTCAGATAAAGAATGRTATTAAAACCATACGTTCAAGCAATCAGTTGTTCTTGATCACATTCACTTTAAAAGCCAAAAATTGACAGTTTAGTGCCAAAGTAGCTCACAGGGAGACTACTGTGAGTTTTCCTATTGTTATTACTGTCTCCCTGGTATTTTTGGAGACAAAAAGTAAAAYATACCCAATAATCTTCATAAGGTTTTCCATCCTGATTAGAGCTGTCTAAACAATTATGAAGTTAGATGGAACATTCTGGTATAAGCTGCTTTTGGCTGACCACTGATAATCACAGTGTAATTCCGGTGCTGTAAGAAGTGAGGAGAAGAATTAACAGTGCTGACAATTAATCTCTTTAGCACAGCTGATGAAACAAAGTAAAATATTTATGAGAGATAAAGTAGATTTCCTGTTTCAGTGTTTACCTTCATGTTTACTTAAATAAACTCCCACTCCCTTAAGACATAGTGACATTTCTGACTAAACTGAAGCTATTGATCATGGAATTAAAGTTTATGTCATGGACAAATATTTTAAGATAGAATGGAAAGTCAATATTAAGTACAATTTAAGTCCAATAAGTAGCTTACAAATATGGTTGTTTTTAATAAATCATCTAATATTAACAGCTAGATTTAGCTAATATTTTTTTAATTTATCTGAAAATCTCTTTTGCTTAGCTTCTTTAAAGACTATCAACTTCATGTATGCAAACAGAAAGACAGAAGATCCAAAATCATAAAAATACATCTGTCTTGTACTTCCAGGACTTGTACCTTGTGACCATATCTGATGTGTCCATACCATGGAATGAAAAATATACTGCACAAAAATTAAAAGGTCTCTTATCCATACAATGCCATTTCTTTTTCCTGGTTTGGTTTCCCCATAATTTAATTTGAATTCCTGTTTTAGCAATAAAAGGCACACTAGGTATAGGAAAAATTAACTTTTTTTTCTTTGAGCTGATGAATTGCCATATTCTATTTAATATTTGAGTATTTACAAGCCCTAAATCATGAGACTTAAACAGTCCCCCCAAGAGCTTTTCAACTTTTAGAGCTTTTAGATAAAGTTTCCATTGATAATGACAACAGCTTTAATGCTGCAACGCAAATATTCTGTATGGTGTGCGTTGACTTTGTTCCACATGAAACTTCAAGACATTCAAATGATCTAAAATCAACATGACACATATTGAATGCATCGGAAAGAAGTCAAGTGACAAGCCTGAAAATGAAAAGAAATTACTGAGCAGGTGTGCTCCCCAGGTCTTAGGGGGACTCTCTCTTCTGTTGCATGTCTGTTGTACACAAATGAAAATATCCTTTTCTAAATTTCTTGGTATCCAGCTTGGGAAATGGTAAACAAAGAAAAGGCTCGATTATGAATGTGTGGGATCTCAGTGAGCTGGACTAGAGTAGAATGCAAATGCTTTAGATCCCAGAGACACTCATAGCAAGCAGCTCTGCAAAGCCTGTGTTTGATGTGCCTTGTGCTCATCAAATCTCACATTCCTTCCTTAAGGCTGCTTTGTTCCTTTGTGCCATTTCAGTTTTTCACCATCTCTTCCCCACCAGGTCTTTCCTCACAGCTCTCTCATACTGAGGTACGACCTTTCAGCATCTCCTTCCAGCAGGAATCTCTGTTTCCTCCCACCTTGAGTCACAGAGCTACAGGAAAACAACTCCACACAGAGAACAAACTCGGACCAACTTTAATTCACCACCGAAACCAATGGCCTAAGCTAAAAAACAACCCCATGACGGTGGGGTGGGGTGAGRGTGCTCCTGCCACCCTGGCACAAACAAAATATCAGCTTTCAGGCAAAGCATTTTAGTTATGCCGTGTCACCAGGTTGGATTTGATGGCTGGATTTGAACAAAGATCCCACCAGATTGGCAATTTCTTTTCCTTCCAGCAGTTCTGGGTTCCAAAAGGGCGTTAAATGTTTTAGTGATCTGGTACCTAGCAAACAGACACGGTGCTTGAAAAACCACCTTTGTAACAAAATTGGTGTATTTGTCAATCCTGGCTCTCAGGGTAAGCCCAGAGCCAATGCACTTTGTACCGGATAAATAGAAATAATTTCAGGTAATGGATAGGTACGAGGGATGATATCAGCTGCTGATAGTAGCTGAATAATTGTGTACAGAATTATCTGAGTGAGGGACTGTTTTGGCGGAAAATAGAGAAAAAAGAGCAGGTATTTGGGTAGGGAACAGTTCTTGTAGACACAGACAGGACCAACGCCTTCCAGAGGGTTTCACGAGGCACACTGCTGACTCTAGAGAAAACGCAGGAGAGTTGCAAGGAGAACCATCATCAGTTTCTTCCGTTATAAGATGTCCCTTTCCATGATGTGCTGTTGCATTTCAAGTCCTTTCACAAGAAAATTGAAAGGCAGAGTTGTTGCAAAGGGGTTGGAATGTGCACAGGTCCACGYCTGTGACGATCAGTGGGAATGGGGCAGCCAAAGGTCCTCAGAGWCCATTTTGAATTTTGGAATGGAGAGAAATGGGATTACACTTCTGGAGGCAGAAGTAAATGTCTTGACTCTCTCCAATCTTTAATAATTGCTGGTAGGTGCTTATAATCCAGCTTCAGTGTTTGCACAAAGGCTTTTTGTCAAAATAGGACACCCAGCCCCCAGAGAGAAGCATCTTTCTACAGAGAGATGATGTTTTGCAGAGGAGTTCTGTATGCAAATCCATGCAAGAGTTTTAACCCAAAGAGGAACATTAGTACTGTGATTATATGTAGTCAGTTAAAAAATACCTAATTTCATGATAGTTCCAGAACAGCAGAAACAAGCATTGCCCCTAAAGCAACGAGGGAATTAATTGGAGGAGTTCTCAGTAATTTGCTTATCACTCTATGAGTTCAGATACCTGGACCCAGTTCAAGTTAATTCAGTCATGGCTGTGGGAAAAATGCCTATTTATTACTCTCTCCCTATAGCTTTTGTGTGAAATGGGTTTTTTCTTTCTTTCCACCTTATTAAAAGCCTTTCATCTCCTAAAATCAATGAAGCTATCAGCTGGGAATTGTTTGGCTTAAGTCAGGGTTTCTTTATAAGTTTTGCACACAGTCTTATGTGTGTTTCCTTCTTAAAATTCATTTCATTTGTTTTGGTCAGATAATATTTTACTCAGGAATAATTTTTAACCTGTTTGACAGATGGACAGCCAGATTTACCTGTGCACGTGTACAAACAGCCCTCTGCACCAAACCAGACAGCTGACCTGTGCAAAAAAGCCTTCCTTACCTTGTCCTTTCTGCCCATCAAATATCTGTTTTTCCATCTTTCCAGTGACCCTACTGGGAWATGATCAGGATGGAGGATGGATGCAGCAGCTGGCCAGTACATTTAGGTGGACTGGAGAGTTGATGGCTTAAGATCCACTTGTCTTCTTTCACTGCAAAGACTAATTTACATCTCCTACTCCTTGTTGGAGATGTAAATCAGGAGTAGGACTGATTTCCATAAAGCTCCCAGGACCCTTTGTCTTTGCCATGTCTTCTTTTCCAGCTTCTAATGTGCTTGATATTGGTGAATAATTTCAGAATAATTTCAAGGATAGATCTGACAAAAGCACTTATCTTGTTTTCTTAGAGAGATAAGATAAAAATATGAGACAAATACACCAAGAAGCACTTCTTTTTTCCYAGTCTGTTGTGTTGTCTGCATACTGGTACTCCAAGAACAACTTAATTAACATATTGAGTGTAAAGCCCAAGATAAACCAAAACAACAAAAAAGCTGAGACCAGAGCCTTTGTTGATGGAAGAGAAAAAGGAAGAGGTGTTTATTTTAGAAAATTTTGGAGACAGGAAAGAAGTCTGTGAAGAAGGCAGTAATTAAGTCAGTTGCTAGTGAACATCTAATTAAATATTTAGAGAAGGATGGAGAATATCTTGTGTTTGGACAGTCTCAAGAGGGAAACAAAACACCAAGGGATGGTCAGTGAATGAAAAAGGGAGTTAGGCCACCAAGACAGTGGAGAAAGAGACACWATAGGAAGTAATGAAAGGAAGTTCTACAATGGTTTAAAAAGAAGAAAAATAATAGTAGATAATCAATATAAAAAGCTAAACAAAAGTGTTTAGAAAAGCCTGTATATTTTAGGCATTTTCCCACTTTTTTGTTTATTTTTTTAAATCTTTTTAGATGCGTATGTMCTATGCTTGAAATTCTTATGCATCAAGACATTTTGTTTTCCCAGAGCCTCAGGATGTCCTCTTTAATTCTGGTTAGTGGTTATTAACACTGACACCATTGTCATGCTAATTGAAAACTCAAATTTTAAGCCCGAGTACTTAAAGAACCTTTGGCACTTTTGTATGTAATTCTCCAAAAACATTGCTTGAGAAAATCAACAGCSTTGAAAATATTTTCATATTAAAAATTATTAGAGTGAAATAAGTTGCTGTCTCTGCTGCACTGAGCTTTGTTGTTTCTGGTGAGCTTTGCTGTGACTTTGTAGAAAGCTGTTCTTTAAATATAAAGTACACAAGTAAATATTAAAGAGAAACAGTAGGTTAAACATGAGGTAACTTAAACAAGGGCAGTGCTGACTCTGACTCTGTACAGAGGGGGAAAATACTGATGCCTTCCCCAGGATTTGACAGTGACATGCTGCTAGGGATTAGTGAAATCACTGGGGGAAAAACACGTTTGTGTCTCATTAGCATCAAAGACAAAGCCATGGTGTCCTCACGTACCCTCTGCTGGGCCCTACCTATAGCAGCTCTTCAGAACTCTGAATTATTGAAGGTACAGAGGAACAATTCTGTGTGAAGCCATAAAGCACAGCCAAAATGCCTTGGGGTATAGAAATAACACAACTGGATGTTTGAAGCTCAGAGCTTGACTTTATAAACCCAAGTCAACATTACCCGATGCCACACAGGCCAGGATCGTGGATCAGGAGCGTTGAGGATGTTTGAGAGTGTCTCCTTTGCACTGTTGCAGTCTACACCTGTGCCCCTGCTTTTATTATTAGATAATCCTATCCAAAGCAAGAAAAAGAAAGAAGAGGCTGCAGACCCGTGCTGCAAACCAGACCTGCGAGTGCAGCACAGCAGATTCTGTCCTTAAGGGTGGGACAAAGAGTGTGAGGCAGCAATTCTTTTCAGGATGCCCGAGTGCAGGCCCCTGAATTCATTGAAACCTTTCCCATACAGCCTCACAGCCTGCTGCACTGTCAAACCAGTGTGTATCTCACACTAATGAAAACACACTTTCCCCAATTTATTACCTTTCATTGCTGCTACTCTGCCATTGCCTTTAAAATGCCACGTATCCGACAGGCTACAGCTCTTTCATTCTTTTATGTTTGATAATGCAGAGTGCCTTTACCTTTTTATTTCTCATAAATGTTATATTTGCTTCTATTTTCATTCTGTTGTAATCTGGATTTTACAGTGAATATAAAAGCCAGGCTGGAGTTCCATGAACACTTCCAGACAGCTTGTGGCTTTCTTTGTTTGCAGAATGYGTGTTTATTACAAATGGGGATGTTCTAGGACCTCATTAATGAACAGTGAATGCAAGCTAAGAAAACCTCTTTTTTTCTCATTACTAAACCCCTCAACATCTGAGATTTGCATTTAGAGATTCTGATGGAGTGGATATTTTGGGGTTTTTTAATATAAACCTTATTTTTGTATTCAAAAAAGAAAAGGCCCTGAAAGAAGAAATCATGTGTGAAGCAGAGAAAGGAGAGTGGTTAATGAGAGAAAGGAGCAGGCACAAGGTAGTAGTGAGCAGAATAAGTGGGTTTCTGTCAGAGGTTTTATAAGCACTGAGTTTCTGTGAGCAACCAGTGATTCTTATTGCAGTGGAGCTGATATACTGTCAGTTGTCATTATTAATGAAAAGAGTTATAAATTACTTGGCTGAAATACAGATCCTGTACTACTAAAGTCAATGGGAGCACATGTCAATTCCTTTACATTCCACAGCAAATAGCTCTGGATCCACAATGCAGAAAAGTTAATTTTTCTCCCGTTATTTTTGGAGAAAGACTGTGTGTACCCTGTATGTCATTTAAACATTTTATGTCTTTAATTTGTCATACTCTGGTGCAGAGATAGGGTCAAAGAGGACATTTAACTTACTCTTTCTGCTGGTGTTCTTCCAGACACTGAGTAGAATAGCAGAATTTCACAGTTTGTATTAATTATGGGTGCAGTTAGGCTGCTATTATCACTATGACATTCAAATAATATTTAAAATTATTACATCAATGTTATTTATAAGGTCAGGCATGTCACAGTTCTATTTTTATTAAAATTAAAGACACCACTGCTGTAGGGTAATAAGCTTTCAGATTGCTTATTGTCATTTAAGGGCACATATAATTGTGGCCTATGGTACTTTAACTGGAAATATTATCTTCATGTTAGGATTAGAAAAATGCTTTCTGATTACTATAAATATTTCCAAATCTATAATACTTCACCATTAGCTGGAGATATTTGGTTATGTCTTGTTAGGTACCCATTGCACAGCTCTTCTGTCTGTTGGTGCCAAGAGCTGCACTTTTAGAACATCTTTTGCTCAATTTTTGTCTGACATATAATTATGGTAAATAATTTTTAGAGGCTTATAGTCACAGACTGTGTCCGTGACAAAGACAGGAATTTGGGTTTCTCTTCCTTCACTTTCAGGAGGGGYTAATTCTGCTACAGATTTATTCAGATAACCAATTTTGCTCCTGAAGGAGCTTCGTGTAACTGCACTCTTTCATTCAGTTATGGGAGGTGTCTGATGGAAGAATTGATCACTGCACCACATAAAAATCAGTTTTGAAGTTCTGTCAGTACTTTTGGACTGACCAAATTGTACATATGGATGATTGATATGCAAAAAAAACATTTAAAATCTTACTAATTCTACTGTTGTCAAACAGATGAATAACCTATTCCTTCAGTTTTATCAACAAAGTCGACTCAGGGTATGTTTGAAACAAAGATTAAAATCAAATTGCATCACTGTAAATACATTAATTTGCCACTCTTTACTAGAAGACAATCCAGCTCAATTCTGTGGTTCCAGTTTAGGATTTCAAGGCTAAGAAATGCATTGTAAGCTATTTACAAAGGGTGTAAAAGCAGCTGAAAGCAAAATTCAGTGACATCTCAGAGCAGAGCTGGGCTTTAAAGGCTCCTGTTTCCTCCAAGAATAGGATCATTGATAAATGTGGGGTTGGCTCTCCTTATTGCAGCCCAAGTATGAGGTCATGATGACACTTGGGTCACCCAGGGCACAGAGAAATTTTCCTTTATCTTTAATATCCAGCTGTGAAGCAGCTGCTGGGATTGAGGCTGAGACAGACAGGGCACTAAGGAAACAGGATGTGCAAGCACAAGTATTCCTGAGGACTGCAGCCTAGGATTCACCAATGCTGTCACATGGGCCGTGCAATAAATTGAACCCATATTTTTCRTATATTTGCTTTTCTCTTTAACTTTTGCTACATATCTTCCGATTTCTATTCATTTAGTGGGCTGACATTAGAGTAGTTTATGCTTAATCCTTTGGTTTTGCTCCCATCACAGGTGTGTGTTGCTTTTCAGTGTGGTTGCTGATTTACAGGCACTAAGCAAGTTTTCAAATGGAAAAAAAAGAAAAGCCCCAAACCATACCAAATTACTTTTCAACAATGGGTTGCTTTTCTACATCTTCTAATTTAATGTTTGAGCAAAGTTGCAATCAGAAAATGGAATTACTATCCTGAACTGAGAAAGATAAAATCAATACTTGTAACAGTTATTGCTAACCATGTAGTGCTTATAGATTTAAATATAGAAACAGTTTATTCTGTGGTATTTACCAGTGTCAGAGCCAAGAGACTTCCACAAGCAGGAAAACAGTGGGTGACTGACAATAAAACCACAGATACCTGATGTTTTGTAATATTGTGGATGTGGTTGAACAAGGAATTTAATTGTAAAATACAGAAATAAAAACGCAAGTACAAATAAAAATAAAAAGCTCCTTCTAATTTTTCTGTGCTTGGCTCCCTAATGGAGCTTTAACCTATAAACACACGGGATCCAGTCAGTGTAGCTCAAGGTATACAACTGTTGTTCAAACTTTTATATTGCTTTATGCAATCATAACAGGAAGAGCATTTCCTGAGTAGAGCAGAGGCTCAGCCTGGAACATCTGTAAATCCAAATGCATTTTGCTAAAAATGGGCTTGCTGGCTTTTTAAAAGCATATGGTTGAAAAGCAGCTATTGCATCCTGCATTGCATAAAAATGCAAATACGCTGTGCTGAATACAGTAGGTAAAATCCTGGCAGAGCTTTCACTGACTTCATCAGTTTTGATGTTGAGAATTTTGTTAGTGACTCTAATCAGATGATTCACATTATTGCTCACTGTAGCAATAACACAGAGTGCAGGAGATAACTAAATCTGGCATAGATGCAAGCTATATTTACTGCTGGTATGTCTCTGCTTTTAGCACTTTGCTGTAATGGCTTGATCATTAGGTCATAATGATCTGAATTAAAAAAATCCCTGTAAACAGCTTTGTGTGCAGCTTTCAGCACAATTTAAGTGACAGTGCCAAACTCGAGGGGTTTGTCACGGACAGAAGAAAAGTTACTGTAAACAATTACGAGATTCACAGATAAAAGGATGCTTAAACTCCGCTTCTCTCTCTCCAGAATTCTTTTCCTGCAAGTAGAACCATCTCCTCTCAGCATTAAAATTCCTAGGAAGGGTGGTGTAGGCTCTCTGTTGGATCCATCAGCAGCCAGTCAGCCAGCACTGCCCACCTCGGCTCCCTGTGGGAGCTCCCTGCTGCTCCTGTTCCATGGGAAGCAGCCAATTAGAAGTAGATAAAAAGGAAAATTTTCCACAGGCAAGTACCACAAGCGTGCCCAGCCAGGAGGTAAGTCTTCAGAGAGGAAAAATGTCCTCCTGGAGTCTGAGAACACTGTCCTTTTATCGTGCTGAAGTTGGTAGCCTGGAAAGCTCTCGTGGGGCTGGACATGTGCTAGCACAGTGTTTGATACCACTACATCACCACAGGAACCTGGATATTCTTCTTAATCACAAAAAATTCATGTTTTCSACTACTGTCCAATCTGTTCTGTGAAATATCTGCCCAGAGATCCCTTGTTTTGTAGTTTATAGATATTATTTAAGAAGGGAAAATACAGATGTAGGAAAAAGAAATTAATATTTACAACGTGAGTTCTTTTGATAAGAGAAGTGAATAAGTAACTAATTCCTGGATTTTTTCAGAAAAACAAATTAACTGAATGCAAATACACCACAAATTGTATCAAGGGTGTAAATACCAAGAGACCTAAAATGAAATTCCACATGAGAAACGAAAGAAGTAAGCTTCCTTTAAACAAAAATACTTTATCTACTGGAGATAGACATCTAATCTGCAAAATACTGATCATGGCCAAAACCCTCCTGACATCTCCCAGGTAGAGTGTTCTTTGAGAAGAACAGATAATCATCTCTGCTCTTTTATCTTGGTGCTGCAGTGGTGCCCCAGAGCCATCTTGAAAGTTTAGAGAACACAGCTGAACTTTCCGCCTGCATGATCAGTTTGAAACCCAGCTCGTGTTACCTTTGATATTTCTCTCTGTAGTGTTTGTACAGAGCGATGGAGCAGGAGATGCGTGTTTTGTTTTCCAGCAGTTCTTTCATTATCTTTCAGCTAAGCAGTGCACAGTGCAGTCAGGTTGAGATTATACCCTTAATGACAATAGAAACACCAAAAAAAATCGGTCTCAAGCGGAGAAGGTTCTGGAAATTATTTAAATAAATAGGTAAGATTTGTTCTCAATCAAAGCCATTGATGTAAATAGAGAAATTCAAATTGAAAATTTAATCCTATTTATGCTGATTTTAATATTTGATTAACAATTGACATAAAATTAGGATATTCACCTTAAACGGACTGATTTTGTCATTATTGATTTAAAAAAAAAAAAAGGGAGTTGAATAAAATATTTCATTGATGTTGGGTAGAATTTTGTATACAAGACAATAAAGAACAACATTAAATACAACCTGAGGCACTGACTAGTGCATAAATATATACAAATGTCTTTGTCCCTTTGGGAATCAGTAAATTGATCTCTGGTGTTCATATTTTAGACATATGAAAAAATAATCCTAAGAATACCTAGAAATAGCAAAACCATAAAGTACACAAGTTAAATGAGAAAATTAATATATTCCTGCATGAGTCTTTGAAATGGGAGTTAAGAATAGTGTAACATTTGACATTAAAATTGCATGATGAATTAGGTTAATTAACTGGAAAAGTTAATAATCTCCAGAGCTCGATAGCTTTTGGAAAGGGAGATCTCAAAGAGTATCTCAAAAACAGTAAAATTCCTTATTCATACAGAAGTCTCAATGCAGCCAAGGAGAGGTCTGTGGCTGGGCTGGTTTTCCAACACTGTTATTATTATTAATAGTTATTATTAATTGTTGTTGTTRCTGTTATTATAGAAACCTCTCACTTACTTGTCCATTCAGATTTTAACATGCAGTTTGATTAGAGTTTTGTATTCTCTTCTTCCCAGAAATATGTAGGAATTTTGAACCTTATCAATTTCTATGAGTTTTACAGCTTAATGTGTGCTGATATTTGTAGCTCTTTGTTTTGTCATTAGAAATACAATATGTTGTATATCTATTTTTATGAATAAATTTGGTTTTGAATGCTGTAGGAATACTAGAAATCCCATAAAATTTTGTGAAACAAATATATTACCTTCAATCCTCCTCTCACAATAGAATGGAGAATTCGAATCATAACTTTTTCCAACCTGAAAGATTTTTTTTTAAAAAATAYTGTTGAGCCCTCAGTGTGGTTATTTCAAACAGAAACATTAGTTTTATTTCTAAAAAATGAAAAAGGCAATAAAACAACCATCCCCATTCACTTCAGTTTTCAGTGCAATCTTAGTAAGGATCATAATGCAAGCGTTTCACTCCAGGTGAGGAAAGAATTTGGGCAGTGATGAGGATGTGGAGTAATGTACACGAACACTTAGCCTGGCAAAATAATATCAGCAATATTTGAAGGGAGTTTTGTGTTTCACCCTGCACTGGGTGTGCATTCTTTCTCTCGTCCTTCACCTGCAGCAGCTGACAGCATTTCAGCAGGAATGACACAAATTGGACTTGCTGGCTGTCACTGGGCCTGCTGCAGCCAGCCCATCCCTCCGCAATGAGATTTACGGGATGAATCCAAACGGGACGGCTGTCCTTGGCCCACGGAGGGTTTCCTGCACGTGTGGGCTSTCTCTTGGTGACAGGGCGAGTGAAGGACATCGGGGAGGCTCCCACACTGGTGAACGCTGTGGGAGAATGGGGAGAGGTGCTCCACCATCCCCTTTTGGGGGACGCCACACCGGCCAGCCCGCCTCAGTCGCYTCACAGCAGAGAGGCTTTTGTGCCATGCCGCCCATGTACTGTCTCACCCTCCTGAYCCTCCATGATGGAAAAAGTGAATCTGTAGGTTCTCCTTTCTCGTGGGTTGCCCTTGGCCAGTGACAGACACCCACTCAGCTCTCTCGCTCTCCCCCTCCTCAASGGCACAGAAGGAAACACCACAAAGCAGCTTTGTAGTCAAGACAAACACAAGGAGATCACTCACCAGTAACCACCACAAAGTCCCTGTTGTGGGTGCAGGGAAGTGTCTGCTGCTTCACACTCCCTCCATGGACTGCAGGGAACTCTCTCTGCTCCAGGCATGGAGCACCACCTTCTCCTCCTTCTCCCCTGGCTCTGCTGTCCCCAGGGCTGGTTCACACACACCCTTCCCCTCACACCTCCCTGTCAGGCACTGTTTCAGCCTCCCTCAGAGCTGTTTTCCCAGAGTTTTCCCTGCTGCAGCTGTGCCCTGAGTGTGGAGAGGCCATTACAGAGCAGGATGGAACCATCTGGAACTGTGTCCAGGACTGGGCAGCCCCTGACCTCTCCTGAGGGGAGCCTGCAGACCCCACTCTGCCAAAACCAGACGCCCGGACCCAAAACCATCTTCCATTGGCACCAGGCCTCATCCATGTTCCTGGCAGTGTTGGCACCTCCTGCCCAAGTTCTGCTGGGGGTGCCAGAGGGTCAGGGGTGTTCCCTGGGGGGGGCTGGGGGCTGAGGAACTGCCCCAGACCTTCAGCCATCAGTGGCTTCACATCTGACGTGCCACAAACCGAGCCGCAAAAAAAGGGCAAAGAATCACAGACTCACAAAATATGGTGAGCTGGAAGGGACCCACAAGGATCATTGAGTCCAGCTGGATGTCCATCGATGCCCAACAATCCCAGCCTGTCCCTGAGAGCRGTGCCCAAACGCTCCTGGAGCTCTGGCAGCCTCGGGGCKGTGACCATTCCCTGGGGAGCCTGTTCAGTGCCCAGCACCCTCYGGGGGAAGAACCTTTTTCTAAGATTTACCCTAAACATCTCCTGACACAACTCCAGGCCAACGTGGCAGCACCGACTCTGGGGCTGCTGGATCCTGTTCCGAGATGGCCAGAGCGCCTTTGGCCTCTTTCATTAAATGTGAATTGACTCAAATGCTCCCTGAGCAAAGCAGCCCAGCTCTTGGCAGGCCATGGTTTGTCTCAGCTGTTATTGAATCCCTGGCCCTTGGCTAGAATAATTATCATCTCAGGATGATTTTTAACAAAAGGAAGAATATAAGTACTGTTCCAGGAAATGTAATACATCAAGGGCCCTGTCTTGCTGAAACTGCGGAAGAAATTAGGACCAGGTACTTTCCTGTGCTAATAAATACTGTAATTAAATAGAGTTTTCTAGCTGGGAATTTCAGAGTGGAAACTTTAAATTTATTTTGGGTTTATATATGCCATGTGGAAAAAAAAAGAACACTAGTATGCATTGCAGTAGTCACACACTTTTACTTGTAAGTTTTTAAAAAATCATTGAGGTTTTACAGTGACATGAGTAATGCCATTATAAACTTCTTTGTGAAAACTAAGTACTTTTGAAAGAACAGAAGGGAGAACGTAAGCACGTATTAATATTGATGTTTTACTCAAATCTATTTTTGTTAGCAAGTCATAAGAAATGAATTGCTGTGAAGCATTGGAAGTTCCAAACACTAGTGAGCAAGTAGGTTATTAATTGTATTTATTGGGGTGGAGAGATATTACGGGCAATAGAGAACAAAGGTTTTCATCCATAAAGAATGCATTGAGCTGCCTCCAGAGTGATTTAGTTAATTGATCTAAAAGAAGGTTGATTCATGATTAGCAAAAGGACAAATAAATCTCAATTTAAAGCTCTCAGAATGCATTCGCTCAATAAAATGCATCAAGAAACACAACTAAAACACCTGTTAAGAAAGTTGGAGTCCTTTCCTACTTGATGGAAGCAAGCATTGAAATGCTTTTACTTTCCTTTTTTTTTTAAATTTGAAACTGATTTATTTGCATGGACTTTTAATTCTAGCTACAGAAAATATTCACCTGGTGTGTTTGTGTAGAGAAAATAACCTCTATTTTTACTTCGCCTTACAGGTGTGGCTTTAGCAGGTTGCCCAGCGAGCACAGAGGGGTCGATTTGCCACTGCCCAAGCCCACAAGGACCACACAAGGATCTCTCAGCCTGGCATGCCAGATTTGGGGAAAGGTCTTTGGCAGGTTTTCTGCTTGCAAAAAACRTCATATCAGGTACTGTAACAAGATGTAAATGATTTAACAGCAGGTCCTTGCTGGAGTGGCTGGGCCTTGTCTCTGTCTCCTTCCCTGTCCCTCCAGCCACTCTCTGTGTCCTTCAACAACGAGAGTGAAGTTTCCCAATGTCCCACCTTTGTCAATCTGCCCTCCTGGCCTTTGATGGCTGCTCACACAACCAGGGAAACGGAACGTGGAGGATGGAACCTTCTTCACAGCAGCTCTTGGGACAGAATCACTCGCCCTGGAGCGGAACCAAGGAGGGAACGGCCCCAAAGCACTGTGAGCTGTAGGATACGTTTCACTGGGGCCTCTAGAAAAACAACAGCAGGCAAGAGACAGACACTGAAAAGGCAGCAGACTGAGACATGTCCTTAAACACATTTTTCAGTGCCTTTAATGAGGATCTGTGCAGCCAGAAGATGGCACGTCGCCTTTAATTTCCCCTGAGGCTGACACTCCTTTTCTTCTGCTCTTACTGGCTTTATTTAYCTAATTTTGCATTTTCTGAGTGATGCTCTTGTGAAATCAAGAACATGGCTTCCTTTCTGGATACTTTGAAAACACATTTTTTTAGTTTCTATCTGAAATTTAAAAGGCTTAAGTTACACAAATCCACAGTCAATCCCTATTTTGACAGACAGAAACCTGTTTGCTTTCATGCAAACTACCTATAAACATTTTGAGAAAGGAACTGAAAAATATCCAAGAAGAAAACTCAAAATAAAAAATAATTATACAGAGAAATGGTTGTTTATGTTTTGAGGGTCTTGCCAGAGAGTAGGATTGAAGATGGAATTTCCTAGGATTTAGTTTAGTCCAGTGCCTGATGGTGGAGAAATTGCCTTATCTATTTTCAAAAAGGTGATTGTGTCACTGTTCCTGAGGTAAGGATGGATGCAGGCCGGAATGACGTGCCAAGACAACAGAAATTATAAGGAACTATAATTATAAGGCATACCCTAAATGAAGCTACCTGCAGGAACCCTTTGGAAGGGTTTAGCAAGTACTGTTTGCAGAATTCTACACTCTCTTGTGTCTTTTAAACTAATTTTTGCCAATTAAGGTTATTAAATTCATTAATTCATTAAATTTTAATCTAAGTAAATCTGCTGAAGAGTCTTGATCTTCAAATTCTTAAATTACTCGCAGTCCAAACAGAAATGGGATGGCATATCCTGTACTATATAGAGGGACTATATTAGAGGATTTAGAGTGTATATCTGGCATATGTTTAGTTTAATTACGTTCCTTAAGTGCTGTGCCCCTTGCATAAATTCACCAGTTGCACCAGGATGCGTTGGACTCGATCTCACTGTGGGATTGACTTTTCTCCTGAAGGGAAACAGTGCCACCTCCAGACTCAGTTGCTCATTTTGAAAACAGCAAGCTGTTATTTCATCCAAGGCATTACAGAAAACTGCTGGGTTTGAAAACAATCCGGTATTTCTATTTTTCGTAATTTGTGTATAAAATAGCCCTTGGAATAACTGATGACACATACTGATAGCATCTTTTTAAGGAACCAGATGCCGTTTCGACACTATTAATGCTTAGTTCATTAAGCCTAATGATAGAGAAAAGCAATCGATATTTGACACTGGTTAATTTTCATTTGAAATTACACAAAAGTCAAGGATCTACAGCTGTAATTACTTCACAGGAAAACTGAAAAGAGCTATGTCATTTTCTTGACTTTATTTAAAAAGACCTTTATTGAAAGAGCTACTAAAAGGAAGGTAATAGCATTTTACACTCCTTTATCCTGTACCCGAGGGATAACTTTTCCTGTTCACCAGTAATTCTGATAATGTTAACAAGCTCTGTGGAAGACTATCATATAACTTGCTGTTCTGTTACAACAATAACCTTCAGCCACTTTTGGAAATGTGCTGTGGTTTGACAAGTATTCAATCATAATGTATTAACAGAATGAAAAAATATATATATATTCTTGCTATCCTAATTAAATAGAGCTGGGGACTGTGTTACATGCTGGGTTCGTGTGGCACCATCTCAGCTATCAGAGTATCTGAGGTATTAATGGACTCCAGGGGCAGGGAGGAAACTCCCAGTGAGCTCATTGGAAATGAGGACTCAGGCATTTCCATTCCCTTTGCAACTTGCGTGTTTTAATCAAGTTAATGCAACAACTCCTTGAGACAAATCCAGAGAGCACAGCAGGTTACTCAGCCCCCTGCCTCTCCCAGCACCGCTGTCCAGGGCGCATTTCAGAGCTCATCTGACAGGATGGTGCCTCTCTAGCTCCTGACCCAACATGCTAAGTCTAAGGGAAAAGTTTAGATATATTTAAAAATGTTGTGTAAAGGATTGCAAAATAATGAGGGGGTTTTTAAACATTTTTAATTATTAAAGAAGCAATTTTAAGAGAATGAACACATGTTAAAAAATAAACACTTGTGACTGAGCATTTAAATGCTCATTTCATGTTGAGAGTTATTTACCTGGCAGTATAAATAAGGGCTTAGAAGTATACTTGGTAAAGGTGAGACTGCTCAAGTGTGCAAAATTAAGTGTTCACAACACGTGTACTAAAGAAATGAGAATATGATTTCTAAAGTAAACTTTGCCAAATGAATTCTGGAGAAGTTTGAAGATTATTTCCTGAGTTAGATGTGAATTTCATCAAATAATGGATTTCTTACATAAAATATTGCATAGAATTTAATTCTGCCTTTTGGAAGCAATTTAAAGCCAGTAATTAACATCAAGAAAAGTTGCTCTTGGTAGATTATTTTAATTACTGGAAGGACCAGAGGAAACATGGCTCAGAAGAGGACACACCGAAGCATTCCAACAGGAAATGAACCATTCCCATTACGCTGCTCTTGGCTGCTGAAGTACCAACATAAAGATGAAAATACCATCGTGGAAATGGTTCATGCCTTAAAACACATTTGTGCTGTGGGAAGATGAGGGAACTTTTCCCCTTCAACTGCCAAATAAATTCCTTTAAATCACCTCACTCCTGCCTTCTTCTGTGTTGTTCTAGGCCTGCTGATGTGCAGCTGGAAACCCCCGTGTGATTCCAGGTCTCCCTTTGGGACACCCAAAAATCAGAGTGCATTGGTCACTAAAGACAACGGCACACAGTGATCCTTACAGGGAGTCCCAAGAAGTGTAGCAGAGTCAGAAGGGAGCATAAAGAGCAAACTTCTTGGTAGCTGAGTATTAAACTTGTTACTCCTCTGGGTGGTGAAACAGGAGTGGAAAAAAAAATTACATAATGGTTCTCCTAAAAAAGCTGTGCATTGGAATGGATAGAGCAGCTGAAGTTTGTGTAAACCTGGAAAACTGATGACAAAAAAAGACTTTCCCTTCTCTCCAGAGCAATTCATGACCTCCTTTCATACCTATCCATGACAGATATGTACACTCCTGGAGGAACTGAGTTGCTCAAAGCCACAATTAGCTTTCTGTGCAGTTCTCACAGTCGTGGGCAGGATGGTCATCACCTCAGTCCCTCCAGCCGCAATGAAAAACTGAATAAGAAAATCAGCCCACGCATGCTGCCTTCAGTTAAAAACCACAGTAACTTGAATTTTCTATGTTGATTATATCCACTCATTAAATCCATGTTTCAAATGCTCATTCACTTTATTCTGCTTTTCTACTACCACCTGATCTTCATAGCGGGAAACGCATGACCTACAAGGCAGCAGGTCAGCAGGGAATGATGAAGGGCTTAATTACTTCCCCCCGTTAGCATCAAGCTACCAATTAGAAGCAGCTTCTGGGAAAGCCTAAAGCCCAAAGGGCAGAAAAGGAAGAAGTTCCTTAGGAGGATTTGAGTTTGCTGTGGGAGAAATATATGAGGAAGGACTGCTGMTAGTGAGGTGAGTGCTAAAATGTGTGGCTGTCAGAGAATAACTTTGTTAAATCAGGATGGGGGTGTTTAAAATTTCTGATATTAAGAAGTTGTTATGAGGTAGTAATTCCTTGCTGATTTATAGTGTTTGCAGTGAAGTGACTTTCACTTCTGATGCTGTCTCTGTAATTTCAAGGTCTATGAGATGTTTTTTGCCCTAATCTCTGCAGTTTATTTATTGCCTGTACTTTATTTGTTTTAAAGTTTCAAATATCTTAAAGCCACCTGAGCATTAAAGCAAGGGAGGTGTGTTTAATGYGATTGTTCAGCTGGCAACTGTATCAAATTTATTTTTGTCTTCTGAAATTCAYGTGGAAATCTGAGGTGCTCTACCCTATCAGAAATGGCTATTAATAAACATTAGCTAGTTTGATGATTATGAATAGTGTCACCAAGCAATTAAAATTTAATTGAGCATTAAATAAAGTCCATTTACTGTAAAGTATCTCCATTTGAGTTTGAAAAACAACCTTAACAACAATTTTTTTCACAAAGCTTTAATTGGCTTGTGGTTTCTGGTTTAAAAACAAAGGAAGGTATTTTCTGTGGAAGCTTAGGGAGATTATTAAAAGGAGGATGAGGTTAGTTTAGGCACTTTGGGACCCATTTTCCATTCTCCACTTTAGCTGTAGTTTTAAGCTTTTCCCCCTGTTTTGCACATCTCAGCATGTGGAGTCAAAATGAAGYTGGCAGGCCTTAGCATTGCAGTTCAACCTTACATGCTCGACTCCTTGTTTCAGCTGTCCTCAAAACCTATCTGGTTCTCAAATGTTTCACAGATGTTATTTAAGACACAAACTTGGCTTCTAAATTGAAGGGGAAGCACGTGGGGGTGGACTGGCGCAAAGTGCAAAACAAACAGCCAAACAAACCTTCCTCTCTGTGGTGTTTGTTGTGAGGGTGCCTCGTTGGCTTCACCTGCACGGAGCAGAGAAGCAACGAGCTGCACCCTGGTGCCACTGTGGCCTTTCCTGTCTCCACCTTCCATCTTTATAAAACACTGGCAAAACATCCAGGGATTACGCACTTGTTTGGGGAGAAATTTAGCACGTACAGAGTGAAGGTGGACAGGCTATTTCGGCCTGAAAATTTGAGGGGTTTAAATAAAAACTCTAAGGCAAATATAAACCTGAAGACTCTGCTGTTTAGGATATCTGACAGCTGGCTTTCAAGGAGTATCTATTTTGTAAAGCATCTCCTGAAACGTGCAATAGGATTGGCTTCCTAGGAAGCCGCTAACCGGTCTTTTCTCCTCTGACTACCCTGTTTCCAATACATCGCCTTCCTGCACAATAAATGTTTACTGAGTTGACTAGTAGCGTAGCAAAACTTAAATTGTCATAATATTGATTAAACCATCCTCATTTTCTCCACTGTTGGAGGAAATAGCGTACTCTTACTGCTACTGACTTTATTCTGCGTGCAGATAAACTCCAAAGCAAGGTCTGGATTGCACATTAATTGACTTTTCTCTTGTAATAGATGTTATGGCATCTACACAGAGCCTCACAAACAGCAGTCCCTTCCTGTAGCATATCTGAGAGGAGAGGCTGCTGAACACTTGCAGACACGTTTTGACTGCATTGGGTCTCACAATCAGCAAATTCTTGTTTTCCTTCTTGAAGAAAGAAAATAATGCATTCTGGCACAATCCCTCAGTTACTCTTTTTAGGTGTAATATGTGAATGTTTCAAACTTTTTCTTGGAACTTGCATTATTTCTGCTTTGTAGTTGAAAGACCTTAAGTAAACTGGACTCATTCCATTGATTGCAACTGTGTTCTCCTCTGGTGGTGCTGGGTGGAGCATCTTTCACCAGTATGGGCTATTTGAGATATTGGAGGGGATTACTGTGCAGCTGCCAAGCCATTCTGTTCACTTTTTAATTACTTTTCTGAGCAGAAATTACATATCTTTTCTTTTTTCCCAGAGTAAGTTTAATATTTGTTTTATGATAGCTGAATAAACTGGGTATTCTCTCTGCTTCTAAAGGTTATTAACATTGTTTGAGATGTATTACTATCCTAATTGCATTCTTTCATCTCTTAAATATTTATTTTTCTGAAACTCGTTGGAGTGAAGGTCCCCATCCCATTGAGTCAGGTGTCCTTATTTTTACAGTGGGAACACCGCAGAGCAGGGCAGAGCCCTCAGGGTAAGGGATTGATGATGCACTTGGGCTGCCAGAGCCCCAAGAAACGCGCAGCTGGTGCAGAGGAGGGGGAGATGATGAGGTGTGGGTGTGATGGGACCTTTAGGAGCACCTGGGCAGACCCTTTTTTAAAAATGGGCTCCCAAAGGAAGGTTTGTAAATTAAAGCAAGCAAGCACGAAATAACAGCTTTCCTTCTGAAGCATGAACTGGCATAATTAGTTGTTAGAAGTCAATAGGCAGGACAAAAAAGACTCTGTAGATATTTTACTTTTCTCTTTTTTGTCCTCAGCTAGCCAGATACTACAAACATGGTTGTTCATAGGTTTTAGAAGTCAACTGATTTTGGTATTTTTGGTTTTCATCTTTAAAGTTCATTTGTCAATAAATGTAATCACTGAGTTGCTTTGTGCTGCTCATTCTCTCAGCTGACTCCCARCAGAGGTAACTCATGGGATCACTGATTTCTAAGGGTGAAACTGTGCTCCAGGTACAGATAATGGTGACTGTGGGGTTTTCTCACGGACAGCTGGGACTTCATCTCAGTTGTGGAACTGTCAAATTTCTATTCTATTATTCTATACTGGTGGGTGAGTAGAGAGAATTTAAAACAGTTTTTAACCAACATTGTCAGCTTGAAAAATTCCATGAAAATTAATTGAAGATTTTAAAGACAATTTAAATTAATATCAGCTTACTATCTAAAGCAAGTGCAGCTGCATTTTGGATGGCTTWTTCAGAATGGCATGAGGAATGGGTCGGGTGTTTCTGGGCCTTTTAGCAACACAAAGATAAGCTTTTGATTAGTTATCAGAGTCACATTTGACTAATCATGTCTGAGGAAGGAGAGAGGACGTGAGTGGTGAGAGACTTCTCTGAGTAGTTGGTTGGCAATCTGTTGTCCAAAAATAAAGCACATTTTTTAAATATACACAATTGCACTTGATATTGATTTTTGTTCCCCTGTGAAGCCCAGCCTTAAATCATCTAACCAAGCTTCTGATAAAAGAACTAATACTCAAAATGACTGGTTACTTTGGGTAGTGGATTCCAAATTTTTTAAATGGACTGTATGTTGTAATGACTTTTATATCATGTATCGATATAAAATTAATCAAGTTTATGTCCCCCGTCAGTACTCAGCCACAATAAATGACAGGCTCTCGTGGTGACAAACCATCCAAGAAATTATTTGCTATAGGCTTTGTCAGAAATCTGCTGACATTCAGTGAGTTCTTGACTATGGCTCAGATATGAAATTCCAGTTTTGTGTCATATATGCATGAGTTCTTCTTTCCGGCTGTTTTGGCTTTCTGCAGCTGTTAAAAGGTCAGAGGTAATCAGATAAGCCAGTAGGATGCTATCTGTCATTATAATTGACTTGAGCCATCATACAGAGGAAATCATGCTGAATAACAATACTGACATTTAAAGTGATGGTAGAGGAGTTGTATTATTACAAATGTAGCCCCTATTTAGTTACAGCAGATCCTGAAATTTTTCCCGTGCAGAATCAAGTGCTGGAAGGTATTAAATTTTTATGTCTGCTTATCTGTTGAGAAGCATCTCAGCTCTCCAGAAATTATGTTCCCAGAATGATGTGATTTGGTTAATTCAGTTTGGAGATGCTGCCGTGCACAATTTCTTTTATTTTCAGGTGCATAATGGAAGTATTAGTAAAATGTAACTTTTGCAGCTGGCATTTCGAATGTTTCTGCCAATGAAAAGTATTAATAAAGCAGTCAAAACTGGTTTTCCACAACACTGTTAAATGTTTGTCATATGTCTAATTGAGTTAACTCCAGGTATTCGTCTCTCTTGCTCTCTAGTGAACACACTGCTTAGAATTTATGAGGCAGCAAGTCAGAGTTCTCCAAAGTGATTCTGTATGTTCTCCTCCAGAGCAAACTGAGTGTGTACAAAATGTCATGTGTACCTGTATTTTAGCTGCAGAGACACTATTTCTTATTATTATTTTGTATTCTTACGTAAATTTTAGTGCAGAAAAGTACAGCYGAGAAGTATTTGCAAGAATCACTTGAGGAAAATCACTGAAATTCCTTTTAATGTTCAGGTTTCTCTCTGTGTTTTTATACAACTGAGCACTGTTGATGAAAGGATCAGATTCCATCCCCTTGCCACTGCCCTTGTCAACTTAATGTGAACACAATTCTATGTGAAAAGAGCTTGGAGCAGTGAAATGTTTAAGAACCAAACCATCAGATATTTTGAGGATTTCACTGACTATTGTGATGGAGAAATCTTTTTCTTATTTCCATACAGAAATGTTGATTTGTCTGTGAGAGTAAAAACAGACACGTGTCCTTGCAGAATGTATCAGCTTTTGTGACTTATTCTTTGTGAGTAAATTAAATATTGGATTTTCATGGTTTGCTATCACAATCAATTCTTAAACCTGAATTATATGCAGGACATGAAAGCTATTTTAGGACTTACTGCTCTCACTTTTAGGTGCTGCTCACTCATAAAATGTCAAATCATAACATTTATTTTAAAAAATCATCTGTTGTTGTTCTATAAGGCTGATTTTATACAAATGTTTCAGCAAAGCAGCAGAGTTCTCACATGAAACATGAACCCAAGCTGAAACAAATTAAACAAAATTTCAAATTATTGCCACCAAGAGTGAAAGCATATGGTATTTAAAGAGCTATTAAAGTGGCTTGTCTGGAAATCTAATCTGAGGGCTTGGGGTGGGCAGGGGAGGGAGAGTTTGGTCTGGAACAGTGACACTTTTCAGTATTGCCAATTTCCCACCTTTAAAGGATGTGCTTGATGGGCTGTGGTGCACGAGAACAGGGATCTAGTAAAGCTTAAATAAGGAGCTGCTCGTTTTCTCATGGAAGTGGCTTTCCAGTTGTTCTAATTCATCATTYAAACTTCCGTGCATTGTTAGGAAGGTGTACTGACATGTTCTGCATAATTTTAYGGTTTTATTTATACATCCTTCTGCACAAACTTCATCAGTGAATGCCTGGCATTTCTTTACACCGTCCTTTATCTTCTCCCTAACAGTTCTGTGTGCTTTTCCTGGAAGGGTGTCCATACTCCAAGAGTTCATAAATATCAGTGTGATTCACTAAAAAGAAAAGATRGTCCCTGAAATTTAGGTTTTTAAGTGACAAGTCACATCACATTTTCACTTATGCAAGGCCTCTACCCTCTTCCTTCAAACTGAAAAAGGCTCTCGTGTGTGAGTTAAATACCTCACTAATTAATCCCTAGGTGAAATAGGCTGATAGCATTCAGGTGGTGCTGTAAGAGCAGCTCTCAGCTGTGTGKTTTTTCACTGTATTCTGTGCAAATGAGAACGGCCTGTACTCCATGTGCGTGGATAAGGATTCTGTATGGACCTTCTTTACCATGGAACCACTAAAGTTGGACAAGACCTCCAAGAACATTGAGTYCAACCTCTGACCAAACCTCCCCAGACAGTTTCTTAGGAGTTTAGGACAAAATGTGAGATTCTAACATTTAGGCCCAGGGTTAAACTAACTCCAGTTTTTTTCCTGAACATCTTTTTTATCTGGGAAAGATTAATGTGAAGACTTGTAAGGAACTTTGTAGCACTGACCAGACTTGTAACAGCTTCACTTGRGCAACTGGCGTGCCACACTCACCTCTGAGCCTCTGCTCTCTGGTTCTCTGCAGGCTGACACAGCTCTAGTCTGTGGAAATAACAGGTTTCCTTCCAAGGTTCATTTGGGGAGCCCCTGATGGTGAAAGGTTTGACTGCATGGAGAACTGGTTTGGAATTGTTAATTAGCGTGAATTGGAGACATATGTAACAAAACGTCAAGTGATCTAGGACGGCTGTGTATAATCTGGCTGTCATTTGACACTGAAAATAGTCCAGGGCCACAGATCACTGACTGCCTGAAAAGTGGTGTAACACACAGTGGTATATTGGTTAGTATCATTCTGTCTTTGCAGAAAACAGGGGAAACATAATAAGGCATTTTTTAAATGGTTCAAAAGCAGACTTTGAGGCACACTTTTCAAAATATTTATATTTGAAAGTGCCGTCAGCAACGCTGAGACCTCCGTGATCTGAGGTCATGGCACTGGCCCAGCGTATGCTCTGGCATATGGCAGCAGCTCCGGGTGTCGTGCAGGACACTTGGGATATGAAGTTAAGGGACTTGTTATAAACAAATGAGCGTTGTTCCTGCTCTGCCCGGCTGGGGGAGGAAGATGGGAGGGGCTGCCTCAGGCCCTTTTGCTTGGGCCAGCTGAAGCTGTGCAGCCACGCSGCACCACCAACACTGCAGGGTGCTGATTAGGCTGAGCTTGGACAGCGATGAACTTCTTTGCCACTACTGAATACAGTAGCTGATAAGGGCTTTCTTTTATTTATCTGTGTGTTTTTTTAATTATTGTTGGGCTTTGTTTTCCCTCTAAATATTAGCCCTGAAAACAGCTGATAAATTAAATGGCCTACCAGTTGGTGAATCAACATGTTGATAGGCAGCAAGAGCCAGAAACAATCTGTGTGAGACATACCAATAAAATATGCTGATCAATTCATAATGAATATTCAGCCAGAGACATAACAACAGAAATTCATGAAGACAAATATGTGCTGTGCTTTGTAGCATCATCTTTCCATCTGGAAAAGCCAGCTACCGCTAGATATACTAAAAATAAAACCCTGCATCCCAAACTCCACACACTTTAATAGTTAAAACTCTGGGCTTTGTGTTTCTGTAAACTTCTAATGGAGAAGGAGTTGAGGTTGGGAGAGGTAAYAAAAATGTGATGGATGGAAGGGGCAGAGAGGAAGTGCAGATTTGAAAGTGAAGAATTTTCCCTCAAAAATAGCGAAAGTTGCCCAAGCTGGACCAGATGCAAAGGGTTAACAGCAAGAGGGAGCTATGTGTGTTTGGCCAGGGTGCTGATATGATCCCCTTGAGCACCACACAGCCACAGACACTGAAATGCCTCGGTCATCCTCATCAATAGGTATTCGAAGTCTAGCAGACCTCAGTATGAGACCTCCCTGACTTTTTTTAATGTTAAATATATTTTAGAGGAGAATGGGGAAGATTAAATGAGTATTGAGCTTTGAAGTTCCATAATATATAATTGTATTGCTGCCTTAAAATATCTGGTAATTTAATTTGTGAACTCTGTCTCGTTGGCTCCATTTGCTCTCCTGTCCCATTCCTTCCCAAGGAGCTCAAGAACACAATGATTGTCTGAAGCCTTTTTATGRGGATAAAGCCAAAGGCTGAGGAGCTGGAGCTCTGGGGGGCTGTTTAGAGTAGCTCATGGTTTCTTGAATCATCCCTTAGTACTGGAAAATTAATTTAATACACAGGTTGGAGAAGTCAGCCTTGGAATAAAAAAAGCTGCTGCTTGAACCACTATTTAAATATTCTTTGTCAATAAAGACTTCAAAAGATCAGCAGATACAGATTGTGAATATCAGTTATCACTGTAGTAAAGGAACTGATTTTTGATAAGGAAACAGTGTTGAACTCAGTAGAATACATCAAACTCTGTTCAGAATCTAATAAACATTATCTGAGTATCTTAAAAATCAGGCTTGGCATTTGCTTCCCTGGTCATCCGTGTTTTCTGGCATTTGTATGAGGAACCACAATTAAGTTGTGACTTCATTTAATGTTCTGAGTGGAATTTTAGGTTGGAGGCAAATCGAAACCAATGTCTACTTCCAGATTTCATTATATTGAAATAATGAGGTTTTGACCTTAAATGAAAGAAATGTCATGGGATCAGCTGACTGCAATGTGATTTACTTCCCCTRCCGCCCCTTGTCATGGATTACAGAGAATTCCCAAAAATTCATCACAGATCCAACAGATAATAAAAAATGTAGTCCTCCTTAATTATTTTCTGACAGGTAATTGCTAAATTTACAACTTGAGGCGCTAGCTCTTTGAAAAGTGATGTTTTCAGATATCCCTTTTTGCCTGCAGGAGTTTGCATAAGCTGTCCCCTGCAGTGTCACTGGTGGTGCTGTCCAGAGGGGCAGCTGTCCCTCTGCTCTGGGATGGTGGCTCAGCCATCGGGTCACCCCAGCCCCTCCAGGGAASGGGAGCGTGCTGCTCTACATCAGCAAGAGCTGTTTGCTCTATCACCTTGGATTTATTTACAGCTAACAACACATGTTTGAGAGCTCTGCTTGGAGCCTGCTTTGAATTACTGTAACTCCCCAAGCCCGAGTATCCAGAGACAACACTGAGTTGTCAGGTGAATTCCCGGCTCCTTTGGTCTCCTGAGCCACAAGTCAGGACTGGGAAATAATGAGGCTGCTGGTGCAGCTCTGCAGCACTCTCTTGATGTATATTCCAGCCAGAATGCCCATTCACCATTTGTATTTGATGTGGGAACGTTTGATATGCAGAAAACATTTCCAGTATTCACTGAAAGCACTTGCAGGTGTAAGGATGATGTTATACCACGGTAATAAACTGCATGTCGAAGTTTGGTATAAAAGGCTGTAAAGKGCTTAAAACCCAAATCCTTTTTTCACTTATTACTTCACTCTGCAAGTTTATACACAATTTGCATCAGAGATTTTGCAAACCCTCCTTATTAGCGATTTGCATACTAAATATGGGTTTAAATGAGGATGCATTTGTCCCTTTGTTGTTCTATTACCAATTTAACAAGCAAGGCAGGAGTTCAATAGTAGCCTGCACCTTGCAGTTCAAAAATACTCTGGTATACATCTTATCTAACTTAAATTTTATTCAAATAGGATACTAAAAATGATCCATTGAGTTTACTCCTTAACCTCACCTTCTTCTAACCTCTCTGAAAGAGCAAAACATACCCTTAGCCTTTCAGTTCATGGGACTTTTCTCTTCTCTTTCCCTCGCATAAGAAAACAGGAAGTAGCGAGAAAAAAAAAAAGGTGTTAGAATGAAATAACCCTGCATGACTAAAGCTGATGTGATGATACATTAGAACCCTGAACTGGAACACAGGCACTGAACTATATTTTGAATGGGGCAACTATTTGCTATCTCTTTTTTTTGGTTCTTGTCACAAAGGCACAATCCAGTAGTAAATAATAGGCCAAGGTCACTGTGGCAAACAAGTAGTTCCTAGAAATCTTTATTTCTCCATTGTTTCTTCAGTGTATTATGGGGATATGAAGCTGTATCAGTTAAATTATTCCTTCCAGGAACATGGAAGGATTTCTTTCATTGCACACCAAGTGCAGAAAGGACCTTGAACAGAGTTTATAACTGGTGTGCCATGCTCAGTACAGATGAATGCAAACTGGAACATATATAAACTGGAATGCACACACAAAATTTTATGTAAACAGCCTAGAAACCAGCAGTTTCTTTAGCCATGTAAGATATGACTGCTTGTCCTGAATACTGCAGAAGCTCAGAATAAATGGTACTGATCAAATGAGAAAAGTAAGTGGATTGTCCCTGAACAAAATCTCACTAGAAGCCAAAAGATGTTTCTAATTGATTAGTAGTAAGGTTCTACAGCTTTCCACAGGAATTAGTGAGAGCCAAAATCCAATTACCTTTGTGTTAGTCTGTGGCCAAATGGATGATGTTATTGAATAAGGCAATAACAGTAAGGAACTAGATTAGGTATATTCTGTTTTCACGAATTTTCACTACATCACTTTCCAGGGAAAGGTATCAGTGGTGTTTTGCTGGTACAAAGAATCTTCAGAAGGACAAGGTTTGTAGGCAGAGCTAATGTCTTTGATTACACCTGATATAGCAAGGAGGGAGGGGGGGAAGAAACGCTAAAACCAAATGCAGACATAAATTCAAAAAGAAAAAAATGTTTTAGCTTGTAAAACACAATTTTAAAATTAATTAGAGTGAATATCTTGAAAGCAGCAATGATCTAAGTAAAGACTTAAATAGTAGGAAAGGTCAATAAAAGATCTGAAATGGATTCTGTTTTATGGCTGCCTGTTATATCAACAGAATGTTTTCAGTGATATGTATCTAGAATGAGCTACTTAGAGATTCACATCTGAAATTTTCATTTCTTTTAGATGATACAATGATCTCCTAATTGAGTCAGGAAATGAATAGCTTATAATAAGCTCTGATATAAGGTTTACTGCCTTGGTTTACAGCTGTTACATGTGCAGTCATTAGTAAGTCAGGGCTGGACTGAAAATTCTTGGATGTCTCCTGGAATTCTCTGTCTGGATATCTGTGGAGTGTGCCCGAAGGAGATGTGTGTGTCTGGTGGGGTTTTTCTCAAGTGCTCCCCTTCCTGACAAGCAGTGGGTATCTTASTGCAGTAAATGCTGCAGCTGCAGTACCAGAGTCAAACCTGCCCAGATCACACCAGATGACTTTCAAAGTCAAAGAGAGTTTTCAAGCCCTTTTGACAGCAAGTGGACCAGAAGGCAGGGAACTGTTTCTCAGACTGTTTGATTTCCCACCATATAAAAGTTTACCAGGGAAAAGAGTAGCTTTGTGGAAGAAAAATGAGGCTGCTGCCATCAGTACTGGCTCTTAATCACCTTTCATCATTAAAACAATTTCTCCAGACTCTGCAGGTTGTGTGCACTAGCACTAGTTCTCGCCAGCTCTCAAAAGCTGAATCTTAAATACCTTATTTCCTACCAACCAGAAACATGCCTGAAGCAAATGGGTGTTCAGTCACCTGAAATCAAACTCTTTCAATCATTCCTGTCGAGGTTACACAGCCAGTGAATCCGAAAAAAACTACAAATAAATCTTTTGCTTAATGACCTGAGCATGCAGGCTTGACTGAGGTTCTGTTTCCTGGTCCAATTAATGTTTAGAACACACCTCAGAAGCAGGTTCTGTCACTGCAGCTTTCTCATTCTTCTTCTGCGAGACATTTTCCTTCCCTTTAACCAATAAATCAGTCTTCTGCTTCGTCTAGTGTTTGCTGCTTCACTTGGTTCTTGCTGTAAAGATACAGGAAAAGAGTGGAGAAACACATCTTTAATCTGAGGCTCAAGAGAATTAATTCCATGCGATTTCTTGTTGAGGTAAGGAAAAATTCAGTGAGCTAGAAGGACTAGAAAGGTCACAGTAGTAGGATCCCGAACAATGCCACCACATATACAGTGGTAATGAAGAAACTGTGCTAATTATTTTGAATATTAAGTATGTTTGCACTTAGTCTTGGGTTTCCCTTTAGTTGTCATGTGCGTGGAAACAGGAATTGGCAATCCCTCTCTATGGGAACTGTAGAGGGAGGGTTGATATCATCTGGGGGGAAAAAGGTGCTGAATCTCACTCTACCCCCAAARAAGAGGCACGTGGTTTATCAAAGAGAAAAGCTAAGTGATATTCTTACTGAGAGAGTTTGTGGAAATACAAGCTATTGAAGTAAGTTTTAAATTTAATTATCCCTTAATTTCTTTAATGCACTGATACAGTTTACGTGGCTATCTTCGTGCCACGTTTATTTAAACATCCCTTTTACACTGGAATATAATACAATATTGCCACCTAGTGAAAGGAGGAGAAATATCCAGCCAACATTATCCTTTGATGCACAAAAATATTAATATGGTACTGACAGATTAACACCTCAGAACACTGGGATTGTGCAACTTCAACAAACCAATGCTGATAACCTGTAGTTTGATTTTGTTTGCTTGGGGTTTTGTATTTGTGTATTCAGTGGGATTCTGTGCGGCTTTTCTCCACAATTTTTCATCTTCCTGTACTTCCACATGAGTGTTTGTGTTGTGTTGCCTGCTAAATCTCCCATGCAGTTTCACTGTAATTCCATGAAAACACATTCATATCCCCACTCATTTGAGAATAGCTCCAAATCATAAGAAAATAAAAATGTCATGCAGCGATTTACCAGGAGTTTTTTGGCTCAAAAGGAGTTTTCCTGTTTCACAAAACTGTGGATCTGCCCCCAATAACCGTGAACGCTTGAATCCCACTGAAAGTTTGTCTCCCTAACAGATACAGGTTTGGAATTCCTCACGAGTTCCTGTTGGACTCTCCTGTCATGAAAAGGTTGCTTAATCTTTGTGTGTTACCCAAAGCATTCAGTGACAATCATAATGTTTGTTTCCACATTTGGGAAGAGCCTGCAAATGTCAGGTGATGTTTATACAACACTTAGAAAATCTAAAGACCGTTTAATTGAGTACAGAGACACATCATGCAAGGGAATTCCCAAGTCACGTGGCTGAGCCTTGCAGTGTCACCCTGACTTTGTGTTTATGGGCTGGCACCCAGACAGACTGGGCAGGTCACTTTTTTTAACTGTTTGGGGGAACAACCATGACCGTGAATGATTGGTTTTTTGTTTTTTTTTTTTAGTCTAGTAACAAAACATTTAAAAGGCAATAGATAAACCTCCCAGTTACCCTTGTAATTTACTACAAAAGGGGATACAGCAAAGAGAAAGTGCATTCTTGGGGGTTTTTTTCAGTGCAGATCACTGAAGCTTTGTCATATTTATCACCACTGTTGCCTTCAATGCAGAAAGGCCTTTTGCTGCACTCTGGAAATATGTTGGTGCTGATACAGGAGCTATAATAGGAAGTTTCTATCAAACGCAGTAAGAGAGAGTAGAAGCCAAGTGTAACTCAAATTACAGCAAAGTAATATAATTAATTGTGTAAACAACACAAGGTGAATAATAGATGAGTTTGTAGAACAGGAGTACAACATGGCCCTCCTGCACTCCTCCAGATTCCAGTCCCAGATAATGAATGGGTTGACTGATCTCATAGAAAGCAGGGGAGTGTTGGCTCAGATCTTGGTTAACACAGTGGGCTTGCAGGCACGTGCATTATTTATTTGGAGCTCTGTCTCTCAGGCCCTCAGTTTTGTCTGTTTAGACCAACTCGAGGTAAATGTAAGATCCAGCGCACCCATGACATTAAAACATGCATTAATACGGTACAAATGGTTTTCCTTTTCTCCTGGATATATAAATCAGAGAATTACTGAATGGTTTGGGTTGGAAGGACCCTAAAGCCCATCCAGGGCCACCCCCTGCCATGGGCAGGGACACCTTCCACTGTCCCAGGCTGCTCCAAGCCCCGTCCAACCTGGCCTTGGACACTTCCAGGGATCCAGGGGCAGCCACAGCTTCTCCGGGCACCCTGTGCCAGTGCCTCACACCCTGCTACAGATGGAGTGAAGGTGTTTGGAATAAAACCAGGTTGAATAAAAGGAGTTTAATAAATATCAGTCATGAAGAGTTGCATACTCGTGTAAAGAACTAGCTTTTTTATAAAGATTCTACTTGAAAAACTACCTTATTTTTATTTCCCAAGCAAAAAGACTGCTTCATATGATCCATCTTTTGAAACATTCCTTCCTTCCTTCCTCAGACGATTTTTTTTTTTTTTGCCAGAGGTATTCATATTTTGAGTCTGGATTTTATAAAAGTTTTCAAAATAATCCATAATAAAGATGATAAATCGCATATACCTTCCATGTAATAACCATCACTTTTCCAAAGCACTGATTTTTTTCTAAAATTACAGCTTTGCATTAAGAAGTGAAGATGTCATTTCTTGAATTACACTGCATATGTTGGCAATGTTTTTTAATGTGAATTTAAAAATACAACAATTTGTTTAGAGAAAATGTTTTTTTGAAAAAGCTCAAACAATTTTTGTCAGATGCTGACCTCAATTGCAAAAGACACTTTCAATTAAGGAAAACGTTTATATAGTTAGCAAGCTGTCATTCAGTAAACCTCATTTTTTTAATTAAACAGATGGTGATAACAAAGAAATTAATGAACACATACTTGCTTGCCTGCTATCCTGATTTGCATTTCTAAATTATTCAGGTTATGCAGCAATTAAGCTTTAATTGCTTTTAGACAAATGAATATCTCAGAATGAATGACAAATTATGATGACATTGTCCAAGAATGGTGTATTCCAACGCAAATGCTATTTTATTTTTGTGACAATTTTAGGAGCCTGAGTGTGGGTCTAGAACGTTGCAGTGCAGATTTTCTGGGCTGGGTCTTTGTTCTTGGTGCCCCTGGCCTGGGTAGGTAGGAGGAATGGAAGATGCAATATTCCCATGACTTTCAAAACTGCAGTAGGATGGTTTGGGTGGGGCTTTAGTGTTTCCAGTCCTCTGCTCAGGAAGGGAGGGATGAGGAAATGGCACGTGATCATCACAACTCTTCCAGCTGGGTTTGTGCCACTTGATTTAGAAGTAATAGTTGAGAAGGGATTTATAATTTACCAAGCTGGTTTAGAGGGGTGGGTGCACTAAGAGCCGGAATTAAGACAGGGAACTTGTACAGTGCGAGGGTTACTCTGGGCCCAAAGAAATCACACACAATTACAACATCTTGGTTTGCTTCTTTCTCTCATTTGTGACTTCCTGCCTTCTCCTTGGAGCAGCTACATCAGCTGTAAACACAAATCATGTGACACCTTCGTAGTGATTTCTTCATTCCATTCCTATTGATGAAACCAGCTGAACATCCAGCTCAGTGTCAGTGGGTGTGAACTCACTGCCCTTGAGGGAAACAGACTATTTTATGGCCTTTTTTTATGCCCTAAATATAGCAGATAATGGATTTGTGCATTAAGTTTTCAAGTTGGATACTTTAACTGGGGGCTTGGAACTAGATGGTGTTTAAGGTCCCTTTCAACTCAAACCATTCCATGTTTCTGTGGTAACTGGCACAAGACAGATGAGCGAATTGACTTAGTGCAAAAAATAAAAGAAAAATGCTGTGATTGTTACAGATCCTATTCCTTACAAAAAGAAGGGAACTTGACAGCACTGGACACAATAAATRTTTCAATTATTTTATATCCTATTTTAGTCAAGCTTTTAAATAGTCCATATTCCAATCTTAGAGCCAAACTGGAGTGTCTCAATCTATTTAGTACGGACTSTATTCAGAATTTTGCTTTAAGTCATCTTCTTACCAACCTCTAATCATTTAAGTGGGGCAATCATCTAGGAAAACTATTCACTCCATATTTTCATTATATTTAGTGAAGAAAAGCATGAGCTGAGCTAGTCAATCCAGTTTAAAGAAAACAGAGACTCCCTGATAGCTGTTTCCTGCTGATTACAGGACCATAAAGTCGAATGAATCAACACTGGGATTTCTGTTAGAATTAATAAATCTCATTTGAAATCACATCAACAGGACAGCTGCCTAAAGATCTAGAAATAATCAGGTATTGGTTTAGGCCTGTGATTCTGATGGAGAGTGATAGCTGCCAGAGGGGTAACAGCTTAGAAAATGTGATAACCTGAATAAATTGGGTACTTTCATCTGGACAGCAAAGCGGTGTAAAAGGACTTGCAGCTTGTCACTTAAAAAGAATTGCATTGACACAGCAAATTATTAATTTATTCTCTGTACATCATTTTTAGAATAGGAATCGACCTCTTTAATCAMGGCAGATAATGAAAAATAGAGGGAAAAAATTAAGTACTCAACATGACATGGAGGTGCCTTCCTGTTTAGTTTAGTAGTGTCTAAAGCAAAAATTAGGCTTTTGTCATAACAAAAAGTATGTCAGTAACACTGAGTGCAAATTTCTGTTATTCAAATTCACAATATTAGATRTATCATGAAAATTTAGTCTAAGATTTAGAGGACACTTTTTGTGGCTAATTTCCATTCAGATCACAGAGAACTGAAGAAGAAAAAAGTATTTTAACTGTTGCCTTATCTTTCTTATTTAAAAAGATTTATTAAACATGAAAAAACCTGACCTTGCTATCAATACAAATGAGTCATTAATTATAGCATGCCAAAATAGATATGTTCTCTCATTTTTCATTTTGAATATGAATTCTCAGCTTAGTGGAGGAGATCTTATTGCGTGCATTTCTCCTCTGAGTAGATACTCCTTGCCTATCTTTGAATATTGTGTTATTTTTCTTCCCTTTAAGATCCTGAAGTAGAACACATGAACTAATTTCATTAAGGCAAAAATATCTAATGATTGACTTCAATTAATGCAACACTCCTATTTTGTTATCATCCCTTTTCAAATAGTTTTATCCCTGCCCTGTGCAGGACATCCRTCCATCCTGTAGATACCCTCACCCAGAATGATGTACAATGTTATTACCTCATCAGAAAAGGAGAAGATCCCCTTTTAGATAACCCCATCTGTCTTTTAGTGGGTTTATGTGACAGATGACAGGGGGTGTGAAGTTTTGGTGAATATATACAAATATTTGCCTAAAATTTGTTTCTGTTTGCACAGACCCCACAAGGCACTAATGATATTCAATCTTGGGAGCTTGAAAATTTTGCAGGTGTATATTTATCTAGGAGCTCTCTAGGTAAACAGGAAATAGCCTTTTCATAGTATATTAGCACTTCTTCATACCAGGACAAGCCTTAGGAGTGTGGCTGCGTTTCACGTGGCATCGGGAAGTTTGTCTGTGTGCCCGAGCCTGGCCTTTGTGACTCGAGCCCTAAGGCTCAGCTCCTCAAAACCATTTGGAAACATCAGTGATGTTACYTGTAAAAATTAGTTTCAGGATCTGGTCTAAGCCTCTGAAGATCCCCAAGCCTGATTCTTGTGTCACCTGCTGAGGTACAGCTCTGTTGTAGTTCATCATTTGCTTCCTACAAAAAGCCCTGTGAAGGCCTCTCTTGCCTGTTTTCGGCATCCAGCTTTGTTTGACAAAAGCATCAAGCAGCCTTAAAAATTAATTGCTTATTTTCCCTCCAACAAGAATTCCTACATCCTCTTTACGTATAAAACTTTAATGCAAGTGTTATACTCRGATAGTAACCACTTCTCTATTTCTGGTATGACTTTCCTTTGCTTCTTAATAACACATATTTATTAAATTACCAMTGCTTAAAATAGACTGGGAGCACATCTCAGACTAGCAAACATCTGCAGCTGCTTTTCAGAGTGTGACATCAAAGATGCATATGCTAAATTATGGCAATACATAATAYCTCTTTATTGCTGGGAGTTTTTACCTCTCAATATTGACAGCTAATGCAGCTTCACATCTCCTACAGATTCCTTGAAAAATATTTATAAAGAAGTTAAGAAATTCCAGTAAGTTTCTTCCCACACATTTTAGAGTCTTTGAATGCAATTAAGCTAGTCTTTATGCTTAATGTGAAACACAAATTAAGTATTTGTATTAAGTTGAGCACTTCTTTTCAGATGGATACATGTTCTATATTAAAATTATGGTATTAGTGATCAAGGTTGTGGCTGAATTAGCAACATATGAAACKCAAAAGAAGTTATTAGGTTTTAGTTTTCCACTGGTCTGAGTAAAACCACCTCATAAATCTTATGGAAAAGACAAATGACTGACCTGGATAAATAAAGAAAAAAAGTTGTCTGAGTCATCATGAATACTTCCCCATCAGCATTCATTACGGCTCAAACACATGTTGCCTTTAACACAAGTGCATGATCTTGAATATTATTAAGGTTTAAAGAAATTTAAATGTGACAAGCTCAAGATTAAACGTGGCACAGAAATGAGTTTAAACAGCTAATTAGGTTTTGTTGGTCCATCCTGTGTTTGACAGATATGTAACAGCAGTAATACTAATTAGGGGGACCACAGCACTCAAAAGACATCAATTTTATCCTGGAACTGCAGCTTGTACCACACATTCCACAGGAGCCRCTTCACCTTGTTTGAGACATTTTGAAAACTAAAATAATTCAGTGTGTTACAGTTTTACAGCAAGCATCGTTTTATATGAAATAGGTCTCATCTCCTTAAAAATCTAAAGACCAATTCTTCAGTCTTAGGAAAGAATTCCAGCAGATCCATAATTTGTCTAACTACAAATCTAATTTTCAAGTGAAGTTTATTTTTCCACTATATATTTTTGATTTCACAGTGTTGAATATGAACATTAAAATTAGTTATCATTTACAGTACTAATTTTAAAAAAATTGGGACTGTGTTTTTAAAAGGGGATCAGGTATCATAAAGWATCTTATGTTAATATATAATTTATCTGATACAGTAATGAAAATTCATTAATGCTTGGTTAGTCATTTAATTAACTATCTCTCAACTGGTATTTATAGCTAAAACCAGAAATTAATTCACTGGGTGATAATRGAAAAGAATGGGAAACACATCATCATTTTTCTTTTAAACCATATTCTGATGGTTAGGGTAACTCAAGTAAAAGCTTGTAAAATCAATCCCATTTTAAGTAAAACATTTCCAAAACTTGTATTATTGCTCTTACTACAAAAGTCTGAGTAAAGATAATGCAACATTGAATAAAATGAAATAAATCTAAATCCAGAAGCACTGTCAGCAGGCAATGTCCTGAGTCACAGAGACGTCGAGGTGGGATCCATAAGCCCCACGCTCCATCACAAAGCAACATCTGTCAATGACCCAACGTCCCAGCTTGGCACAGGGAGAAGTTATACTCAGTTCCTTTGGGTTTTGGTTGCTGAATTGTACCTTAAGCAGAGAAATCTGATCTTTGGCAGAAGAGAGGGGGAGATGAGTTAAAACTTGTGCCTTATTATCCAATCAAGCTTCAGTCTTAAAAGATTGTGCAGAGTAAAGCTTGAGCCATCATCACAAGAACAAAAGGATGGTGGCTGAAACGATCACATTAACATCTATCAAATCCTTGGACAAAAATTGACTTTCTGACACAAAGCTGCCCAGGTTAGTGAATGAGCAGATGCCATGGAATGAGAGATTGATGCCTCAGCAATGGCCTGAAGTCTGACTAATAATCCAGAACCAATTTGTCACAGATGCCAACCCTAAAGTATTGGTTAAGCCCTGAGCAAAGAGGCTGCATTTCAGCACCTCACTGAGGTTTTATTTTAGCTGTGTTGTTGTAAGCAGCTATTCCCAATACCCCTTTAAACCTTCCGCTCTTGGTGCTTCCTTTTTAACCTGTAAGTGAATTTATTAAACTAAGAGCAAGCTCTATTTCCTCCAAAACAGAAATAGAGGTACAAATTACGTACAAGCATTTCAAAATCCTCTATTACAGTGAGCTTTGGAGAATAGTGCTTTAGAGTTTTCAGGTACCGTACTCAGATCAAGATTCCTGTCTTAACTGTCTTTCATATTTCATGACATTAAAATCTCATCACATGAGATTTTCATCTTTTAGTTCCAGACTGTGAAATAGAAAATAGTAAGGATGAGGAAAGATCCATCATCTGCTTCTATCTCCTCCTCAGAGTGACTAGATGGAGGTCAGGTGAGGGGAAACTTCTCTGCTTTCAGAGATGTAGTGATTTATTTATACCTTGTGCTATACCATACAGGCCTTACATATTTTTCATTTCTGCTCCCTGACTGTGTTCTTCTTTCTCTTCTAAAATGAATTTAGCGATTTAGAAATTGTAATCATCTTTCTTCTTCTCTAAACCATGAATAAGAAATTCCTTAGCAAAGCACTCATTGCAGAGCAGTGCCTCGGTGCTCTGTACCACTTGTGATAAGAAATCAGGATACTAATTCTTGCACATTACTGTAGCCTTAATATATTGAGCTAATAAAAAAAATCTTCAACACATGCATAGGAATATTCAGTGAGATTATCTTCTCCTAACRCGATTTGCTCCTAGGAGACTGATTAAATAAAGCTAGAAAATCCATGTCTTCTAATGGTATTCTATTAATCTTCATTGGCAAGCTATTTTTCTATTGATAATATAATTTTGAAATGTAATTTTATGTTAATAAATGACATTTGCAACTATTTTCGTGTTTAAAAAAAAATACATCTGGAACTCCCAGCACAGGAATCCAGACTTCTGTATGCTTTATCTAATCAGTAGCTAATAACAACTAATAGCACTTGGAAGAGGAAAACAAAATGAAATAATCATAAAGTAGTTAATCAATTTAAATCAATGATTCAAAACCTCTGTCACATCCCTATAGCACAAAGATACATTGAAAAAACAAAAGGGGGTTATTTGTTAATGAAAATAGCCTTAGCTCTGTTGTCTGGAGCCTTCACAGTTTATATTGCTCAGCAAATGACTCAGAAATGCTTGAGCTGAGTGGTTGTGCAGCACTCCCTCCGTCTGCCAACAGGATCATTAAATTTGACTCGGATTTGGTTCTATACATGGAAATGCAGAATATTGGCACTGAGCCATCGAATCCAGGTTTATTGATAAAGTTGCTGCTGTCTGTTTAACCCTGGCTTACGTGGCCTGTGCTGAGCCATATTTTAGTTCTCATATGATTTCCACAAAATACTGAACCTAAGCTCTTCCCCTTGGGATCTGCAGCCCTGGTGATCCTCTGCTCCTTGTCTGAGGGAGCAGAACGGGGCCGTGTTCTTTGAAGTTTCTGCTTGCAGTGGGTGAGACATTTACCATGAATAATTCATTTGACAGATTTTTACCCCTTTAACTGTTCAATTATTGATCACAGAATGAAAATCCTCCAACGTACTAATTATTTTAAATGATTTGTGAATTATTATGGATATATTTTGCCTACAGATTGTGAGGATTGTTATGAATATTCAAAACTTTTAGTATGAGTTGCATAAATCATGTGGGATTTAGAAGACTTATACTGCAACAGACAGTGTGGCCTGAATTACACCGTGACAACTGACRTAATTGTGTAGCTACACAACACGATATTGCAGTCAATAAACTTAACTCTTTGGCCTAAATTTCACTTTTTACAAGCACAGCCACTAACAACTCCCAATTCCTATGGTGACCTTAGGAAGTGAGAAAATACAGGGGGAAAAATAAAACATATTTTGAACTTTTCTTCAGCAAAATTACTGTAATAAATTGAATGCAGGATCCTATGAAAGGGAAGTTGATCTTATCGTACAAAATCCTTGGGTGAGTTGATTTTACCCACTCCATGCTCTACATGTACCAGGGTGGTTTATGCATAGGAGGAGTTTAGCAAGGATAATTTGTTCACAGCAAAGCGGACAGGGGACGCCAACTGGCAAGTGCTGTCCAAGTTTCCATTCCCTCTTTGCTGGCAGCAGCTGGACAGCTCATTTATATCCCATTGGAATCCAGTTGGGATGGGTGGCCCTTCTCCTCTGGAGCTTGCTTACTTCACCTTTCAGCAATCCTAAAGCAGGCTGCTACAGGGTCTGCTCTTCCCTAGCTCAGACAGGGCTTTCAATGGCACATCTGTCACCTGCTTTCCTGTTTTTGGCATCCTCTTTCACCTTCCGTTCTGGGGGTGGTGACAGAATGGAGGCCATGCAAACACCTCCAGTGTTATTTCTGCGTGGTGTCCTGGGAGCAGCTCCTCCATAACCGTTCCTGTAACTCCCGACTGTATTTTCTTCAGGTGCTTAAACCTGAATTTCCACTCGTGCTTCACTCACAGCAGAGCTTATATCTCTCCCAGATGTCTCCATGTAGACTCCATTCTCAGCAATGCCTGCAGTGTTTCCTTCTCTCAGCACGTTAACGTGTCACTGACCTGTTCAGAACCTGTTAATGTGAACACACTTTTTCTCCAGGTGTCTCAGACTGCCTGTGAGTTAACAGCTGCTTTGCTGTCAGTATTATCTTCTCGGGGAGGGAGGGAAAAAAACAAGCAGCCTTAATGAGTTCAAGTATTTGAAAGGTGTGAATGTCTGAAAAACACAACAGGAAATCATTTTATTGAAGAAGAATGAAGAGTTAATGAATCTATCTTGTCAAATGATTTTTCTTTCAGATACAGCTGACATTTTCAACTGTTATCTCCATTTCCAATTTCAACATCTGAAATTCTCCTCTCCCAATCTGAATACTTAGTCTGAGCTGGGAATGTGTATCAAGAATGTTTTTCAATACATATTGAGAGTATTAAATGTCACAGCTCAGTGGGAGGCTTCAGCTGAGAATGTTCTGGAGGATAAATTGCTGTAAGTGGCCTGCAGAGAGCTCGTCTCTCTGGTGACCAGGCTGCAAGGTCGGGATACTGGGCTCTGTCTGAAGTCCCTAAAGTTCATAGTTAAAGGTAGTCCTGGGGATATTGGTCACTGACCTCTGAATTTAAATCTCCTTTACCTGATTTCATCCTCTTTTGTGGACCTGCTGCAGTTCATTAATTTCAGGATAAGTGGAAATACAGTTCTGTATCAACCCTCTCCTATGCTGGAACTGTTGACTGCATTGTTCTAGACAGGGATACAGCCTTCTCCACAAACTTTTCCAACGTGAGTCCTTCCCAAGGGCTGCAGTCCTTCACAAATTGCTCCAGAATGAGTGTCTGTGGGGTCTTGGAGCTGGCTGACCCGAGCCTTATTGGACACAGGGATGGCTTCTGGCAGCTTGTCTCAGAAGCCACCCCTGGGGCCCCCCCAAAACTCCCCCACACAAACCCAACCCAGGCACCCATTTGTGTTGCTGTCAGGCCTCGGAGCCGTGCTTCTTCACCCTCTGACATTTTCTGAATGTTGCAGCTCAGTGTGAGTGTTTGCATTTCCTTTTCACTTCTTCTTTTGTTTCCCATCAGATATTTACAGCTTAAGAAAAGCAAATTTGCTATAAACAAGCACACAAAAACAAAGCTGGTTAGAAATACAACTAATCCCAGGTAGTGTGGGCCAGAAACTGACAGTCGAACTTACGCTCCAATGTCAGTGACAGCAGATTTAAAATGTCACAGTGCAAACACCATTCGAAAATTTATTGGGCATTGTAGCTCCCCAAACTACAGAGAATTTTGCACCCACTTGGCTGCTTTAGTTTCTTGACCTGTTCAGCCTCAAAAGACAGGTGTAATTCACACAACCCCTGAAGCATTTTTTAGGATTCTAAAGGGCTGAAAATGTTTTGAGATCCCTCGAGAGGGATGTGGTCCTAAATATTGCTGATATACATGAGAAATGATGAAGTCAAAGAAATAATACTTTTGTTCTCCTCACACTGCCATCTTATCACTTCTCAACTTGGCACAGTTGAGTTGTTTTGGTCGTTTTTATCTAAAATTTGTTATATAATGTTAAGGAAATCCATTTCCTGACTAGCAAGTAGAGTTAAATGTGTGTTTCATTTAATATCTCATTTAGCATTTATATTTTACCCATCTGCAAATATTTATTGGAACCAACTGTAAAAAGCTGGGTTTAAGAAATGGCTAAGGTGAAGCAAAATAAGCCTTGTCTGCAAATAGTGATGGCTTCACCAATGGCCCACTGACAACTACTGGCAATTTTTTCTTGCTCTGCTTGAACTTTGATGTGCTGAGTAGATAAAGCACCCCAGTGTATTAACAGAGAACACTTAAACAGCTCTTAGGTAAAAACAGGTCTTTCCAGTGAAATCATTGCAATTTCCCTACTGTATTTCAAAGGAAAATTCCTCTTTTTAACTTATTACCCATTCCTTGGTGTATTTCTAAAAACAATTTTATTAGGGCTGTTCTTTTTATTATTATTACTATTACTATTAAATATAAATTGAGATCTTTTCCCAAGTTTTTAACACACAGGGTCTGTAGAGGCACTGATTTGTTTAAAAAAAAAAACAACAAACAAACAAAATAAAAACCAACCAACCCTCAATGTCTTGCTGGTGATAAGGAGCGTGCAAACTGTTAATTGCTTTTGACACAAAGTGACACGAGCACCTTTGATACATAACTGGGGAGCGATGCAGTTTAACAAGTTTTAATTTCTGGTGCAGCTGGAAGAAAATAAAGAGAAAGCACGAGAACAAATTAAGCGCTATATAGGTCAATCATTCTATTAGCAGTCTTCAGGGAGCACACATCTGATTTCCATAATTGTATTTCTGCTGCAACCAGACAGACTGCTGCGCTAATACGTGTTCTTGGTGAGTCTATAAAAACACTGAGCATGGCCTTTCCTACATTAAAGTATGGATAACCAGGATTACAGGAGCAAATGCATTATTAATTTTATCTAATCAGTATTTCAAGGTTAGCTTGACCCAATCTACAAAAGGCCCAGCAGCTCCACAGGTAGTGGCCTTTTGAATATTTTCCCTTAAAAAAGATTAAGTTCTTACACTTATCACACTTACATGCAAATAAACCAAATTTCCCACTTTTTGGGTTTAGTTTGGGAGAAGATGCTGGTTCTTCGTTGCCTCCTCTGATAAATTTTAGCATCCCTCATTTGGGAAACTTGGTTGGTATTTTTCTCTTAGTTATGCTGTTAAATTCTCATAGAAGGTGTTCCAAGACAGATCTTCACAAGTTAAAACAGTGTATTTCTATGATTTTTGTGTTCACAGAAGCAGCAGGCTTACCACATAAACCATATTTGTAACATAAACTCATGATTAAAGCTACAGAGAGAGGTTTTTGGCTAAAATTTGCTTTTTCATTATTACATCTCAAGACAGAAGTGTAATAATGAAAAGCAAATAAATGAGCAGAAGAGGAAGATTGAGCGGAACTGCTCTGTCCATTAAACAACTTTATGTTAATTTACTCAACATACTTCAATAACACCTTGGTTTTCAGAGTTTTTTGTCTTATATCTAACCACAGTATGCTGGATCCAGTCTCTGTGTGCAAGACAAGTATTTCCTCCTGAAGTGTGTAACTTGAGGCTGTAATCTTGAGGGAAATTTATTAAAAGAAAACCACATTACAGCCTCAAATTTAAATTAAAAATTAACTGTAATCATAATATCATGAAGCATACACAAGAAACAAAGGTATGATCCAATCAGCTTTTCTAATTTCTGGGAAAATAAGTGTGCCAATACAATATAAACCACTCCAGCAATTCTCAAAATCAAGAGAGAAAGTTAAACCTTTAATTCAGACACAGCACTTATCAAAAGAGCTTAACATAGATCATTTTCTCTATTAAATCTCAGCAATTAATGCTTTTCTGGAGACTTCATTAAAAACATTGCCAAGATATTGAGTCCATGCACTTACATTCATAAGGAAGAAAAAAACACGTTGCAAATGTATTAAAGGGAGAACTGCTGAATGAAAAATTACTGAATTTCATATAATTGCCATGGAGGTGAACCAATACAAGGATTATGTTAGCTACAGCTCTCACCAGCTGGGGTGGTGCTCCTGAATTTCAAATCACATGGCTCTGCTCAGTGATCAAATTTCAAATCATATGACTGATCAGTGATCAAATTTCAAATCACATGGCTCTGCTCAGTGATCAAATTTCAAATCATATGACTGATCAGTGATCAAATTTCAAATCACATGACTACTCAGTGATCGAATTTCAAATTCCATGGCTCTGCTCAGTGACCTTTTATGGCATGAACTGTGAACAATGAAGAAAATTGTTTTGTAGTTGATGTTCAGCTCCAGGTGTCTTTCCATGTCAAGGCTGAGCTTACACTCTGCAATATTTGTCAAACAGATAATTTCATTTTTTGAAAATTAAGAGACAGTCATGTGATAAGACAAGTTTATACATTGGGCAGATTGAAAGTCGTGCCTTGAGCAGTGAACCTCTCTTGGGTGATGTTGATCCCTTGGTAAAGAACTGAAAGGGAACCTGCTGTTCCTCTCTGGGGCTGGGCAGGGCCATGAGGAATCACATTCATGGGCTAAACTGAGGACAGGCACTCGTGATTAGAACTCCTTCCCCTGAGGTTAGAAATAACCCTTCCATTTATTCAAACAAGTTGCAAAGGTGTTACTTTGAAAATAAAAATGGCACAAGCCACTCTATAGTACAACTGGTGAATTTTGTAATTGCATTTCCTCAGTAGAATTTTCCATGTGAAACAAAACTGGTGTGTTGGGATATCAAATAAAGGAAAATCTGAATTACCAGCAAAATAGGCTGGAGCAGAAATACTGGGCACTGGGACTGTTATTGGTGTGTATGAGCCAAATTACTTTCACCTTAAGGTGGGCAAAAATGAGCTTCTGGGTTTATTTTTTAATGTATCACTCTGAAAAAACCTGCTGGTTTTAGAGTAGAATCTTTGTTACAATATTTTATGATTGCATATTTTAAACCGATTCCAGAAGCTTTTATTTTAAAGAAAAATGTTAATGTACAAATGGTGGTTGGGAAAAAAAAAAGAACAAAAAGTCCAACTCATCACCCTGTGCTCCAGGGTTTACTTAAATATTAGGATTAGTGAGAAATTTGGTGGTCCTCCCCTTTTTAACTGCAACTTCTGGTAAATATAAGACATTATTTCCAATTAAGGACTAGCAGAACTCATGACAAGAGAAATCTCTATCAATTCATTAAAACAAAATCTCTCTACACTGGAATAAACAGTGTAGAATATTAAAATATTGTACCAGGAGTGTATGCTTAATTAAACTTACATTAGCTAGGTAATTCTTTATAAATTTAATAGTAGGGTTTTTCTTTTTTAAGTAGATTTTAATTCTGCACTTGCAGAAAGGACGGACTTTCAGCAGATTCCAGTATTTCAAATCTGGCTCATTTTAACAGCTGACTGAGTTGTAATTTTTAATGGGTTTTTCATTATTATTCACTCATTATTAGTGTTTAATGAGGAAATTGGTTAAAACAAACCTTTGTTGTTGTTTGTTTTATTGTGTAATAAGCAACCAAATGACTACATTGAACTGGAATTCGGTGGGATTTAAGCTTTTTTGGCTTATGAGTAACACTAAACATCTGGATTTTCAAATCCAGTCTGTTGGTTTTATTTGTTGGAAAGCAATACTAAATCTTGTAGATGATCATCAGCATCTCGAGCACTTTGCAGAATGAAGCATTGCCACAAGGATCTGTCCTCTGAGGAGGAATGAGTCAGTCTAAACCCAACAGAAACAGGAAAGCTGCTGAGTTGAGTCACAATGCTTTAAAACGCAGAATTTTCATTAGATTAAAAATAACTGACATTAAACACAGATTTCTTGCTTACTGCTCATGTTAGGAAGGTTATTGTTAATAAAAATAGACTACAGAGATAACAAGCACTGATTATGATTTATCTCTTCACCTAATCAAATTCTAAAGGAAGTCTGGAGTAATTTGTGTGGTATCATTTTAGGAAGATTACTTTTGGACTGCTTTTCTTGATGAAATGATGTTAAATATTGTATCTGATTGTATGAATTGGTTTGCATACAGTCCTTTCTCTAAAAGTACACTTAATCAAAGAAGAAGCTGATAGTATATAATTTTCTTCATGTATGCATAACTATATTTTAAAGGAGTGTTTTCTGAAGTGACATTTCTTTTGGAAAAGGCATCACGCTGACTTTTCTGAAATCTGTGGCTGTTTTAGGGAATGTGGAATGTATAGTGCGTCTGACAGGTTGGAGGAAGGGAATTTTATATTCTTTTCTTCAACCTCCAATTGTGGTAAAGCTGCAGATATCACTTGTGCCTTTCTATACCCAGACAAAGAGGAATTGCAACTTTCTCACTGGGAAAATGAGACACTGAAAAAAAAATGGAGACATGAATTTAAATGGAGACAAGTTTGGAGGGAGTTTTTTTGAGTAGGGAGTTCTAAACATGTAAATTCAAACATAATTTTCAGTTGGTTCTGGGGATGACTTAGCACTGTCAGTTCATCCTTTGCCAGTGAGAAATTCAGCAGTATGGATTTTGCCAATGTGCCGTTGGACTTGTTGCCACTGCAGGCTTGGCAGGATTTGGAATGACTGTGCTCAGCCTGGGGCAGTCAGCTCAGGGACGTAGCACAGAGCAGCCAGCATGGCAGAACACAACAGTTCACACACAGATGGAGGCTTGCAGTCAAGATATGGTTACAGCATCCATACATATTCATAGAGATACGTGGTATTACTACTTTTAATGAACATAGGTACCTCGGATTCCGATTAATACTTTTAACCCTAAGATATACAAATAAAATAGGGAAAATATTTCAAATAAAAATAAGGAAGTAATTAATTCACGTCAGTAGTGGTTAAATGATTTTATTACTGTTTTTCCTGCTCATTTGTTTAAAATCAGAGGAACTTCTTCAGTTCTAGGACTTATTTTACCGGGCAGTTTTAGTGGTGAGCAAGCGTAGCTTAAAATTAAATGCAACACCATTTATAGAGTTTTTCCTTAGGCATCTAATGCAAGTTCAGTGACAAGACTAAAAGCCTGATCTGTGATATATGTCAAAGAAATAAAGTATTTGATGTGAATGAAATGTAGATATGAAAGTTATTCCATGTAACCCAGCTTCTGTAGCTGTGCATCTCTGAGATCCACGCCGAGCCATTTGTGAGGAAACATATGAACTGAAACCTCACTGTGAATTTATGCAGAGTAGGAAATGTCACATATGGAGCTCTTAGGATGGGATGCAGGTTATGATAATCACTGCAGTCGTATCAAAGAGAGACTTCGAAATTTGGCACGCTCTGAAGAACTTCTAGAAAACAGGGGCCACACTCCTTCCTTAGTGCCATGCACAAACTTGGTATTTCTGGAAGTGGATTTCCTCTTGGTCCCCATTTTCTCCCCTATAGTGATAGTTCTCAACCTTTACCTTATTTTTCCAAACCATCAGAAGTGGTTGTGACAATGGCACAACTATTTTCTTTTCCTTTTCACATGTGATTTCCACTTTTGGAAGACATGAAAGAGAGTTCTAGTGCAGTACAGGATGCATTTGGGATTCACTGAAGGTCAGAGCTGTTGTTTTGTGCTGTTCATCCCTGGTAATAATCCTGGTCAGTACTGTGACAACATTTGCTGTGTTAGGAAAATTGGATATTGCAGAGAAATGCTTTTCCTAGCATTTTGATGTTTTCCAGGAGCAGCCTGAAGCTGCCACTTCTGGTTTTGGCCACAACTCCTGTTAGTTGTGCAAGTTCTTCTTGACTCTCTAATATTAAATCCTAGCTAGCTGAAAGCAAGTTCAAATGCACAGTTGCTGACAAAGTATTGCCTCCCTCAATTAATGCAAGTTCCTGTGACCAACTTCTCCAGTGCAGCACACAGGATCTCCCCTTTTTAGATTTGTGGGTATGTGTCTAAGCAATGACTGCCTTAAAATCCAGTGGAAAGCTCATTAGGAATGATTTGGTCGTAGGAGGAGAAAAAAAAAGGCAGTGAATGACAAGGGAAGGAGAGAGATCAAACACAATGGATAGGACAGGTACCAAAGGTAAAAAAGGAAAAATAGACATTCATCAGTCTAAGAGGTTAGTTTTAAATTGCCAGGGGAAAACATGGGTCATCACAGAATTGAGAGCAACAGGCCCTTTCTGACTCAACATTTGAGTAGAAATACAGCCTGCCTCTAGCTTTAGGCCCCCTGTAGTATGGCTTCATCCTCAGCATTCTGATTTTGATTTTTCATTACTTTCTGTGTCACGTTCCCCACTAGAAAGCAATGTGACTTCCAAATTTCAGCATCTTTATTATGTGCCTTAGAGCCTGCAGGCCTGAACTCTGTACAGCAAAATACAAGTGGAGTTGCAGGAAGGGTACCTGTGAGCTTGGACAGCAGTTTTACCACTCTGCATTCTTCTGGGGAATAAATTATCATTCCTGGTCCTTGTATCCATCACTGATCGGAGCTGAGGCAGCAAGATTTGGGGTTTTGGTGGTTTTTCCACTGTCCCATAAATGTCTAATTGCACATGGGGTATATTTTTCTCCCACCACTGCAAAAGGCTTTTTCTCACTAATGTTAACGAGCCACATGCACTTATCTGGAGGAAAGACCTCTAATTAATTTCATGATCCTTCTGTTAGCACACCAAGCAGAACTTCCTCTTAGAAATGGGGGAGAACATTTTGTTTTGCAAACTGTGTGGTAGTTCCTACATTAATCAGTAATGCCTTGTGCTGGTTTGGGCTGGGACAGAAGCTGGTGTAGGGCTGTGTTTTGGGTTTGTGCTGGAAACAGGAACACGGGGATGTTTTTGTTATTATGGTTGTTTTAAGATGTGTCTATAAGTAAAAGAAGATAGAGCTTGTCTCAACAGCAAGATAATTCCTAGCCAGGAAATCTCCTCCTTGCTCTCACGTTTGAGTCTTCCAAGGCTTAGGTTCCTCTTCCTCAGCACGTTAAGAAATACTGTGAGAATTTGCACTGGCATTCCCCTTCAGTATGATTTTTGCAGTTCAGATGGAAAGAAGGACAAGTTCGTTCCCTCTCTGACATCTTCATGGAGTGTAGTATTTCATTAAGCATTACATGCGTATTTGTTCCTTTCTTGGTTTGAGCATTTTGAACAATTTACAATGTTTTGGTTTTCCCATGAGTAAGTTTCTTTCATGAATGGATTCAGAAAAGAGCCCCTTAGGAGGCCTTGTACCATCCTCATCTTGTTGTTCAGCAGGAACTGGCTGCTTATGAAAATGCAAATAGGATTAAAGCAGAATGCTCCAAGAAAAATGTCAGCCCCCTCACGGAATTTAAATTATTTTGTCCTAATTCTCAGATGAATGTGTACAGCTGTAGGAACAAGAGCTCTTCCCTGTCTCGAAATGCACTTGGTGACAAATCACCTAAAACACAATACAAACTGCCAGACACAGGGAAGAGACAGCAGACTGTGAAAAAGCTTCTGACAAAGACTCATTCCCTCTAATAGCAATCCAAATGCAGTGAGGAGAACGAGTAGAAGTGGAGGGAAGAGCTTTATGAGGTATAAATGTTGGGTTGAGAACCAGTGTGTGTGAACTGGYCATTAACAGCTGCAGCTGGGCTCACTGGCAGCATGGGCTTTGTGGAAACAGAGCAGGGAAAAGCTTCCTTAAGTCATAGGTGGACTCTAAGGAAGGGATCCTGCAGTTCCTTTAAGGATGAACTTGGTAAATAGGCAATTTTCTTACCTGTAGAATTCGATAGAGGTGTTTCCACTCTTACAGTTGTAGGAGTAATGTATTTAACAAGAAAAGGGTAACAATGCTTTATTATTGTAATCAAATTGTGTAATTTATTAGGTAATTTTTATTAGAGAGAAGATGAATGAAAAATTACGAAGGTTACAAATGCAGTAATAATGACCCTCTTACACTGATGTTTCTGCCTCTGATTGTTGATCAAGATACTGTCATGTTTTAATTGGATCAGTTGCTAATATGCCGGTGTAAGGATTGATTAAACACCGGAATTGCCATCTTAAACTCAGTCTTTCAAATTATTTCTTTTTTTTTTTTTTTCTAGTTTGAAGATTACTTTTGTAGTGTGACAGCTTCAAAATAACTTTAAAAAAATGTTGTTCAATCCGAGGTAGTACAATTTTCCTCACATTTGTATATGATTAAAGAGAGATCACAGAAATCCTGGAAGATTTTAAACTGTGTTGTCAGCTTTTATTTTATTTTTTAATGTTAAGGGGTTTCTCAGTTTCTCTGGTGCCTTCATTAAGCATTATTTGATCTTCAGTGTCTTCCCTGGATTTTGGGGTTAATGATGTCTTTTGATATAAATATTTATTAGTAATAGATAAGATTCACAGGGTGGCCATGAAAATGGGAAGTGAATTCTTCTATGGGGAGAAATTAAGGAAGTACTATAAAGAGACAAGCAAAAGAAAATTACAGAGGTTTTCTGTCGTTCTTTCTAAATACGAGGAAAAGGATCATTAAAGTAACTAAAAATCAAAAGTAAATTTTTAAGAACTTATTTAAAGGTTCTGCACAGTTTTTAGGAATCAGAAGGGATGGCACATGCACTTAATAGCACCAGAACACCTGTAAAGTTTATTCCTTCAGTATCTAATGAGTTTCTTTCTTCATGACTTTGACATAGAACACTTTATTTGAAGTCACTCCATTAATTTTAAGTGGTCTATGTCTGAAAATATTCCAGCCTTGAACATAGGACTTTTGAGGGTTAAAACCAACGACTGTAGGAAGTCATTATCTCCCAGATAAAATAGCAGATGCTGGCTCACAAGATTTTTCAGCTTGGATGTGTTCTGAGGGGGTTTGGTTTTCTCCCAAGGATCTGGATATTGTGATTTTCACAGAGGAGAAAACTTTTATAGTAGTGGGAAAGAATAAACTATGTCTGGTCATGTTCTTGGGCTGCTAGATGGTGCTGTAAAGAAAATAAATCAGTGTGTAGAGCTAAAGGTGGGTGGTCAGGAGGAATAGTCTGGCAACTCATCACGAGTTTTGTAACATGGGTATCTCAGGTACTAAGAGAAGGTGATAGCAAACACTAAGGATGTACTGTCACAAACAGGGTTATCTGAAGGCCACATTCTGGACGTGATTCCCACGTGTTTTTCCAAATATTAAGAAAGAAAGCAGCACAAGGCATAAATATTTAGTGTAATTTTAAAGAGAGGATGCTACAAAGCTCTCTCTACTGTCACCCCAAGCTGTGGGACTGATGAGATAATGCAGGCACCATGGCAAGTGACAATTCTGCAATTACTCGTACTTAGCAGAAAAAATTAAGACCTGACCCTCACTGTGGTGTCACCTGAACCAGCAAATATTTACTGTGGCTTGGACAGGCAGCAAGCAGAAACACATTGCAAATTTTAATATGTTAAGGATCATTAAGTTGATTGTGTCAATTTGTTAAAGTGCCAAGTAATGATTTTACAGGTAATTAGACTTTAACAGGCAGAAACAAATTTATGTCCTTCTTGTTTTTATGATGTATGTAATGATAGATATACTATCACACAAGCTGTTGTTTTTAGGTACACAACATTCCTTAATGTCCTAAAGCAAATGAAATATTTCATGTCAGGGACTGATCAGTGACTGTATAAAACACATTAGTGGCTTTTCTTCTTTTAGCTCCTTTTAATCGAAGCTCATTCCTCATGTCAGAAAGATGGAACGTCTCAGGTTATTCCTGCTGCATGGAGAAATGGCAGTGAACCTTTGAGGTCAGGGGAGAAGACAATAGTTCCATGTTATTACAATTGTTTTTCTATGGCTGATCCTCACGCTGCCCTGGCAGATTTTGTTTGGTTTATTTCTCAGAGTGAATAGGGAAAAACACACCTCAGGACTGAGCTGAACAAGGAGTTTGAGGTTGAACTGTGTTTGCAGAGTTTGCCTGTTTGCTGTTTTCTGCCTTTGTGAACCAGGACCACAGCAAACCACTGGGGTGACTTTAAAAAACTTTTCTATTGGTAAGAGCAACCAGAGGTTTTCTGCTGCTGCTCTCTGTTTCACACCCCAAGTGATGACTGCAACTTCTTAGCTCTAGAAATCAAACTAAGAGTGATTATTAACCTGTGGTAACCATGGCATAAATCTGTATGTGCAGAGTCCTTTGAAGGTTCTCCTGGACTCAGAAACAGAAGCTCATAAATAAAATGTAGCCTAGAAATTGGCTAATTCTTACTCTTGTGCAACAGTTCAGGCTTGGAGGTTAATTAAAGGTGGGCCAAAAAGGTTGTTTTGGTTTTCAGCTGCATTGCTATTTTTTCCTGCAGGAAGATAACATGAGGAGAGTGTAGACAGTCCGTACATTTTTTATCCTTTGGAGAAAATCAGGGGTTTTTTTTTGTTTGGCTTTTAATAGCATCCAACTTCCTGTCAATCAGCTCTATTGTTGGTTGAATTGATTACTACTGAAATGTGGAGCTGTAGCCTGCAGGATGCTGCCTGTTGTCTGACACTTCAGAAATGAGATGTTTACTTCAGTGAATTCTTAGCTGTAATTGCAGTGTTGTTATTCATGATGATACTGTTAAAATTATGTCACACTGTTGGAACAGCAATTTTAAGCTGGAAGAAACAGAATGATGATTTAGCTGTGGCCAAAACTAACTAAAAGTATCACCTTGGTGCCATCCCTTGACAGCTACAAGGCACCCACTCTTTTTCCTTTATGAAATTCAGAGCCTGAGTCTGGAAAAAATACAGACCAACAGCTGATCTGCAAAAGGAAAAAAAAAAATAAAGAGGGTTTGTGTCTCAGCCCTGAAAGGATCTGCATGTTTAGAACAGTTTAGCTCTCATCCTTTTACAGGGCCCTGATTTAGCTGTGCTCTGCCATTCAGCTGGAATTAAATGGTAAAGCAGAATTTGTTCTGTTTTAGTATAGTCAATTTTGGAGAAACCTCATTATTGTCCAACACAGGCATAGCACTGCTCATTTCGTGGTAAAATTGTTTTTCATACATTTTAAATAAATCAGTGAAAAATAAATGCAATTTAGGTTAATGTCAGTTTTTGGGTATCCAGTTGCAAACCAGTGTGAGCTGAGCTGTGGCTGTGGTCAGGGGATGGTTTGCTTTTAATGAAAAATCTAGGAACGCAGCCTGCTCTCTATTAGATGCTAAGTAAACACGTGCAAAATATGGGTTTCATTACTTGCTTTGGAAAATTGGGGATTTCAGCAATTTCTCTTTGAAGCTGCCCTATCCTGTGGCTTTTTCAGGAAATAAGAACAGAATTCAGATCTTCAGTTCACTCGGACAAGGGGACCCATTGAAAATTACAGCAATAACTGAGGTTTTGTTTAAACTTTTATTACAACAGATGATGGAGACTTTCTTATTATTCATAATACTGAAACAGAAGCAAGAATATGATAAGTTTTTTAACAAATAGTAATTGAGAAGCTGTTTGTCTTCATTACCCTTCATCTGGACAGTAATTTTGTCCACAAGAAAGGACTTACATTCCAAATTAGGGAAAAAAGGTGGAAAAACTCAGCAGAAGTTTTACCAGGGTTCCATTATGAATTATTATCTCTGGAATCACAGCCTGCAGCTAAATTCTGCTACCAAATATTACTCAAGTCCTTTTAAAGATGTTATTTTGACTGTTTTGAGGCTACTCGAGTGAGTCTGTCTCCCAGTTAAACTAATTTTACTCCACTTTTGATCGTGCCTCTTATGGATGTCACCTGATTATATTATGAGTAGTTACAATGAGGTTTATCCTTTTCTAGTCATCAATTGTTACATTTAAATTAGTAGATTATTGGCCAATTACTTTTATAACTTCGAATCTCCTGTGTTCAGAGCCAGCAGATGCCAGTACAGTTTGTTGTGTGCCTCTGAATCAATTTATAAACTGTAATATCCATAAGGTAATGTACATGCGAATATTCAACCAGGGTCCAGTGCCAATCTCCTGCTTGCAGGAGGCATAAAGCCCTCACCACCCAGCTGGAAATCCAGGGCCACCCTTCCACTCACTAGCAGCAAAACTGGGTGTCCATCAGAATGACAAAATATAATGTTCCGATAAATTTGCCAAGTCCGATGCCAGGCTCTTACTCACCCCTTTGTTTTAATTACGACAGAGACAGCACAATCTTGTCTTCACTGGTATGTTCTCATCAGGGCAATTGCTTCTGCAAATTGCAGTTTGAGGATACGACACTTAACCTTTCTTAATTCAGGAATAGTTTCAAAATCCTGAGAGAATATGATGAAGAAATTTCATATTCTTGGTGGTGGGAAGAGGGAAGAAGCCTCAAAAGATGAGTGCCTCGTACAAACGTCAAGATGCAGCGAGAATTGGCATTTGGGTACCAGATGCCTCCGAAAGCTACAGGCTGCTTTTCGGAGTCAATTTAGCTAAAAAAAGGAGGGGAGGGTGGGGGGGTGGAAGGAAAGAAAAGGAAAAAGCCTGCTGCCTTGGGTCACGGTGCAGTCAGACACCAAAATGTAAGGGGGCTGTGATATCCTGCTTTAATTGATGGTTTTTGAGTGGAATGGCTTTGTGAGTGTGTGTTTAGCATTTTGCTACAATACAGTGTTCCAAGATCTTTGCTTGCATCCTTGACCTTTGGGCTAACAATGAAGCATTGCTGAATCATGAACTCACTGCCCTTATCTGACAGGTCTGACTTATTTTCTCCTTCAATATTCTTTTCTCCTAGCTGTTACAAATTGTTGCATGTCCTGGGAATGTCTGGGTTCCTGGCATTTAGATTTTAATCAGGCCCTTCTCCCTTTTTCTGACAGCATCATTTAGGGAAGACATTCTTCTACCTCTGTGTACTGCTGCCCTTTGTAAGTGCTCTTTGTTTACTGATTGGGGGAAAAAAGGTGATCTGTGTTTTTATTTGAGCTGACACTTCAGTGTGTGTTCCTGCTCGTACACCTGCACCATCAGATCCTCCCTGACAGGCTGCTGCTCCTTGGCATGAAGTTTAATTTGTAAATTGGTGCACACAAGGGCTTGCAATTTCCTCCTGGGTTGGGAAGACCATAGAATAGAGAGACACATTTAAATGATTTTAAAAAGAATTTTTGGTGCTTTGTTTCTTGTGGCATTTTAAGTGGTTTTCCTCACTAACAATTAATATTGTTCTTTGTCATGCCCATGGAGCATCGTGCCATGGCACAGTGCAATCAAAACACTGTGTGCTGAAGGATTTATGATGATACAAAACTTTGATTTATTGAGGAGATCAGCTATTTATTTCAACCTTTAAATTTAAGAAATCTGTGGTTCATAGAAATCCAAATTTTGAAAACGTAAATTTCAAGGAATCCTCTCTGATTTGCTCATGTTTTCATATTATTCTTCTCAAGTTTAGTCTTCGCTTGCTATTTTTGATCGTAAAAATATTAGGTGAAAAAGTCTGAAAGTATACGAAAGATGGTAAAAGAAACTTCCATATCCAGTAGAAATGTAGAAACCTGTAGCAGAACTGTGGTTCAGAATGGGGTTTTATGTCTGCTTTAGAAAGATTTGGGTTTTTTTCTCTAAGCTTATGAGGGTCACTGAGTCTGTGTGGTTACAGACAAAACACAACCTGGGGATGATCCATGATCCAGTGCTTTGCTCTCTGAGATTCCTGACTTTCCCCATTCACTACATTTAGGGATTCCACAGCCTTGGAGTTCAGCTTAAACTCCCAGCCAAAACTGAGGGTTTTGTTTCCTCCAAGCCCAGCATAAGAATCTGCAGCTGTTTCTCTCTGCTAAATCTCCCAGAAAGGGTTGTTTAAAGGATTATGGTKCATGGTCCCCATGCTGTGCTTCAAGCATTCATTGCTGGTTACCAATAAAGTGAAAAGAAGGATGAGCCAGGGAATCATCTGGAAAGGGATTGCTGTTGTGTGTTCTAATTAGTGCTGGGAAAATGGGAAGAAGAGGTAGTGCTGGCACCAAAGAACAACATCCAGAATTCCTAGAGGTTGTTTGCTATGTTTGGACTTGAATTTGTGAATTCTTTTTGATTTTGTAGTTGCTATGCAATTAACAGAGGCACTTCCAAAGTTCAGTGATTTTTAATTGTGTGCAATTCTCACTGTCTATGCAGAGAATCACTGTGTATTCACACAGAAACYGTAACAGCTCAGAAAGCAGGATAAGGATTCTCCATAGTGCTTCCCGAGGATAACTGATTTCAGACTTACAAATTAGAAATTATCTTCTGGATTGCCTACTGAATATGAAATAAACTGATCTTAAACATTTCATGTCACTAAAATGACCATGATTACAGCTCTTACCAACTGACTGCATGTTTGGCAAATTAGTTATTTGTGAAGTTTGACTAAAATTAGCATCAAATCCTTACACATTCGGTACAAAGGGAAAGCTGCTTCCCAGGAAAGTTCTCACATGCCAACTGCATCTCATCTGCAAGTTCTGCCCATAATGTTTCAGGCCTGATCCATTGTGCAGAGCAGCTTCAATAACTTGTGTTCACTGATCTGGATTTACCAGAGGTAGATCTATAGATTGTCTGCTCACTGACTAAATGATGCCTCAGTGGCCTTGTAGGTCCCACAGAGCTCCCACTGCTCCCACCACCACTGATTTTACARCAATTGTGCAAAACAAGATTTTAGTTAAAGATTTTTTTCATCTCAGAGTGCTAAAAGAGAAAGCAGGGAAATCACGTCCATTATACAATATTGCAAGATGATTAGACAGGATAAAGGAAAAAACTCGTTTGCAGGAAGATATTCAGAGAAAACAGCTGCTGAGGTATGGGGGCACAGAAATGGGGACAGGCATTTGAGATTAAGACAATTCAAGATTATTGAAAATTATRGTGTTAATTTCCTGCTCTTAAAATTAACCGAGATTCTTGCCACGGAGCCCTCAAGCAGAAATTGTCTGGAGTAAGCCATTCTCTTTTATCACTTGTTAACTAAATATGCATTTAAATAATTAGAGAACACCGTCTCAAAGGAAAATGCAAACAGACATCAGATATCAGTTAAGTTTGTCGAGAGAAAAGTGAGATGAAACATCCAGAGACTATTGCAAGTATTTCACTTTCTAGATATTCCTGCTGCTAGAATTTCAGAGAACTTAGAGCTGTGTTATCAGAAAAGGATGTGATGAGCTGGAGAGTTGGCAGGCATGGTGAATGTTACATCAGAGAACTTGTCACGCTGAAATAAAGCTGGATTCCCCTGTTTAATTGTCACTGAAACCACGTGTAAATCAGCACATGGGAGCAAGAGGTATCCTATGCAGGAAATAAAAAGTATCCCCTTTTAAATATGGCTTTTACCTCTGAGTGAGAGTGAGTTCTGTTGTGACCAGGGATTTCATCTAAAAGCATGAAGTCATTGTATGAGCTAAAGCACATTAAAGTTCTTCACGGTGTAAGGGCAAGCAGTAATCCCCAAAGAGTGCTTCCAAAGAGCTGCAACATCCATTACTTTACAGCAGTCTCACTTCCATAAAAACAGATTCATAAAGTGAAATGTCATTTCTTTAGGTAATTCTTTTAAAATATATTTTAAAGGACTCAACTCCTAGCAAGCCGTGCTTTCAGCATAATTAACAAGTAACCTTATTTAGCACCTGACCATTGCAGACCTGCTGCATTAAATCCAGGTTGATATGTGATTTTCTGGCACCTAAAGTGGAAGTGTGGGGGCTGCACAGCCRTCAAATATAGGGGCTGAGGGAAATCTCAGGAATCACTTATGCCTGAACTCTTAGAGTCCATRTAGACCTCAATATTTTCCCAGCCTCCTTGCAAATCTTCTCATGGGTTATGCCACAGCCARCCTGTAGATTCTGTAGAAAAAAAGAGAGCTGGATCTGAAAAGCATCTCAGAATGATTGGGTGGATACATTTCTGGGGGGAGTCTTTGTCATAATGCTTAAAAACAATTGTTCTTTTTCATCTGGGTCATATATTAACCAAAGCACGGTAAAACTATTAAATCAGGCATTTGCTAAAAGGCCCTCAGAATTAGTTTAAAAATTGAGTAATTAGACCCATGCTGCGCTGGCATTACTTTTCTGATATTGCTTCCAACWGAAGCCCAGTTTCACTGCAGCACTTTCATTAGCTGCTCTATGGAAATTAGCTGGGAAAGAATGCCGTATGTTTTCCATTATATTTTAATAGAAAGGAACAAGTTATTTTCTTCCAGACTCTGAGAGTTTGCAGTAGAATGTGTAGCATGCATAAAACCAGCTTTGCAATCATTTTCRTCTGCAGAAGATTGGTTTGCAATAATTTGTCTTTGTGAAGGGCTTATAATCAACTGGAATTTAGATTTACATAAGATTAGAGTTATTTTTTAAAAATACCTGTAATACAAAGTACAGCCTAGCACCTTTTGATGAGCCCTATTAGCTGCATTCTGTGACTTGAATGGGAGTTGCAAAGAGAGTTTAATGAGGAAGGTACTATAAAACCAAATTAACTGATGTTAATGACTGACAGCAGCTAAAAGAGCTTCCATCTTAAATCCATTTACTTTGGTACCACGTGAAGTACTGAAAGATGTAGCAGTTAAATTGTGTTAATGTTCAAATTTAAAAGAAATAAAGAGAATAAAAAAGCCTAAGGAAATATAACTAAATACCACAAATACTTATGGGTGTACAGCTATCTAAGGGGGGTTAAATAAAGAAAATGAAATTTTACTGCAGATCAGAAAAGGTGATTAGTTTCTCTGAATTTTCTTTATTTATATGCATTAAGTACCTGTTTTGTGGATTTCCTTGATTAGGTTGTGTGATTTTTCGATTTCTAAGGTGATTTATTCTCGGTGAATATATAGAACTTTGAATCATTGCTCCATTCCTTTTCTATATCCACTGTCTGTTGGCAATACAGGAGCTGGATGGGATTCGGAGTTAGACAACAACTGAAAAACAGTTCACATCCAGCCTATATCAGCATTAATTTTGACAGATTTCTAACTTTTCATAATGAGTTCACGAAATTTGCTGTGAGCGTGAGATTCCTACAAGCGGGGGGTGGCAGGTGAGCCTGTAAAATTTGGTAGCATTGCGTGCAAAGGTTCCCGTCCTGCAGCTACAGGCTGCGTCAGTTTTCACATGGTCACATATTTTTACTTGCTGGCACCAGAAACACAAGGAWCAGTGAAGCTTCAGTGGTTTCAGATGTACATGTTGCTTTTAACACAGCACTCTCCCTATAAAGGCATTGGATTATTTTCTATTTTTATGTATAGCACAAATTCARTTGTGTATCCAGAAGAGCTCACTGCATAACTTGAGAGGAACCGCCTTCATGCTACCTCATTTCCCGTAGTTATCACCTCTTCTTTCTCTATTCCTCTGCATTAGCAAGTTCTGTAATCCTTTCCAGCAGGCAGCTTCGAAAGATTAGAAATATTTTTTTTCACTCTGAAGTTGTCAGATGGAAATATTGCCGTTTAGAAGGAGCTGTGCATTCTCTGTCCAGGAACGGTGTCGTACCACTTGAATTAATGGTGGAGAGTGGTTGCTGGGATTATCCCACGGCTAACAAAAGGAAAGAGAGAGAAAATCGCAGCACTACTCAGGAGGAATCACTGGGATATTTAGGGAGATGCAGCCACCTTTTACTTCACTGCAGCCCTTGTGCCACAACATGGGGGGATAATAAACTATCAGCATTGAAGTGAAGGTGACAGATTACATGTTTGTGGTGGCACTGGCACAGAGCACACACTGACCTGGCATAAAGGGCATCGCCCAGGGCGTGTGGGGAAACAGCAGCCCCGGCAAAATCCCGTGGGAACGGCAGAGTTTAACAGCGGCAGCATCAGAAAAGACAAAGATGGTATCTTTTGCAACTTGAAGAAGTATTAAATGTCAGAAAAGGAGTATTAGATTGGTCGTTCACTGGAGATAGGGATCTGATTGTTTTAAGAGGAAAGCAGCAAGGTTCACTTGCTCAAAATATAACCGGGCAAAATATTCTGATTTCAGGACAAGAAGAAATAAATCCAAGTAATACAGAGCTTTAAAAATGAAGAAGAGACTGACAGATAACATTTCACTCTTGAATTATTTTTGATAACTTCRGTGGTTTGAGACTTACCTAAAAAGGTCTTACAGCTACCAAGTATTCTCACTGTTTCAYGTTGAGAGACATCTTTGTGTAAAGCCCAACTATCCTAGATAAAGAAAAATTTTTAAAAAGTTGCTTTTGCTAATAACAAAACCAAAATATAAACATTCATTTGCAGGTGTGCATGCATTAACAAACAGACATTTGTATCATAATTAAAGATAATGTCTTATCACTTCTCTTCTGCAGTAGCTGTTGCTACTGGAAGAATTATTCCTTTACTGTGGATTTGTATTTTGAAAAATTACATGTGATTATTAGGAATGTGCTGGCTGTAAATTTGCCTCTCTTGCATGGCTTTATCAGAGAAACAAAGCCATATTTGGGTTTTCCTGCTGCCCCACGAGCTTCTTCCCCTGTGTTTGTGGGCTTCTGAGAGTCCACCACCCCACACTGGCACAAAACTCAAACAGCATTGAACTCTCATAAGAACAGCTTTTGCTAACCTATTCCACCTCTACTTTTAAAATTATTTGAAATATAATGTTATTATTCCCTCATGCAGTAACTTCCTTTGAGGAAATGTCGTTCCCTAAAGTAATACAAAGTGAATATCTGCAAAAAAGAAATTTTAGGGATGGGAAAAGATGATTGCTGGCAATACCCTTGTCTGGTTCCCTGTCAGCACACAAGTGTTTCATCAGAGCCTTGCAGGGTTTTCTTAGGTCTCGCTGTAAATAACTCAATGAATCGTTTTCCCTCATGGATTGCTGGGGAGGAATTCCACACCACAGGGAGTTGAACACACTCTTTTTGTTTAATGTCATTGAATACATGAAGTACAGGCTGTAAATATTTCCCAGCTTGGAAAAACTTTAAAACACTTTCACTCTTGTCATTCCACTCTTTATTCATTATCATCAGAGCATTTTGAAGGGGTTCAGTATTTTCTTTCACAATGATCCTTCCTGTTCTACCTGCATTTTTTTTTTTCAGTTCTTCCCAATGTAGGGTTTGGGGTTTTTCTTTAGTTTGTATGATTCTTAGTTGTTTAAATACATCATACACATTTAAAAAATACATTAAAAGTACTGAAAAAAATTCCACCATAATCATTCTCTGTAAGTTTTGACATTATAATTAGTTCTCTCAAGGCTGTTAATCAGAATAGAAGTGCAGACTTTTATTCATTTACATTTATATATGTGTAAATGGGGGTGCTTGGAAGAAATTTGAAGAATTAATGGAATATCACTGGTCTAGTCCCTTCTAAGTGGACATACCTTYCCTTACATGTTTTTATTATGTAATTATACAGTAACAATGCTTAGAGCTCAGCCYGGATAATAGAAGTAATTTGGGGAAAGTCTTAGTGAAACTGAATTTCTTAACAAAGACCACAACGTTTAAAGTCTGTTTCTCTAATCTGAAGAATCTGTTTGCAGACGATGGAAATGGGACTGCAGCACAAGGGCAAACCTGGAACTTCTGTGTGTGCATCAGCTTTAGTGCATGAACCATCCGAGAGCAATAACAGTGATGGGTCGGGTTTGGATTTTATATCCTGAAAAACATCATCATGCTTTTTTAAGTTTGTTTTGTGGAACTGTAGAGGTGTCTTGYCTTTAGGGATTTTTGTTTATGTTTGTGAGCATGTGTCATATATCTTAATTTGTGCATAGAGCCATRATTGAGCAAAGACTTTTATTTCAAATTTAAATAGTTCTGCAGTCGTCACTTCCTGTGGAAGTGAATTATGAACTGCAAGTCTGACAGCAAAACTTCTTTCTTTCGTGATTGCAACTAATCATTGCAGGTAATTCTATGTAAGGTAAATCTGGGGCAGTTTGAAACTTTGGAGATGTTGCTTTTAAGAAATCCTGAACTGAATACTGTTAGGGAGAGCACTTCTTGTGTGGCTGCCCAGTGCCTTGCCTTGCTGAGCAAAAGGCACAGGTATTTTAGTGTCTGTTCGTAGCAGCTTTTCACTGCAGTGTTCTTTGCAGTGAAGCATTAGCACAGTTTTTGCTCTGAGTGACAGAGACAATGGATGGGCTTCGTTCCCATCCCCACTGGCCTCCAGGAAACAGGAGAGCACAGAGGTGCCCTCCAGTTATTAGATCCCTCTGTAGCTTTCTGATAGATGCCCTGACAAACAGCGGTGAGCTCTGAAACCTCATTTTATCTCTGCTTACACCTCGCCTTGATCCACCTAGGCAGCACTTATTTAATCCAAGAGCCAATTTTTCCTTAATATGRGGAAAACCTGTGTGCACTTTACCTAATTCTGGGACAGATGGGGACGGAGCGTTGCTGTTGCTCCAGTCCCACCAAATCTATCAGTTCCTTCCCAATTGCTGCAAGTCCGAAATGAAGAACAGTAAATTGCTTTTGTTTCTCTCACTGTTCCTTGGTATTGGAACAGGAATGATTTATGAACTGCAGTGTGCAACAGTGTGGAGCAAATACCTGTAGAAAAGTCCTTTTGGTGCTGCTGTTGTTCCTCTGGCCTGTGCCAAGGCAAAGCTGATGCTGCCCTGTCCCGCTAATGCTTGACTCTGAGTGAATCAAGCTAACTTGCTCTTTTAAAATTATTATTCCTGCATTAAATGATATAAATAAATAGCAAACTGATTAATCAGGAGTCTTGAAAGTGAAGGATTTTTTATTCAATAGAATTGCAGTGTAAATATTAGACCAAAGAACATGAAAATTAATATTTGATGGAAGACAATAAAATACACCTTTCTCTCCAACTTTAAACAAATTGAACAAAAACAGCAATTGCAATAAGAAGAACAAAGCAGAAAGAATCCTGGTATCAGATAAAAGATCTGAAGTCTCAGTAAAAACAAAGGCTGTCATTTTATCACAGTTGCCATCTTTTTACCAAATATTTCAGTATTTTGGCTTATGCCACCATCTACTGGTCACCAGCTCAAAGTGTTCAGCTCACTCTCCAGCAGATTCCATAAGGTTTTCACACAGATGTCTGCTCTTGACCTGAGCTTTAGGAATAAATTTTCAAAATGCCTTTTGGCATTGGCATAAAAATGAAAGTTGGATAGACTGGTAGAAATTGCTCCTTGATTAGACAAATGCTTTTGAGAACTTTAGCAACTCATATTTCTGTGTGCAGTTTGGGAGCTGGTGAGAGTCACCTGTTGCTAGAAACTTTGGTGGAAATGTTAACTTTTAATTAATRTCTTGAGTGTGCATTGAAGGTTCCCACAGCTCTTGCTTTGTTTATAATTCATAGGATTGTTATTCTTTGGCATGAATTAATATATTGCATATGCCACATCTAAAGGACGGGGTTCTGGTGTTAACAATCCATTTTACCCTCACCACCTGCTTTTTCAATACAACGAAACAGAGAAATGCCAAAACATAGATCTTAAAATGTCAAGCCTTTAGATAAATTTCTGTGGAATTTACAATCCGTTACTATGAATTTGGGGTCTTGGCAAGCCTTTTCACCCACTGCATGTGAGAAATGGATGATACAGCACTGAGTTCTGCATGACTGGGAAGGGAATTAGGTAATTCTGGTGATGTATGGATGCATGTCTTGTGAGCCCTGAAGTTTACATTCACACACCAAACAAATATAAGAGCCTGTGATGTGATGTCACTTCATCCTTTTGACTGGTGACCTAGAGAGCCTTCCTCAGCTCTGACTGTTACTGCCTTTCCTTTTCCTCCCTCTTCCAGAGACAAAAACCCTTCTTTTCCAGCAGGAGAAGCATAAGCAGGTAATCAGCCTTCTGGAAAATCTGTACCAGTGAAGCAGTTTGTCACTGTAAAATGCTAGCCCGAGCAAGGCAGGAATTGTGGCAGAAATCTCCCTCCTGCCCTACCTTTTGGTGGCTTTAGCACAATCAGAGGATGTTCTTTACCTCAGCACAAGTCCTGGGTGCTGTTTCTGTGCACAGCCTGGGACGTTTGTCCTGAAGGCCCTGAGCTTGAGCACTGGGCTTGGGTTCGAGTTCCTTTCACCTGGGAGTATGTGAAACACTTCACAGCCCTGCTGAGTTCAAGAGTGGGTTAAATCGCCACCACCGACAGAACCACTCTCACTTCAGAAGACCCCCATGAACTTAAGTCAGTGATTCATTAATGGAAATGGAAGCCTTTATTACAGACTTTAATTTCCATGCAGCTATAACCACAAATGAGTGTGTGAGAGTCCATCCCTGACTACGCCTGAGTGGCTCATCCACCTCCCGTCCCCTGGCCTGTGCCCTGGCAATTTCTGAGGTGACAGCAGCACACGTGGCACACTCCCCATCACAGCTTCTATAGTGATAATTCAGGCCTTCATGGTAATGGACACAGCCAATTAATTTCCTGTCTATCCTTTTCTCTTTGCTTAGCTTTACTAATGCCAAAACTAAATGTCAAGTAGGAAAATCTGTTTTGTCCCTCTAGCTTAGAAACAGTAGATGAGGATAAAACCGAAGACAAACATTGCGTCTCCAGAGATTTCACATATGACTAATTGCAATTTGGAAGCATATATGCTTTTAATTACGCTCTGTTTTTTTACAGACAGAACATACTCAGGACTGCAGTGGTGAGCACCCTTAGGGTTGTCAGGCTGTGAATTCGACTATAAAAGTTGATCTGATACGAGAGGAGGGCGTGTTTCCTCCTGCTGTCTTTGCCAGCTTTACCTGAGGGAGAAAACAATCTGGTGTCAGGTCTTTAAAAAGCTGGAGGATATCCCTGCAGTCACACACCTCGCTGGCAATCCGTCCTGTGGTGAGTCACGAAGATTTGGCGCGATAATGTCCTGTCCAGTAGCAGCTCTGAGATTCCGCAGCGGGAAGTCAAGGCAGTGTGATGCTGAGCCCGATTTGCAGCTAAATTGTTATTCCTTGTGATAAGTGCTATTGCCTCCTGTCTGTCACTGCTCTGGGGCATGCATCACTCTGACAGGTGCTCCTTGCGGCAGCGTCTCTGGAACTGGGTCAGGGAGGTTGATGGGTAATTTGTGCTTGGAAGGCCAGAAAGCAGGATAATGGGAAGGGAGGTGACTTTGAGTCGTTCTGTCCAACAGTTCATTGATCTACTGGTGGGGATTATGATACAACGCTTTCACAGGCACAGAGCTGCCAGCCCCACTTACGGAGGATTTTGTGAAAAAAAAAGAAAAACAAACTCTGATTCCTGACTTGAAAATAAGGTCCTGTTTTTTAACTTCCTTTCCAAGAAAATTCATTACTGATTATAGAAGGCTGTGGAGTTTTTTGAATCACTAGGCTACGTCCAAGGATTTTTTTCTGAAAAAGTCATCAGGATATACTGAAAAAAAAGAATTTTGCTTCATTACTATGAATTTAAGCTTTTGTGATGGCTACAGTAATAGCAGAGCGATGACAGAGTACATGGAAATGGCATTAATGACCCTTAGCAGGAAACTGCTGTAAAGTTGATCAGGATCTGTGAGCCATTTGCATATAAGTGACAGTCAATAAGATGATAACTGTTCACTAGCAATTTTTGAATGAAATTAGTAGTATTCACTCAATTAAAGCTTTAAGTATGCAGTTGATTAAGGCGGATCAGTTTGCAAAGCCCTCCTGTTTAAAGCGATCAGGTTTGAAGAATGAAGTCTTTCATCAAATGATTGGTTGGATCATTTGGAATGGCAGCAGAGGTGACCGGAATTTGCAGTTGGAAGCACTGAAATGCACAAGAGGTTTAAAAGCTGATGGATACTCTCAAACCTTGCCTTGCCTGCCCAGTGAGCAGCCCTGCTGGCTGGGTTTCCATAACACCTCCCTTTGTGTCACCTTGGCCCCAGTCCAAGGAAGCCTTGGGTAAATACACCTGCCTCTCCTAAAGCTTCAATAATTGATCTTCAGCCCTCAGGGAAGACAGTCAGGGCACCCTGCAGTCAAACGTGGGCCTACAAGGAGCCATCACTCACATCCTGTGCAGGAGCGTCAGCTGATCCTGCTTGTTCCTGGGACAGTCAATGAAGCAAATGTTCACTGGCCTGTCACTTCTTGCGGGGCTGGACATCAGCACAGGCAGGGTTTAACTGCTCACTAAAAACTCCTCTCATTTCTATTTCCTTTCCCCTTCTCAGGTCCCAGTATAGGCTGCGAATTAAAAATGTTACAGGTCAGAAGATGGTCTTACGTGTGGACTAATATCTTTTACTGAGAGTGATTAAAATTCAGAACGATTGTTGAAGATAAAAGTAGCAAGTACTTTCTGGGTTTTTTTCTACAGCTGTTTTGTTTCTTCTTTTGTTTTYATCACTGGCTGCCACTGACATGGAGTGATTTGCCAAGTTAGGCAAACAACCTTGAAACACTGCTAATGAATTTCTAAGTACACGAAGAGCATGATCAAAAGTGTGCTATAAATATAAAGAAATATTCCATGAAGTTTTTGTTTTGTCTTTCAAACAGCATTTTGGCTCCTGGGGAAACTCTAGACAGAAGAAAAGCACAAAACCCTCAGAASCCTCAGAGAGGCTCCCAGCGTGTGGGAAGAGATTGCTCAGCAGAGCAGAGCCAGGATTTGTTGGGTGGTTGTTGTGTGTCACCGCTGTGTTGGGAGCCTGGGAGCTCAGGTGTGCTCCAGCTCCGCTGCCAGGAGTGGCAGGGCATTGGTGGAGGTGTTTTATCCCTCTTCAGAGCCCCTTGATTCACGTTTGTCTTTGCAAATCTTCTGCGGGGATGCCTTGATTAACCCTGGGCGTGGGTTTTAAGTACGTAAGAAACACCAGAAAGTTGTTAGGCAATCCTAGAGCTTTAAGGATGCCCCCTCTGTAAGAAACGAGTGCTGGAATAATTCGTTCTTGTCTCTATCACCTGACAAGMTTTGAGATTGAAGATAAAGATTTATTTTAAATGGGGGCGTGCACTGATGAAGCAACATGAGAGCAGATAAAATGCTTGAACAGACTGGGCTTTAAAGCTCTCTGGGGCTGCTTTCACCTCTCGGTTTATTTGCACTCACCTATCTGCAGCTTAAACTTCAATCTCCTCTTAGATTTCTGGTTTCTATAAGGGGGTTTTTTTCGTATTTACTTAGTGAAGTCTTGAACATTTTTATAAAAAAGAAACAGAAAACTTTTAAATGCTGAGAATATCCCTGTCTTCCGATTTAGATTGCTTAAAGGTTCAGAACTAAACTTTTAATAATAATAAAACATACTGTAATAAGCTGTCATATCATTTTAAATGCAAAGGAAAACCAAAAAAGATTACCCAGCATATTTCACCTGGTAAAACCTTGATTTTGTCATGTCTGAAAGTATAGGAAGTATTGAGCACATGTAAATGACTTGGAGGTGCTGAGCACACATTATGCACTTACCTGTCTTGAAAAGATAACACAAAATAGTTCTTGTGTTTAGGTAATGTGCTACTTTAATCATTATTAATTTCCAGAACTTGTTCTTAGCAGCAAAATGTAAGCAAGAAGCTTTATGTCATCATAAATCTGTCAAAAGAACTCCCCTATGGGATGAAGTGAGTTATCAAACTAGCTAATTTTATTACTTTTAAAGTATTAAATTAGAATCTGAATGAAAAAATATTTTGGTATTCAACATATTTAAAGTTGCAGCATTCTACTGGTGGCGTGGCCTGCACTGTGTTTTACACTTTGGCAAATGAACTGCATCAGTAAATAGGCTGTTAAATAAATAAAACTTTGTAAAAGCAGTACGGTCTGGCAGAAGATGATGCAAAGCAGGTGCAAAACTGGGTTGACAAAGTCACCTGGTCTGTGGTTCATTGTCAAAACAGGAGAAGCACTGAGAACGTGTGGCTTGAGTCCTCCTCTGTTCATTGTTTCCCGTTACCAACGTGCACAACAGAATAAAACAAAAGGCTAAATTCACAAAACTACTTCAGCAGGATTAATCAGTGAAAAAGCTGGGGAGTAATTGGCCAAATAATATTCCCCCTCTGCCCAGGAAATGATCTAGAGATTCCCAAAAACAAATAGATACCCTGGATTTTTATTGCATCTTCTTCGAGTGAACTTTTATTAGAAATGAAATATTTCTATAGGTTTGGAATAACTCATAGAAGGTTAAAAAGGCAAATTGTGTTACACAGCACTTTTTCAATTGTCTTCTAGGTACACTTATGCATGTATGTGTCTTTGTATGTTTCTACGAAGTGTCAGTTCACCAAACCACATCCTTTGTATGTATTTTGAGATATTATAATCTAATAAATCTTTCCGAACTGCTGGAATTAGAAGTAATCRAAGGTTTAATTTTCAATATTAATGTAAACTTTTCCATTTAATTACCAGGAGTCCAGGATTCATAGTTATGCTACAAGCAGAATCACCATTCCCCAAAAGAAAAGCTTCAGACATTATTATGGAGAAATCACAGAGCATATTCTGGACAAGGTAAGTGGAATGAATTAATCTCTCTCAAACTCTGGTGATCAGAAACTACTTTATGATGTCTRAGACATATAGTATAATGCATGTCAGAACAGAACATAAATTCCTTTGACATAAAATTACAGTGTTTAATGAAAATAAGCTACAGATGGATGGAAACTTCTCCTGAACCCTCTGTCAACCCCATGCAATTCTGAGAATAGTTGGCAACAATAAATATGGAGAAAAAGTGAAGATCTTTTACTCAATTTTACACATCATTTACTGTTCCTGTACTGGCTTCCTTTTAAAAATGAACATTTTCCAATGTCACACGCGGTGGTTTGGAGGAAAAGTTAAGTTTGTGAGTTGTTGGGGCTGTTCAAAGGGAGCAGCTTGGGCAATACGGGGCCCACTAAATCCACAAGCTCCCCTCTCAAAAACAGCTGCACACTTTTCTTTGTGAGGATTGATATAATTTAGTTTCACCCATATTATTTATGATAGGACACACATGGAAACCTCCTGTTTCGTAAAGCGACCAAATAAAAGAACTTAATTTTATTTGTTACATAAAGAGAGATTTACCAGTGAGGGAGAGCTCGTGCTGTAACAGAGAACCAGCAAGGCAAAATGAGTTCATGGAACTTCCAGGTTGGTTTTGAGTACATGAAGTAGATTTTTATGTCTGTTAAATCTTGTTTTAACAGGAAAAATCTTGAGGCACTCTCACTCCTGTTACAGCTGTAGTGTGGTAGCCACCTACCCGTTCTGRGTGTGCTGGAGGTGTGTTCCTAAATAGAATTCCCTATTTATAGCAGAGCTGACAGAGTACCATTAGGTGGGAAGGAAAGCCGGAATTCTGACTGTCATGTGCATTTCCTCGGAGCCAGAGAATGGAGGGCACGTGAGAACGCACTCACATCTAATGAGCACACTCTGCTTTCACACAGCCTGCACTGGCTGAGGCCTCAAAGGCAGCGCTGGGCAAAGCACCTAAGTACATTTCCCTGCCTCTAATACCACACATGGGGAGTATTTTAATACTGAAATCACCTCCATTTTTAACTGTTTGATTTCTTAATGCCAAAATGTCAGGACAAAGTAAAAGGAAGGTGTGTTGGGGAAGTTCTGTTTTGGTCTGGATGCATACTGATCCCATTTCTTACGTGCTACTTCTCATAGAAACGCTTGAAGCTTGTCTGAAATTGTGTTTGTACTTCAACTCAGCACATTTTTATTCTTTTAAAAGTTCCAGTAATGCCAACTTTATATCTGTATCAGTACATACTTCATTAAATTATTGAGCAGTCTTGTTATTATGAGCTTGAGATAAATCCTCTGCTGTGTCTGTCTCTATTAGAGACATGTGGGTCAATAATTAATGAAAACAAAACTGCTACTGACAGGTGGGCTTTGAAAAGCAATCTTGGCAATAAATATAAACTTCAATAGATATTTCACCATTGATTCAAAAAGTCTTTGTGAGCAGCAAAAGACATTTGCATGAGCCCAAGAGGATTTTTACACCTTGGCATTGCCGGGTTGGAAAATATATTTACATATGACATTTATTTGAAGATTTAGAAAGCTGAGAAAGATAAAATATTCTGTTGGATTTAGTTTGCTTTCTGTTGGTTGATTAGATTTTCAGTTCTGTAGTACAATGTTGGGGAGCAGAGGGAGGAAGTTTAAAGGGGGTTTTACATTAATTTTTTCACCAGAAGGTGAAAGTGTTCTGTGTTCCGTGAAAATGAAATGTTAAGAAGGAGAATGTTYTCCTTCTTAAAGTGGTGATGCAAGTGCCATTTAGGGTTATATTTTTCTATTGAATTACATTATTTTTTAATGACCTCAGCCTTTTTTTTTTCCTCTTCTTTCTCCTGTATGATTTTGCAAGTCAATTACTTTGAAAGCTGAAAATCATATTAGTTTTCTTGCTTCAAGAGCTTTAATTTGTCTTGTTGATTTTTTTTTTTTAATGAATAATCATATGACTAGTTGTTCATCTGGATATTTCCAAAGTACTTAATGAGTTAATGACAGATTTTAATTCACAGATTACATTTACACATTGTATTTACAGCACAGGGCTCTTGGGCAGAAGATATCACATGATGTTCTTCTGATTTTGTTCATCAATGTTGTTCAGAATGCCTCTCAATATCCAGACTTTGGTTCATTTATATTCCTAAGAGAGGAACAGTGTGACTGGATCATGGTTTTGTCTTTCATAGCAATTTCTACACTGAAAGTCAAAGCAGTTGATTGAGTTCTGCTCAAGCAGAATTCTCAGGGTGCAGCTCAGCTGAGAGCTCAAACTGGAATTTCAAAGCGTGGCCATTCCTGTGACTTTAGAAAAACCCACCCTGGGCTGGGAAAGCATTAGCTGAGCTCTGAGATTGTGGCTGCGTTGTAATTTATGCCAATAGAAGGTCTGCATTAGCATCAGTGAGCTACTGCTGAGTGCTAAGGTCAGCTGTGCATTTCATACTTCAGCTGCAGAGGCAGAATTTTATTGCTTTTCATAGTCRTGGTGCAGTGAAAAAGGTGCTTTATGATGCCACAGACAATTAATTGAGGTACATTACCTAGAAACTAAAAAGGTCACACGTGGAACATAATTGACACCTCATAACCCCTATTAATGATTACAGAAATGCAAATTAGTACTTTTCAGTTTCCAACAAGTAGCATAATTCTTCTCCAGCTTTGAATTATGTTTCCATTTGCTTACAATCTTTACTCTTTAAAATGTTTAATTTACCTTTCCTTTTAAAGTAACCTCAGTCTACATTAAAAGTTATACTCTATATAAATTATACTATTCATAAGAAGTCTGTTAAACTGCAATTATTTTTCTGTGCAATAGGCATAGAGAGAAAGAACTGATACAAATCACATGTGTAATGCTTCAGCAACCTCCCTTCAAGGCTACACCTTGAAGGTGCTAAAACCTTTATAGCATTGCAGAAAAAACTTTTTCCTTCCTTATGAAGACAAACTTGAGAATCTAAGAGAATGTAATGCACTAAAGAATAAATTATAGGTTTATTTAAAGGTGTTTTGTTGTTATTATAGTGTACAAAAGGAGAAATCCTAGCACAGAGGATGGGGAGATGATAATCAAGAGTTAACTACGGGACTTGCTCCAACCTTTATGTCCAGTTATGAGTGGCCACTTACAGGCTCAGATCCTACTGATTTTACTGTAAATGATGCTGCAGATTATTGGCAATTTCTGGAGCTTGTGTTAGAACATCACAGATGACATCATGTTATGACATCACTGAACTGTGAGATTTCCTTTCCTTGCAGGCTGTAACATTTTAAGTGCTGACYAAGACCAAAGAAATGTTCAGTGGGGTATAAAAATTCTTTAAAAGAGAATTTTGTTTTCTTTTTTATTATATTTCAGTGTAGCTCCACCTGAAATTTGAATCCTCTGCTGCCTCTCAGAAGTAAAGGAGTGAGAGCTCAGTGCTTTGCTCACGCTTGGTAAGAGCTCATTGCACCAGGTCTGCAGCTGCTGAGAGCTGAGAGAGCCACACTCAGCCTGAATAACCAACAGTGCTGAGCAAATCCCCACTGATGGCTGTAAAGATAAGCTCCAGCAGTTTCTGACCTTTCCAGACTTTACCTTGCAGAAGAATTTTAGAACAAGGYCATTGATTTATCTGCATTTCCCAGATGACTGGTGTGTTGATTGATAAAGTCATTTGATGGCAGAATTTCTTCTAAAGATGTGGAAACCACAGGGTCATGCTGGAAACAATTTATTGGTTTGAGTTTTAAAAACTGCACATTTATTAAATGGTGCAAAAGCTTCACCTCAGTTGTTGGTAAATAGTGCAGAACACCAGCATGGCTCATTCCCCACTTGATTCATTGTGTTGTTTCCCCTTCTTATTTAGAAGTCATGAAAACATCTCCTTTTGTCCCTTCTTTTTCTTTAAGACCCCAAAAACGTGCATGCCTGCACTGCACAGTGCAGGAGTRTGGTGGTGATGAAGTCAGCTGAAGAATTTCCCTATAATTTGAGGGTTTAGAAGTCCTGCAGTTCCTACAGTCTTGTGGCACCAATATTTATTCTTTCTCCTTTCCAAAATGAAAGGCTACTGAACTCCAGCGGCCATTCCAGCCCCGAACATGSGTTAAAATAACTAAATATTGTGTTTATAACATAGCAGTACTTTTCCTATTAACAGGCACCTGAAAATTAATTTCATTTCGTAAACCTGACAGAGTGGATGACAGTTTGAATTGAATCAGTTATATCATCATCATCAAGATACTGTCAGTCCAAATAAATTTACATGCACTAGAAAGAACCACCTTTTCTTAAAAATGTTATGCATTTYGGCATCCTAATTAGCACATTGAGGTTTAATGTTACTGTTAGCTTTTGGATTAAGTGGTCACCTCTTCCAACCCTCAAAGAAACATCATTTCCCTTCAAAATTACCACACACAGGCATTACTTCCCTTTTCTAAGAGCTGCATGCATCTATTTTTTTTTCCAGTAATATAATTTTCTGTTTAATCTGTTCCTATTGAGACACACAACAAGCTTTTAAACTTTAAAAATACCATGAAAGTAATGSATATGCAGTCAGAGATACACCATATCTTTGTTTCTTTGATTTAAAATGCTGCTTCAGCCCTATTTTGAATTTTCTATTCAATSCAAACATTGGTTTCTCTGTTTCTGTTGAAATCCAGTTTTCCTCTCTCTTCCTTCGAGCAATCAGTTTGTGGTATTTTTTTCAAGTCAACATTAAATTAGTGATATTGTAACTCAATACCATATATAAAAATTGATTTGCTTTGTAAAAAAGGCTTGGAGTGCCATTACAGCTGCACTGGCTAGACTRGGTGACTTTCTGAGGTGTCACCTGTGGCAGACTAAAAATAAAAYAYGTCTRTACTGAGATTTGAGAGTGCTGTGCATGCCACCGGGCAGGGAGGGCATGCAGGAGGCTCAGAGTGTAGGGAGTTTCACAGATGTGATGTGGAATATCATCCTTTGGTCTTTGATCCTCCTCAAACAATTTGTGTGCTTGTTTGTTCGTGTTTGATCCTGCTTGGTTCTGCACAGTGGGAGACTGAGTTTCACTCGTCTGTTCCTCTTATCCTCTCACTTGTCACCTGGCAGAAGAGATTGATCCCCACCTGCCCACAAAGTTCCTTTAGCTCTCTCTCCTTCGTGGGTTTTGTTCTGAAAAACTGAGGAATAAAGTATCTCAATGTTCCTTMTTTAACGCTGCAGCCATGTGACCACACTAGAATATGTGTCTGCTTCATTTTAAAATGAAGTTATTGTTTTATGAAGTGCATCTGGACTTCTCATAGGTCATGAAATGCAGAAAATAAAATCTGTTTATCATCAGGGTAAGGCATGGTCTGATGTACATTATAGAGATTTATTCCTCCATGAATTGTACTGCTCGAACTCAGTTTATTTAAGAGTTTATAAGAGAAAGAGCCAATGAGCTTTTAACAGTGGAGAAAAGAAACTTTTAATTCACTGCACAGAAGTTATATTTTAATCTRCAGATCACTTTTAGGTTCTTGCAGTGACCCTTTAAGTCCTGGCTCTATCAATACAAATTTATTTAAAATTGCTTTTATCTGAAAAAGGAGTTATTTGAATGCTCAAATCAAGAGCTTGTTGCTTGCAATTATCAATCAATATCCAAGCACGATTCTACAAAATTCTGTGTTTAAACTCTTGCAAATGTCTGTTCTCTAAAATATGAAATTCTGCAGTACTTTTCGAAAAGCACAGACAGCAATTCGATGCCTGGTTAAATTAGGATCATTCTTTAAAACTTGCTCCATTGGCCAAGGCTGGATGTGAGATATTGCAGGGTCGTAASAGATTCTTCTCTTCTATGTCTGTTCACTTTAATGACATTTGCCAACCATTTTGGGATGGTATGAACATATACCATGTGTAAAAATGATAGGTTGCTTCAGTAGTTACCATGAGGGAAAACCAATGATCAGACTACAAAAAGATATTTCATGGTTGTTTCCCTGGAAAGGTTTCATTTTAAATGATTACAGAAACRAGCTATGTAAATAAATTAGGGGACTACAAACCTTTCAAGGTAATGAGAATTATGAAATCAGTTTCCAAACAATATTCTTGAAATAAYTGTAGCAAAAGTTTACTTTCCTCTGTAGCTACAGTATTTTATGACAAGATGCCAACACTGCAGTGGGCCTTGCATCATATCTGTGTCTGGAGGGCTGAACAAACCTAACAGTCCTGGGAGAATTATAAGGGATTTATGATGACAACCTAGTGGAGAAAATAAAACAATACAATTAAATAAAAGGGCTTGACTGTGGGAAAAAAAAAAAAATAGAAGGACATACAAAACAAACAAAAGATATGTAAAGTGCAGTTCACAGAGGCTGATGTTTAAAYTTGAGAAAATTACATCACATTTTGGATTTTGTTGGTTTTTAACCTAGTTAAGGCCCTTCAATTCTCCATTGCTAAATGAAAAAAAACCTTTTGGCGTTTAATCACTATGGATTTTAACTMCATTGCTATGTCTGCATGCTAGATAATTGAAATGTGAATATATATATGCAATTTTCATCTCTTATATATATGCAAGTTCCTAAGTATAGGGTGAAACAGATTCCAAATACAATGTTGCTTTCTGATCTGAGAAAATTATTTAGTTGGAAGGAAGAAAACAGGAAAGAAGTCTGTAACACATAATCCTGTATACACTTAGAGTTTCATTGCTCCTGCTTTGCTTCATGGTCCTTTTTACTTCCTGTAGTAAAGTATCAAATGASATTTCTATATTGTATTTTATTGTATTTTAAGGATCAAATTAAGTTTGACAGGTTCCTCAGAGGAATTACTTTCTGGTTTTCTTTTTTTTTCCCACTCTGTAGTGTCTCTTTTAGCTCCTGACCTCTTCTCTCCAATCTTTCTCAAATTTGCAGGATATTGTTAATGAAGTGTGTACAATGCTGCTTGGGAAGAACATGCCATAGTGATTTTTCTTTATTCTTGCAGCGTGTTTGATTCCATCTAGCAGCTGCAGGCCCCTTTTCCCACAAAAGAATCTGATTACTGAGTGTGATTAAAATGAATTTTTCTTTATATGGCACACTGTTTTTCCCAACTGAATCAGACAAGCACATGTTTTTCTGAGCATCGTGCAATACTTAAGGTTGTAAAGACACAATCATCACAAGACTTTTTATTTACTATTGTTCAGCACAAACAGTGTAGAGTGAAAGAAACTAATGAGGTCTTTGATAATCAATTCTTATCAGAGATGCCTTGGGCAGAATGGGGTTTTTCAATTATCATCAGTTGTTCAGTAGCTGTACATAGGCGCATTTTTTAATCTAGAAGTGGTGATTTTATCTTTATTTTAAGAAAGATTAGCTTACATTTGAATGCTTGAAATTAAAACTGTTCCCACTTGGACTGGTTTCTTGACAATTGGCATTATTTTCTCGTGCATGATCCCACGTGTGAGCACTGCCATATAAACGCTGAGCTTCAGCAGGAGAAACCCAAAGGCAGGAAAGCCTTTGGCACGTGGAGGTTTGGAGGATTTGAGGGCAGGATGTTTGTTTTTAAGGAGGCTGTGAGAATAGAAGGAAGGCAATGCACAGAGGAGCCTCCAGGGAAATGATGTTTCCAAGCTTTTTTGGAAGAAAGCTCCTGTTTAGTGAGGAGAGGGAGGCAGGGAAAGAGCCACTGAGACTTGYTATGTGAACAGTTGCATCTGAATATTAGCTCTGGCTTTTTGAAGGGACCAGCTGGACACTGAGGGGTTTGGGAAGATGAGGCAATGAATTCGTTTGGGGTTTTGTCTCTCTTTCCATCTCTGCTGCTTGTGTCACAGAAATAAAGAGGTTTTCTTTTGGGGCTTCTTTTTGCCCCACAGTTGTAATTATTGAGGAAATGTCTTTGGTGGGGGGTAGGTGTCCTGAAAAAGCAAAAGCAAACTTTGCCATGTAACAATGGTGGTTCATAACAGGTTATTAATATACTTATGGCTTTTTAACTTCTCTACAGAGCACAGTCAAAAGTCTCTGAGCTCAGACTTTCCTTGAGCTGACATAAGTCAGTGAAGAAAAACCCCTTTGATTAAACTATAGCAGAGGAAAGGGTCAGTGTCAAGTGCTCTAACACTTCACTGTCCCCAGCATTTTTTAAATGATTGTTTTTATTTAGAGCTGTCTTGTAAATAGTATAAAGCTGATTGTAAATTGGTCTCTATTTTCTGTAAGAAATAATTCATAATCTGTATTTTTTTTCTTTAATGTTGTGCTTAAGAACCTCTTTCTGAATTCTGGAAGTAGTGTCATTGAATTGTTTATTAATTTGAGATGACAGGGAGAAATATATGTAAAAGCCAGTTGCAGCTCAGTGTTTACAGAGGGGCGAGACTGCTGAATCCTGGAAAAGCTTCATCCAGTATCTGGGAACAGTCCCTGTTCCCTGCTGCAGAGGAAGGATGATGCCCTGCTTTATCCCCTATACAGAGAAATGTTAGGACTGCTTAGAAGGAGAGAAGTTTCCTTATGTTTCATGTAAAGCACATTGTATTCACCTCCGGTTCTGTTTCATGAGTATCCCAGTATGGAAAATGGGGAAGCAGAGCAAAAACTATTTTATATTTTATTTATTTATTCAACACCTTAGGACGTGTCGTGTACATTTTCTAAAAGGCAGAGCTGTACGGTTTTACCCCACATCAGGAACTGCAGCTTAAATACGCCTGAGTGAAGCCAGGGGAGGGTGCTGTGGGCTACCTGGCTGCTTGGTGGCCACAGGCCCCCCTTCATCCGTCTGCCCACGTCATTGGCTTTTCACCACAAGCCTTTGCAGCCAAAAAAATGGGTTCCATGATTCGTGCTCAGAGCAATCAAACACGACCAGCTTCTGATTTCCACGTGCCAAAACCCAGGATAGGCACAGGGGCAGCGATACCAGCTGTTGCTTTGGGAATATTTACAAAAGGGGCTTTGCTGCAACTCAGTAACTTTGATTCCAAAATTGCCTCAGGAGCTCAGCAGTGTCTGTGTTTGTGTGTGTGGGGAGCGTCTCCCTAAGGCAGTTCCGCTAACAAATGGAGGAGGCTCTTGAGAGTATTAAAGAGTGCATTTATACTTCAAGGATAAATATTACCTCGTGTTCTCTTCGAGCCAGGATTCTCCAAAAATTGTCCCATAGCACCATCTTCTGAGCAGAGCCTGAATGGCAAACCGAGCCTGAGCTGAGCTCGAGTCTCGCTCAAGCCCCCAGTGCTCGGTGCCTGACTTTGCAAGGACTAGGGGTTGAGAAAACTTTTATCCAGTTTGCTGAGGAAGAGGACTCATTATTAAGAAAGATATCTGTGTTTAAGAGTCTTGTGTCTGCCCTGAGTGAAAAATTCATGGGCAAACATCAAGCAGCTCTAAGGAAATTCACACTGAGATATCCTATGTGGAAAATGTAGGATGTGTGACCCTGTCAGGGAAAAAGTCTCGTGTTACTGCCTGGATTGAATAAATCCTTGCCAAGTTCCTATAAGCTTTGAATGTAGGGTGTTCCCTCCTTGGTTTGTACAATTTGAAGACACCCAGCGCTGATCAGTTGAGATTGAGGTTTGGTGTTCAACTGTGTCATGCAAGAAATTAAAAATTATACTCCTTCAGGAAAATAATTTATTTTTATTGTGACAGCTGTAAATAGCTCCAATACTGCTTTCCTACAAGTGTCACTGCTAAAGTTATGGGAGGGACTTTTCTGGGCTTGTGCTCTTGGCCTAAATATCTCCTACAAGATAAGAGACATGATAGTGGTCAAGCTACACCTTCAGCCTTTCCCAGAACTGATGTCATGGGTAAGTGGTGTCCCTGCTTCTCATACATTATATTTGCATAAAGTATCATTGCTGGTGTAGTTCATGTAGAGATTATTACCCAAATCTTAAAATTCTCCCCAGTTTTCCTTCCTTCCACCTTCCTGTTAAGAGCCCAATTTCCTTTTGTGGAGTGCTGGTTTCCTTTCACATGTTTTTTTGCTGCTGTACAAATAATGTTAAAAAAAACGAAACAAAACCCTTGAAGTTCAGCACCAAAACCACCACACCCTTYCCATCCTTTCCCTTTCCCCCATATCTTGGTGTTTTTTCTATAACAAGATGCAGCCTTCAACTTAAAATTTAAAAAGTGCACTGGTCACTGCAGCCTTGCCACAGAAATTAGACGATCTCCTCTCATAACACATACATGTAAATATTCACTTACTCTGCCTTAGAGGTTGTGGTTCATTCTGGGAAGAGCTACTGAATTTATTAAACTGATAAATGGAGCTGCTTTCTGCAAGCTAAAAGTATGATATATTTTTTCTGCCTTATGTTATTTTTCACATAAGCAAACCTCATGACACAATTTCTTCAGAGAGCTGTAAAGAAATACAGGAAGTCTTCTAATACTCCTTCTGAGCCTTTATTAAATTACAGAAATGGCAGTGTGTATTTCAAGAGATATTTAAGGGGATTGTTTATATCTAAGTGTTTTCCCTAAGTGTTTCATGTCTCGTTTACTGATAGAGCATTTAATAAAATTTGCAAGCTGAGGAGGGGACAAAGGCAGGGGAATTCTGTGTTGTCTCTGCAGTGAGAAGATTTGGAGGCCATGTGGTTCTCAAAGGCTGGTCCTGTGTGTTTGGATTATGGTACTATAGAATAGGTTTTCAGAGATGGGTTTATATTTATAAACCTCTCTGTTGGCTCAGGAGCCATGGCTGCTTTCTCTCACTCGAGGCTGTCTGCCTTCTTTTTCCCAAAAAAACTTCGAATTCCCTGCAAAGGCTCTGTGGGTCAGGCCCATGAGCACTGTCAGTCTGTCCTGATGTGCCTCTTGTACATGATGACATCAGCTGTACATTGTTCGTACATTTTTTATTTTGGAATTTTAAAAATGGGCATTCAGTATCAGTGCTTTCCAAAGAGGAGTAAAACACAAGAGCTTGTGCTGGTTACTGGCAGCAGCAGTGTGCTGTTTTAGGAGAAAAGCATGATTTAGAGCCTGAGTGAAAAGCAGMAGTGACCCTCTCCCTGCATCCACACGAATCCCTATTTGTACAAGAGTKCCCATGGCTGTTGCAGGACCAAAGCGGGAAGGCGAAGAATAGGGGGGAAATGTTAGAATTTTTATTATTAATGTTTAAAAGTCAGTATTTGCTGCAAAAAGATGTCCTGGGTAGGTGGTCAGAACCAACCTCCACCAGTGCCACTGGGCAGATTCTGTGTCTGTGGTTGGCCCCTTGTGTTTGCTTCAGGTTCTTGATGTGCTGGCAAATTAAAATATTTCCTTCTTCTGATGTGAATTCTGGAACCCACGAGCTGATTTAGGGTTCATTCCCCATTTGCTTGGCTCTTTGTGTTGGCTCAGATTTTAGGGAGGTTTTTGTGCATCTYTTGTTCGAGTATGAAAATGAGATTGATGCTTCTGTGTCTTCTAGTTTTGAAAGGATGAGAAATAAAAACCACAAAGTTGTTAAAATATAGTCTAAATTTTCTTAGCAGCGAAAGTAAAGTTTATTTGAATGTAGCATGCTATATATAAACATAATTGATTTTTAAAGTTAAAAATGTTCTTCTTTTTATAAATATGCTTATGAGATTTTTTTTTAGAGGCATTCAATAGGCTTAATACTATAAATTTTTTTAAAATAGCATATTGCTAAAATCTGAAACCACAGTATTCTATCAGGAAAGCTGGCCTACACATTCAGAGATTTTTGTCTCTGTCCTGAATTTTCTGATACTGACGAAACAACAACGTAACAAACACTGAGGTGGATACTGACCGAATATTGTGCTTTACAGCATAGAATATCTTACATACATTCTTTTTTCTAGAATACACTTTCAGCACTTGAAATTATAAAAAACGAAATTAAAGCAAAACGGTRGAAATTGGCACGCAAAAAGAAAATATCATGCATGTGGAACACTATGTGCTGTTTTCAGGTGATTCTTGTCCTGCTTGTTCTTGATTCTTAGCATTCCCCTAGTCCCAGCTAGAACATAAACATGTTTACACAAATGGTATCTAATGTTACACAGTGGAGGTGGTTTATTCCTTACCGTATTTCTACTGTACATGAGAGAAAGCTGGTAATCTTCAGCTGAGGTCAAAGATTGTCATATCAATATGATATAAAAATTTCATTTTGTAAGTTATATTCGAGGAATGTAATTATATGGTTGTTTTAAAATTTAATGCATGGTTATTATCCCAAGAATAGTCAGATTAGTTTAACTCATACTGACAGATGGTTAGTGGGCAAAGAGAAATCCATGAATAACCTGACACACAGAGCAGCATTAAAATATCACATATCTATGCACTGAAAATGATTGCAAATTATATTTGCATTATGTTTTGACAAAAGAGATTTCTTTCTGCTGGCACACAATAGCACAAAGGTACCTTAACCCTACTGTGACTTAACTTGCATTATTCAATTCAATGTACTGCTAAAAATGGGTATTCTGTCACTTAACAACCAAATCATCTGCTTCTCTTAGTTGATTTTAAAGTTAATTTAGGAGTTTAATTTCTGAATATAGACATTAACTTGCTTCTGCAGAGAATATTCTGTTGTCAGYAATACTAAGAGCAAATATTTCTTTTTGTGCAGTTCTCTGTTGGAGGTGCTTCATAGTCATTTTCATTTACTTAAAATTAATTAAAGCTTTTGTTATAAACTTTAACATTCCTGACAACATAGAAAGGAAAAAAAGTTTTTGAAACCTTTTACCATCTCTCACTGATGCATTTTATAAATAACAGATACACTTCTGTAACAAACCTGAACCAGTCAAACATTTAAACCATTTTACTGATTTTACAAATTAGACATAACAGAGTAATTCACTTCTGCAAAGTTTTCTGGTTTTTGTGATGCAGGAAGACGCTTTTGTGCTCTAATAGTGTGAGGGTTCAGAGATAAATATCGTCTGTAAGGGAGGGCTGCTGAGGTGTGTGCAGTCTGTCCTGCTCCTGGAAATGTTTCTTGTCTGCTGAGACTCCACTCAGTTCAGTTTCACAATAATTTACAGTCCTCAAGGCAACTTCACAACAACAACACATGCTCCAGCCCTTCCAATGTTGACAGGGACTTCCTAGAAAGCAAAAGAAAAAAGGGAAAGAAAAATGAGGGAACGTATTTAGTAGCCTCCTGTGATAGGACTAGAAGAAATTACTTTCAGATGAATAGGAAAGCAATTTGTATATTCAAACAGATGTAATGCTAAAAAAATTAGGTTTAACTAAGGTATGAAAGCAGAGTTTGGGCTTTTTGGCAAAATTCAGCAGCCCCTGAGTTCCAAGGGTGTAGCCTGGGGTTGTTCCCTTAACGCATTCTGAAGGCCTTCCCATCCTGTGTTCCAAAACCAGGGACTCTGTGGCTGCAAAAGACCTTGGCAGTTCAGGTGTTTCCTCTTGGTCTCAGCGGTGAGTGCCATAAATATGAAAGTCTGAAGGTGCCTCCAGAGGAGGGTATTGCTGACAAACACACTAGATCCACAACGGTGAATTTAAACACTTAAGGCCCAGAATTACTTGTGCAACCCAGTTTGCTTGCCCATGCATTGCCTCCACCCCTCAGTCTGAGAAGCTTTACGTGGTTATTTTACGGGGGACACAACCGATATTTTATTCAAGCCCACCTACAGTATTGCGGCGCCGTGATGTGTCATTTTTCACCAAACCAGCCATAATGTTACAGCTATTTGGACAGGATTATTCCTAGCTGCAGGAAGAGCCCCTGATGTTTACGAGGCAGCTGTTGCCATTACCTCTGTCCACTCGTTGTTCTGGGCATCGTAGGACTCCACGGTGGCCAGGTAGGTGTGCCCATCGTAGCCCCCCACGGCGTACAGCCTGTCCCCCAGGGGACAGATCCCAACCGCGTCCCGAGGCACGCTCAGGGGGGCCACCGTTGTCCAAGCGTCTGTTTTGGGGTCGTACCTAGGAAGTGTGATGATCAAATTCAGAAAAATGCCTTGTGGAGACACATTTCAAATTTAAATTGCTGATATTCGCTTGTTTTCTCCTGCGTTGGTGTTCGGTTTACGCCAGGAACGAGCAGAATTGTGATGGGATTCAGTTTTTGATTTAGCCACTAGAGGGGCCTTCAAGCACGCAGAAAAGGCCCCTGTTTTCACTTTTTGATTACAGTCTCTCCGTTTAAATAACATTGAGCCATCAATACATTTTAAACACAAATGGAACCTGAGAGAATGACAACCTGGCCACCAGTTGACTCAGCAAAGTTAATTTCAATACATTCTTATTTTCTTTCTTCATAAAGCTTTTGGTTTTATCTTTCTTGTCAGAACCAAAGTTTTCAGAAAATTTCACTGTAAAAGAAGTTAAATATCTTGTGTGGTAACTCTAGGTTTATGTCATGAAAGGCCTGGCAGCATCTTACATTAATATTGATTTTACTTCTGATCTACTCCAATATAAATTGCAGTGAATTCCAGGGTAGTTCCTGCTTTACCCCATCTAACTGAGAACAGAATTTGGCCGTTGTTGTTCACAGCAGGGGTTGAACATCCCCTCAGTTTTCCTTTCTTGTCCCCARATGACAAGCCTTTGTGATATTTCTTATATTTTCACAACTTTTATCAGTATCGGTCAAATTATTGGATGAACAASTGAAAAGTATTTAATTCTTACAATACATGGCACAAGCAGCCTAAATCTGAGTTTTGGCAGTAAAGAAATAGAAAGGTCACATGTTGAATTTGTCTCACTCCTTCAGTTGCTTTTACCTGGCCCTTGGGTGGCTCAGGCAGAAGGGAGGGATTTGATGCCGAGGTTTAATTCTTTTGTTATCACAAAAGTATTGGGAATCTGTTACCCTGCTCAAAATTTTAAAAAGGTGGAATACGTTCTACAAACACAACATTCCAATTGTGGAGAGAATTTACTCTATAATCCCTTCCTGGAATGTAAACAGAAAAAAAAAATAAAAGCAAAATAATTCCTTACCTCTCTACGCAGTCGGAAAGGCGGGAGCAGTGGTTGGAAGCAGGAGCATCGTGGCCTCCCACAGCGTACAGAAACCCGTTGTAGGTCGCCACACCGACGCCACCTCTCCTCTTGGACATGGAAGCACATAAACTCCACTTGTTTGTGTGCGGGTCAAAACACTCCATGGATTTCAGGCAGGAGCTCCCGTCTCGCCCGCCAACTGCGTACAGCCTGGGATAACAACCCATAAGCAGGCAAACAATTTCAGTCTTTATTCTCCCACTAATGAGAACTTTATTTGGCTAACTTCATCCAGACCGCTTTAAAATTGTCATTATGCCCATAATTTCCTGCRCTCTGGGACTTTCTTTGCCCAAAGGCTTTCCCGTGTTTTATGAAGTTGTATTCTTCACTTGCAGTGTGAATGTCCAAGCAGCCACATATGAAAATTAAGCTTAAAAACTCATGCCAAGTTCTCTAAATATTAGTGATAGAAAGAATTGAATTGAAAGGTGCTGCATATGTTTGAAATATATGGTAGCATTTCCTGGGACAGGGTTACAGAATATTTGACATCACACTAAAAGATTTTCTGTGCTGTGAAAGGACTCTTAACATGAATAGACATCAAAAACATATATAAAACATGCATTAAATATGTTTTCCTCCAAGCCTGTATTTAAGAAAATCTGCTGGACAGAAGGTACCACCTTGTGTCATCTTGTCTGTTTATCCCAAAGCACTTAGCGAAGAACTAAAGATTTAAACAGCTGATGTTGGGACATCTTGTAGGAATAAACTGTGGTAATCCATGTTAAAAAACGTTGGGGCAACTTTTAGGAATAAATTGTGGTAATCCATGTTAAAAAACATTGGGGGTTGTGGCTTTTTGTCAATGAATTTTACAAAGCCTGAATTTCTTTCTGGTCTCGAGCTAACTTGTGTGTTGCTGGACTATGATAGGATGTAATAGGAGATGGGTTCAGATGTTGGGTGTGCCGGTTTTTGCACTCCCTTTCAAACCCTGGTTGTTGTTTTCTGCCATGAAATTGAATTTACTTAGTGCACCTAATTAGAGACCTAGGGAACGCGTGGACTTGCCCAGATTGAATCACCTGAACCAGATCAGCTGAATTTTCCTTTAGAAGTGTCTGTTTTATTCCAGTGACTTAGAAAGCTTTCAGAGGGGTCTGATACATATTTTAACTGGAAGATTCTTAACCACTGTTAGAATAATAAAAAATCCCCAGCTTTCTCTCTGCTAGTGTTTGTTCCCTCGATAAAATTGAGTTTGGTTGTGCAGTTTGTTGGCTGATGCATACAAAACTTGAGGCTTTGGTTTGTTTTCTTTTCACATCATGCCATTGGACACAGACTGCTTGTTTACCCAGCTTTCACAGGGAAAGGAAATCTCTGTATATACAAAGAGATTGGTTGGGATCCTTTGTTTTCCATAACATATCTACAACCACAGTAGTGTTTCCTATTCTCTAAGGAAAAGACCAAAAATAGCATTATTGACTGATGTTTTCAATGGACCATTTATTGGTCCAAAAGTGTTGCTCCACAGATATGTAAAGTCTTTTCTCGTGGGGTTGAACAGGAAAAAATACGGTGTGATTTAGGGAAACAGGAAAAGGAGAAGCATTCTGCTTGGTTGGACCGCAGCAGTAGCACTGACTGATGGACATTTGATTTCCTGGTATGCCAGAAATTACATCACCAGACGTGATTTAAGCCCTGCTGGAGACAGCTTGTATCAGCAATGATTGAGAACAGAGTCAGGATCGGGCTGATTTCCTCTTTGACAAAGTGGTTTCCTGCATGTTGTTGCTGTGGAAGGCACCAACAGGAGTTTCTGGTGGAGTATCTGCTGAGAACATTTCCTCTGAGGTCCAGCAGGGACCTGGAGAGGCACTTCTGCCTCTCTTGAACTTCTGAGCTATGATTTGAATCCTGCCCTTGTCTGAATGCAAAAGYCCAACTTGCTTTTACAAATATTCCTTTGCCGACATCTTTGTTTCTGCTTTTTTATCCTTCTCTTTCTCTGGAGTTTACAGATTGATCAGGGAAGGCAGTGGCAAAGGTTCCAGGTAAATGCAAGTGGCTGCCTGTAACTGAGTGTTCCCAGCCCCTACAAACTGGCACTGCTAAGAGCTTCCCACAGGTTTAAATAAGAAAGAAGGTTGGTTCAAGCCATGTTTTCCGTAAGCTGAGACCTTTTGCAAGGCTTTTGTAGGATCCACATGGGTGTCTGCTCCCATGTAGAAGGGCTTGATTGGCTTTAGCATCTGAGCAGAATGTTTAAATACRTTAACACTTGATTTCAGTTTATTCAAGCAATAGATGGAGGGCAGAACAAAACTTGAAAGGATAAGACTTACAGGAGGCTGTTTGTTCCATACCTAATTAATAAACTTTTCTTTTTTCCATTAAACACACCGTACACCTTCAACATTTTAAAAATTGGCTGTGAATTTGCATGACAGAGGAAAGACTTTGTKTTCACACATGTTCTTTTAAGTCTATTTAGGCACAATGATTTTAAAGTGTAAACATAAACTTGGAATATTTTTCTAAGTAGCTGATTTTATATCCCCAAATGTCATATTCTAGGTAAAATTCTGATGTGCATGTAATAACATTTTCACATTGCTGTCGCTTAAAAGGGCTGAAACGTGTTTAAAACCTGAGTGCAACTTTGAAATCAATTTACCACACAGCACAAGAAAAGCTTTCCTTTCTGATGTCTGCGCTTTATATTTTCTCTTTGTCTCCTTGAGGTCATTAATTACCATAAGCCTGAAAAGAAAATTTAAGAAGCTGTATTTCCAAGGAAGGAAGCAAACGAAAACCCAAAGAGAGGTTTTCCTGCTGCCATACTTGCTGTTGAGTGCCGCGACCCCGACGGTGCTGCGGGGGGTGGACATGCTGGCCACGTAATTCCACTGCCGCGCCTGCGGGTCCCAGCGCTCCACCGTGTTGAGGTAACTCCACCCGTCGTGGCCACCAACTGCGTACATTGGTCCTTCAAGCATTGCTACTCCTTGAGAGACGGAATTAGGGACAAATTATCTCTTGGTTTCAGTGACCAGCAGCGCATTCATTTCATACGTTAATTCCCTGTATGCAGATAAGCAATTTCAGCTGGTGTTAAACGATCTGAAAGCTGCCTTTTCATTTGGCGGAATAAATAAAGATAAACAAGCACTTCACACACAGTGTTCTTCTAAATAACCATTATCTTTTGCCAAAAGATTAGAGGAAATCTGCTTTAGTTCTGATGTTCTCTTCTTGGACTTTTATCTCAATTCTGGTGACCTTGCTCTGAAACAAATTTGAGCCCCAAAAGKGGAAACCATGTTATTCTCCTACAGAAAGGCAAAACTTGAGTCAGGCAATGAAAAATATGCCCAAGCTAACAACCTCTCCTAATTCTGAGCCAGCTGAAGCTCTGTAGTGCTGCCAGCACGAAGTCTGAGTGGGTGGGTAGCTGGCTGTCCTTACCAGCTAAAGCACCACAACATTTTAATGCCTTTCAGATAAGAGCTGGCTCCTATCTGCTGTCCTTGAGGCACAGGAGAGCCAACTTGGCTGTCACTGCAAAGCTCTGTGTGGACAAATCCTGGGCCATTGTGCTTCTCCAGAGAAGGGCTTTGGTGTCTCCCCTTTGAGAGCTGCTGCTGCTCTTTGCTCCCTTTGTTAGGTGAGGCAAAATGTTTCAATCCAGCTGCTTAAAAGTTTTCTAAATCTGTCTTTCAGGCCTAAATATACATGGCCTGATTTCTTCAAAAGGCCAACTCTCCACAGAATCTCCCTGAAGGTRATAGGGGCTGGAAGTGTGAGGCAGCTTTGCAAACCAGGCACAGATTGAAGCCAAACTTTGGGCACTCAGATTTATGGCTGTGATCTATTTGTTGGGTTGAATTATGCCCCTGTAGTCAGGAATTATAAAGACTTCAATGAAAACTATTTCATCTGTTTGGTCTTCATCTGTTTGCTGCCTACTAGTATTTGGTTTCATAAATTTTGTGCTCTAGCTGGTAAGAACCCTRCACTACCCTTTCTCCACCAAGCAGTGGAGGACGTGACATAGGCCACAATGGCTTGCCAARTATTTCTGGATCAATCTTCTTCTATTATCCATAAAAATATTCTGTGTCTTTTGAACTTGCCAATGATTTCAAGCAATACCTGTTTCTGTAACTTGAGAGAAGCCAGCTTTTTTGTAAGACAATTTTCATAAATTGTTCAGAAATCATCATCTTCCCTCTGTTAGAGTCTACTCAACTGTAAACTTAGCCTTATTTTTTATAGTTCCAGAAATAAATTCTGGAGTTCATATTCATGTTATTCCTCCAATGTGAATAATATTAAGGATTATTTTGCAGTAAAAAACCCATAGACACTAAGCCATGGCAGAGCTCTGTAAAACTTCTTGTAATTACATTAGAACTGGTGAAGCTGTGCTTATTTCCATACACTGTTTTCTTCAGCGTGAGTAATGCCCTGATCTGAATTACAGAGGTGATTGATACCTTTGGACTTAATTCGTAATTTATAAAAAAAAATTACAATAAGGTGGTTATTGTATTGTAAACATATCTCTTGACCATTAAATCCTGTGAAGAGTTGATTATTTTCACTATAGCTTATATTTTGGAGTTTCCTACAAGCAAAATTAACTCTGTAAGACCAGTGCTAATTAGGTGAATACTTAAAATCATAAAATTATGGAAACAAGCAAACCTGTCTTTGAAAAACGTCTTCTACAAATATTGCTGTGTATTACTAAATGCTGTTAAAGGTTTTCTCAGCAGAGTTTGTGTGAACCAAAACCCGTCTGTGTGTGCTGTGAGGCRTTTGCAGAGGCAGAGCCTCTCTTACCCAGGCCGTGCCTGTGTGTCGACATCGGGGGCATCACGGTCCAAGCCTTGGTGATGGGGTTGAAGCACTCGACAATGTTGGAAGTTTTGAGCCCATCCCTTCCACCCACAATGTAGAGCTTGTTGTCAATCACTGCCACCCCAAACTGCAGCCGCCGCCCGTTCATGGTCCCAATTTGGATCCAGCTGTTGGTCCTGAGGTCGTATTTCTCAATTGTGGTGGTGCCTGTGAAAAGCAGAGACAGCCATGGAGGGAGCAGTACCCAGCAGTCAGTAGTCAGTTCAAAACATGGTTGAATTATGAAACACTGAAATTCTGTGTGTGAGATTTTGCTGTGAACTTCAGTTCTCATGTGAACCTAGTGAGAAAGCTGCACTAATTGCATACATGATTGGCAAATCTATGAGAACACACTGGGAGCAAGAAATGGAGAATTAAATTGAGGCAATATTTGTAGCACTGCAAATTTTGGAGAGAAGTTAAATCTATTACTTAAATACCATGAGGGTAGGGGTTTTGTGGGTTTGTTTTGGGGTTTCTTTATATTTCTTTTGAATATGGTGCCTCACAACAATCTACTCTTTAACCATGTTTGTGCCTAAAGCATTAGGGATACCAAAACCAGACTCCATGTATCTGTCTGAGGAAGTGGACAAGCATCTCCAGCAATCTGTGGATATTTTCCCTTTTAGGATGGGGTCAGGCAGAAGACAGGGCTGTGTGTGAGTGTACATCTGGTTCCCACAGGTGTCCTCCCCGAGGCTCACCTGTGCAGCAGCCCTGCAGTAGCTGCTGGGCTGCTGTAACATATAAAGCCACATTTTCCATTTTTTTCAGGTCACTGGACCTCCAGTAACATTTTTACTGAAACTCTTCAGAAGGCACGAGCTCTCTGCCATTCAGCACTGACACTTTTCCACTTGCTGGCTCCCATCATCACTCAGGAGCCGTAATTGCTCCTCTGAGAGCTGCTAAGAACAGCGAGGGCACGGCTCAGTGAGATCCAAGGCGGAATTGCCAGTTCCACATCCAGTGCACCTTGGAGCGCAAATTCAGCTCAGTCGAAAGCAACCAGATGAGGAAAACAGAGCTGATTTCTTGTTCCTTGACTGGGATTTGAGAGCAGACAAGTAGTGTTTTGAAGATAACAACAGGCAGTTTGTGGCTAAGAAATTATTTTTACAACAGGAAAACAACCATGCAATAAAGCAGAAAAGAAAGGTAGGATTTGGTTTAGAGAACTGTTACAGATCACCAGATGTACTCCAGAAATTCAGTGAAATAAGAGTTTATCTCATGCTATCTTTTATCTATCTGTTTTTCCACATGCATAGGCTGGGAAAGGAACTACCAGCTCCACCTGCGATAAAACAGAGAAATTCTGCTTTCTGCCCTTTATTCAGAGCAGCCGGTTTTCTTTGCCTGTTCTCTCCATCTTCTTAGTCTGTTTGCTCCTCTTTGCTTTGATTCTTTCTCATTTATTCTGTGCTAATACGTGAGTGCCCCAAAGTTCCCCACTTCAAAGGAAATCTCTCACACTAACTAAAACACAGGGAAAATGCAGTCAGGTTTCAGTGTGCTCAGACATACCCTGTGGGCTGTAATTCTTACAGAGGCTGGGAGATTTGAAAGTCGCAAAATTAACGTGGTTTAGGCACATTCACATTTTTCAAAATTCTGGCCCGAAAGTACCTCTTTGATCTTCTTTTGATCATTGGAATTTGAGATTTGTCTTCCTACTCCACCTAAGATAAGCACAAAGCCAAACCTGGCGTTGCCTGAGACGCCAAATCTGGTGTCTGCCTTTATCACCTATGGATGCTGAAAAAGCTCCAGCAGAGAATTTCTTCAGCTCTCTGCAGTATTTTTGTGAGAGTTCTGTCTTTCCCATGCAAGTAACTCAAAACAATGTTACAGTTTTGTAAACTTCTTGCACCTGCAGGTTGTTTTGCAGAATTGTTATGGTTCTAACTCGAAAAACATTCAGAGATGGGTGTCTTAGAACTTGACCAATCCCCTTAAGAGGTGAATAACAAAAAACCAACTACCTTATGCCATTTAATACACTTTTGCGAACTAACATATAACAGTCTTCTGAGAATTCATTAAAGCACTTCCATTTATCCCTGAGCCTGGACTTCGTGTCGTGTGTCTACTCATCTGTGGGGAAAGCAGCAACAATCACAGGCAGTGTGTTACTGCCAGAGGTGTTACTCCCTTCTCAGAGCTGTTCCTCCAGTGCACCCTGGTCTCTTACTGCTGTTTCCTTTGCCTCACCATCCAGCCCAGGCTCCAAGTCTGACTCAGAGCCGTGGAGGACAGCAGGGAGGAGCGGAAGTGCTGCTCTTCTTACCCATCAAAAGGCAAAAGTTCAAACAATTGGCTTCGTTCCAAGGTAAGAAGCCAGAGAGGCACCAGCAGGAAGTGCAGATGTTGACTGGAACAGCCCTTTCTTTGCATAACCTTTACTAGGAAAAAAAATATTGGAAAACTGTGTTCTTCTTTTAGGGGGAAGAGAGTTTAAAAATTATCCTGGATCTGTGGTTGTCTGATACAATTCATAAATACTCAGTATCGCTAATGAATCTACTTAATTGCAACAGTTTAGCTCCAATTTGCTAAATTGTCCTAGGAATGAGTGTTTTCATGTTGTGCTGGCGGTGAATGTGTATTCTGCACTTGATTTGATTGCACAGAGATAGGGAGGTAGCTCTGCAAGGTCTCTCGTATGGGGAAAAATCCRTCGTCAGCAGCTTTTTGTAAACCATGAAATGGATTATCTTCTTTGTGATTCTATTAAAAGTGAACTCACACAGCTAAAASTAATTCTGTGCAGCAAGTCGCTAGACTTTAAAGTAATTAGAGTTCTCTGGCTCCAAGCTGTGGGTTTGAAGTTGAGGTTCCTGGAGAAAATGATTTAATATTCTGCCTCCTAAATAGACGAGTGCAATGTTTAAAGCTGTAACCTGATTGCAGTTGTGAAAATCAAATAATAGAAAGTGGAATATGTTTATAATTAACTTTCTACTACAAACCTGAAACAAATCCTGTGCATGGAGTCCTGAAAAAATGCTGCATTCATGAAAAATACAAATCTTTCCACATGAAATTTTATAATAAGCATTGATAAGAATTAGGTATGAGTTCTCTGTAGTTCAGTGATGCTTTTTGGTTTAATTTTTCTTCTTCTTTAAAATCTCAGCTTTCTTGCTTTGTTAGAATATAGACCACAAGGTTCAATATTAAACAGATCTTGAAACATTTCAAATATTTACTTTTTCTTCTGATTTGTAAATTCAGCTATTTTTTGCAAAAATTCGTATTAAGTTTAATTTTAAAATCACCATCTCCATCAGATTTCTTTAGTCTGCACCTAAATATAAGAGTATCATTTACAAATATGATCCTTGCAAGGAGAAAGAACTTCTGACACATAGGAGTCTGTTCTGCGATTTGCTTTTTCTTCCTTTTCACCCCTAAATTGACATTTTCCTATGGGAAATATTTAAATAATTGTCACATATTCCCTGGGTGTGTGTTATACAATTAATTAACACAATCATATTAACTTGTGGGCTTACCTTTAGTGGCATCCATACCTCCCACAGCATAAAGGGCACCCACTGTGGATTTTCTGGGCTTAGTTCGAGGGCTCTGCATCATGGAGCGTCTCTCTGGCAGGAGGTGGTACTTCATGGCCTCCATGAGAAGCTTCTGACACTCCAGGTCATCTGCAAACATTGGGCTGTTTTCTAGATCAGCCAGGAGCTAAGAAATGGGGAAAAAAAAAGAGGATCTTGACATATATCTAAATGATTAAAATTGCATGTACTTTAATAATTAAAGTGTTTGTAGCTACAAACACTCATTTTAAGCTCACCATTCATTTGAGCTTTGCTGGGAACTCTGCTTCAATGCAAGCAAAGCTATATAAAGGTAGGGGGGAAATTTCTATGAATGTGATGGCTTTGCTTAATATTTTCCTACCTCTTTCTTTTAACTTTTAAAAAAGGTTAAAAACAGAAATGTAGTACTGCACCCTCTGAATGCAAAACTCCTTCTGACGTAGGGAAATCTAATACAGAGAACTGGACATCTCTGTGAGCATTAGAAGATATTAAATGTATTTAAAATTAAGTGTGTGTAGTACTTTTATACATTATCCAAGGTAGAATATTTGCAGCATTGATCAAGTAGATCCATAAAGTTTCCTGGCTGACAGTCTCGATATTCTGTATACATTTCTGATGGGATATAAAGATTCTTCTATGACACAGGCACAGCAGTGTCACCTTTCTGTGAAACAGAATGTCCAGCTCTGGAACTTGGTGGATGAATTTTCTCTTTCAGAATTAAGGGACGAGTAATGTCAGCGYTCAGAATTATCAGCAATAATTTAGGCCCTTTTATATTTGTCTGCTCTTTATGGCAATAAAAAAACCAAGCATTGTGGCTTATCTGTCCTGCAGTTTGGTAAATCTAAACAAATACCTTTGCATGGGACCTAAATCGCTGTGCTATTAGTGGAGAACTATCACAACTCAACAAAGAAACACTTGGCTTTTGGAATACACTGACATTTTTTAGAGGTGATTCTGAGCCTAGCAATTACACTGGCACTGGAGGATTTCTTTTTATCTGTTTAAAAACAGTGAAAATATATACTATATAGGTAAAAAAAAAAATAAAAATTATAAAAAAATATCAAAAAATCTCCAGTTCAAACCAGAACCTTTCCACAGAACTCTTCTCTCTGCCTACAGGATGCTCGAGACAAGCATTTCAGCTGGCAGAGTTYCCTGTTAGCCCCTCCCGTTGGTACCTGGGGTGGCAGCAGGGGCAGTCTGATGTAGGAGAGAAGCATTCCCAGGTCCCGCTGGCGGTTTTGCAAATCGTGCCTCACCCACATCATCAGGGCCTGGAAAATGGCTTCTTCATCTGGCACGTTGATGTCGTCACTAGACAAGAGCTTGGCAATTTCATTAGCTGGGAGCAAAAGAAATTCCTGGTTTTTTATTACTTCTATGAAGTGTTCCTAAAAATAAAAGAAGATTTCAATGCRCTGATGATTTTCACACGTAGAAATAGCTTTTTCTTAGATAGTGTAGGCTCTGTGTATATTTCATTCTCATTCTGTTCCACAATATAGGGACATGCTGTGGGTATTCTAAAGATCACTGAACGTCCCTCTACCATTTAAGCAAGATTTTGGTTATTTTGGTTGCTTTTTCTGCCTCACTCTTGCAGAACTGAGGAATAACTCTCATCTTCACACCACCATGCCACAGTTGTCTTTGCCAGGCTTCATGTCAGCCTGTCCTGGCTTAGGGATTTGCCACTGGCACTTTTGTTCATCAGTGTGATCTCAGCACTGTGGCTTAATAGAGATACTATTTGAGATATAATGTGCATTTTAGAAGTGCCAGGTGAGCATTCAAATAAACTGTGTCATTTCTGTTGCAGATTCAAAGGCTTTGAGCCAGTTACACCGAAACCTTCCAATCCTTTTCCAACAAGCTGTGCCAGCTGTTGGCTGGAGGACTCTGCTCTTAGGGCAAGAAAACACAGCAAAGGAAATTCAGCTCACTTTTCTAACAACACTATTTGGGCAATACAAAGCTGGACAAGTCCCAACAAAGGGGTCTCAGTCTTTTACCTACTGCTGTGATAAAACTCCCYGACTCCAGAAGTGACCACGTGTACTAAATCTCTAGAGTCTTTCGTAGAGTTATTCTTCATTAAGAAAATACATTGTACAGTTGGGTTACAACAATATCAGAGTTGAWATCAATATACATGATATCTATATATATATATAGTCTGTTTCTTTATCAAATTCCAGAGTACAAAAGAAGTTTGGTGAAGAGAGAGAGGGGGTTATGTTGCTTGCAAAGTGATGCATGTAGGAATTCATGTCTGCATTTGAAATGAAATTTCTACTTCTGTACCTAGAATTAATATGTCTTCAATAGGAATCAGATTGAAATAGAGCAGGTGAAGAAATTTTATTAACTGATATTTTATTGTTTGTTTTCAGCAGTTTCTTCACTTTCTGTAATGCTTTTCAAAGGTAGCCAGGATGCAAATACAGAAGTATCAGTGATTAAAGGAGATGTCAGCTTTGGTCTGTTATGCATATCCTGCTCTGGTATTTGTGACAGTCAGAGAACAGGGACAGGAAGGCCAGTCCACTTCTAGTCACAAATATAGCACAAGTTGTTTATCAGAACGAGCTCTAKCTGCACGAAAAGATACCAGGCAGGAAACTGTTAATACTCTGCCTCAGTGGCCAAAATATTGAAGGGGAAGGTTTCTATTGTGTCTGGTTTTATTGAATGGATCTGATGTTTACACCACATCTTCTGAAAATGTAATGGTCAACTTTCTGGTCTTTCCCCAAAGTTAAACATTTTCACCAACATGAAACAAACCTGAATGTTTTATTTATCTCCTCCCACAATTTTTATGTGTTTATRCATTGTTCTGATCTCCTATTCTCCAAAGGTTTTTGCAGTATCACTTCAAGGGTTTGAAACAAAATTTTCTGTAAGTTTATTTCAGAGGTGCAGGTTTCCTCTTCTCCCTGTAAGCTGTCAGTAGCACACGTGGTGGGTGAGTTTATGGCACRCCGGGTCCTCTTTCATGGCAGCATCCTCAGTCTGTTCCATGCCAGAACAGGAGGTGGTTCTAGAGGTGGTAGAAGTCGTTTTCAAGGAAAATAGTGTAAAACTTGTGCCCAGTGCTGCTGAGTGTCACAGACTTATCATARTCCTTCATATTAGACAGTTCTTAACAACTGAACTCTCAATTCTGTGACACAAGGTTTCAAAAAATAATAAAGGTTTAACTCCTGTGAAAGGCTGGAGGATTCAAATGGTTAAAAAACTATAAAGAAAAAAGASCTCTCTTGTCAAAAAATCATGAATYCAACTGTATGATTTTATTTCAGTTTTGCAGAAATCTGAACCATAATTTTAAATGCCCATGTTCTCAGGCTGGCAGGAGGAAAGAGGCAACAGTAGAGGGGGATTTYCTGACTTTGGATGAGTATGAAAAGGTGTGGAGCAGCAAGGACAACGCTATTGTATGCCGGCTGAGAGAACCTTTATCTTAAATGCCCCTTTTGAAACTTTGAAATGTAAAGGGGATGTAGATTGCTGCTAAACAAACCATTCATTACTGTGACAGGGAGGAGCACAAGCAGTGCCCTCAATCTGCACATGCCACTCTCACTTCTCTCAGCAGGTGGACATGCACAACCTCTTGCTGGAGTGTTCTCAGCGTTATGAAGCCTCCAAACTGGTTCTGACATCCTCCACTAATGTTTCAAGCATAAAGCTGCCATGTGTCTCCTAAMAAGTAGTTCTTTTTATATCTATTTAGCTGTAGCAGTTGCCATTCTTTTTGTGTTTTAAGCTGTGATAGCACATCTTGTTGCCCTGAATATTTATCCCTCAATTTGGTTTCACAGCAAGTTATCTCGCTTCTCTGTTGCCCACGCTCTGAATATTCATTTCTTGCTTAGAGCCAGAGGAGGATTGCGTTCCAGCCAGGGACGTGCTTCTTTTYTAGCATTCCAAATCTTTCCAACACGTTCTTTATTTTGACTCTTTCTRTGCGTGTCTCACCTTAAAATCAGCTTTAGAATTTTCTCTGCGTGGAATCACAGGCGCAAGGATGGCCCGTTGCTGTTTGTCTCTAGACATGAACCGCGCTAAGGCCCTATTACGCCTCTTGGCCGAAACAGGTACCGCTCATACCGCACATTTCAGCTCACTAAGGATGGGGAAATGGGGAACAACACAAGCGAATATTTCCCTCTGTAGTGATGCGTGCAGAGCTGCCAGCTGTCCACCTTACCATGGTGTAGGTGTGTGCCACCTTCAGGAGCTCCGCGCAGCCCTGCGCRTCCCCGAACGAGCGGATGCCCAGGCAGTTGGACGGGTGGAGCTGCTTCATGAGGAAGTTGCAGCACACCTCAATGACCTGGGAGAGCTGCAGGAGGCACGCAGYAGCCAGCAAACTCTCTATGGTGTCTTCCTTTAACTCGAGGATACCTGGGCAGTTTTCATTTAGGAAAAAAAAAAAAATGAAGGTTTTAAGTCGTTTTCCTTGTGTTTTCGTTATTTCAAAGTGCGTTGCTCTTTGATTTTTCTCTGAGATGTCCTGTGGTTCAAAAATTCATTTTCCCTTCTCGCTGAAGGATTCTTTAAACAGATATTTTAACTTACAGGATTTGGTGGATTTTGAATACAATGATTGGGACATTTTTATTGGAACTTTAGCAGCGTTAGATCTGATTTGGATGGAAAAAAGAAAAATAAAAAGAAAATTGTGATTAGGGAAAAGCCTTTCCCAGAATGGAGCTCTGAGTAACCTGGTCTTGTGGAAGGTGTCAGGGTTGGAGAAAGACGTTTTTTTTAAGCTCCCTTCTAACCCGAAGTAGGAAAATTCATATATTAATGAACAAAAATATCTACAATGTTTCTATAAGAAGAAGTTTAGCGGAGAAGCTGGGAAGCAGCAGCACTGGGGGCAGTATTAAATTAATTAAGTAATTACCTGTGTAGGCGTAGCGCACCAGAGCCTTCAGCGCCTCGGGATCCACTCCCTCCATCTTGATCTCCTCCTGCTTTGCTTCCCGCACGTCGTTGGTGAACATGGCAGCAAAGTAATCAGACACCGCGCTCAGAACCAGCCTGGAGGTGGGGCAGGGGGAGCAGGACAGAAAATTACCCCGTAACCTCAATGCCAGGCAGAAAATCCAGCGTTATTATTCTATAAATTGTGTGTGCAATGGAAACAATTAGCTTAGGATTCAAATCTTGTAGCAGTGAAGTTAAAAGAGTAATTAGTAATCTAATTTTCTCCCAGAGTGCTTATTTGGGCARGTTTTCTTTGCTGATCCTGCTATAGTTTGACAGCAGTGAGAAGAGAGGATGGACAAGGCCAGAGGTTTGCATTTGGATTTCATTCTGTTTAAAATAATAGATATGAAAGGTTGATCACGTAATTTTATTCCACATTAGCTGAAGTCTTAATTAACTGTCCATTCATAACTAACCGGGGTATTCATAAATTGAGGCAGCTTTTGGAAATTTCAGGCCTAAAGGCTCCTGGGAACTGTACCTGTGAGCTGGAATCTTTTGGTCGCCGGCGATCAGGAGCACGTCACAGAGCTGCTTCTGCTGCAGGTAATTCTCCATTTTGCGGAAGGTTTGCTCCGCGTGGTTTGTGGACTGGAAATACTCGTCAGAGCCATTGGTGCTCATCCCAAGAGAGCTGCTGGTCGTGGACAGCCTGCCAGGGACAGAGGCAGTGATGAACACAGCGTTAGAAATGCATTAGAAATGCTGATTATGGTGGGTTTTGTTCAAAAGGCAGCACAGAAATTTTTTAAGTTAAAAGGTCCCACAGTCCTGGTCTTACCCTGCCTTCTTCCAGCTTTTTCTCTTTGGTATCTGGAAGTTTTCATTCATAAACCTGCACGTAAACTGTACTTTACTAGACTTGTCTGGAGTAGGTGGTGCTACTGGCTTGTCTGCTTCCCTCAGTTYTGAGTGGATGCGCTGTTTGCACAGCACTGGCATGATAAATGCAGCCTCACAACCAGAATCCTTAAAAAAACCCTATTTTCCTGTGATACTGATAGCTAAAATACCTCTTGGTATGAAATGTGGGATATTACACATTTAGGTGCAATTTCTGATCTCTTCTTACTTTGTCCATTAAATTACATGACTCAGTAGGAATTGATCTGAAGACAACTTAATGAGCACCACATAATTCTAGAGAAATTTCTGATTAAAAGCTCGTGGAACCTGTTCATTACATGGCCGCTAGAATCTGAATGCAAATAATGGAGACAAATTAAGTTCTCTGCCTTTCAKGGAAATGTACAATATAAATATATTCCTCCCACTCCAAAATTCTGTTAGCTGTCCTACTTATACAAAACCCATATTGTTTTTTCAAAACATCATTCCTTACAGTTTTTTAATATGGATTATGTGGCAGATTGAAACACCTTTCTGACACTTCCTTAGGAAAATTTTTTATTTTTCTATCCATCTGTTTTTAGCGAAATAATAATGCATTTGTTGATATAAATGTTTATCACAGAGCTTGAAAGTGCTGCAATATTTAACACTACTTCAGCTGAAGATTATTTGGAAAATCATTTTCTCAGTTTAATATCACATTTTGTTAAAATGTAAAGCACCTGGGTTTTTTTTAAATTTCCAAGCCCAACTAGGAAATAATGGCAGCTGGTTGACTAAATTTCCTGGTTGTCTTTGATACTGTTAATGCAAATTCATAAATAATTGGGAGAGATAAGATCTCTTCATGAAATTAGCATATTAAATTTAGCAGAATATTTGATTACATCCAGAATTTAACATCTAGTTCAGAAAACAGAGAAATAAAAATGGGTAAGTCAGGTTGAATTGGTAGTATCAGAAAACAGAGATGTTAGATCATACATTTTCAAAGATCATACCTCATTCTACAGCTAATAGAATTCAAGGGAAATAATTAAAAATCAAATAATWATGTAATATTGAATTGAGACACAGCAGTTTTCTGTCCCCTCTGCAAAACATTTMTGTCTTTATTACAATTTCAAACCCCTTTTAGCTTAGCTTAGTTTAGTTTTAAAGAAAAAGGGGAAAACCGAGTTCACCTCTAATGTGTTTCYTTTGTCATTTAAGACATACAAAAATGAATTTGTCTCAGTGTGTTTAATGACTCCACTTTCTTATTTGTTTTCTTTCAATGCTTCACAGAAAATGATGAAGCTGCAAAATTGGATTATATGCTCATTAGTTTTGTATCAGCTACTGGATGCCRAATTCATATTCTGTAATGTTTTGCTATTTGCCTCTTGAGTGTCCTTTAATGTTTTTCAGAAAATTGTTTTTTGAAAAAATCTTTTTTTCAGATTCGTTATATCCACTCTTCGTGTTGTATCTCAGCACATCGCASTTAGCCTTGGTGTTTGCAGWAAAAACTCAAATAATGCTCAACCAWCCCTATTGTAAATAGATAATACCACTTGTGGGAAATACATAATTCCCCACAGTGTGTATTTATTTGTGGTTAGAGAATCATTGCCAAGGGAGTGAAAGTCTAATTATTTCATTTAGTCCTGGGTACTTTTTTCGCAAGTTTAATGGAGTCACATTTAACTGCAGCAGAAATACCACTAATATAATTAATTATTTCAAAGGCAAAGGTCTTCAGAGACTGAAAAATACTGGAAGCAAAAGCAAGTTCTCCATTAATATTAATATTATAATTTCTGGTTTATCTCCAGCAGCTGATTCAAAATGGTAGATATATTATGGAGGGGGAAAGTTAAATTCAAAGATAAATATTTATATATTTTCCTTAGTGTATGACTGTCAGACTCAAATATTGACCTTCAGAGTGTAGTGCTGGGTAATGGTGAACTGAAGAAGTCAGAGATCAAAATATCCTAAAGGAAGGAGTCAGGAAAAGCCCCCTGGAGYCTGTGTGGGATTCTGGCAGAGGATGCAGCACAGATGAAGATTCACTCCCATAAAATGTGCACAAGTCTGGACAAACAAAAGCTGAATATTCAGGAAAAAAAGTTTCCAAAAGTGCATTAGTCAGGAAGGAAAATATCAGTGAATTGTTCTGAAGAATCGGGAGCCCAAATTGTTTAATGTCATCTTTGAGTTGGTGTTCACTGGGACRAGGAGCTGTAACACCRTTAGCATTGGTAATAATGGCTTAAAATGTGGGTTAGCCTGGAGAGATAAATCTGTATTTAAATTATTCCAAAGTCACTGGGTTGTATGAATTTCATTTTAGGTAGAGAGCCAAGTGAAATGATTCCAGAGTTTTCCTGTAAGGATTTGTGAAGGATAGTCAAAATATGGTCCCATTTTTTAAAAGAAAGGTGGAGTTTTGAAACAGACAATATAAACTGGAAACTTGAAGAAATAATCAAAAAGCATTAAGTGTGTCGATGATAAGAAGGACATAAATACCAGCCAGCGTGGCTGGTCAGAATGAATCATGTCAGAACATTGCATTTTATTCTTTTTTTCCAAGATATCAAAGCTTACTGGGAGAAAAACATGAGTTGTCAGAAGTCATCTCTCCTTTTGGATGGCTTCTGACACTATTTCACATGACATTTTCAAAACCGAGCTGGGATGGCAGGTTTTAAGTGTAATAAATATAAGAGATATGAATGACTTGTTTAGCCATGCTTGAAACTTATCTGGGRTTCAGTTCCCAAGGCAGACAAGGTGCTGAGAGCGTTCCAGGCAAATCCTGCTTCTGATGCTGCTCCATGGTTTTATTACAGCAAGTCGTGTGATGGAAACGGGATTTAATTGTTACATGGACTTATCACAGCAAGGCACAAAGTTTTTGGGAACAGAATCAAAATTCAGAGAGACGCCTTTGCCCTTGTCCTCACTGAACTTTAGGGAAATTTGTACTTTTCAAAGAGCTGCTTACACTTGTGTGCAAGTAATTACCTGAATGGAACAGAGGGGAGGAAATGACAGGTAACAGTGAGATTGTACTGGATGCTGGGCAAGCTGGAACTCAAAAGTGGTGTTTGAAGGTAAAATTTCATCTTTTCTGTAATCAGAATTGATGTCATGAATTTTGTGATTGATTCCAGGCCTACAGTCCTTTAAATTTCTGAATTACATTAAATTTATTTTCAGTCATAATGAAGTACTCTTCACGTTAATCAGCAGAACGCTCTTCATTAATCAGTATATAAAGGATTAATTCAGATTTCCTCATTATTTAATTAGAATGCAATAACACATAAATGCCATTTATCTGCCATATCCTTTTTAAAATTCAGTGTTTTATTAAACCTCATTCAGTGTGCCTGTGGCCAAAACCAAGAAGCAAACCTGATGATAAGGAAGCTTAGAAGCTTAATATTGCATGAAAACAAGGTGATTTATTGGYGTCTCTTAATTTTGTTGATGTTATTATTTACATTTTTATGGTGACCTCTCCCCTTCCTGCGTGTTTGTTGAATGTGCCTATTTAAGCTGCTATGATAGCTGTGAAATTCAGTTTAATCAGGTTTAATCAGGTTCAGTTATCAGTGTCGCTATCACAGCTGGGAGTTCAGAGGGGCTTCAGGTCCGTGGGGCACTGGAGGTGCTGGAGCTGCGGCGAGGCAGAAATGCAACGCCATCAGTCYAGTTTGTTTGTGCAGCAATATTTACAGTGCAGCTCATCATTTTTCTTCTCTCTTCTTTCTTGTTGCTTATTTGAGAGAAGTGCAGCTCAGCCCCTTTCCCGCAGACAGCTCTGTCCTGTGCAGCTSTGTGAGCTCTGCCCCCCTGGCTGCTGGGTTCTTGTTTTGTGGCTGGACTGGGAGAAACCCTTTTCCCACAAAAATCACAGCACTTGTCACAGCTAAACCCCAGCAGCTGGCTGAGAATTAAAAATATTCCAGTTAGGAAGCCAGTTCTGAACACAGATGAAATAGTGCTAAAGTTGATGCACTTGTATTAATTGATGCTGCTAAAATTACAGCACATCAKTAACTGTCGCAGCCTCTGCCTCGAAATTTCTACTGCAGTTATCTCCTTTATTTTTTACTCTTTAGTGTGAAGTTTTTAGGGTATGGGTGAAAACATTTGACCTAAAAGAGTATGGAAAATTGTTGATGACTGCTGAGGTTGTAACATTAACCTGAGGTTGTAATAGTGATAGAAAATGGTGTAGCAAATGAAGAAATAAGTAATTAAAATTTATAATTTATTTCAGTTAATGGAGAAACTCCTGACTTCCCAACTAAACTGAAAGCTCTGACAATTCCTTTAGAACCTGGAGCTCTTGAAACTGCCTGGTTTTAGCAATTTTTTTATTGCTGGAGTTAACATAAACCTGCCACTTCTCTCAGTCTGTGTCAGTTAAAATAGCTTTTCCCTTTTGGGATTACAAGTGTAAATGTGTGTTTCGTTAACTGCAGGAGCTTCAGCAAAACACTGAAACCACTGCAGTTGGTTTGAGTTTTGTTCCTCCCCCAGACGTGACAGTGTACAGACAGATGTCATCATGATTCATACCAGGATGAATTTGGGTTATGATATTTTGAATGCTCCTAGGAATAGAAATCAAGTATTTGTTGGGGTAATTCCACTGGAAAATGGAAGCTGCACCCAAACTGCAGAGCCCCTGAGCACTTTGTGCTTTCAGCTGTGGCCGCATCGGGATTCTTGGTACAAAGAGGAGTCAATCCAAACACTCTCCTCAGTAAGATATTTTCCTTTGGAAATCATTTTTATTCTTTTTTTTTTTAACAGAGGAAGCTAATTACAAAATTATTTTCCAATCTCTGCAGATTGGTGTATGAACTCCCTTGGTTGTTAGTCTTTTTCTACTTTTTCTACTGTTGAGAGCTTAATGCATTCCTCTATTGGCATCTTGTGTCCACAGAAGGGTTTTATGCTCGCTGWTTGTTTTATGCAGATAATTAAGAAATTCAGTACTCCCATGTACATAGAAAGGAGTTTCTAATGATTCTCTTCCTGGTACAGACTCATCTGAACATGAAACTTTGCTATAGAGACTCTAATGCATGACTTAAGAACACACATTTCTGTAGCAATATCTGATCAGCCTGGAGAGAGCACTGCCTGTATGCCCTGAGTGTTTTATTTAACAGATATTTGTCCATGTTCAGAGGTGAAGTGAGTGTCTCAGACAAATCATTTCAATTAATGCCACTTTGAATCACCATTCAAGAACATTATCCTCCAGGAGAATTAACACTGTATTCATTTACATTATGTAATAATAACTGAGTGAAACCTTTCGGGTAAAATGATAGGAGTATCTATATTATCATGTGAAAATTATTCTTTTTTCTGATAATGCCACGTGGTCACTGCAACGCCTGATTTCCAAACTCACATTTGTATTACATGGTTGTGTTGGAGGGAGATTAAAACTCATGAAGGAGAAACTCGGAGAGGCTGAGTACTTGCTCAGCTTCCTGGTAGCAAGTGTAAATCTTTCCAAAGAGCAGAAAATGATGTGTCCAGAAGGCATGATACAGAATGATTTCAAGCTGTCAGAGTGTACAAAATGAAAAATAATGGCTTAATGCTGGATCTGGGCCTGTGGCATTTTTCTTTAGAGGACATAGAAAACAAAATACAGGCCAATGGCAAAAAAACCTGGTTTTCACTCCAAGCAAAGCTATTGCCAGATGAAACTAATTAACTCCATGATTCTTCCTTCATTAAGAACTTTTCAGAAAGCATCCTGATGGGAGAGATTGAGGGGAAGAAGACCTGCTTTATGCTATCTCTTTTGACTATTGTTGGGAAAAGTGGAGCAAAGAGGAGCAAAGGGAGATACAAGCATAAGAAAATTCCAAATGTGAAGTGGTTGTGCCTCCAGTGAGCAGAGCTTTGAAAAGGCAGGGAGTAAGAGTCTCAATGGCAATTAGCCTTGCCCCTACCAACCTGAGCCTTGCAGCTAATCAGATATGGATCCTGCTGGGAGATTTTTCATCTTGGTTTGTTAAACCTCAAATGACTACCATAGTCCCTGGATACATGCTTCTCACTTGCTTTTTGGTTTTCATCAAAGGCAAACGGACATTGTTCTTGGGCTTCTCACAACCATTTCATTCTTTACATCTTTTTCTTTTCTACATTTGTCTGTTTAGATCCTAAATAACAAATAACAAGACTTACCATATTTTCCCATTCAAGTGAGACATGATCTCCTAGTTGAAGGCACCACTTCAAATTTCATTTTGCTATGTGAGACACCCCCAGTCACGTATAAATCTCCAGGCTTGTTCCAAAATATCTCCTGACCTGATTCAGCTGATCTGCTGGATACCTCATTCAAGGCTAAACTCTACTGTAATGGGGGGAAAAAAGTGTGATTTTTAACCTATTTAGCCAGAGTGCCCTGTCAGAATTACAGATTTATTAGAAATCAGAGAGAGAGGGCGGATGGTCTGGGCAGCCTCACAGGTAGAAAGCACARATGAGAGGTAGACTGAAGTTTTCTATTCTGTTTGAAGGTTTTGTGAGCCGCATAAATTTATCTGTGATCAAATCTCTCCTTCTCTTAATTGTGCAATTACACCCTGAGAGAGTTTCCCTGTTTGCCTGTAAGCCAAATATTTCCATGTGTTCATAGGTACAGATATCCTGACACCAAAGTACTCTCCAGCCACTTGTTATCTTGTGAGCTTCTGTGTCAGAAAACATAACTCAAACCTAAGTCTGGAAAGGAATTCGAATAACTTACCCTGCTGTATTCATTTCTGGCTCAATTGAGGGCATTTTCTTCCAAGCCAGTGCAATCAAACCAGCATACAGTGAATGCCCTTCCATATTTACTGGAAGGAATTTTTATTGTTATAAATTATGTCGACTTTTGTTCTTTAGTTCCTCTGGTCACTGACTTTCACTTTTTAATACCTGAGAAACATTTTAGYGTTTCTCATGATGTACATCATTGCTGATGTCAGAAATTAACACCCACTGAACATCTCCTGTGCTTGCTCAGAGAAGCAGGGGTTTGAGGCAGCACCTTACAGGAACTGCTTAGCGAGGAAACCTCTATTCATGAGTCCACARCACCTTTGTGAGACAGAGAGAGAATTGCCTTTACAACCTTTACAGACAGAACATTAGGTCTGCTTTTATTTGACAGTACCAAGTGTATTTAACACCATTTCTGACAGCATGGCTTAATAAACCTGTTCTCTTGATGCCATTAGTGACTTGGCATTTATCTGGACAGATAATAGTGATAACTTGCTCCAACAAGCCAAGGTCTGTGTCAGCCTCACTCACTGGAATTGAATCAGAATAAAAACATGAAATCTAAGCAAATGTAGCACATTAAATCAAAAGAAAAATGAAGAGAGGCTAAAAGTGTGTAACTGATATGAATTGTGGAAAATATTGCTTGTATTATGATTATGACAGGTTTTTTTTCCTGGAGTGCCAGTAGTAGGCTGGAGAGAGGCAAATTTGCATTGTAATGTGATTATACAAAAAAGAACTTGGCAATTTTATTGCATTTATTCAATAAAATATATATTACAACTATGCTGAGGTTGTTATATAACCATAACTAAATGAAGCATGTGAYAATACGCTATCATATCTAATCTTGAGAGAAGAAACCAATCTTTCCTTGGATGGGTTTTCTGCCTTGTGGAGAAGGAATTGATTATTTGGCTCCTTGCAATCTGTGTTGTTTCAGTGAAAATGCACTACAAGATMAGCCTTAGACTCTTCACCAGGTTGTGAAAWCTCCATCCTGAGAGGTTTTCAGGACCTGACAGGGTAAAGCYCAGAGCAGCCTGGGCTGATCTCACAKCTGACCCTGCTTTGAGCAGAAACTGAGCTGGACACCTGAGATCCTTTCCAAAACAAATTTTCCTGTGATCTTACAATCCTGTAACTCCCAGTAATTCAAACACTAGAAAGAGGTAATAATATATTCAATGAGGGTTTCAAATATAAGGTGAAAAGTCTATAAGGAGATTAACATAAACACTTTTCTGTACCCTTCTCAACGTTTTAAGGGCAGCCTTAAAGCATTGATGCTCTTCTTTCTGGAAATTGTTATGTTTTAACTTCTCTTTTGGGAATTTTCTGACAGTTTTCCCCTGTGACTGTAGAAAACTGCTAAAAGTTGTTTAATCTTTGTGCAATATCATAACATTTCTTTTACTGTGTTCTCACTGACCGTGTTTCCCCCAGCAATATCAAATCAGAGCAAATCAAATGTTTTGGGGGCAGTTCAGCCTTTCCTGCCACCTTTTGCTAGACACTGTCTGCTGAGCACCTTTTCATTGAATAAAATTCATGTTCCCTCCAAATTCAATGTGAAATTCAATATTAAATTTAGCAGGCAGAGCTGTGATCATATTTATGTTACTTTGGGTCAGGACCCTTTTCTGCTGGGGTTTGACCATTCTATCTTGCCAGGAGTGTGCAGAACAGCTTTATGTATTGCAAGTCTTTCCAAATAGTCTACATTAGAGATTGGTCTTCCATTTGAGTATTTGTGGTATAGGGAAACTGGAATGATCTCACCAACACCTCACAGAATAAAAAAAAGTAACAGATAAGAAAGTTACAAGCCTAGAAATTAGAAATTTCATATTTCAACTATGTTATTCTCCAAAATTATTTTAAAATAAGCTGAAGATTGAAAGCTATCTATTGGAAAATGTAATAGATTTACAAACTGCCATAGCAGTGGCCAGTAAAAGTGAAATAAAAGCCTTTTAATTAATGGCTTGACACATGGGGAAGAACAGAGGATGTTTTAGGAACGGTAGAGACTCAAAACAGGTTGTAAAATTTGAAAGATAATGTATCAATCTGATGCATTGCTTAAATGTATAAGGAAACTATTTCAGATTCCAGATGCAGAATGTAAGCTCAGCATTGTGCAGGTAAACCCAGCACAGCTCTCCTGCTCCACCGAAGARACCAAATTGTCCTTCCAGCCCTGACTTTGTTAATTTATTAATTGTGTTAAGGTCAGGTTTGGATTCACTGTAACACCAAGTGAAAAAGCAAAAGGAAACTTTAAACAGCTGAGGAGCAATTGAGCTCCATTTGAATGAGGAGGTGAGAGGCACATTTGAGCTCTCCTGCTTTGTGGCATCCCATGGGACCTTCCTCCCGAGCAACCTTATCAGCATTTTGTACCACCAAGCCACTCTACATCTCTTTTGTAGGAGAAATTGGGATCCCTTAAGTGAATGAAACAAATTAAGATAAAAGAAATTAGACCTGACTTACAGCCTTGTCCTTTCTGTGCTTATCTCACCAGTTCATTGTGTTCTGGTTGAACAGCCTGGCTCCTGCAGCATCACCAGGCTGGAACTTCCCGGGAAGTTGTCTTGCTCCTCTCCTAAATCCAGTGTGACAGGCTGCACCAGGAGACTGCACTGGCTGCACTGCTGGGGGGTTTTACTAGGTCAGCCATCTCAGACAGAAAGATCAAGAGTCCATCCTAAGCCTCTGCACCAGCACACAGAACAGGGTGAGGGTAAGGAATGGCACAGGAGGGAATTTCTGCATTTAGGTGTAATTTTCCATAAACCGAATGATGGGCTGGAGAGAATCTTCTGTGAGTGACCTTTGTGAGACAGTAATGAGAGTCATGACCCAGAACCAGCATTTTCATCTTTAAATGATSAGTATATATCAGTCAGAAACATAACAGAGCCCCCCAGCTTTTGTTCAGGGTGTACATTTATTCTCTGCCCTGCTCAAAAGGGTGGCCAGAAACGGTGGTGTCAGAGCCGGCCTCTCTCCTTTGCCTTTTCACTGAGTACATGACAAAGGCAAAGCTCCTGCTCTACAAAGATGRATGTCCAAAACATGAACCCAAATGGATCAAAACTGAAGGCAATGTTTGAGCAAATATTCTGAGTCTGGAATCAGAGCTTTTGATCAGGTGGTCACGGCAGAGAGGGAAAGAACGAGCTCCCACYGAAGGCGTGGAACATGACTAAGATAAAATCACTGAGGTATTTTTGTCTGCATGTGTGTGTGTGTGCACCTCTATTCCTTCACATTCTGCAGCATTCTGAAATGGTCTGACATGGAGACAGAGCTTTCCTGAGCATCTGTGCTAAATGAACACTGTAAAAGAGGTTTCCCTAGCAACGCAAACCATATGTAATAGCTTAAAATAGCTTTTCTCCAACTCCTAGGATTTCTTAGTGGTTTGCTCACAATTTCCATTTAAATCAAGGTATATTTGCCCAGTTCAAAAAGGTTCTTCRTTTTCTCAACTTCTATTAAAATGAACAGGGTTTGAAAATGCTCCTTTCTTGCCAGAATTCCCCCCTTCCTCTTGACTTGTAACTTATCAGGTACMCTGAAGCACGGCAAAGGATGACAGTGGCTGTCCACTTTCTCAAAAGTATTGCCTTYGTTTGCTGCTCAGAACATTTTATTGGAGGTATATTGGTCTCTACTTATTGTGACAGGATAGTTCTAGCAGACTTTGATTTCTGTGATGTCAGGGTAGCGAGAAGATAAACTGTGCAACTATGAAATATAACGAATCAATCATAGTGTTCATGAATTCAACCTTGCATTGGAGTGGCTGTTTGCAGGCAAATCTGGATGTTTGAAAACCCTGCTCAGTTCCTGTTGTGTCCCCAGGAAAATGCTCTTTTGCATGAGTGAACGGTGATACCAAGAGGCTGAGGGATTGCTCTGAGGTCATTATTAGAAGCAGGCAACAAATCTGAGGCATAACCCATATACTGGTTTTCAGTCATATAGGTAAAAATTTGATTAAATCAAATGTTAATATCCAGGTGAGAAATCTAGATTCTTTTCCCAAGGTTTTCAAAATATATACAGCAAAACTGAAGGAAGGACCACATATCAGCCATTGCTTTCTTTTCCATGAATTAAGTTTGTTTGGCCTAAATGGGTTGTAGTTGAGAATGTGATGAGGTAAACTTTTTATCCTCTAAAACAGCATGAGAACGCAGTGCCTATTTCCAGACAAAACACTTTTAAACTGTATTAATTTAGAAGCTACAGCATATATTTAAACCTCAAACGAAGGGAGGATGTTCCTGTAAATACTTTTGGTTATCCTCTTGTTCCCTGTGAGCAGGAGGCAGGTTTTAGTGACATATCCTCATTTGTGACAGAGGATGGAAACAATTACTACAATGAAATCAAAGATGTTTTAAGCTAAGAATTATTGGATGGGCAGAATTTTTGTAAAGAGCCAAACTCTCTGGTCTTGTTCTATCCATTTTAATTTGCTTTGAATTGAGTTTCAACTCTTCAGCATTTGCTGGAAAAAGGAGGGAAGGAGGTGACCTGGGAGCAGATTTGCTGTCACAGCAGGCAGGGAAGTTCCCGTGCTGGTGGATCTGCTGGCAGAGTCCCTGAGGTGGAGTTTGATGTCACAGAGGAAGAAATTTGGTCATAACTTTGTTTTAGGGATTATTTTCATTACGTTTATATCCTATAATTATCTTCAGCTCTTTCTGTGAATCCCAACAGTATTTCACCTTCATTTTTCAGTTCTTTTACCCTGCACACCACGAGGTCCACCACAAGTAAGCCACAGTCTGGTCTAATTGACTGATATAGTCACTCTCTAAGTACATTAGAGAATTATTCTAGTCCAGCAGAATGAAAGGAGCTAAACCAAACTGGTCAAGTTTAGTTGGGCTAATTTAGCTGTTTGATTACAACAAAAAAGTCCSTTTGTTTTTAAAATGTGAAGGTTTTTAGTAATGTTCCTCATTACAGTATTCCAAAATAACAATTCAGCSGCAAACAAGGGTGAAAATAAATAATTTCTTTATTTTAGGAGGCTGTCTGGCTGTAGCTTTCAAGCCAAGCAAAACCTTCTCCGCCTTTTCCCAGAAGGTTTCCCCAACATTCGATTCCTTGTTGATCTTCCAGTTGCATGTGCTCAGTGTGTCTGTAAAAACTGCTCTGCATCGGACACATGTGTTTAATCATCTCCTTAACTTTTTCTGGAGACATTAAGAAGTGATTTTAAGAACTGTAATAACTCTTTAAAAAGTCATTTAACAGCTGTCTTTGCTGAGAGCGAGCTCTACGGAGTGAAAATGAGAAGATAATTGAATCATAAAAAAATTGTTTTGAAATGACTGGAATTGTCCTAGATTTTTAAATTACTATTAAATGGTATTTTTTTCCCTTGCCTGTAATAATTCATCTTTGAAAGCTAGGCATGTTAAATGTAGGTCTGTAAAATATTGTGTGTTTTCTAGTAAGTCAGATTATTTCTCATTATAGACTTCTTGGTGGGTAGACAGGGTTAGACTTGATGACATCCAGAGGCCCTTTTCAGATTAAATTTTCCTATGATTCTATTTATCTAGCTATGAAAAAGAAAAATTAAATAAATATCCAGTCCTTCCACAGGGTGAATATAAAATTAATTTCAAAATACAATTCTACTCATTCCTTTCATCTTTAATAACTTTTTCAACCCACTTTAATACCCCATTTTTTGCTTTTTCAAGTTCCTCAGAAGATGTCATAATAGAAGGTGAGAGTAGGAATACATCCCAAGGATGCCTTTGAGACATTTTGATTCTAATTTCTGTACCAAGASCTCTTGTATGAGGTCACAGCGTTTGTTTAGTCAGAATTAACTCATTGGTCACTGTTCAGTGCACTTGCACTTGGCCTYGAAAGGCCTGTTCCTCTTGGTGAATTATCAGCTGCTGGGGAAAAGGTGACTTTCCTCTTAGATTTTAATCCTGCATCAGATACCACTTACTATAAATTTATAGATTTTCCACACTTAGCAAACATTAGATATCAAATTTTCTTGGTTGACCCCACCTACCATATTTCAACGAGCTGCGAGTGAATTCCCGTAAAATGCTGTCAAAACTCAGCTTTGTGTGACCAAGTATCTCACGTGCCACACGTGCCTTKGTTCAGCTCCTGAGTACAACCAGAGGAATCCCTGGCACTTGCAGRGGCAGCACCCAGTGATGTTCACCCACCCCCAGTGCCTGGGGTGCTGACACTTGTCCGTGCGTTAATTATGCCTCCCCGGATGGGGGAGATTTTTAGAGTCGTTTTTAGAATCCAGAAGACAAACGGGACTTTCCCACACCTCTTGCTTTCAGATAGTTKTTTATCAAAGCTTATCAGAGGAGCCGGGTCACTGACATGACCCAGAGGAGAGAATGCRAGAGAAAAGGCAAATTATCAAGATTACACAGCCTTTTAAAGGTAAATCACCCAATGAAAACCCAAAACGAAAGGTATTTTTACTTTTCTACCAATGTTCAATAAATCTTTCTGTCACGTAAAGGGAACTGCGGAATTTTTCACCCAATCCTCTCAATCCACTTTTGCCACAGAACACGGAGTAGTAGAAGTAGAAGAAGAAGAAGAAGAAGAAGAAGAAGGCCTGGAGAACATCAACAATCCTCCATTTTGAAGTTTTTGCTTTTTATCTATTTACTATATGAACAAACCCAACACCTCTAAATTTTCACCGTGTGACAATCTTACATAATGTTCTATCACCTAATTCACACCAGTGTAGATTCTACTTCTTCCCAGAGGGTAGGTAATTTTCTCCATGGACAAAGGTCAAAGGCAGCATTGTCCAGGGGGGTAGAACCCTTCAAAACAGGCAGAGAAATATTCCCTGCACTTTGGATTCCCACAGGGTGCCACCCTCACCCTGCTCCAAATGGYGCTTCCACCTCGCCAAAGCTCTGAGAGGCTGCTCCAGCTGCACTTCTGAGTCCTCTCGGATCAGCTACAACATCTTAAACAATCCAGTTTCAAACTCATACTTTCACCTTTAGCTAGAGATCATTGTTAGAAGACAATTAGGTTTTGCTCATCCCTGAGGTTGTCCGTGGCAGGTTTGTAGAAGATCATCTTTTTAAAACATTCTATGGGAATTTATATGAAATTGTTTGGAATACTAAAGAAAATGCAAAATTCTCCACGAGACACAAACATCATTTCTTTTCCTTGTTGTTCCTTCTTGCCAAATTATGCAGTTTAAAATTCATATAATTATTATTTCTAAGCTCTTAGAAATAAAACTTAACARTCAGCAAGAATTTGCAAGAATAACATGTCAAAGTAAGCTGAAGCGCCTCATTAATAGGTTTTACCAGACMTTATGGAGAACAGAAAAGAAGGAGTTGTCATTTATATCTTGAGCATGAGAATATTATTTTTCAGTGTCTCAGATAGTGCTAAGTTCAACCTCAAGGTCTGTCTGGAGTAACCCATTTTGGAACAAGTGTGAAGCTGGTTTGAAATCGTGCTATTCAAGTGATTATCAATGGTTCATTGACAAATACGAAGGTAAATCAAACTGGGTTCCTGAGGAACTTAACACTGTTCCTCTATAACTTCTCATAAATTTTCTAAATCACCTGAAGGGAGGAAGAAATAAAGAGAAATCTTTGATATTATATATTACATTTGGAGGTCGTGCCAAGCTGAGAAGAGCTGCAAGTATGGTTGGATATTGGATCAGAACTGAATATTAAGTCAGTAAATCAGGGCTATTAAATAACATCAGAACTGAATATTGACTCAGCCAATTGGAGACAGTATCTGGTAAACACAAGATGGAATTTATTTGTGCAAAGTACTGGTTTTGGGAACAAATAACTGCAAAAATGTACAGATGGTTTGGGAACAGGTCTCTGGTACAGAGGCAGGAGTTTCACATGAATCACAAGCCAGGCATGAGCAACAGCACCATGCTGTTGATAAAAGAAAAACAACCACTGAGGATATTCAAAGAGATTTGAGCCAGGATGACACAGAAGTAATGCAGCTCTCCACTAGAGCTGCCAGAGTCCAGCAGGAACACATCCAGGTCTGGCCACAGACCTGCAAGTCCAGACAGAGCTGCTGGAGACAGGCAGAGCAGCAATGAAATATCAAAGCTGTCAGAAACGGGAATTCTGAGACAAGGCTGCAAGAATTGCAGCTCTTTAGACTTACAGCAATTTTCAAACATAAGCAAAGCGTGTAAAGAAGAAAAGTGAGGCAATAAGAAGAATAAGGGGAACAATATCCTACCTATAACCGAGAGAGAAAGACCAAGGCATTAATGAGCCTAAATTGTACTGTAGACAAGCGAGGAAGCACCTAAATGTAGCTGGTCCAGCTTTGTCACAGAAGGACTGACGTGCTGYCTGACTACATGTCCAGCATTCTTTATCATGCTTCTAAAATACTTAACTTTAAGATTTTTTGAAACTTTTTTTCAAGATGCTGGAGGTTCAGCGAAAATAAAATTGGAGTAGTTCTGTTTTAAAAGTAAAGGCTGCTGTGATGTGAGATTAGGAATCATCATTTCTAAGCTTTTACCTTGGGCATCAGAGATGGTTCATGGAAYTGAATTCTACCCACAACAGGGAAACAGTGTTGTGATGCACCTCTGTGAATGCAGCCTTTTATCACCTTYTCTGCCCAGGGCACATCACAGTCCTCCCATTTACTGCTGCCTTGGGGTCCATTATCAGTCATTCCTGTRCTTCACTGTTTATTTTGACACCCAGAACTTCACTCTCAGTGCCAAAAGCCCTCTCAGTCTGGTTTGACCAGTGGTTTCACGGAAWAAGTCTTAGTGTTCCATTTTCACCAGGAAAATTATCACCTATTTTGTTCTTCTTTATTTCACACTGGAATGTGAGCCAAGACTGTCATCCGCTACTGGAGTTAAAAGCAGAACTCAAGGGAAAACCCTCCCATAGGAGACAACATCTGAAATAGTCATGTACACGTGTGTGTGTGTTTATGTGTATGTCAGAGACAGTGAAGAAAATAGTCTGATAGTTATTTCCGTACGTCTGACAAAACCAAAAAAATGTCAGTTTTCAAGTCTTAAGATGAACTATCAAAATAGCTGTACATCAAAAATAGCCACCGCAGAAAAGGATTGCCTTTGGGAGGATACTCCTCCCAAGTATCTGTTTCCATGTGCATCAGTGCTGACTGCTTGGATTACGACATCAAAAGATTCTATTAAAATTAATGAGAAATATATTTTGTCTCATATGGGAAATTAGGAAACATTTGTCTTTAGCAAGACTAGAGTTTGTCCCAAACTAGAGTTTGTCAGCAGTTTTTCAGCCAAATAATTAGAAAAAAAAAATGCTTAAGGGAAAAATGATGAATGGATGCTACATTTACTATTGAAAACTAAGTGCCTTTGGGCAACTAGGAAATACTTCAGCAGCACACATGGTCTGCAACAGCACACTTGTGGAATCAGAAACCTGGCAGGCATGCAGGAATAGATGTGGTAAAGTGGCACAATGTTAATAAATGCTGGGCACGGTGCTCTCGTGGAGAAGTCAATATCTCTGGGTCCAGAACTTATTAAGGGAAGTAATTGAAGTAATTGAATATCACAATTCTCTTTTTAGGAGGCTTCAGTGCTTTTTCAGTCTGTGTGCACACGTGTGCTCATGCACACAAGAGCAAAGTTTCTGTTAAAATCTAGCAATCAAATCCTGCTAGTGTGTGCTGATGTCTCTGCACCACTGCCAGATCACTTTGTTTGAGAGAAATGGAAATGCTTCCTGGTCCCCCTGGCAGAGGAACCAGAACCCCACAAGATTCCAGACAGGGTAGATCAGAGATGTCCTGAACAGCTCAAGTGCTCAGCTCCCCCAGCCCTGCCTGCTGCACCAGCAGCAATCCACAGGTCACTTCCTATGGGTTCTTTCAGAGCTCACTTCAGCTCCCTCTTTAAGCCAAACCTGAAATCTCTGAAGGTGTTGGCTGTGCCTTGGCATGGCCATATTCTGCAGGTTTAGCTCCCTGATCRCCCCAGAAATACCAGAAAAATGCGATATTGGGATATACACTCTACAAACAAAAGAACTTGGTGTCTATGCAGACTTTATCTGGTTTCTCTGTTTTTCACCTGTGAAGAGGTCCCAGTCCTCATTCAAGGAGCAGACTGGAGAGAGCCAGATGAGGTCACTAAATATATATTGTCCACTGTTCATCTTTTTTCCAGACTGTGGATGTAACTTCCATAAGGATCTTATAGCAGCAGGCTGAGCAGGTGAAGCATCCATCATTTTGGATGCTTCTAGAAGGCTGTTTGACACCAGCTGAGCAGGTTCCCTGAGCAGCACTGGACCAGACAGGCCCCAGCATGCTGAGAGGCTTTCCTTACCCTTGTGCCAATAAACCACTTATTTATTGCCCAGAATGTATTTGTTGACCACACATTAACTGGTGATGATTAGGACAAAACTAATGAGTTCTAGTCGCTTTAGCCTCGTTTACTTTGTCACTTGTCATGGGATATAATTCGGGAGCAAGCCCATGGACCAGAAGGGTTTCTTTAAATCTTGCAGTATTTAAYTTGGGGACAGGAATACCAAAATGGATTGAAGGAAGCAGAAATAAGTGTATTGATGATCTTGTATTCCAAATGGAACTGTTGTTTGGAACTTTATTATTTACATTTCCTCCTCAATAACCCCAGGGTGCTCTCTGTCCATCACTGACAGCATTAAGTCCTGAGCTTTCTAGAGAAAGACAGCTCAAGTTTTTCTGAAGAAATTCAGAGTATTGGTTTTGTTTCTGAAGTTTTTCATGGGAAGCATTAAACTCTAAGTAGAAACTGCTTTCATGTTCTGCTCAGGGCTAAGGTATTGGCCAGATTCTCTCTCCTTTTCTACTATTTTGGATGTCCACGTGACACTCAGCAGAGTCCTGCTTTAGATCCGCCTAAAAACGGGACTGCTTCAGGCAGATAAAATCCACTGGTTTAGAGACAGCTGCTTTGAAGGTACGGAGCTTTTATGGTATAAAAAGCAAATTTGTCTCTGGTGTCCTCAGGTGTGGATGTGAAATTTGGCTGCAGTACCTGTACAGCTCCTTCTGTGGTGGCTTTAGCACGAGGACGTGGGCTCAGGGGATCCTGGAAACACCTGATTTTTATGTGTTAATTACCTACTGATTGCAATTCATTGGGATTATCTGGATCTTCTAAAGGAAAAGGAGATCTGGAATGATTTAAAGGGATGGTTTCAAAGGTACAAGATGAGACATTGTTTTGAAGAGATGAAAATATATCCAGATCCAGATATCTACATACTAGATATAGGTAGGTGTAGATATAAGGCTGCTTCTCCTTATTTCTTCTCAGAATTTCATTTCTACSCAGCCAATTAATGTATTAATTCACGTGTGGCCTATGCTGGATGCTGTAGGGGAAGGGAAAAGTGTTTTACTTAATGATTTCTGTTGGTACATGTTTAAGAAATTGGAATTACATTGTCTTTAATGGTCAATTTTATTTTCCTGAAGTAAATTTCAATTATAGAGAAACTCATAATCATGAATCACTTTCTAAACAATTTCTTACCAGTTCAGCTTTTTAAGATGAATGTTAAGATAGATTTTAACCTACGACATGCAACAAAGGTTTTTACTGAAATCCTAAAACCCCCACTTATTTGACTATRACAACCCATGATATATACATTCTCAAAACTATCCTAAAAGCTGCAACTTTAAACAGCTCAAGAGCAGAGCTGAAACTTGAACGGATATGAGGGTACAAAACTTCAGGAGGTCTGAGCAGAAACTTTATATATAGCTGGAGAGAATGTCACATCTTATTTTAGAAGGCAGTGGTTTATTACCTCCCAAACTGAACTGATATGGCTTTTTTTTACCTCCTTCTTCCCAAGGTGTAGAATCTTATTTTGTCGAATAGCTGTTCTTATTTCTCTTCAAATTAAATCTATTTTCCTTCTCARGTGTGTCTAAAATCACTTTTTTTTTTTTCAGGAAATTTGTACTATCATTTGAAATGTTGTACTAAGAGTATGCTGCTTCCCCATTCCAAACCAGTGCCCTTGGAAACACACAGAGCTCCCACGGTCCTTCCTCAGTGCTTTTATTTCTGTAATGATTTTATCTGGTACCTACTGACTGCTGGGACTCTTTTCCAAGTGACATTTTGGAATGCAGTTTTTGCTGTTCAGTCTGCAGATGTTCCCCACAGCAGATGCACAACTTGAAAAATAATAACTGCTAAAAATATGCAAGCTGTCAGCTTGGTTTTTACTGAGAGAGCTATAACTTCTAGTAAGATAAATTTGTATTTATATGCAATGTAATACATTTAAATTATTCCCAAAGACTGATGGCAATCTCATCAAATAGTGCAAATAATCATATCATAAATGTTTGATTTGAGTGCAAGGTGGGGTAAAAATGCTGTATAAGCTAGAAATACTGACATGAGTTTTGAAAAAGGAAATATAAAAAGGCTTAATCAAATAAGGGGTATTAATATTGTATTCTCTGTTATTCACAACTTAAAAACAGCTCTTCCTTTGTTGCTTACACCTTTAAGAGCTCATAGCTGTACTGTTTTTTCACCTGACCTTGCAGAAAATATTTGTCTTAGCATACTAAATAAGCTGTGAAAGTATTAGGATTTCAAACAACCCTTTAAAAAAAGCAAAGAATGATGCTTCCTTTCCACTTAGTTCAAGGTTAATTTTACTTGCCAGGAGGACAGTAAAAGAAAATCAGTGAGAAATTTGAGAGATCAATGGCAACCACAGAGCCCGTGCACCTCCAGCAGCTCCCATTAGTCAAAGTTGCACCCATTGATAAAGTCAGAATGAGGACAGGGTTTCAGGAGGCTCCTTTTCTCATTGCACTCACACATAATAAATCAAGAGAAAAAATAGATATGCTGTGAATGTTGATAGAGAAAATTTGACAAACTGGCAGATTGTATGCATATGGAAGAGTTATGGGATGATGTACCTTGAGCAAAGATCAAAATTTCATGACAATGTTTCTGTTCATTTTTCTGATGTGAGAGTGTTCCTTCTCGTTTGAGTGTGGGTGTGCACATATATAAAGTGAGATTAATGCAGTGAGGAGCTCTGGCTAAAAACAAAGACAGATTTAGGGAATAACTTGGAAACAAGTCTGGCTTTCCAAGCGCAGACTTTAAAACTCCTACCTCTCTGCAGATTCATCTGCATTTTCTTCTGTGATCATCTGCAGCTCCTGTGTGGTTTTACTTGAATCTTCTTTGACAGAGTTTTCCTCTGTGCTTGTTTTGGGAATATCCTCATTTGATCGCAGCTGCTCTATGAGGTTCTGCTGGTGCCAGGTTTGGATGGATCGGTGGTGCACCGGCGTTGGCCCTGGCACGGGGGCCAGGATGTTGTGGTGGACAGGACTGCTGTTTTTCTTCAGCCCATTTCTGTCCCGAGAGTGGCTCTTTAACCTGTTCTGCACCGGAGTCCCTCTGTGCTCATATCCTTCCTGCTGATGGCAGCCCCCGGAGCCGGCGGAGCCCTGCGAGGGGTGACTGAACCACCTCCAGCGGAGCCTCAGGATCTGCTTCACGTCAAACTCTTTCTTTCCAGAGACTGACATTTTTTTCAGAGGGGAAGAAAAAAAAAAAAAAACAAACAACAAAAATACAAACGCCTATTCTTTTAGGAAGGAAATGGATTCTTTGTTATCTCTTCTGTTTCAACTCCTCTTCTTAAGAAAAGCCAACAAAAGAACCAATAGCGGCAGCTCTCTCCCTCTCTCTTCTGATTAACGCACCGCGAGCTCTCGCAGCCGATGCTGAGCTGCTGTTAACTGTATAGGTGGGAATCCATACTGACAGGATGATGAGGTCAGACCTTAAACAAGTAAAGCAGCTTAGCACAGGAAAGCAGCGACCATAACACTCCCCAGCTGCCAGGCTTACACACTCGCAGCACTATAGCGCGGCTCCCAATATATAACCCAGCCTCACATGATCCCCGGGGAGCCGGAGCTGCGACTTAAGATGCAGGGAAGCACGCACAAATAAAGTGACAAGACTTTCTATCTGTCTCACGGCGTTTCCCATCAAGCCTGCTAATTAGCAGTGCTGCGTTTCACAGGAGATTGAGAGAGGATTCTTTCAGGCGGATTTTTGGTGGCGATTCTCTGCGAAACTCTCCTGCAGCTCACGCGTTTCCTTAAGGGTCTGCATTTGTTTATCTTGCTGTGTAGAATTCCTACAAATGGCCTCGGTGTGGTAGCACTTACCTAAAGGAGAGGCAGCGTTCGAATGCATGGTGCAGGACTGGCTGTCTTTTCTCACCTACAGATAGATTTCTCAATATAATTGCAGGGCTGGAGAAGGGAGGGAGGGAGCTCAGGAAAATCAGAGATGGGCTCCCTGAATGACTGGATCTGTGGAAAACACAGTTTCCTGGCTAAGTGCCTGTGTAAACACCCCTTCCCATCCTGCTCTTAATTTCTCACGGACAGYGAAACGCTCGTGGGGTTTTTTGAAAACACCTTTCTTTTCTTTCTTTTGATAGCGTGCACTGTAATGTGTTTTCAGCAAATTTAAGAGAGGAGATGTATTCATTCCCACCCCTTGGTTACCAGGCAGGGCTGTGAGAACTGTTCCCTGTGTGGTTTGAAATAATGTACACAGAATGTTTTCACGTGCAAATTGAAAAGAAATGAATGGACTGGATTTTTTTTCATGTTATATTCTCCCAGGTTGGCTACTGATGGTCTATCCAGCTGTAAGCAGCGTGCAGAAATAGAAGCTGTAACAGAGTCAGTAGAACAGAATTCAGAGCTAAAGGAGGGTACCCCTCTCCAACACACCTTACCTCTCCTCTCAGACCTTCTGACCTTAWTTTCCTTTTTCTCTGTCTTTGCTGWGAATTTTTTCTTCTTTTTTTTTCCTAAATTCTATGATGGGATGTTGAGCCTTCAAATCAAATCTGATTTTTATTCTTTTTGGGCTGCATATAATACGAGCAAGGAATTGTGAAGTAGAGTTTAAAAAAAAAAGAGGAAGAAGAAGAAGAAGCAAAATGAGAGGATAGGACTAAGAAATCATCAGGTTTTTTGCTGGACTCCCCTGCTCCTCTCCTACTCATGATATTTAAGTGAAGGATATGCATCATCATGGACTGGATGCACGTGAGAGAAATTACAGGATGAGTGAAGAGCAGTAAAATAATTGAAAGATATTTTACAATCTAGGTACACAGAGGGAAAGACTTTGTGCCACAGACAACCTGTGTGAAAGGCTTGGCCATAAAAGGCAGCAAGGAAGAAGCTGAGGGAAGGTTTGAGAGACGTAGCCAATGCATATTTGTTGCTATAGAGAACATTGAGGCTGAGCTGTTGCAATTAAATGTACTTTAACAAGACTTCTWTTGGGTGTTCTAGGAAGAGAGAGAAGCTGGAAAACTTAGTCAGTCAGCTTCTAACAAGTCACATTAAGAAGAAGGTGTATGAAGACCTGTTGGTGCATTTAATAGGGGGGTTCAATTTGAGCTTGTTGAGAATCTGAGCTAATAAAGGAGCTGCCACCAAACTTCAGGAATATTAAAGGATTTATAAGGAGTGAGTCGATCAGTGAAAAGGCTGGGCATTGAGCAAGAGAGATTATTGTATATCCAAAAGTCAGTGTAAAATAGTTTCACACTTTAATGATGATCTTTTACAACAATCTAAAACTTTCTGGAGACCCAAGTGTTTCAGGGTTTTTTTCTTGCATTACAAGTGTATAATATTCAATATAATGTTTCTTGACTTCTCAGTTTCAGCCTGCACACGTAAGGATGTTTTTCTTTTCAATTTCATACAAGTAATGAGACCTAGTGGTATCTCAATATATTCCTCAGGATTGCCTACATGGCAATCTGACATCTATTTTAGGGAGGGAGTCTCTGTATACCAAGCTAATGAAATAATTTATGATGAAGTCTTGTCGAGGTGGACAGGGAACACGGTTTCTTGCTACTCTTTAATCAGGTCATTGAGCTATCTCAGCAGCTCTGTCAGCTCCTCTTAGCAACAGCTCTGATACATTTAATCCATATTTTTTCACCGTGTCACAAAGCTTCTGTCGGTTTTCTTCCCTTAAATCCCTTTTGCAGAAGTCATCCTTTGCTCTGAGATATCATCAGAAGCCAATTCCTTGCATTGTACGGAGGGATGTACAAACAGCACTTCTGCTTGTGAATTACTCCTGTTCCTGCTAACTCAGTGCATGTTTCAGCAGATGTAGTGAATCTAGCTAAAATTAAAATAGTCAAACTGGACTTTTGCTGAAGAGACCATCTTGCTCAATAAATCAGCTTGAGTCAGCACAGAATATGTTTCAGGTAGGGCATAAGGAGACTATTTTTTTACAGAGCTTGTTAGTGTTCTGGCTAAAATTTCRATGTGCTGTACTAGGTCACCATAAGTGGTTTGATAACCCAAAACTTCAGGCCTGAAATTATTGGAAGTGGGTATGTGGTATATATGTGTATAACCCTGGAGCAGCTTTATGCAATGTACCTGCTTTTCATCATTTAAATCTATCTTCTGGTGAGAAAATTMGTTCCCTTGAACTTGAATGCAATGAGTGTTTGCTTCTGGGTGATTTCTTTCTAAAACTCTCACATACTTTTAGGTCTATCTCTGACTGGGCTCAAAGTTCTAAATGAGAAAATAGATAAGATATAAGATTTTTCTGCTATTACTATCCCTAATTTTAGGCCTTTGGTCTCATTTAGATGAATAACCACATAACAGCATTATTTTTTCCCCTCATGGCTGGAAATGTCCAAAGAATGGGATTTTCTAGGACTGCAGCAAGTCCAGCCAGGGCCACCAAGAGGGTCAGGCAGCYGGAGCATATGATGGATGAGGGGAGGCAGCTGCAGCAGGATTTGTTCAACCTGATGAAGAAAAGGCTCAGGGGCATTTCCTTGCTGCCTGCAGGTACCAAATGGGAGAGGAGTGAGATGACAGAATCAGGCTGTTCCAGAGGAGCCTCTGGCAGGACTGGGGAAAGCAGGCAGGTGTTGGCCCAGGGGAAAAATCTGAGTTGATGTAAGAAAAACTTTCTACCTGTGAGGGTGATCAGGGAGGTGGGAGGAGGCTGCCAAGAGAGGCTGTGGCATCTCCTTCCTCAGGGAAAGTGAGACCCTCTGAGGGTGGGGAGACCCTGGGATGGATTTCCCAGAGCGGCTGTGGCTGTCCCTGGATCCCTGGAAGTGTCCAAGGCCAGGTTGGACGGGGCTTGGAGCAGCCTGGGATGGTGGAAGGTGTCCCTGCCCAGGGCAGGGGGTGGGACTGGATGGGCTTTAAGGTCCTTCCAACCCAAACCAGTCTGGGACTCTGTGGTCCCAAGTGGACTCGGTCCTGTGTCACTGCTCTAACTGGGCTWGCTTGGAGCAGGAGCTCGGACTGGATGAGCTCCAGAGGTCCCTCCCAACCTGTTCTTCTGTGTCTGTGTGACATGCCAGGGACTCTTTGATGTCTTTATCTCATGGCTATGGTAGAGCCAAGTAAAATTCATGTGGTTGTCAGCTGCGAAGAACAAATCCATCTGCAGAAATCTCCCCTCCAGTCTGGCAGCAAAGCAGCACTGCCTGCAGGGGTGGAGGGTGGCCAGCTGCTCATCCCAAGCACGCTTGCCAGGACTTTGAGGAAAAAGAAGTCTTTATCCACAAGAAACCCTCCATTCATTCAATGGATACAAGATTTTGGGAAAGGTCTTTGCTCCCATTAGGAAAACGCATTAAATTTGAAGGTAGACTGGCACCCAGCAGGAAACTGGGAATGATTTGAAAAGCTTTGTATAAACATGTTGAACTTGCAGATAATTTGAATGATCTGTATTAAAAGTAAGAGTCTAAATAGGTTTTTGTAATAATTTTAAGATCACATGTGTGAATACCTAATGCACCATTTGATTTAGCAAATTATAAAAGTACTTTCATCTAGAACTACCTATAAAAGGAAATTGAGAATTTTGTCACAAATCATGTTTTAAATAGGCTTCAAAAATGACTTTTAGCTACAACTGCCTCCCAAGCTCTTCTGCAACCAAAACACCTAACAGAAAGGAGTTTTGTAATGCATTTCAGAATGTCTGGACTTTCTAATTAATAACTCAGTAATTTCTTTCTTTGAGAATTCAATTAAGTGGAATATAACCATGCAGTTATGTAATGTTTATTCTCTTCTCAATAGCAACACAGTAAATTATTATTTTTTCCTTTTCTCTTTGCCCTGAGCCTGGTAGTACAGTGTACCAATGGAAAACCTGTTAGGAAAATATCTGTTTCTACAGGACTAGCAAAGAATAATAAAGGAATCATCCACCTTTCTTGTAACATAATTCCAGAAAGATACCACTTGTGGAGCCTGAAGCCAGGACTATTGCAAGGTCTAGGTTAGTAGCAAGAGCTGATRAAACAGTTCTTTACTGGATATGAGGCCGGCCATAAAGAAAAAAAATTGAATTTTTTATTAAAGTCAAGGATAGCTTTGGACCGGAGTTCTTCAATGCCAGGTAACTGACTCAGCTAGGAGAGATCTGCATAGGCAAGATAAATACAGAAAATGAAGAAGGTTTTCTCATATTTTTGAAGAATTTTGCTGTCTGTTATGATATTACATTTTTTAGAAAGTCGAGTTAATTACTCTTACCAATACTGTTTACTCTACAGCGTTTGCACTGGGGGGAAACAGCATGATAAGATCTACATGTGCACAGAGTGTTGATAACTAAATCAAGCCCTGTGTCAAAAGCTGCTCCCTTTCTGCCCACACGGTGTTCCACAGGGTCTGCACACTCTGTGCACTCAGCCACTTCCACTGCAGACTGGGCCAGACACAGGCAACAAGAAGCTGAATATTTTTATTACCCTGTTTTGAAAGTAATGCTGAAAAGAACTCCCATTAGTCCATCCTTTGTGAAAGAGATAGGCCAGGAAACATCTGCATAGCACAGCAGCAGCATTGCAGGAGTCAGAGTTAAGTGGAAAGGAACAGGACAAAACCCAGAACAAACAACTATATTTAAAATCTGCAGGAAAGCTCCACTTTCTTTTCAAAGAAAACTTTGAATGCCACAGACACGAATCAGTTTAAGACAATCAGTGACTTCCCATACCCCCACTAAAGGAGGCAGGAGAGATGATCCACTTAAAGGAAGGTGTTGACACATTTAGACGCAATTGCTTCCTCAAATAACTGGGAGCCATCCTACAGATTGCAACCCACCTACAAAGCTCTGTGCCAAAACTGGAAAAAAAAATCACAGCATTCCCACGAGATCCAAGGAAAAAGAATGTGAGACATGAGCCTGGTATAAGTCAGTCTGATTAGGATCTTGATAAACAGTGACAAAGTTGCCACCCTCAAAATGGAACCAGAATATTGGAGTGAAATTAGAAATAGCAAATATCCACTGGGAAGGGTCTCCCATGGACAAGGGCTTGAAAGTGATGCCACTAATGCAGCAAAAATAAATTCAAACTCATGACTTGAAACACYTGTCACAAGTCAAGAACAAGATATAAAAGAATGGAAAAAATGTGGATTGATGCAATGATGTATAAAAATTATTTGTACTGGTTTTTACTATATTCAGTAAAATTTGAGGGGTTTTTTTTCAAACAGCTGTGCTCAAGAAAAGCCAACTGCTACATTAATTTTTTCATTGCCTACTGGACTAGTTGACCCTTCCAACCTCCCCCCTCCTGTGATTCCAGCCCTGTCCAGCAGGAACAAGGAAAAGGAGCTGTGACCCTGGTGGCATTTCACAGCATCCACCCTTCCCACCTGCAGGGACAGGGACAGCTGTGCCAGCCCTCACCCTAAAGCAGGGACTGTTCCCCATCTCTGCCAGCTGGAAGGAGGGCTTGGAACCAGCTCTGCTGGGCTGATTTTCCTCAGAGCCTTCTCTGGCTACTTAGGAAGGTTTTCTTGGTGCATCACATGGATAAACGCACGGAATTTTTGTCACAAGAGATGATGGGGAGCTACTGTTCCTATAGCAAATCTGCCCCCTATGAACAGAAACACTCCCAACTCTCAAGAAGGATTAGCAGAGCCAGAAAAAGGCAGTCTGTAATTTTGCAGGTATTATATGGAGAGTAGAAAACTGATAGGTGCATCCTGACTTTCTGAAAGCCCATTTCTAAGGAAGCATTTTTCCAAGTGGGYTCCTTAAAATAACTTTAAATATACCCAATTGTTAGAAAAAATTCTTGCAAACTTTCCAATGCAAAAGTTCAAACTTAATATTGATTATCTTTTGAGGCATGAAATGACATCCCTTTTCCACTATTAACTCTGAGTAGCACAAAACTGTCRCACCCCCTCGTGCAAAGTTCAATCCTGATGTATCTACTGGTGAGTCAGAAAGGGTCTGCTGGGTTTGGATTTATTGAGAYTGTTTTGAGGATTTTTTGTTTGCTTATTCTTGGAGTATCCTGTAAGTTCAAGTACTCCAGAACAAGTTATTTTCATTCTTCTCTCTCTGGCCCTTTATTGTCTTCTGGGAGAGTATTTTCCATGCAGTTCGAAGTAAAGTAAGCCTTTCTACTTAAAGAAAACTCATCTGAGCAGGTCACTGATGGGCAGCAGGCGTGAACACACTTGTTAGTCCCTCACTGCAATAGCYTCCAACCCCAGCTAGCTGTGATATAAATAGAGTTTGTCTTCATTACTGCTCATGTAAAATGCCATGTCTCAGTAAAAAAACCCAAAATATACTAACCAAGCAGGCAGAAATGGAGCTGTATACAGTGAAATACCAGGTGTTGCATGGTTTAATTGTGCTGCCATCCTCCTTTCTGAGAGCAGGTSTGAGGTCAGAGCAGGCCACTCAAGGTTTTATTCGATTTTGTCTTGTAAATCTCTAGGACAGAGACATCAAAACACCTCTGGGAAACTYGATCCAATGCTTCACTGTCCCAATAGCAAAATCATTTTTATTAGAAGTTGTCTGGACCTCCCTTGTTTTGATTCCTGCCCACAGTCTGATATCTTTCCTCCTGCTCCTGTGCTCTGTAAAGAGCATAACTCCATCTTCTTTATGTCCTTCCTGTAGGCACTGGGAATTCTCCTTTCTCCGGGCTGAGCACGCCCTGCTCCCTCAGACTTTACTCTTTGGGCAAATATTTCAGGCCTTATCAACCTCAGGGACCCTCTGTGAACTCTCTTGTGTTTATCAACATCTTTCTCGTGCTGTTGGGGCAGGGCTGCGCAAACCTGGCGGTATTTATGTGTGTTGAGTTAAAGGTGACTGCTGCTCACCCAGTAACCACTAGTAAATCACCAGTAACTACTAGTAAGAAGTAGAATGGTAGCTGCAGCTTGCATTTATCACATGAAACGGCTGTATCAAAGGAGCATCTGATGGCTTATACTCCACAAATGTAAAAGGATCGTGGTAGCCAGGTTCTTGCAGAAAATACTTGAATTTTCTGCACGCTCAGTGATAATAACAACCCCTATTTAACTCCCAGTTATTCCTGTTGGATATGAAAGAGTATGGAAAGGATGTGGCATACCCTCAACAAAGCCCAGTATTTAGATTTGACACTTGTCAGTACAGCTCTGTATCATTTGCCATCTGAAAGCCTTGACAGAACAAGGACTTCTGCCCAAGGTCAGCCTTCTYGGGGAAGTTTTTTTAATGTGACTCCTGTTTGTTGTCTCTTAAAAAGTAAAAAATGGCACCTTTAATTGCAGGGGACGGGAATCCTGGAGGCAGCTGCATTTCTGTGCACTGTAGAATGTGATGGTTCTTAGAAGTGTATGTGTTTTAATCCCACAAATGGGTTCTGAGGCTCATGAAGGGCTCTGTAGGTCAATAAAGCCCCTTAAAATATGTAGTCCTGCATCTCGCCTGAATCCCTGACTTCAGGGGTTGGAGAGCTCTTCGATTATTCCTGGAAAAATGAGCAGCCTGGGGCAGGTGTTGGAGAGGTTTGAGACAATTGTTTCGTGTCTTTCCCCTTAATGACTTCCCTGCCTTGCAGCACACACGGATGGGAGCACAGGCACGGCCCCGAGTTCCCACCAGCTGCTCTGCAGTCTCTGCAAGGGTGCAAAGAGCAATTCTGGAACAGCAGCTGCCTTCCCCTGACATCAACAAGGGAACAGGGCCATTTTTTACAAGTTGAGGCTTTCACTGTTGGGGTTTGGTAGCGTAATAATCCAACAACTTTTTCTCTAGCTTCAGTTTCCCTCCCAATTGTCATCATTCCTACCAATTTTCCCAGAGGTTTTTCTCTCCTTTGTGATTCCCTAAGAATGCAGGGGACAGAATATTTTTCAAAATTGTATGTTCAAAAGCATCATAGTCAAAGCTCATCTGAAAAAGTGCTGTGAACAAATATCCTTGTCAGCAACCTGTCTGCCAGCACCCTAACACCATCCCTTTGCTCGTGTCACCTGTAAAAGCACACAATAATTCRATTTTCACCTTGACAAAAAGCCATACAGATCCACAGCACAATATTATTGTTGTTCAGCCTGGCTCTTGCTGCTGTCAGCTGCCAAAACACCTTGAGGCTGCACTTTCTCTCTGTGATACTGGCCCAGAATATAAAAACACAAAACCACATTTAAAACACTCAAGTCCCATCCTTCTCAGGCAAAAAAAACTTTGGTTCTTTCATGTTTGCAATTTTTAGAGKCRAGAGACTCAGCATTTCTATTTTGGTGTGTAAGGAATTTTTAGTAAGTGTTTTCATATTTTCTGGGGGAAAAAATAGATGTWCATGTAAGTACTGCACCATAAGATGAAAACTGGGAATTGATAGGAAAATATAGTATGTTTTATCTTCATATCTATTTCCTAATAATATAAAAGGTACTGAACAACATAGTGAGTATATTTGCAAGTGATGGCAAATTTCAGGCAGAGAGGGATGACATGAAACGTTCAGAAAACACAGATTACTGAAAATAACGTATTCTGAGGCAAAGCCTATTAATGACAGATTCCCGAAGGCCCAGAGATACAGAGCCTGCTAAAGAGAAACAGAAGAACAGAGCCCAACACATTAACTCTGACTATTTAGCATAAAATGGCTGAAAAATCCAGTTATGGCCTAGGACAGGRGTGTGATCAATAAGATCACCTCTTTTTTACTGTAGGTTATGCTGTTTTAATTGTTTCTCAGAGCTTCACCAGCAGTCTTATTTGATACAGCTCCTCACSTCTTAATCTTGAACCTGAGATTTGCTGTGATTTGTGCCACCCCAAGCACTAATGACGTGAGAGGAATTCCTGCAGGTGTGACAGAGTTTCTGTGTCAAAAGCTGTGGACAAAAACTTCRAATCCCTTTTCAGTTTCCCAGCTCAGTTTGGGGTGTTTGGGTGGGATGCAGGAGGTCGATCCCGCGTGGGAGGCAGGAGCTCCGCAGCCCTGAGCTGCTCAGCAGGAATTTCTGGTGCTTGGGTGGTAATGTCAAGAGGCACCACTTCCTGAAAGGTCCTCTGGGGAGCTGCAGAAATCCATGCAGGACAGAAACACCCATCACTGCTGGGTGCTGGCTCTCTGATGAGATTTGGCAATGAAAGTAGCCCTTTTCTCTTTGATTAAGGAAAATACTTGCAGCTGCATACATTAACTATAGAAATTCTACAGCGAAGGCAGCTCTGCTGTAATAAATTAAATCACATTGCAAATACACAACCAGGAAGATGTTTCAGGAGAAATTAAGGCTAGCGAGCCTCCTGAAATTAAGCTTCTGCTGAAATAAATTGGTAATATCTAACTAATATGGTTCAGCATATGTCACAAACAAGAGGGATGCTCTTGGCTGATTGTGCCAATTTAAAAGGCTTTTTGCATAAAATCGTTTTGAGGTCTCAATTTGCACATCAGGGGTTATAAAGAACTTTAACTTTATTTTAGAACACATATTAAGGTGTTTGRCACAGTTGGAGTGACAGTGTGTGGCATTAATTTCCTAAATTAAGTTACTGCTAATACTCTTGTTAGTGAGTGCCTGGTGGCTTTATAMTTTCTTGAACATTTAGGAGTATTGGATGCTATCGCCATTTTCATGTAAAACGCAATTGATTTTAAAGAGCTAAGCCTGTAAATGTGGTGGTGCTAATGTGGAATTARTGATTACAGGGAAAATATAACTCCCAAATTCCACTGCTCTAAAAGACACGATTCAGCTAACCACGGAAACATGCAGAAAAGCCTTGGACTTGGGATTGCTTTTTAATCACTGCTAGCAGCTGATTATTTTACTGCTTTATTTCATAATTTTATATGTCACATTAACGAAAATGTTACGGGAGAAAGCAGTGGGAAAAGAAAAGCTATTTGCCTCTCCTTGCTTAATAACTGCTTCTTGCTGCTCCACTGAGGTGGTTTTTCCCTCTGAAATTGCTTTCTGTGTGCTGGAACACAGCTCATTGTTCTTCTGGCTGACAAGCTAATCATTCTGCCTTGCAGAGCTCTCACTTACATACAGCAAGTGCTCGCCACAGCAAAGGCACTGCTGGGTTACCAGGACGTACAGGCCTCTGGAAAACAGCACACATTTTACTTTCAAAAGGAAACAATACTGAAATACTGGAAATCTGTGGTGTGATTCACATCATTTATGTATCAGGATCTTTAATACCTTCTTCTCACCAACTTGGTAGAGKCCAAGAAGCTTTAATAAGAGAAAATTATTCTGTCTGGCTTTTTTAATACCAGTACAGGAATTATTTTCGCTCTGACACAACTTGCAAAATTCCAGTTGCCTTTTCACCTAGCTCAAAAGCAGAGACTTCTTTGACTTAAATATCTTATTTTGGCCAATAGTTTGATTAACACTGCACAGAACTTTCTGTGGCACTGCCAGCACGTAGGTGGGTCATTAATCTGCTGCACAAATCAGCTTTGCAGGACTGAGGGCTGAACCACAAAAAGCTGCATCTTTAGCTACACGTGCTAGCAGAGACTCCAGGAGGGTTTAATGTCAGAGYTGTCCTGAAAGCCAAAGTGCAGCCCTTGCCTGGCTGTGTTTGAGGAGGACAAAGTGCATATTTAGAACAAATACAGTATTTGAATTCTCAGCATGTAGCAACTAATAGTTTTGCTCAGTGCTGCTGTGATTGAAAGAGAGGCTTTGCTTTGTGTCCCCCTTCTCCAAGCTGTTTGGAGACATTTTTCACCTGTGATGCTGATCTATGTCAGCAGTATAGAAAAGTAAGGGGGGAATGAGGCAAAGTAAAAGGTTTTCACTAGTCTTTACAAATTTTAATTAGTGTTCCTCAACTGCTGCTGGTCCTCAGCCCAGCTCAGGTTTTGTGAATTAGCCCATGACACCCAGGGGGAGTTTTGCAGTGCAGGGCACATCCCTGCTGAGCCTCTCAGGGGAGGGGTGTGGGTTTGAAAGACACAATAAAGACTGTTCAAACCACAACAGGGTTTGTGTGGCACCTGAAGCCGTCACCAGGCAAACAGGCTGTGCCTGGTGGGAATGAAATGCCTGAAATGCTGCCTGGGCCCTGCCAGGGGGGCTGCAAGGCACAGGTTTGGAACCCTTTCAGCCCAAGGATTAAAGGAACACGCTTTGAAAAAAGAGAAATGAAAAAGAAGGTTGGAATTTTTTTGTTGTTGTTGGATCCTGTTTAAAATACTGTCAGCAGTGTAAAATGATGTAAAATGGATCAGAGCTGCCATCTCAATTTTTAATGAGATAATCTGAAATGGGAAGATCTCAGGCACCTAGTCCAGGTCAGTGCAAAATTGTCCTTATGTGATGTTCTCTTTAGTAAGCTTTAAAGTACTTGAAATAGATCATCCATTTCCCTGCAAAAGAGACAGCTTTTGTATGAACAGACCCACTTTCTTTAACTCCAAACTAAACTTTCTTTTTTTTTTCTCCTGTGCTTGGTTGAGGTTTCATTCCTGTAAAGAATTCAGTGCTGTATCCAATAGCATGACTAAAGCCTTTCCTTGCTTTATTTTGTTTTAGCTTGAGGCTTTCATATTATGATTAATATTTTATTCTTTATTTTCTCTGTCCTTCTCATTTTCCTCAAAGCCAGTTCTACTGTTTTTTCCTAAATTATTTACCCCTGGGCTGAAGGCACCTTTCCCACTGCTTTAATTTAGCAGTGGGATGTGAACACAGCCAGGTGGAAATTCCTGTGCTGCATTATGTAATCCATAAAGTTCCATCAATAGCCTATCTAATATAAACAATGCCATTTTGAATTTGGAACTCCCCGAATTGCTTGTTTTTAAAGCAAATAAACATAATTTTAAAACTTATGAAAAAAAACCCCTTAGTCAGGAAATTATATGATCCACCAGTAGAGTCATTAAGTTTGTCCAATTCTGCAGTCCTGTCAAAAACCTATTAGGTTGCAGTRGGTTCCCCCAGCACATAAATCTTGCCAGGCATCTATTTCTTAATTACATGGCACAGGCTGTCAGCTTGCAGATGCTGTATAGTAAATTAAATTGTCACAAAGACACACTTTCGAGTGATTATTTGTGCTACCGAAGCTGTGCTGCAGAACTGCAAGGGCTTTTTTGGGCACGGCTTTCATTACTTACAGCTGGGAAAACTTTTTTGGGTGGAGAGAAATCAGCTTGTACTCAGCATCTACAGACTACAATGTGCTCTGTTTGATCAGCCATAAAAGTCGAGGTAATGAGATACTGCCTGATATTTTTAAGTATTTGGGGCAGATTTCAATGTCTCACTTGTCTCCTTGTACCAAGTCAGGTCTGTGAGTGTGTGCAGCTACAGATAAGGAATAGTTCAATTCCTAGTAAGCAAAAGCAATCTGTTGMAAAATTGGGATTTTTCTGATGAAAATGTCACAATATTGGTCTGGAAGTTATAATGAGWATATGTACTGGGTATTTTTTCATTATCTCTGATCCAAAGCTCTAAGAGCCTCTTCACAAATCTTTAAATGATTTTGTAGAAAAGCCATATTCCCCTGTCTTTGCTGTGCCATTTATAAATTAACTTTATGCTCTCTGTGACCCTTCTCTCTTTAAAGCAGAGACCAGAGGCCTGATTACCTCAATAATTAATTTGGCCCGAGCATTGTCCATGTCCTTCTGAGAGTCACCCASAAGGAAGTACACTGGGACAGAAAATATACTGACTATTCCAAGAAGTGTCCCTGCTCCCAACCCAGAATCAGAGGCCAAAGCCAATTCTCCATTCCCTGGGTAACCAATACCCGGTGAGGATACACCCCTGGGCAGAACAATTCCTCAAAAGAGACTACTGCAATATTTCTGTCTCATCAGGACACTCTGGTCATGGGGAGGGTTTTAGAGCAGGATATTTGATTTACTGGAAAGTAATGCCATGGACCAGAATAGTTTAGTGCAACTGTTCAGTGACTTAAATTTTATTTTTAAAATAAGGTACTCAAGGAATTGTGCATCTCCTTTCTTTGCCTAATGGACTTCTGTATTTCAGAAAATCTTGTTGCCAATTAATTCATCTGGGTAAATATGTCCCCTTACAGAAAACACACATTCAGAATTTTTTAGTGAGATGGCAGAATGTTGTGCAGCTTGTCAGGCTGTGGGGGTGCCTCCAGAAATGCCTGATGCCAATGGGAAACACAATTCTGTAAGCACCCTGATTTAAAGTCAGTCTGAGCTGGGAGAGAGCAGAAACTCAAAGGTTTTGTGTGTTTTCATCAACTGCTGAACTGGTTCAGGTAGATAATAACTACATTAAGGATAGATAAGTGGTTCTGTGATGCATTTTCAYAGTCTTAAGATCAGGATCATGAAAATAAAGTAGGCATTATTTTGTGTTTGTACTAAAAAACAAACCAAAATCTAYTTTCTTGTTAAACTTGTACCATAGAATCTCCAAAGCTGGAAGACACTTGTTTCCTTTCAGAAATGTGCCTCTCTGCAGCACTTACACTGTGTATGAATTACATGTATTTTAAATATATTTTTTTATATATATATGATTGGTATACATTATCAGTGAGACAGTGGCAGCTGATTGCATCAGTCATGGGAGAATTTTCAAAACTGCCACAGTTTTAGTTCTATTGTGGGATAGGATGGAGAGGTTTTGGATCCTAAATCTGAGAATGAAACTGGCAAAATTTCTACTGATCTCTTTTCTGGAATTAATTTCTTAAATTTCACTGCAGGCACTTTTTTCTTGAACTCCAGATTGTTTTCATAGAATCATGGAATATCCTAAGTTGGAAGGGACCCACAAGGATCATCCAGTCCTACTCCTGGCCCTGCACGGACACCCCAACAATCTGCCCCTGTTCCCCGTTACCCAAACGCTCCTGGAGCTCTGGCAGCCTTGGGGCTGTGCCCATTCCCTGGAGAGCCTGGGCAATGCCCAGCACCCTCTGGAGGTGGGTGGAGAACCTTTTCCTGATATCAGCCTAAACCTCCACAGAGACCAAAAAAAGAGCCTGTATTTACAGTTACCCAATTTCCYAAAACACTCAAGCCTAAATCCCACTATCTTTGGAAAATTTGGCATAACTGCACCAGTTTTGCTGAATATTTCCATTCTGCTAAACCAGGACAGACTCCACTTGCACTTGGGATTATTTTTTTAATGTGGTGTTTTTCAGTATAAAACTTTCCCAAGAGGATTTAAGAGACGCTGTGAAAGGAGAGGCCAGAATATTTTACTTTGCCCTGTTGATCTGCTCTTAAACCTTCACTGGTTCTCAGCGTCCCAGGGCAAAACCAGGCACAAACTCTTCCCTCAAGGTACTGAAAACCCACCACAGAAGGAGGAGGGGTGGAGAAGGGAAGCCATGGGTGGCAGAGCCAAATGTCCCAAAGACAAATTTCCTCCCTGCTCTAAATCCACAAAGCTCTTACATGCTCAAAACCCTCCAGTAACCATCAAAGCCTGTGAGCACCACTCTGTCTCTGGGAGTTATGAGAGCCTAAAGTTTTTACAGAGGTTTTAAAGACAGGCTCATTTCTTTAAATCACTGCAAGCAATGTGTCTTTAAAAGTCCTCTGTTGTGTTGCTCGTGCGTGAGGAGCKTTATCCCTGAGCTGTCCCCCGAGGACCCCGGTGTGTTGCTGTAATCTGCTCACAATGAGCACGTTTGCAGATGTGCACACACAGAATTACAGCAAATGCAAACAAGACCCCTGTGCAAAGCCGAGCACAACTGAGAACCAGGGAGGTTTATGATTCAAGTAGCCTAAAAGACTTTTTAATAGCCAGTGAAGGAGGTTGTTTGCTTTAGGAGAGTACATGAAACAATAATGCACGCACTTAGTGCAGAAAGAGACGAAACAAAGCAATTATTCTGCTCTTAGTTGATGTTGTTTGCATAATGAACCACCTAGAATGAGGTATTTTGCCAAGATACTTGTTTAAAATACTTTGTCAGGCAATCTGAATTGTAATTTATGCATGAATCAGCCAGACCTGATGTGCTTGATGGGGTTTTTGTCCCATTACTTCGCTTTTGCAGCAGACAGATCTCAGCGATCTAAAACTTTTGGGGAAAGCTTTATATACCCCAACATGAAACTGCTAAAGGCAATCTCCTCCTAGTTCTTGGGATTTCACCATCCATGTAGCGGCTAAATTGAATTTATRACAACAAGGACATGGTGCTGGCCTGTGCTGGAGGATTTGCTGAGTGCTGAGCAGGGCAAACGTGAAGTGCAGGCATTTCATTGAGGCGTGGAAAAGTGAGATGTGCGGGGCAGAGTCTGTGCAGAGAAGTTCTGCTCTGCTGGTGCCTTGCCAGCTGACATAGGGATCATTGCATTTSCTTGACAGTGAACACTGTGAAAGATCCGTGGAAATGTCCATCACTGAGAGGCTTTTGAAGATGCTGAGGATATTTCTTATCTGAAGTGTCAGTGATTGTTAAGCTGCATCTCTCATTTTTAGCTGGTTCTGAGTGTGGATGCTTTTTGAAGCCTGAGTGGAAAGAGTTCRACATTCTTTCGAAAAACCCCTTTATATACTGTATTTCCTGGCATTCTCCCTCTATTTAATAGGATGTTTGAGCTGATGCAGATTGTTGGGGTTTTTTTCATTGTAATGTAGTTTAAATATATTGAGAACTTAGAGCTGGGAATTGGAAACCCAAATTCAAAAGCTCTAAGAATTGGAATATAATGATAAAATTGTGCCATCACTGCAGTTTGTGAATGGCATCCAAGCTCCATTATAAATTTAACTCCTTTCTGAATTACCTTCTGTATTAATCACACCTGTTTCATAGGTCTAGAGCTTTTTCACACTGCCCTAAATTTCATAAAATTAGGGCAACCATTTCTCCTGCTCTTTCAGAACTTCCTGGGGAAAAAAATTAGTAATTGGGAAACTTCTGGTTTGAGTTCTGCTGAGGTTCACAGGGGCACAGGGCAGTGCCCAAAGGTGCTTTTGAAAACCCACAGCAACAGAACTCCCTTTTAAACTCTGCTGCTTGCCTCAGAAATGGCATTCTTATCTTCTACATGCTGCAGTAGCAGTATATAAATATTGCATGCTTGGTTTTAAGCCAGGCAAATTCGTAGTGGAAATGTAGCATTTTAGTATGAGAGAAGCCAGTATTGAGGTCAGAAGAGCTGGAGTAACAGCTCTGGGAGTAAATGCCAGAGCAAGGACTGCCTCCTTTCATGTGGGATGGATTTTTTTTTTTAGAGGAATATGGCGGTGTGTTTGCTTCTTTTAATAAGAGCTTAGAGATTTTTTGGAAAAGGACCTTGGTTTGAGATCAGCTTTTAAACTTGAGCTCCAGAATTTGGCAGCAGGCAGGAATGTTGCCACGGCAACCCATTATCTAAGGCTGTGTTACTGAACCTCCTGCCAGTTCACCCACAGTTGAATGCTGAAGGCAACCTTAGAGGCTATTATATGTCCTGTCCTGGAACAGTCCAGCAGGCCCTGCCAAAAATAGCTGGGACCTGGGGACACCAGCAGCTATCTGGGAAAAAGAGTGAGGGGACAAGTTTTCCCTTTAGAGGTGGATGGACACACTCAATCTTGATAGGGAATTTCCATCCTGCTGGTGCAACCATGGGATGTTTTCTGCTGAGAGGAGGCGGCTCACAGACGTTTCCAGTCTGGAGGGTGGTTATTGCATTTTGTTCTGCAATAGCCTTGGGGTTCAGGGTGCTGTCATCTTCCTTTCTCCTGCACGGAGTAGTGATCTGGGTGGGGCTGGGAAGGGCTGTCCTTAAGGAAGAGCTCCAAGGGCCGTCTCTCGGGGTGCCAGGAAGGCCTGGAAGATGTTCTGTGAGTCACATGTGCCGTCCCTTTACTGCTGCTGCTGAGTTCTCTTTGTAAAATCTGCCAGCTGGTTGCAGTGAAGCATCCTCAGTCCAGCCAATTTTTAATATCTACAGTCCTCAGTATCATCTGTTCATTCTTCCTTTTTTATTCACAAACAAGCACAGTGCTGCTCAAAAAAAACCCCCAACTCTAAAAACATAGACTGAATTACATTATTTTTGCTCATATCCTCACATTGCAAAACTTGAGGAGGCTTTTCTGTGTGTATGTTTGTTATTGCCTGGGAAATATTTATCTCAGTTTTGGCATTGTGCTCTCCAGACTTGTGAGAAGTTAACCCAAACACCTCTCTGCTCTGCATCCCTCTGACTGTTTCCTAAACCCTTTCTTTGTATTTAGAAATACTTGTGCTGTGATACACTTGTCAAAATGTTCTCAGAAAATAAGCCCCAACTAGAAGTGCCTGTCAAATAATGCAAAACTGACAGTTATAGTCAAATTAATGGTGACTGATACCATTTGCCACAAGCATCGAAGCTTCCAATAACATTTTCTTCCTGGCAACAAGCAAAAAATTATACTTCTGGTTGAATTATTTTTTTTTCCATTTGGCGGTATGAAATGAACAAGGTTAGCTTCATATTTACACAAATTCTTTGTTATTTATCTCATAATCCAGTTAATAGTGATGCTGTTTAACAAAATACCACACCCCTCATGACACGAAATTTTCTGTTCTACTCCTAACAAGCTGAAATGTGTAGAATGTATGTTATGTAACGTGTGTGTTAATGCATTATACATAACGTACATCATTTCATACATGTTTATATATATAAATTTCCATATTTTAAAGCAACTTGGTGGGTGATCTGTAGGTGGAGGAGTAGTGTTGGGAATTTATCTTTCGAGCCTACTACGAGCTTACAGCTTAAGGCTGGGGGAGTTCTGTGTTGTGTAGCTGAGGCTGGGGCACAGGAGACACCAAASAGGAATTACTGGCACAATTCCTGCTGGATTACAGGTGTTGTTTAACAGAAATTCAAACAGAACATTGACTTCTGATGTGAAGGTATTACAGCAGTGCAAGAGAGAGGAAATTTCATTGGATTTCACATTTTTAAGCACCTTTAGACAAATGAAATGTGAATTCCACCTGAAGTTCATTCTCAATTTACTTCTGCTACATAGAGGGTACGAACCTTAGTGATGAGCACTGCTTTCAAAAATTGGAATGTTTCCTCTGAGTTATTGAAGAGCAGACATGTTTAATGTAGTTAAATTAGTTTTAGGTCCTTCTGCAGGAAAAATAAAAACTGGTGGGAAAAGGTTTTGTTGTTTTGGGGTTTTTTTTCAATTGTGTTCTGCAAGATGCCACGAAAATAGAACTTGATATAGCCCCAGGGTACCAAGCTACACCTCAGCTCTGCTCAGAGCTGAGGAGAGGAGCCAAATCCCCTCTGTAGCTGCAGGATTTGAGCCTGCTGAAAGCTCCAGTCCCCCGCGAGGTGCTCTGGATTTGGGCAGGCACCACCACGGGGAGCCAGAGCTCCCAGGGACAGCACTTCCATCCTGCAGCATTCCCRGCAGTGAGGGGCTCAGCAGCACAGCCGGAGCTGCTTCCCAACGTCAAGGGCACCTCCTGCTCTCCCAGGAAGGCTCCTTGCACTAAAGAAAGCAGCCAAAACAGAAGCCAAGGGCTGGCATGTTATAAATCACACTGCTCAGATCAGCCTGGTTTTCGGTATTTTTCCCCCTTTTTAAACATAATTTTTCCAATGGGCTGTTTGCTGCGTGGCTGGGGTGGCTCACCTGCCAGCTACAAGCTATTCCATAGGAATTTTTTGTTTGTGCTTGCTAGGAGTCTGGATTTATGGATCCTCCCTSCTCCATTGGGCAGCTGGGGATCTCAGGGAGAGCAACAATCTGCACTAAGCTTGTCTTCCTTTAGCCTCTCTTAAGAGAGGGGGCTTTTGTCTTAGAGAGGATTATCAAACACAGGAATACATGGAAAAATAAATGGAGCCACTGTCCCATGGGAGCCAATACAAGCCTGCCAAATTCAAAGTTTAATGCAKGTATGGTACAGAACAATATGAACCCCATCCTCTGCTTTATCCTTTCAAATTCCCSGTTTCAGATCCTGTGGCAGTTTCAGTAGCTCTGGATCCATACCCAGGGCACAGCGTGGGATGTTTGGGCTGGGAGAGTCACAGCTGGGCAGATGGAGAGGAAAGGACATCTCAGTGATTGCCAAGGAGAAAAGAGCTTTCCCTCTGCATTGGGGGTGAGCAAAATCCTGTCCTCCCCACAGCCACCCCCTTTCCAGGGAATCAGGAACACGGAGCCGAGTCCTGTGGCCATGGACAGTTTGACACATCCCATTGTGTCAAACCCAGGCAGCTCCTGGCTCCTCATTTTTAGAGCAACAAAATGGAGCTTTGCTGTTTTCCTGCTGAGGATCTGACACTGGGAAAGGCTGAGGAAAACTTTCCCCTTGCACACTGAGGCAGGTGGATTGTGTCTTGGTGTAACATTTGCATTTCATTATTTGAATAAATTAATGTTTTAAAGCAAATGCCCAAGGATATTGCAATTATTTTGGCAATTCATACATTTATTCAATACCTATCAGAAAAGCTCCTGTTAAAGACAGGAGGTAATCTGGGGTAAATGTCATTTACTGCTGGGTTATGTTAGGTCTATAGTTGATGCATTTGGAAGCCATTTTAATATTTAACGTTTGAAAACTTAGACTGCCAGATTTTTAATGATGCTGCTCCTGGTTCAGCTGTTTTCCTGTCTTCAAAAATTAAAAACATTTCAATATTTAAAATAACTGTACTGCTCATTTCAAGGCATATGTTGCTGCATATGTTTGTAGCTCTGTTTTTCTGAACGTGTAAGATTTTTTGGCATCTATTGGTATTTCATTCTGAACCTGGGGGAATTAATGTTTAGAGTCGCTGTTTGAATTCATTTTAGGTTTGATTGTTAAGAGCTCCTCTGGGAGCAAAGGAAGGAATCCCAAGGAGGTATAAATGGAAACAAAGGTAGGAGAAGAAAGAAAGGCAGATGGTGGCAACAATGGCTCATCTTTTTTTAGATCATTGCTTTAGTACAAAGGAGACTGTCTTATAAATCCTTTATATACTCCATATTCATTTCTACTAATAGAAATACCATATTATCATATTCACAAAATACATTTTGAGCCATGAAACTTAGCTAATAAAAAGCCCTGAATTAATTAGTGCAACTAAAACCCTCTCTCATGGTCTTACAAAGGATTGACCATCTCAAACTCCGTGAATCTGCAAATTAAGTTGAAAGTTTTTCTGCACCAGCAGAAAACTGGTGGTGCCTTTGAGAGATCTTAGATTATTTTTATTTATTTATTTTCCTTGACTTGCTATTCAATTTATTCTGTTTCAGTGTTTGAAATATGTGGGGTTTTTCTTTCCCAAAGGAGCAATAGTTACCAAGCTCAGAAAGGAGAAAACTAAGAATGTCTAACAGTGAAGTTGTAAGCACTGAATAACCAGGTTTGTTTTTCCCTTGGCTCCAGTATATATGACCTGTTAAATTTTGGTCAGCAGTACTAAATCAAATGTTAACCATGTCACATTTGGCAAAAATCAAATTATCAGTGCAATTTGTATAATAAATGTTTCCACCCTGTTTTCCAAATAACCTGTCATGGAATCACTGCTCTGAAGAGAAAGTGCCCTGTATTTATCTCAGTAGGGATTTTTTTCTTCTCAAGTCTCTCCAGAGCAGAATTAAAATTTAGCACATGCACATTTAGCAAAAATATTTTCATGTCAATGTGTCACTCAACACTCCTTTCCTGTTAACCATGAAATATTTTTTCCAAGTCACATCTCTAGATAAAAGGAAAAATCTGCCATAGCCTTTAGCATTCAGAAAACAGATTTCAGCTTTATTTTTGCAAGCCACATAAAATGAATGAATTCCATTTTCAACAACTGCATGTCTATTCTGACAGGCAGAAAAGCTGTAGGTTTGTGGGTTACTTTTTTTCCCCAGCTTCTGCCTGTTCAATCAGAGGAACTCATTCCTGAAGTTGATATAGAGTGGGAATTAATGCAAAACGTGTCCATTTCTTATTAAATGTGTTATTCTGGCAGAAGAATATTTTCATCTCCGAATCACAGCAGAAATAATTAAAATTCAAGGCATTAATTATACTTTAATTAAACCAAACCATATTTCATAGGATTGTTTTGGCAGTATGAGGAAGAGTCTGTCTCCTCAACAGCTCGTGAGGTGGTTGTGACAAATTATAAAGTCACTGAAGCCAAGTAGAATTGTTCCAGTCAATTAAGTGTGTCTGTGAAGGGATAGCTGCAGTATGTAAAGAGGGAAAAATATAGTGGTATTTTAAAGTTTCCCAGACATACTCATTAAATTGGTTCTTTTTTCTCTCCATGCACTTTTAAGAAGTCCATTGGTTTTGGTTTGGCCAGTAATTCTATTAACCTGTTAGACAATAACGATGCATCCATTGATCTGTTAATTTAATGGCTCAAAATGCTGCTTCTCTGTATGAGAAAATGAGCTTCAAATCAGAGAATGTGCTAAAACTTACGGCACACAATGTTTTGAAACTTACTGGATTTCTATTTTATTCTTCTTTGTCTTCATTGTTTTCTTCCTAAATATTCTTGCACCCAAACGTAGATGTGATCTCTAAATGTGTGTGATTTTATGTGTGTGATTTTATGTGTGTGATTTTGTGATTAGAATTGAAATTATAAGTTTCTTTATATCCTCAAAAATATTCATTAGTGGGGGGGTTTTTTGGGTGGAGGGGAGAAGGGGGTTTTGGTTATTTGGGGTTTGGGGAGGATTTTTTTTTACAGAATGCAGGCGGTTGTTAACTGCAAAGCTTTCTCGTTGCTGYGTGCCACATTACACAGCAGGCAGACAATTTTCTGTGGCTGGGATGTGCTGCAAGGAGGTCTCAGGTACAGCAGCTTCCACACTCCTTCTCACCTCCGTGTATTAAACCCCATGCTTTGGTGAGAAAAAGGCATAAATATATGAATTAACTGTTGGGATTTGTACTCTCTTTGATTGGTTTTGAGCTTTGTTTTTAAAAGCCTCYTGTACTCTTTGCTGTACAAACAGCAGTGGGCACAGTGAGCACACCTGGATGTGGCTGCTGAGAGCCTTTAGCCAGTGCAGCATTTAACATCTTTTCCACAGGTTTAATTAATTGTAGGCAAGACCTGGGATCTGGCAGCTATCCGACTTGTCTCTCTACTGAAATTAGTGAGGTGAGTAATTAATACTCATGGRTCTACTCAGGGGAATGGCTTTCTCTTGCACAGCAAAGAAATTCGATGTCAGCAAGGCAAACATTGAAAAGGACAGGTGATACAAAAATGTGCAAAGTGTGCAGAGTATTGGCAAGGTATTGATCAGGTCGTGTCTGAAAATCTGAGTTGGAAGAATGTATTTAACTTTCGAAAATAGGAAAGAGTCTCAATTTGAGCCAGCATGGAGCTGTTGGAGTATGTCCAGCATATTTCAGCTCTCCTTCTCTGTGGTGAYAGGGAAGTTCCTGAGCTCAGTTTGTTGTAGGTGACTCTGTTAGTCCTCTGGATGATGCTTCCTGTAAATGAGCTTTTCACGGCAAACAGAACTGGGCACTGCCAAAGGTGTTTCTTATCAGATTGGCGTGGATGTTTTGTAACTCTATATGAAATGTTTTTAAGGCGTGTCAGCCACATTGACAGCCTGATATAAGCGTGTGTAGCTGTTCAAGTTACAGCTGAGCTTAGCCTTTAGTGCATGAGCAGGGTCCAGACTGGATCCCCATCAGGGATYCCCCTGTATCTGCACCAGAATAAATCCTGGGAGTGAGTCACGCTACAGAAAGGACGCGTGCCTTAGCAGAGTGTTTGTCACAGCTCACTACACCCTTCCTGTTCTTAAAACTTCCAAGAAATTCCTAATTAACATTTGTATACGAGTTCATTATAAACCTTGCGTGGCGTGTGACAATGACAGCAGGGGGATTTGAGCAGTGATGCTCAGTAGTGTGAATGATCCCACATTATTTCATTGTAATCTTTCATAAGAGTCTCAGTTATTTCCCAAGTTTCTCATACCTGGCAGTACTTAATGAGTGAGTCTTGGCTCTGTTCAATGGAACGGAGCTTTTTAAGTGGAAATTGCACAAAAGATGCAAACTGAAGTAGAGCTTTGGGCTCTGAGACACTTTTTTTTCTGTGCCATTTGCATGAACCTGCCATGTTGTTGGACTTTGATTCAGTCCTTTTGTTAAGTTTAAACTTAGTTTTAAAAAAATCTATTTTTATTCTTAGAAGGAATTGATTAGCTGAGAAAGGTTAACATATGCTTTTCAAATTGATCAATGATTTAACCTGTTATAAATTTTCTGCAATTATACAGGGTGGAAATGTCATTATATTACATCACGTAAACACCTTCTACGTGTTGTTCCACCCTGCTTTGCTAATTTAAGTACAGTTAGTGAACATTTAGAATCATAGCAATCATAAGGTTGGAAAAGGCCTCCAAGATTGAGTCCAACTAAACCATATTGTGAAGGACCACATCTACTCATTTTTTAACACCTCCAGAATGGTGACTCCACCACTGTCCTGGTCAGCCTGTTCAATGTTTAACCACTCTTTTAGGGAAGGAATTTTTCCTGATACCTGGAAGATGTGGAGAAGGTCCTTTTGTAAGCCTTGCTGCCACCTTTGTCACCGGGGGCCCTGAGATGGCCACAGCTGGTGCTGAGCACGCCAAGGTTGTGGGGCTGATYCCTGTATGGGCCACTCACTTGTGAGTTGGACTCGATGATCCTTGTGGGTCCCTTCCAGCTCAGAATATTCTGGGATTTAACGTGCTGGACTGGCCACTGCCTGAGCTACAGGAGGGCTAGTGACACCCCCGAGCAGTTTGGATCTGGTGATGGTAACACCCAGCCCTTCCCTGGGAGGACAGCTCTCCATCAGGCTAGGAACAGCACAGAGTAGCTCCTCACACCTGGGGGAATGYTCTGACCGCTCTGTTTTGTAAGAAAAGCAGGCACAAATGCTGCTTTTCCCATTCTGGTCTCATCTTTAATGAGACTGGTTTTGGGCACTATAGCTACCAACATTGGTGTGTTCGGGTCAGATTAAAAACCACCCAGTTTTAAAGTCCTGGTTATGGAAAATTCTCAGACTCTGAAATGTTACTAGAGAGAAAATCAAAACATACGGGCTGCTTGAATAGATGTTAAGAGTTTTGAGCAAAGCTTTTGAATCATGAAGGGTAATCACAGGGATGAACATTTTAAGTCTCACTTCGTGGCTTAATATACTATTGCTYACTGAAACTCCTTCATAGAGTTCTCAGAACTGCTTCTCTCCCAGAGATAGCTCCATGTTTATCCCTGACCTTCAGTAACTTTTTCTTTAATCCTGTTTCCTGTACAGTGGAAATAGACTTTATGAATTAATTTAGTTCTAGACTAGGTTTCCTGCTCAAGTCCTGTTCTGTTTTTCCTTCAAACTCTTAAATCTCCTGTTTAAGTCATGTACTGAACACAAAACTTCCCATGGAAGAAAATGTTCGAGGTTGCTCTTTGAGGCAATGTGAAATATTGAAGGGTTAAAGGGGAATCCTCTAAAGGGAAATGCAGACAGGGGTGTGAGTGGTTTGGCCACGTGCAAAAGGATAAAAGGCTGTTTCAGAGTGAAAGCCTTTCCAACACGTGTGAGAGTGTGTTAGCAGGACTGCAGTGCCTCCTTGGGTATGACTCAGAGAGCTTTTTCTGTTTAATTAGACAGGAAAATTGTGACACAGCCATGGCATGTGCCTTAGAATAACAGGAGTTTGGAGCAAATTGCAGTGAATATTAAAGCTGTTGCAGAAGGGAAAGCGAAGCATAAATTTGAAATTACTTATTTTTTAAATTAGAAAATAGCTTTTTTCCCTTTCTTCTTATAGTGTATGAATCATTACTATTTTATTTCAGCCCTTTGCTCCCTTCTGGAACTGGCTGCCCCTGGTTGCTTTGCTTCATGGCCAAGGATAAAACTGCCTGTGAAGTCAGCAAAGCCTGTTAAATAAGCTGTCAAAACACAAACTGTTTCATACCTTGGAGCTCAGTAAGGAAGACAATTTTATACAACTTGAAATTAAAGTCTTTCAGTATCACCTTGGTGGGAAGCCTGGAGATAGACTGCACGGAGCTCCTGTTCATTATGATGCACCTGTGGGCTATCCAATTTCTGTAAGGAATGGCGAAGGAAATCACAGCAAAACTGCCATGATGAAAGGCAGGGTTCTTTTTCTTCAGGAACAAGTTTTAAATTAAAATGAAAAGATTGTAAATGGGGTACATGGTGTTAGAGAAAGGTTTGGGTAGATCCGTGTCAGACGTCTTTGGATGTGGCAAAGAAGCCTGAGCTTCAGATACGTGAGAAAATAACACTTGGAGTGAAAACTGGAGTACTTCAGAGCAAGTGTTCGACTTGCTATTTTGCAGTTCTAGCAAGGGCTCTCTTCTGAAGTCTGACTAAAGGCAACTTTTTATTTGATGAGGGCTTCATGTTAGTTCAATTGCATGTGTAAGCTGCATTTCATTTGCACACTTGACAGTGTGGGAACTGACTGAAAGGTACAAGAATTAAATACTGGTTGAAAGTAGAAGCAGCAGGTTTTATATTTCAGTAGGAAGAGTTTAATCTTAAAGCCAAAAGCTCTAACCATCAGCTTTTCCTACAAATTCAGCTATTGGAACCTAATCCTGTTCACATGAAAGTCAAGGGGCAAACTGAGAATATTGCTGTTATTTAGATATTTGATTCGAGCAAGTTTGCTTGAATGCCTCCGAGCCAGAGAACATTAACACAGAAACAGAGAATATTAGGAAAGGAGACTTTTTACATAATCAAATGCTAGCAGAAGCACCATCACTTCAAACTGTGATCACTGCACCAGTGTCTTTGCTGAAGCACTAATGAGTACTGACATCTTAGAAAAGATCGCATTATAGAGCAGGGATTCCTTGTAGAACTTTTGACATACAAATATGTTTTAAATAAAAATAATATCATTTGGGGTAAAAATGCAAAGGGTAATGATTTGTTCAGAGCATATATCTGAATGGAAGCTGACATTGATGTTTAGGAAAGATGTCTAAAAGGAAAGAAACTTGCTGTTGACTGCTCATGGGAATTTCAGTAGAGAGTAAGGGGCAAAGCGGAAAAGAAATAATGAATGTTATCTCCCTAGGAACGGAACAACTCAACTTTCTAGAATACTCCAGAAAAAAACCAATTTTATTTGGGTTTGACTGTTCTAAGATGCTCCCAAAATCACTTGGTAGTGAAGTAATACTGACTTTAATCCCATTTGTGTCATCAGAGCACTGAAAACAACTCTCTTTGTAGTCCTAAAAAGTATCTAGACGCCAGTATTAACTGTCATTGGAATATATGCTCAAATATGGCAGTTCTTTGCAGAATAGTTTTCAAGGAATGGCCTAGGTAGGCTTTTTTTTAGAAAAAAAAAAAACAACAGGATCTGATTCAAAATAGGATTTGCTATGGAAATGCATTTATCTGGTGTCGCATCTGAGGCGGGAAGAATTATGGTGTGACAGATGAGCAGCATTGGAAGTCTTATCTTTGTTCTATAACCAGAGGAGCCGAGCTACAACTCTTCATTTCTCTTTTCTTATCTGCTCTCATCTGTCCTGCATCACAGTTTCTGATTGATTACTCATTTTATCCTTACATTAAGCACGCACACAAGCACCAATAATTATTGAACCTCTGGGTTTACAGCTCCTGCTGCCTGTTTGCAAGTGTGTCACCAGGATATTTCCTGGTCTGCACACCCTCTTGTGATATGTGATAAGAAGAAAGGTACATAAGAGGAAAAATAATTGGCTAAAGTGCAAAATGAGGTAGGAGTGCAAGCTCGTCGTTAACCTTGAGGGAATTTATTAGTAGTTACATAAGGCTTGGAGGCTGGGACTTTGCTGTCCAGCATATTTATAACATCTGGGAAAAGGACTTGAATTATAAGTTGTTAACATTTCCTGATGATGCTGAGCAGCAGATTATCACATTCAGGCCCTGGCAGTGAAGCAGGGTAGATTTGAACAAAAAGTCAGCAAAGTTCAGCAACTGGGCAATCAAAAGGCCCCTGAGGTTCAATGCAGGGAAATGTCAAATCGTGCTCTGGTGGAATGATGGGCTCTGAGTTGTGTGTGTCTGCCCAGCAGCGAGACCCTGGGTTATGATTATAACCTCATGAAAAAGTAAAAGTTATCCCCCTCCAAAAAATATTAACTCTGGGGATGTTCAGCTGTGTTTGCTCTGCTGTTGCAGGATTTCCTGATACCTGACTGTGCTCACTGAGAGAAGAAAGCTCTGGTGTTCCCCCTGGTGCTCTCCCAGTGGCACACGCTGCTCTGCAGTCACTCACTGCTTTGTAAACTTAAATACAACAACAACCATGAGCAGGCCAGCATAAAACAGATGAAAAAGAGTGTGAGAACACAGGGAAATGAGCAAGTCTTACATTTCTACCTAATTTCAGACTGAATTTATGGATTGAAAAGAGGAACTCACAACAGATTTCTCTGTGCAGAGCTATTCGTTTAACAACCGAAAAAACCCAACCAAACACATGTTGAATTGTTGTATAAAAAATGGACCTTGTAGTTCTGAAATCTCTGGGTGTAAGCCATGTACATCTTATAAATGCACGCTCTGGCAAAAAAAAATTATTAGATTGAGCATAAGGGTTTATGCACAACTTCAATAATATATATTAAACTGAGAAATGAGTCATACATACCTTAAAAAAAACACAAAACACAGCGAATGAAATATCACAGATTTCTTTGATTTTTTAAATCCTTCCCTCCTTGACTCCAGAAATAGCCTTTATACTTCATTTTGTGGTTATATGGTCATTGTTCCAGCCAACGAACCCAAATGATGCAGAGGAAGGCAAATGGAATGGCTTGGAGTGCAGTAGAATTCCTGTTATTTTTTATGCCTTTCAGCTGAGAGTTCAAAGCTTAGTGCTGTAAGCACAGTTAAAATGTATCAAGTGGTAGAAAATTAATTATCAATGTACTTTAAGTAGAGACTGTTAAACTTCAGCAGTTTTTAATATAGAACAAACAGTAATGAAAATTATTATCATTATAGATGCCAACCAAAAAAAAGACCTTTAAAGGACCCAAAAAGAGTCATGGCTGTGACACATTTCTGTGGGTTTGTCTGAGAAAATGAGAGCCTTTTATTGCTTTTCAGGAATAGAAACCCCACAGAGCTAAAAGCAGATAGGATTTTAGAGGCAGTGTTTTTACCCTGAGAGTTTTGAAAGTTAAATTTAGTTTTTAGTTTTGGTTCTGAGCATCGTCTGTGGTTTATATGCTAGTCAGCCTTGGCCAAACCCCTTAGGACTGAGATTTTATTGATCTTCCTGATGGATGTCCTATACTCCAGGGTGAATTGCTGCTTAAGCAATAAATACTTTTTAAAATATATTCCCCACAGTGAGGCAAGAGTGATTAAGACTAAAAAACTCAACAGCTATTGTCAAAATTTGCAAGCATTTGTTGCTATGGCTGTAATTAAAATCCTGAATGAAAATCAAGCTTTTAGGCCAACTCGTGCCATCCATAAAAGAAACAAACACCAATTTATTCCCAAAAATTGTCTTCAGCACATTTTGTTGTTTATCAAAACAAATACTCATGTAAATACTGTCTTGATTTTGTTAATTATATTCCCACCAATACACCAGAGACTATTCTTTCAGAATATTAATTTCTTTATGTAAATTAGGAAGGGGGGTTAGAAATAACGCTGCTGTTGCAAACCATTTATCTGTTCTGTGGTGTAAAGAGATCCAATTCCAGCCGATTGCAGGATGATAATTGTGGTTACTGTTGTCATTAGATTCTTTAGAAGGGAATAGAGTTTGTAGCTCGTGGCTTGCAGGACTGGTATTTTTAAATGGAAAATTTTTATATGGACCTTGTTCAAGAAATACTTAAAATTTCCAGTCAGAACCAATTCCCATTGCTGCAGCAGCCCTGTGCTCCCAGGACTCATTATTGGGCTTGTCATGCCCTTTCCCGTTCACCAGGCACAGATTTTTGGATTTTTTTTGTGCCAAAACGGAGAATTGACAAAAACATGGTCCAGGGAACAGGTTTTTTGCTCTCTGATAAATAGTTTTTATTCCAACACTGAGGCTCTCTCTGGGCATTCATCTCGTGGGCATATGGGCTGGCATTTATTTAGCCCATGAAATCAGAAACAGCGAGGCAGCTATCCCAAGATCAAAGGTGAACAGTGCACAATAGGTTGCAGAGAAGTTGTTGCTGGGTTTGTACTTTGTTCCAACACAGTGGTGAGGCTGCTGTATGAGATTTTGGTGCAAAGTCTGTCCAATGAAGCTTTTTCATATGAAGCATCTCTATTACAGATCAGTGCCATCCGTTCAGAAACAACTCCACGAGGCCGCTTAGAAAAAATTGGAGGAAGTGGAGAATTCTCCCAAGCAAGCTGCCAGGAAGCTGTTGAGGAGCCTTTGGGGAGAAGGAGCTGGGGCAGCAGTGGCTGTAAGAAGCACAAAGCACCTGGAGGGGCTGGACAGGGACACGCGTGTCTGCGTGCCTCCCAGAGCAGCCCAGGCTGGGGCAGGCACAGGAACCCTGCCAGCTGCCCACAGGCAGCAGCGTGTTTTGGGGGAAAAGGCCCCCAGGGGACACGATGGGGTTCAGGCTGTTGTTGTGTGGATGCCTCCCATCCTTTGCCAAGGCGAGGCACGGCTGGGCCGTGTTTGCACCACGAACAGGAGCAGCTGAAGGGCCGGGTTTGTTATCCCAGCCACGAGCGGCTCACGGAGCCGGGTGTGCAGCACRTTGTGCTGTGGGCCCAGCAGAGCTGAGGCATTAATTCTGAGTGATGGTAATGGACCCTCTGAGCAGGGCAGGGACGGGATGAGGGGAGCCATGGGACACCCACTAATGGTTTCACAAATGTGCTGCTGTTTCCTGGATCTGCCTTGYGTGTCATGAAGACATTAAATTTTCTGTTTCTAAACAATCAGTTTTCCAAACCCTTCAAACGCAAGCTATCCCTTTTCCTGTTACAGCATAATACTCATAACAAACCTACTGGTACCTCTTAAAATATAGTTATAACATTAATAAATCTATTCTGACTTAATTCTTCCCTCAGCAGGAAGAGTACTGGCAGTCAATTAAAATGCTGAAGGAGAAATTAACTGAAGGAGCAGATGAACCAAACAGATGAAAGACAAGTAATTATTTCTTATCTAGGAAATACTTCTTCAAACAAAATAGATTTGAAAGAAGCATCACTGAGATGTTTACATGGAGAGAAAATGGTTCCTTGAATGACTGATTTCTTATTTCATAGATTTTCAAATAAGGCCTCCAACTGTTTGATTCCCCTTGGAAGTTAATTCTCTTTCAGCAATTCAGTAAAGGATACCAGCAAAATCATTTTCAGTGTCTATTTAAGCAATGCAGGACTTAAATCTTCTTTATGAACATGTTTCCAAACACTAAGCTATAGCAAGGAAGTAAATTTCACATGAAATAGATTCCTTCTCCTTCTTTTGGTRAATAAGGAAGCTCAGCTATATTTTTATCATTTTTCGGTTGCTGTAGCTTTTGTCTGACTTCGAATGCACAGAGCTAATGGCTTAACAAAACAGTTTTAGGATGAGAATAGATATCCAGGATCCAGGGATGACTGTTTCTAACTTGCTATTAAAGCACTTAGTGACTCCAGCAGGTTGCATCGTGGCAAGTCTTACGTATTCAATCCCTTGTCTAGGAGGAGATTTTATGTTACTAGAAATGGAAATGGAGAGATAGTAGTTTTATTTCCCATGTTTTCCAGTTTTACCAGTTCTGTCCAGTTCTGTCCTTCTGTGTAAGTCTTGAAGATGTTTGTCACCAAAGAAAAGAGCTCCCRTCCTTTGTATAGCCAGTGACCTCAGCTTGTGCACAGCTTTTCTAGTGCATTAAAGTCACGTTCAAAAATTATTTGAAGTTGGTGTATTAAAAAATATGTCATCAAACTCTATCAGCAATACTGAATTCATTTTCAYGGCCTTTTTTTCTGACCTTCTCAAATAACACTCCAAAATGCATTAGGATTTAAAGGAATTCAGCTTTAAGCTTTTTGTGGTCACGTGTTTACTAATTTTAGGCAAATACTCAAGTTAGACTTCAAGACTTAATTTCTGAAATAAGTTATTTGAAGCATGACCTGAGTTTACTTCCATGTATGAATATTATATGAAAGGATTAAGACTGGCCTTTGGAAAGCAATCCTAGTTCTCTTACAAGACACCATTCCTTTTCTCAGGCAGCTTTGATCTGCTATTCTTTAAAACCAGGCAGATTTTCCTTTCTTTAGTAGAGGTTTTGTACTGGATATCTGCTTCGGAAACTAAGAGATAGATTCAAATTCTTAATTAACACTTAGCGAAAGACTCTAATCCATACAAGATGAATAAACATCCAAATATGAATAACTTAGAATAACTCATAGTAATAATAACTCTGAATAACTGAGTAAAAGATGAATAATAAATGCTGTGCTCCAAACGATAAAAATATTGCTGTCAGCAATAAAAAAAATTTACTGAAACCATGTTTCAAAAAAAGCCTCCAGACATATTCTAGGGTTATGTAAGAATTACCTTTTATGTCTTTTCTACCTCTGTTCAACTTTACAGCATTTCTTCCTCCCAAGACTGTCACAGTTCACAGCTCATTGCCGGTCACTCCACACTCACTCCAGCCACACCAAATGCACTTCTATGGCCAGGGGTTTGCAAAACTGTCAAAGGTGCAGAAAATGGRGSGTTTCTGTCCTGGATCTACTCCTGTGCAAGCTGCTTGTCCCCACTGAGGAGCAGCTAGGAAGGAGGAAGGATTTTGCAGGGCTGATRGAGAGAATGAGGSAGGAAAACAGAGAAAGGCAGTAAATTGAAAGGTGTGACAGCGCTACAGCCAGGCGTGCTCGGGGAAGTGATGTCCTGAGGGATTTGGGATGACAAGGTTCTGAGCCAGTGGAGTGGAAAGAGTTTGTGTAAAGTCTGAATGAAGAGCRGTTAGTGAGACTCTGAGAAAAAGGAAATAGTCTAACCAGTTAGGGCAAAAGAAATAAATAGATGCATCCTTAGGATTTTCACCCCACAAGGCACTGGAACATGTTTAACCCAAGCCCCACTGAGGGGACATGCACAAAAACTGAAAAAGCATTTTGGTGACCTATGGACAGATGGATCAAGCCAACATTCAAAAGTGACATATGGAAAATCTTCTAATTTTTTTAAAAGATACTTTTTCATTGTGCCTTCCAAAACAAGAGTGGAAATCAGGACAGGATCTAATCATACTTCAAATTACTTGCAGAGTTTCCCCTCACAGGTGCAAAAGTTCTCACAGCCACCACAGATTACTGATCTGCTGTGGGTTATCTGCTCTGCTCTACACCATTATCTCTGCCTATCACTGCTCCCTGCTTCCTGGCCTACAGCACACACTTTGCTTGCTGGATTACAGGAGTTGCTTCAATCCTCTCCTGGTATCTCCAGAGCCTTTCTGTGCGTGCTATCAGCTCTCACGAGCTGATAACGGTGTCACAATTCTTTCCCGTTTTGATGTAGTGTAATACAAGCTGTTGTACAAGTCTTCACGTCTCAAGCTTTTTGATACAGTACATTTATTTTGTAATTCTAAGAGTTCTCAGACACCAAAATGAACCAGACAAGTGTTGACAGCATGAACAGTAGGCACAGGGAAAAAAAGCAAAAACTGGAACAGAAAGAGAGTATTGGAATTATAATTAAAGTTTTTAGTATTCGATTTTTTAAAAAACATTTTTATAAAGTTAAGATCCTTAAATCCCTTAAACTAAAAGCTGAAATATTTTCTGCCTTGCAGTTTTCTTTTCTCTTTGGATTTTGCTGGGTTTGGGAGGCGTTGGCATTCCTTTGTACCTCACCCTGTCAGACAGCAAAGCCACACCAAATCCTTGTGGGCCAGGTTGTCTGTGAGAGTCACAAACTCTTCTGCTCCCCCAAATGCATGGCCTGAGGTAGTTCAAAGAACAGGGAGAACATTTCCCTCTGCTAGAAACTTCTGTCAGTCTTTTCAGCCCACATCCAGAGTGTGATATTTTAGAGCTATTTTCTCCATTATTGCTAGACCAGACTCTGTGGATATGTGTCTGGATCAGTTGTGAACAGATACAATTCTCCATTCCTCGTGTGATCCCACACTGCTTTCCTTTAAAAGACTGCAAACCATGTAGGCTATTGGTTCCCAGTTCTTATACTGGGGAAAGTATGAACAAATGCAAAAAAAAAACCTTCAATCTTTTTAGAGAAAACATTCTTGTCCCTAAGTTTGGTAAATGTGTGCCAATAATTATTAAATGTTACTAACTGAAAATCTGATATGGAAGTATTTATTGGAGTATCAGCTTTCTGCTGTTATAAATCTTTGTATATCTTATTTTATTAAAATTTAATTTTCATAGCTATTTTAGCTATTTCATAGTTGATCCTGCCTCCAACAGGAAGGTTGGCCTAGATGGGCTGGGACCTCCAGAGGATGTTCCCAGTCCAAATTATTCTGTGATTCTAAATTATTACACTTGTAATTGCAAAGATCCATGAAGTAGACTGTGACAATCCAGGTTTACTCCAAAACCCAAAGGGTTTACTCCAAAAGGACCCACAGAACTGCTGCAGTTAATGGGGTTTATCCCTTTCTCAGTGACTTTTGAATCCACTCATTTATGAATACTGGTATTTTTTAACAGTAAAATTTGCAAAGAGCCTTAAAAATGCTGTAACCTTTAATCACGCTTTGTTTACTGATTTTATTTGTATCGATCCAGCCATCTTTAGATGGAGCTACAGAGTAAAACCATCCCACTGCTCAGTTCAGAGAGTAAGCCTGCTATTGGAGAGTCCCTAGAGTTTCACCAGAACCAAGCAGACGGCTGCCTCGAGCCCCTGACTTTCTTCCTGGTGCATATTTTTGCGGGTTATTTATAGTGCAGTTATTTGTGGAGAACGCTCCAGAGTGTTTGGGAGAAGGTGCTAAGCTGCATTTGCATGCAGGGAACGGCGGCCAGGCTCCGCTGCTCCGGCAGATGTGTGTCCATGTGCTGTGGGAGGGGAAGGGAGAGGGATGCCAGTTCTTCCATCCCACTGACCTTGCTCGGCGAGCCTCGTCTGCACCGTGTTATACCAACCCTCCCACGCTTGGATCTGGTTGTAAATAGAATATGACACGCAGACTTTGATGGAGCTGATCTCCCCTTCTGGGTGTTTACACTCCAGTCTCTGGGCTAAATTTGGGGACCTTTCTGTCTAAAAATTCTCTGCGAAGGATATACAGTGAGAGAGAGGAAAAAAGCCACCACCAAAACTCCTCCAGGGGATGGTGTTCCTTGATATTATTATTCCTTGGACATTTTCCATGTAATTTATAGTATCTTCAGCTAGCTAATGGAACAGAACTGACACYGTCTTAATATTTGACAAGCTAATTATCCAACATGTAGTAAACAAGGTTTTATGTAAAGACTTCACATTTTCTTAAGTGAAACTGAAGCAGACAGTCCTGCTCCTTTTCTGAGCAAAACATTCAAGTGTTGCACACTTCAAATTGTGCAGCTTTATTTTTGATGTTGTAGTCAAGCAATTAAATCCTGCCTTATCTGGCTGACTTGAAGAGTCATCAGATCAAACTTTTGAGTGCTGGTGCTGGACACGTAGTGGCCATAAGGATTATTTTATCCAGGTGTGTTCTGCAGCCAAGTAGGTGCTGCAAACATATTTTAATAACTTATATATTTGTAATAATTTCATATTAGCAATATATTCTCACATATGTATTTATTAGATAAGGATGAGTCACCTTTTCTGTGCCCCACAGTAAGTTGGGTTTTGTTCTCTAAAAAGGACATCTGTGGATTCAGCTGTTTCAGATATCCTGGCATCGGTGCTGATTTTTGTCTTCTGTATTTGCAGAGAGTGTTTTTATCCTCTGTATTACAGAGTGCCCCATATAGCCTGATCCCAATTATGTCTCATCAGAAGAGACAGAGTGTTAAGGAACCTTGCTTTGCCTGGCTGTAGCTGTGTTAACAAGCAGTTTCCAAATGGAAAATGGTCTGTTCCTCAAGAGTCATTAGTTCTTGTTTTCCTGCCCCAGAGTATGCTCCTGTGACTTCAGAATATTTATTAGACATGGTTTGAAAAAATCATACTTAAAATGATGCATAATCTTGCTCTATGCACAGTTTTCTGCGGGGTATTCTTTCTTTGGTAAGGTTGTGGCAGTGTGAGGGAAGGCAATGTGTTCTTGTTGCAGTCTGAAATTGTTCAGATTTTAACAAAAACAGTTAAATCTCTTGATTCTAGGATTAAAAAGCAATAAATGTATTGGCTGATTTTCAGTAGACAGCACAATATGTCTACCAACACTTAATAGTAGAAATCATGAACTGCTTTGAAAAAAATTAAAATAACTAGACAGGTTCTACAATCYAAATCTTCTAGATATCCATGCAATATTTACAGGAAGAGCAAGAGGATTGAAAACTTCCTCCTCCCTCTGATATTTCCAAACTTGTTCTCCAAATGTGCTCCAGTGGGAATCAGCTCTACTGCATAAGCAAATTAGGCAAGAGCAGTGCTTTTTACTGATGTTGCCAGCAAGGTGGAGGTTTCTGAAATGAACTCTCCTAAAGAAATCTCTCTGGATCTGATCTCTCACTTCATGCAGGCGTATGTACAGTCAGCTGTCATCACTACCTACAGAGCTTTAACGTAGCCAGTGCTTAAAAAAAGGGTAGAACTATCTAATTAYATAGAAAAGTCACGAATCTTGGAAGTCACCGGATTATTTTCTTCATGTATACAGCTTCTGCCTATTTTAACTCCTTCTTCCCTGCCAAGCCACTTGACTTATCTAATAAAAATAAAAAGTACAGTATAAAAATTCCTTCGGCATCCTTTTCATTCATCCTTTTCATTCACAACAGAGCTGTGACACGAGTTGGCATCACTGGCTGGATCTGAGTTTCAGAGCAGCCCTTGAGGCAGTGTCTCCCCATGCTGCTCTCCAGCCTTGTGTCTGCATCCCCCTTCCCCCTGGGAGGGGGCTGTGAGGTGCCCTGCTCCATTGTGCACTCAGCTTTCCTTCCTAAGGAAAAGAAGCTGGAAAAGCAGCCAGTGCAGTACTCTGGGCAGCCCCRGGGTGTGCAGTGGGCAGGGTCAGGGCTGGGGGCTCTCAGCTCTGCTGCTGAGCTGCCTCAGGATGTGTGTCCCGGAGCCAGGAGTGCCCAGCCCAGCAGGGAGCATCTGCTCCTGGCAGGATCTCTGCGTGCCCAGAGCTCCAGCCACACAACTGGAACTCCTCCCAGCCCCCCCAGTGTCCCAAAGGGAAGCACAATGAATTGCAGAAATAAAAACAAAGCCAAGAATATCTCTATCTGAGATATTCTGAGAATATCTGAGAATACCTTTAACGCTTTCTGATGTGATCACATCTCCCAGCTAATGTGTGTCATTTCTTTGTTCTTTTCTCTTTCAGCCAGTCCAAGTCGAAATTCCTTCTGCACTTGTGCTCTGCTCTTTAGTCCTGTTGCATTTGCACTATTTTACTGTCAAGTTTCTCTGCATCAGCCACAGTCATTTTACCATTCTTGTTGTTATCAAGCTTTATGAATGTTTTTAACCTGTTTTTTCCTCACTGAGGAGACGCTTTGTAAGATCCACTTCCTCTGCTCATTTACAATAAACTAAAGCCTGCTTCAGAAACGTTGTAAGCACTGAGCCATGTGAGCACACTGTCTAGTTGAATCCTTTTTGATGAAGTCATTTATTTATCTGCATTATAAATTAAGGAAGTGGTGAGGAACACATGGTACTCTAGTTTAAAACAGAAAGTGGTGTGAGGGAAAAGATATGGAGAGTGAACAATGGCGACAGGAGAGCAGACAGACAAAGACAAGCACCCAGTTGAGTGTAAGATTGCGATCATACTGATTATTTTCCTCCTGTATTTCTTCTCCTGGCTTGCATTTTTTTATATCCTCTTGATACCATCCATTGTAGGACATACTCACTTTGCCTGGCTTCACAAGCCTTCCGAGTGCCATTCACAACAATGGGTCTAATTTGGTTGTCCTAAATCACCCTCTGGAGGGGCCTCTCTTTCCTGCTGGAGCACCTAGAGAGTATTGTTTCATATTCCTGGTATCTGGAATYAAACACTGTGAATATTCCATGTAATGCACTTCTCTCTCTTTCCTGCTGTGTTTTCAGATAAGCCTGGAAAGCATCTGTCAAAGCTAGGGAATTACTACAATTTCAGTAATATTTTATTGAATAAGAACTCAAGGGTACTGGAATTCAAAAGATAATGCAACACTCATTGCAGCAGTTATGATTTCTAATATTTTTTTCACCTTTGAGAAAGTTGTTAGGGGTTTTTTTAATCAATGTGGAGAATGTTAGATGTGGCTGAAGGAAGGCTTGTTAGTGTATCCCTCTGTGTAAGGACTTACTGTTCTGTTCATTTGAGCAATATTATTATCATAAAAACATCAATAATCCAACTTTAATAAGCATCTATTTTGTCTTTACTCATAAAAGCATCTTTATTACGTGTAATGAAGGCATTCTTGAGATTTAGTGCCTGTATAGTCAAGTATTTCAAGGTTAAAAACAGAGTTCAGGGCACTATCTCGTTTTCTATCCCTGTTCAGGTTCAGCGTTGCATGTGAGGAGGAGGTTTCCTCCCTGCATCAGCTCCCAAAAGCTCTGCTCCACCCCTTGTCCCAGCCCTGGCAGGCTCAGAGGTGMCACCCCTCCCAGAGGTGTGCTCTGTCCCTCTGAGGTTCCTAAAAGATTTTGGCTGAACCCTCAGCGTTTCTGTGCAGGCTGTAAAAAGCCCCAAAGCCAATGGTTACAGCATTTCTGAGATGTATTGTTTCCGTGATAAGCTCGCGACTTTCCTATGAGTTACTCCAAAGGCTCAAATAATAAACATGCAAATGATGTGTCAAGATAAGACCCAAATTAAGCTTTTTTCTCCTACCTTGAAGGAGTTCGAATTGGAAGTAGCCAACTTTCAGATAATGGCACAATGCTGCAAAAGGATCTTGACTTGTGGAAGGCTTTAAAATAGTAGGATAGGCAGGACACGAGTCTGTTTTCTCACATTTCAGTGACAGATTATTTCAGAGAACTCTCTAGCCCATTTCCTATTTCCTTTGCCCTTGGCCTGCTGAGTAATATTTGCATTTTTCCCTACAACCTATCTCCTCTCTGCACGAAAGCTGCTGATAAATGTTTTCCGTGGAACTTCCTCCATCATCCACATTAAACAACGCCTTTGCCAGGGACCGTTTCCTGAGGCCTCGGCTTTCTGCAGCTGAACCCCACCTCTGCCGTGCCTGCCCGCGGCCACCGCGTGGGACTCGGCATCGCAGGACGTTTCCCGGCCTCTAAACGTCATTAGTTCAAAAAAATCCCACCAGAAAATTTCTCCAGAAATCAAAACTCTCCTTGAAATTACGGGAATGTTTCCCGCAGGATAATTGCAAAGCTAAGAAGTAACAATTCGGGGGGTTGGAACTAGGTTTTGGGGGGTTTTGTGAGCTGAGAATGTCCTTCGAGGAGCAAGACAAAGGTACACTGTTATGTGTTCTATGCCCTGGCGTTGGTGGGTGATTAGAATTGTAGGAGACCAGAGAACACACCAAGGCGAATTTCAATGAGACTGTTGGATAGCAGTTTTCATTTCTTTTACAGAATAATATTCAGTAATACACCCCTTCCAGCTTGCTAAAACCTTTTGCTGTTTAGGCTCATTTTCCTCTGAGTCAAAGGTTTAATAACTTTTCAGTTGGAACAGTTAAGATTCGGGTTTTTTCGTGCCCATTTCAGTGGCAGCTAATGATTCATTAGAGTTTTACGGGGAAAATAAAGTTGATAAGTGAGGTACAYTAATCTCAGAATTAAATTTAAAAAACTCTTGAAGCAATCCTTTCAAGATGACATAAAAAAGGTTGTACTTTAAGCTGGCACATAAGAATTTCTTATCTTAAATTTCTCTTCAAAATATACTGTATAAATAATACTAAGATAGATCTGGCCTGTACTATAATATTCACCAAAAAGGCTTATCTTGAAAAGYTATTTTTTTCTAAAAATTAAGTAATGCCTACAGAGTAACTTTTCTCTTGTCCTAAATTTCTCTTTTGCTAAAAACTGCAGGCAAATGCTAATCTGTTCCATGTTTCTCCGTGTATTGCACAAGTATTGGAGTGTCATCAATGAATTTGATCATGAAACTTGCACCATTTTCCCMTACAGAAAAAAAAATGAAACATATTCGCTTTTAAATGTGCTCCTTGGGTACATTTTTCACTGAAGAGATTTACAAAGAATTACACCCAGTGTAATGTATTTTATCTCATGTACTGATGCCCAWATTCCCTCAAAGTCTTGGGAGAACTGATAAAAAAATGTGTAGTGCTGGCTTACCAAGAATAATTTTTAAATCTTAGTAATTTGTCTTGAGAGACTCCATAATCAATATCACACAGCACTGTGAGCCTGCTGCTTTATTATCCTTTTTATCCAAGTGTGGAGAGATAAAGCATTGATTTTTGTTTGCTGTGTGTACTGTAAAAACAAAGGAGAAATGTCATTCCTGAATGCCAAGGTTGTATGAGTACCGTTTTATTGATTTTCAATTAAATAAAAGTTATGTAAGGCAATCGTTGACATTGCTTTGGGGAAAAAATAAATGCCATTGAAATAAATTTTTTAAAAAGCCAAGCAACACCTTTGAAAATAATTTATGGCAAGTTCATCTCCCCAGCTGAGCTTTCAAAAATTGTTTTGCCATTGGATTCAGAGTAGTGTAGTTTAGATAATACTGCACAAAGTTTAGCATAAGTAAGGATTGACAATACAAAAAAAGAACAGTACAGTTCTTTATTTCGGTGATTTGCCACTTTTGGGGTTTTTTGCTTTGATGACACAATACCTGACAGCTGCCTTCTCTCTAAGAAACAAACTGAGAGATTTCATATTTTCTGTATTCCCTTTTTTTCCCTATTATTAATAATGCATTCAAATATTTTTTTTATTTGCTCGTTAAAGTAAATTTTATTCATTCAGAAAGATCATTTGGTTAAATCTGTGGTGTCTTGCAGGACTAAGCTCTTGAATTTTAACACAGGAGGAAGGAAGCCACCTGCTGCTGGGAGATAGAAAATAGAGTTCTGGTGTAAAGGCTGTGTAGCAGGGACAGCCTTTAATTAGACATAATGCATAGGGAGAAATTCCATATTTAAATGCATTTGGAAGCGAATTTGTTACACCTGTGCCATAGGAACCACAGAGTTTGATGTGCTTTCCAGGCACTGAAGTGCAGTCAGACCTTACCCTTTAAAAAATGGGAAGGATTTTTATGGACCTCTAGTTCTGAATTTATACTTTCTTCCCTTTCTCTTTAACTGTGCACTCCAGAAATGTCAAACACATATAAATTACTAGTGAGGAGTTTCTGTAATCCCAAAATGCCAAGAATTTAGCTGCTCTTACTATGAAAGTGCTGTAAAACTTCAAGAATTGGAAATGTGGGTGGAGACTCTTAAATATATCATTATATATAGTTTACACAGACAGTGATATATATAGACACTGTTCAGAGATCCTCAAATTCTCCATTTCTTGCATATTTTTATAAATATACGAAGTAAGAAACCTTTGTAGAAATGCCCCAACAGCCTCTCAAATAGGCAGATTTGAGAAGTCAGATAAAATAATCCCAAAACTGCTCATTTCTTTCCAGCTTTGCTGACCATATGCTTTCTGCCCAGCAAAGTCTGGTCATCTACTGAATTTTTCAAACTAACTTACAAGTTATTGTGTTCCTTCCCTACATGGTGACCAAAAACACTCTGTGTGTCAGCTGGGTAGGAATTAGCATCTGCCATCTGTCTGCTGTGGGATCCTTATCAGCACTTGGGGGGAAAGAATTCCTGTGTATGCACTGGTGAACACAATTGGATTTTGGTTCTTTTTAGCAGTTCTTGGGAGCAGGGGAACCCAAAAGGTATCAGGAATGTGGAAAACAGAGCTCGAGATAATCAGTGAATAGAGAAGAGCACATATTTTAATGTTTAGGTTGTCTCTTTTGTTGAAACACTAAATGAAAATTTTATCTTGGTGAATTATCAGAACTGTCCTGTCATAAAATGATTCTCTGCGAATTGTTTCCTGTTATTTCCCRTGTTGCTATTCTGATACATTTATAAATTTCTCCATCACCTTGGCATAGATAATCAAAAACTTACTTCCCCAAGTGATTATTTTTTTAACTCTAGGTAAATTTTCACGTGTCCATCAAAAATGATGAAAATTTGAAAAAAGTAGAATCCCTTTCTTCTGACAATCACTTTACCCTGTAAGGCCATACCAGTGTAAGAGTGTTTGAAGGAGGACCTGAGTTATTTAGATGCCATAAGGGAATGGGAGAGAATTGGGAGGGAAGGAAGGAAGTTTCAAAACAGCCTGAAGAGGAAGGAGATGAATTTTTAGACAAAGGGCACAGTGAAAGTATTATGTTGTGTGCAGGAAATGGCTTCCTTGTGTCTTGCTATTGTTATAATATYGCTCTTACATTGACAAAAATGAATCTTTTTGTATCATAATTAATAAACAGGTTCAAAAGTACACCTGCCATCAGTTTTCTGTCTAATCACAATGAGTTACTGGATTGTAAATTTTGTCTATCTGTGAAAGAGGCACATCTGTAAAGGTGAGGGGTTAACAGGTTCCAGGCTACCTTTTTCTCTGTAAATAAGATTATTCATGAAACATTAAAAGTGATTAGAAAACAAGACACTTTTCCTCAAAACTCTTTTGAGTCTCCAAACCTTACYGAGTTCCATATCTAAGAAACAAAACCAGGTTAAATCTGTAATGGTTGGAACCTGATTTACTTTTCAGTCTTAATGTAAAAGTAGAGCTTTTAGAGTGTGGTAGCGCAGCCTTTTACATGTAATTAGTGTTTTAGAACATTGGGAACCACTGTGAAGCAGACAGCACAATAAACTCTCTTCTGAATTTGCATTTCCAAAATTTCATAGTTTACAATTTTTTTTTTAGAATAAAAGTTCTAGAAGCATGGGGGCTGTCACATTGCAGTGTGAACAAGCATTGGTTTTAAAGGTGCTACAACTTTTGACTAGAAATTATATTCTAGGAATTCACAGAATCGAAGAATAAAAAGCAGAAAGTTAAAAAATACCAAGTTCCTGCAATGTGAAAAATTAATTGTTTCTACACCAGCACGTCTGGCTAAGCTGCCATGGCAACAATTGCAAAGACACACTCCCTGATCAAATTTCCCCTCAAATTAAAGATGCAGTTAGGAAGTGTTTGCTGCAGAACCACACTTTCTAAATATTCCAGCACCACTCATCAGCAGGTTTCAGCTCCAGCACTGTAGGATGCTTTCTGAATCCAGGCATTCTCTGCAGCTTGGGATTGTTTTCACATGGTCACATTCCGATGGACATCCTGTTTAACTCTGAGTGAGGAGATGGTTTAAAGAAGGAAGGGACAGTTTGGGAGATAAGTTTCTGCTCCTGTCACAGCCCTGTTTCCTATTTACTCTCAGGGAACAACATAAAATACAACCAGATAATTTTCTTAACTCTCATCCTGGCACGGTGGTATTTACCAAACGGGTACCAGGCAGCCTCAATATTACGTAATTGAATGGTGATCTTAAAATATCACAGCTTTTATTGGAAATGTGCAAACACAGAAAGAGGATTTATTCTTTTGTTTGAAACCTARCTGTCCTGTATAGGAAATATTGCTACTTTGTGTGTTCTTGCTACTTTAGACACTATCTGGGCCTGTGCCTGAATAAAACCCTGGTGGGTTTTGATTCAAGGGGTGGATTTTGGATGATTTTTAATTCTTAACTGAAGGGGTCCCTCTGCTGGCTCCTTCCAAAATGCCTTTCCACAGATTTGGAAGGGTTGGAGCTGTTGCCTCTGAAATTTAAGTGCACCTTTAGTAACATAAAGCATTTTCATGATGAAARTAAGAAAATATTACATACTGAATACAGCCATCTTCACATGATTTTAGAAATTCGTTTTACAAAGACATTTGCAAGAAAAAGATTGKTTTTTTCCAAATGATATTTAAATGATAAATAAAATATACCATAACTATGAAGAAAAGTGGGAGAACAATACCCCTCAAGTTTGGGGGGCGATTGGCCTTTTTGTTTAAAAAAATAAAAATCTGTATTGGAAGCAGAATGCTAAAGATAAAAATATTTACCTGAGTGAAGTAACGTCCCTGTCTTTGTTTAGAGCCTAATTCCATTTATGTGTTAGATTGCCTATAAATCTTTCAAAGGTATTTAGAAGAGAAACACATTAAACTTTTGTCTTAATCTATATTGTTTAGGTTTTAAATGAGTATGAGAATTCTGGTTTAAATATGGGTATCAGCCCTGGGCTGGGATTTTGGAGATGTAGATTCAGTTTTTAGTGGTTTTGATCAAAATTTCTGTAAAAAGCACTGAAACATCAATAATAACACCTGTAATGCATGGATAATTAGATTATGCTTCATTAACACAAGGAATTCTGTGATTTCTGTAGATTCCCACTACTACATTAAGAATCTGAATACAACTCTTTATAGTGGAAACTGTTGTCTTTTAAGAATGCCTTTTTTTGAAAAATAAGATTATGGAATTTTGAACGAATCCCATTGTCATTTCATACCATGTCTGAAATATATTCAAGTAAAAACCAGTATTTTTTTTTTCTATTTATCTTAGCAAACTGAGCCCTAATTGCTGTTATTCATAAATGTTCAGCCAGGAATAGAAGTGCTGCTGTTCTAAAAAAAAATATATTTTGGCTCCATCCACTGATTTCGTTGGGACRATCACACACTGTCCTTCTGTGAAGACTTATCTCCGTGCAGCCAGGTCCTCTCATCCCCTTGCCGTGGTGTTATAAACCTGCCACCCTTGATGGAGCACCCGGGCGTGCCTTTCACACCCGAATCCTGGCTCCTCCCTGGGATCTGCAGCTGAGGCTCTGAGCATTTCCCTGCCCGCACCGCTCTCCCAGCACAGGGTCTCTGCCCAGCTCTCTCTCCTTCCTCTGGAGGTTTGATGTCTCAGCAGGGTGTCAGATATCCACAGTTACGTCCTCCTGCACTGATGGGAACTCTCCCAGCGAGCATATTCATCATCTCAGACCAGAAATGGGACCAGCTCAGAGCATTCTGAGTCGTGGCTCCTCCACCCAGGGTGTTCAGGCTCTGTTCTGGCCACACTGCCGCTGAGGCTCTCCTGAACGAGCCCACAGAGAGGAGCACAGACATTTCCACCATCCTGTGTCACTGAACTAATAARGGAAAGAAAGTTCATTCCAGCCTGCTGAGAATAGCTGGGGGTGTAGAATGTCACCAGCAAAGCCCACTTCTAATCMCCTGCCAGGCTCAGCTCTTGCAGCCCTCCTGGGAGCAGGAATCCCTGTCCACGTGAGCACACAGCTCCCACAAACAGGGCAGCTTTGCAATGAGTTCCTTCACTCACAGGGCCTAAAGTAGGTGCCACAGACCTTGCTAAAACACAGGGCTGGGAATTTCCCTCAGATGCCATTCTGGATGAAAAACCTTGAAAGATTGTTGCATGATTCCCTCTCTTTGCTGCAGGTATGAAACATGGAGAAAGTGAGGATATATTTGACTACTGATAGGTTTCCTTTCTGTATGCCAGCCTAGAAATGCTTCCAAGAGCATGGCAAATCATCTGCTGGTTAGTTGAGAACATGTTTCCAGATATTGTTTTGCATGGATAATCTCCAGTCTGAAATTGCTCATCATATTCAATACCATAAATATGTAATAGCAACCCCAACACAGAATTTTTACTGCTCACTGCTTGACTACAATTTCAAYTGGGAGCGATGCTTTGAAGTCAGTTGCAAACATGATCACCAAAAATAAATCAGAATAGACATCTTGAGTAAACATAAATTACTGCTACATATATTAATGACTACTATGATTTTCTTCATGATGGGAAAAGAAAACCAAACCACTACAGCATTTAGGAAACAAAACTTCCTTTGGCTCAGAACCCCCACAAGGAAAGTGCTGGTCTCCCTTTGTTTAATCCCCATCATAAATATTCAGTTCCCACAGTTTGAAGTGTTTGTACCTGAATTTACTGGGAGGGCAGGAACAAACCAGAAGGAAGCAGCAACTGATTGCACAGCTGCAGCTGAATGTCTTTCTGTTAATTCTGCTGTGATATACATTTAGAGCTGGATCACCAGAGCTGCTTAACACTATTAAAATGCTCCTTCGGACATCCAGCAAGGCAGTGTCTGCATGAAGGTTCCTCAGCACTGTTCAGTTATACTGGAGAGTGCTGCCCTTTGGGGGAAAAAACGGCCTGGAATGTCACAGAGTACTTCTCCAAATTCATCGTTTGGTGTTTCCAGCAAAACGTTGAACAAGGACTAAGGAAAATGGGCAAATACAGAAGATACTGCCTGACATCTCCTCCAGCTTACTCATTGACCTGTGGGCAAACCAGACTTGACTGGGAGAGCACTGATTTAATTTATTATTAATTTCAGTAGGTTTCTGTAGTGTGAAGCAAAGGCAAAGTGTAACAGCACATTCCTCTCCCACAGGGCAGGGACACACCACTACTGTCAGCCTCACTCTTTCATTTCCAGCCTTTCTATCTTCCCCCACCCTCCCTGGGCAGGGGCAGTGGGGAGAAACTCCCTGTGAGGGGGTGGTTTGTAATCCCATAGCAGCTCTGAGGGTGTTTGTTATTTGTAATCCCACCAGGTGTGAGGACACTGTTCCCCCCRGCTCTGCCAGGTGGGAGCTCAGCTGGGGCTGGGCTGGATCTCCTCCTGCTCCAGAGTAGGGCAGACAGCTCTGGGAAGGAGAATTGTGAGTATTGGTCCTTCTTAGGATATATTCACTCATTTTTCATTTCCTCAAGTTTGTTCTCTCATCCCTCTGCCTGTTGCTAAGGCTTTTTTTTGAGTTAAAATTTGATTAATATTGGGTTTCAGTGGTGAGTTTTGTCTGTGGGTTTTCAGGGGAGTAATTTAGCTTTCCCAGAGTCCTGAGAAAAGCTCTTAAATCTTCCAGGGAATTGTTAGACCCACTGCTGTAGCCAAGGATATGTAGCAGAGGCATCTGAGGGGATGGGGATACAAAACCTGTGTTTTTAGAGACTYATGATTCTCACTGGAATTTGCAAGGCAGGTAGCCCCATAAGGAATGGCAAAGAGTGACTAATGAACTCCATTGTGTGAGCTGGTCTTTGATGCAATGATTCTTGCCCAATTAACTGAGTTTAGAGGGGCCTCTCTGCAGCCTCAATACAATGAAGAACTTGTTTAGCTTCAAGCCTGTTCTTAGGTCCCTCCACTGTTTGTGTATGTCAAAGTGCTGCTTTCAATCAGAGCTTCAGCATCTAATTTCAGGCTTGAGCATGATGTAAAACATAAAAATGGCCTGGTACATGCATTGGAATGCCAGATGCATTGCAATCCCAGGCTTTTGTCACCTCCTAATGAAGCTGGGCACTAGAGGTAACTCTTTCCTTTATCCAAACCCACCACTGTTCTCCTTGCCTTAGTAATCTGCTCCTGACGAAAGAAAAACAAACTCTGACCCAGAGAGTTAAATAGGTTTATATGTCAGAATCAATACACCTAAGTATAATATTGGCATTTAGATTTAGAAAGTAATTCATAGTAAGTTTGGACTTGAGCTTTAAGTACTCTGTAATGAGTTGACGTTTATCTGCTGCCCTTGTAATTGAAAGTAGTGACATTTTGTTTTCTTCAAGCACATTTATATCACCCAGGCRGAATTGATAGTTGTCATTTCCACAAGGACAAAATGATTGAGCAGATAAAAATGTGGCAGAAAAGTTGTTTGTACAGATCGAAAGCTGTATTTTTGTGTAAGTTATAATAGGAATAAAATTGCCAAGGATCAACTGTTTCTGAGATCCAAAGTCTAATTTGATCTCTCATTTAGTAGCTGCATTTTACAGGGAGCTGAAGTTGTGAAGGAAGTACCTGAAATCGCAGAGTGTTTTGCTTGCACAAGGATGTTGTGTGTGATATTACTGGATTGCAGTTATGGATGGGATTTGATAAAGGAACTTTTGCAATTGCTGCTCCATAGTTAATGTTTTATTGTCACAGAAATGCGGGAGCTGTTGGAGGAAGAGCAGAGCAAACAAAGAAGAAAAACGAGAAATTCTCCTTTTTTTCCCAGACTGCCCAAGTTCAGAGAGCTTCAGAAGAGGAGTTCAGGCTCAGAAGAACTGATTTTGTCATTCACAGGTATGTCCTGAGAGCTGCTGAGCTCCTCAGCACAGATATTCAGCAATGTGTAAAATGCAGCTACTCACAGAAATCCTATACCATAGTAATCAAAGAGCTCAGTGCTTTTCTTTGCATTTTTCAGTGTTTTTGTTTTGTTTGGGGTTTTTTTGCCATTTTAAATAAGGCAAGAAAATTTCATGCGAAAAATACAATTCAATACAAAACATACAATGAAGTACTGTGAGGAAATGAGCAGCTGACAGACATAGTTTGCTGTGATTGAGAGGAAACATTTATCTGCTTGTGAGAAGAGCATGTTTGCAGTCATATGTCTCAACAGAAGGAGAGCGATAGTGGAATATCCCCCGGAGCAGGGGCACTGGAGCATTCCGAGGGAAGGAAGTGCGGCCGTCCCCAGAGAAGTGAACACTTGTTTTCTTGGCCATTTCACAGCCTGGGTGGAAAGTGATATTAGAGATGTTTTTGCACAGCTGACTGAGGAGTTAATAAACAGCAGAGCACGCAGGTTTTGTGCAAGACAGTCTCAGATATCTGTGAGTTCTGTGTTTCTGGGCACGAGCAGCGCAGGGCAGTTCCAGCCAGACTCTGTGTGTCGGGCCCTGGGCTAAGCTGCAGCAGCACCACAGAGACCATTCCAGTCTGCACTGGTCTGTTGAGCACTCTGGAAACCCTCACTGGGTTCATCTGATGATGCTTCAGATGTCTGGCTGTGCAGGAGTTAACCCTTTGAGATCAGGGTAGTTTCCAGCAGAGGTGCTGTTCGTGCAGGGCACCACCCTGGGATCTTTGAGATCTGCACTGCTGATGTCCCAAGGCATCCCAGCATCCACTGTCGCAGTGAACAATTTAGGGATTTAGGGATTCTGGGGGAGGCATAATATGTATTGTTTGATTTTACTTCCCTTRAGGAGGCGTTGAAAGGTATCTCCAATTTTCAGACAAGACCCAGAACAATTTGATGCAAACTCATTAAGAGAATGGCTACCTTGCAGTGCCCTAGAGCAGACAAAGAACTAGCATGAACGAATTTTAATTGTTGGGTGGGGCAAGATAAAACAATGTTAAAGGTTGTCTAAAAGACACTGTGTCATAAGTGATTCATAGAAAGTGTTTCCTAAGGTCAGGCTATATTTTGATTATTAACAATCCAGAAAAACCTTTCCCTGGACCCTTCTGGCTGAGCAYTGGCACGAGAATACAGTGTTGGTGTGCTTGGAGATGGTGGTRGGGACGCTTTGATGTTGGGTGTACAGAGTCAGTTAATTGACATCCATACGGTTCACCGTGTTCAGCCTTTCTTGTTAAAATAAAAGATGTTTTTGAGGCTCCCCTCTATTCACCTATTAAAAAAATTAAAATTAAAAAGCCCCACACTAAGACTGATTAAATCTCTCAAGATCATACTAAAAGTTAATATCCCAGTAATAAAATTCTGAGAATATAAATATCTCCATGCCAGGAATTCGTTGCCTGAACTGGGGGAGGGACAGAAAGATTTGCAGAAGTTCAGTGAGGTTCATATATTTATATACTTGTTCTTGGTTTTGAAATATATATGTATTATCTTCTCCTGAACATTTTAAGTTTCTAATATCAGGAATATTTTGAGGAGATTTGAGGAGAGATAAGGAATTAAACATTTACACCCCGAAAACTCAGTTCTTGTCCATCTCGTATTTAGCCACTGGAGGGCGGTAAAATATTTTCAACTTTCTTTTTTCCCTTCCTTTTACTGTCATTTTTTAATTTTCCTTTGAATGTTTGAACTCCTGTTAAAACATGTACCGATTTTTAAAAAGGTGATTTACACAGTGCACAACTCGCCACCTGCAGATTTCATAGGTTATAAGGATTTTTCCACTTTTGTTCTTAGGTCTCTCTTTCCTGCCCTTGTGTGTAGGAAATTGTGGTTGTGGTAGAGAGAGGAAAAGAGGCCAGAGCTGATGGTCAAAGGTTTATTGAGATTTCCATGATGGAAAGTCTTTGGTGTTGGCACAAGGGCGTTGAAAGGGATGCTTTGGCATGGGCAGGTGTCAGCTGCCACAACCTGATCTTAAAAAGGAAAGCAAGCTTTCTCCACACCGTGTTTCTATTGATGATGTTATCCCTCAGTGCTGTCTCTCTATGTTAAATATGCTGTTCCTTCAACAGAAAAGAGGATTGTGCTCTGACCATGACCCTCCCAAACAGTCTTTTCCGCAAATCTGCATTCTACCTATATTTAGGTTCCTGTGTGTGTCTGTGCACCCYGATTTTCACTCTCAGAGGATTGATTTGGGAGTGTCTTTAGATAGTGATGTTCAATTTTTCTGGCTATTACTGCAATGTTATCCACCATGCCTTCAAATGAGCTTAATATCCCACTTTTACCAATTTTAGAAAGGTAAATAACATCATTGAAGAAAGCATATATTGTAAACTACGTTATATTAATATTTCACTTCTACTTCAGCTGAAAAAATGGAAGGGTGACTTAATAGATAGTTTTAGCTGCAGTAATTGCAAGCTGTAAGGTAAAACTTGAGTTTTCATTCCTCTTGGAACTCCTTTATTTGGATTTAATACAAATTAGTCAAATAAGAGAACATGTCCACTTGGACAAATATTAGGTTTCTTAAACGGTGTGTAAAATCCTGCGCACAGCTGGACACTGTTCTGTCTGCTGTAATGAGTTTACTTTGGAGCAGTTTTGTGTGAGGATGWCCTTGTAGGCACCAGCATCTGAGAAAAGGCATTGCAGGACCTGGGTGGAATTAGTCTGCTCACAGATTTGGTTCTCGGGCACTGTTTCATTGCTGTTTCTGTGGGGTTTGGTAGCTGGGCACAGAAGCAGAATGTTCTTCTCTTGTAAATTACCTTATCCTTTTTTAACCTTCAGCTGCCAGAATTAGTTGTTTGGCTTTGCTTTTTTCTTTGTTGACTGACCGAATTCTCTTTCTCAATGACTTCTGAATTATTTYGCAAAGCTTTTTTGACTGCTTTATCTCCCATTTCATTTCCTTTAATATCTACACCAGCTGGAATCCATACAAAAATGACATTGTTGCTGTGACATATTACCTTATTATAGACATCAATAATTTCCAGAGCTATTCCTACTCTAGTGATTGAAATTTCTAGGATGATATCAACGGCACGTAAAAGATCTGGAGAAGTGACAGATTGTAAAGGTTGTACTCCAGCAATCTAATTCAGTGCCATCAGGGTAGGAAATAACTCCACAGCATAACCAGGTAACCAATCTAACTGGCTTCCTCARCTGAGTCCACACAGGAGGCTGCTAAATCCTAGCTCTCTGCAATATCTAGAAAGAAAATGGGAAACAAAATAGAAAAGAGGGGGGAAAAAAAAAAAACCAAAGAAACACATGAATTACAATTAAATTATTGCAATGAAATTTTTAGAGAAGTAATTATTAGTCTTAGAGAAGGAAATGTCAAGCCTGACTCTTCCCCCACGCTGCTTGCAGCACACCGGGGTAAACGTGATGTGGTGAACTTGGGGGTGGGGTTGGGTTGATGGTTGGACTTGCTGGTCTTAAAAGTCTCTTCCAACCTTAACGATTCCATGRTTCTATGACTGCTTTCTCCATAATTGTTCCAAATCCAATCAAACTGATCAATGATCCATCATCTCTTCCTATTTTTTTTCACTGCACTCTCCTAATCTTTGAACCACCAACAATTAAATTGTTTCCTTGTGAGCACGAAACTCAGAGTTGCCCAGATCACCTTACTTGCACATTTCAATGCCCCTGCAAAGAGTTTCTGAATCCTTCAAGTATCTGATTTTCYACCATCTGTCGTTCAAAATTGAATTTTTTGTACTACAAGGACCTTCCCAGCGTGGTTGCTGCTTTARCTGTGCCTTATCCATCTCTCCTTGTGGTGTCAGTGTTCGTGGCTTTGGCTTTTTCACTCCCACAGGGAAAGTCTCKGCTCAATAAGGAAAATGTCTAAAAATGTTAAACAGACGTGATCGTGCCAGTCACTCAGAAAGTTCTGAGGAATCCTTGAAATCTGAGGAATCCTATTTAACCATTTCTTTACATGCCATTTATTGAAGCTATTCCTTAGTAGCCAACCTCTACACAAAAAGTGATAACAGAAAGGCAGGTCCAAATCACGAAGATCAGCTTGCGGGGCTCAACATTTGACACATGCAAACAAGTTTAGGTCAAAATTTTAGGATTTAGAAAGAATTCACTTTCCCAATTTCCCAGGGGCCTCTTGATGTACTTCTAATTCTTTATTCCTTCATTGTTCAATTACAAAACTGAATTTGATGACCATAAGTCATTCCTCAGTCATTCCTCTAAATATTTAAATTCTGCAGTAAATGTCATTTTCCCTTATTATTGGAGATATGGAGGTAATGAATTTTCAGTAGCTTGAAAGAATTCATAGATAATTTAAATTACCCACTGCTGAGCATACCTGACCTGGAAATTACTGTGTGCTTGTGCTGGAGTTCCACGGGGCAATGTTGTGTGTTCTGCAGTGCTGACATTCCATTATCTTGTCATTTTATGATATATACAATGGAGAAGAGGCAGGTTTAAAGTAAGCCTTAACATATATGCTGTTCCACGTTAATCCCTCTCTTCCTTATAATCTAAAAGGCAATCTTTGGGTTAGGTAGGAACATTAGGATATACAGGAATGCTAATTATAAATAAAAGTGAAACACCATAATTAATTTACGTGGTGTCCATTACTCAGGCTGCACCTTCAGCTGACTTTTGTCTCCCTCACTTGATCCCTTTATTTGAGACAGCATTTCTGGCAAGCTGTTGGTCTCTAGCACATAAAATATGCTGGAGAATTAAGAAACTTGTGTGTTAAACTTCATTTTTAAACAATGCCCCAGGCAAGTTGTCCCCTCTTAAAGAGGACATTATAGCATTTCTGTGTCTATAAATACAACACATAAAGCTCCTTATTACCAAATGCTTTATTAACATCAGCAGACAGTCTTATGACATGATCTATGGTTGATTGATTTGCCTGAAAGCCACTTTAATACTGAGGAAGAAGATTATTCATCTCCAGAAAGAATGACAGTCAACAATAAATCATTCCCTCCATCTTCTTACATAGCCATGAAGTTAAGGCTATCAGATGATAAGGACCTAAATCAAAGTATGATCTGTTTTTTGGTGGGGGGGTGGGTTTTTTAATAAGAAATGCATAAGATTGATTTCTTATTTTTTGATCAACCTAATGCTGCAAACACAGTTACTGCAGGTTTGATGAGCTATCAGAAATTTAACACGGGTTCAACATTTGACAGTAAGAACATGAGCTTTTCTACCCTAAGTTTAATTTGTACTTGATATTTAGGATCATTTTGGCTTGTTTTGTAACCTGATTACATAATTACCCAAACTGAAGACTTTTTCTGTAATATCAAGGGTGAAAGTGTGGTTTAGTAGAGTTTGGGGCATTTTGTGGAGCTCATTCAGTGAAATATTTTTCTGATCCAATGGTTGGATTATTTATGGGATGGTTTATTCCTTTGTTCTTCCATTGCTTTTCCACATGTGTACTTCTCCCTCCCTATCCTTGCAACCCTGAGCTGTGCTATCCCACAGAATTGCCAAGCCAGGGAAGCAGAAGCAGGGAGATGTTTTCCAAGAGCACCAAGTGGTCGGGGCAAGCCAGCAAAGTCCCCTGCTTTGCCTGTCCTCAGGACAAGTGTTCAACAGTGATTGAAATCCTGAATCTCAAATGGATTCGGGAATTTTAAGCCTCACACTAAAGCAGGAATACTCAGCTTTGAACACTTTGATGTCTGCCTGGACACAAGGTGAGTGAGCACAAACAGCAAAGGAAGAAGATCCAAGAGCAGGGAGCAAGCTCAGTATTTGAATGGTGACAATTTGCCAGATTGGGTAAATCTGCTCGTGCCCTGATGGGCTTTGGGGAAGTAAAAAGTAGTTTATAAAGGAGGCAAAGAGTAGTATTACAGTAGTATGGGAAAGAAAAAAAATGTTTAAGTTTCTGGCAAAATTTTACCTTTGGTATTTCTGTTTCTGCTTTTTATGAAGTCTTTCYCCTTTCTATGGAGGTTGGATGATCCAGTGAATTAGGGGTTCTTTGACAGTGTTCTTATTTTGGTTTGCTTTTTAAAAGACTCTTAYTGCTTTTAGCATTCTGAGAGCTTTATTGAGGTTCTGATTTTCCTTACTCCACTGCTGTAAAGCCGCTCTAGCATTGCCYTATCAAGTGCAGCTAATTAACATCAAAGGGATATTGTTATCCATTATGGCTCTATGATCAGCCATGTATCCCCTATATGCTGAATTGGCTCTTTTGAATCTCATTCCGTGTGCCTGCTTTGAGTCTCTTACAGATTGCCTTCTTYGTTTGCACAGTACCACACAAGTTAATATGCACATGCATTTAAGTGGAAAATTGCCTCTTCCTGAAGGACCCTCAGCCCTGTCTGGTGGCATTTTCTATAAAATACATACTCAGATATCACGCTGCTAACGGGCAGAGCCTGCCTGTGCTTTATATCTCTGTTCCCCCTTGACTTAGCATGCCCGTGACCAAACCCCAACCTGCAAATTTCTGCTGCATTTCATTGCATTGGACCTCCAGGGATCTGCTTTCCTCAGCCACGAGTCACCATTGCCTATGAGAACCCACAGGTGGGCAAGGGCTCCAGGGATGCACACCCTGGCCATTTTCTGCTTCCCTGCCATCACAGTCTTCTGCGTCCACTCTGTCTGTGCAGGAAACGCTGTCCAGTTCCTGGAACAAAGAGGGAATTCCATCAGTGTAGCAGAAAAATGTCTGAAGCAAAGCCCTGAATCTACAGCTCAGTGGGTTTTCAGTTTTCTCTTGCTCAGCACATCAAACCAGGTCCGTTCCCAATACTCTGCGGGTTTAGAGGGAACCTTGACTCTCAGTGTTTGAGAAGGGGGTAAAAACCATGCCAAAATGCAATGTCACACTTTTCAGAAGTTCGTGTATAATTTTCCGCTGGAAATAACTTCCCTGCCAATTCATGGAATCACCATAATTCCTGTCTCATGACATGCACAGCTATATCCAGAGAAGTTTGGCTAGTTTTTAGTTAGCTATGATGGGAATATATATGCACCCTTTCCCTGAATTTTCAGCATATTTATACACTACCTTTATATTTTTATGCTTCCATAATGCCTTACAGTTTCTTGGAAGCCTATTTACGTGTCGTAGATATATTTCTGGCTTCATAAAAGGTGTTCTGTGTGCATTTTATTTTCTTTTCTAATTCAAAGTATCTGAAATACAGTGAGGTTTGTGTTACAGTCCATAAAAATGACACTTTTCTGTTATAAAACTGAGATTGTGTTACGTGCTCTGGAGTGTTCTGAACTTCACAGGTGTTTGTTCACTGTTGCAAAAACTGACAAGAATGTCATTTGTACTAAGGTGCAGATTTTGGGGAGTATCTGCTTACTCCAGAAACTGCACTTTTTCATGCTTAATTTAGTACCAAGTCAGGCAGAAACCACACCATTCAAAATACTTTTTTTAAGGCTAAAAGGAGGTGTACTGTATGCGTATTAATTGGGAGTTTCTAACTTTGCCTTGAAAAAGTGAAAAGCTGCTTAAAAATAGCAGCACGCTTTACTTTCAGATAGATGCAATACAGGCAGGTGCTAAAGGTGATTCTCTATGATTTTAATTTTGGCACATCAGCAAGGTTATCTAGAATTCCGGCAGCTTGTGTGTCCTGGAGATCCACTGTGTTTTTTGAGAAAATTGAGAGCTTGTCAGTGTGGCCCAAAATTAGACAGCCGTGTGCTTATTTTAAAATACTTAGAATCAGTTTATGAAAACAAACAAAGAAATAAAATCAGTGTTGTATCAGTAGAGAGTTTTTTGATGGCAAGTAGCTTTTGTAATTCTGTGAATAAATGAATCTCTTTAGAAAAGCCCATCTAGCTGGGGGGATCTGATAACTCCAGGATCCTTTTTTACTCATCCTGCTTCTCACTGTTTTTTTCGCTGTGGTCTTGCAGTGTTTTGACACATGGTAATGAACTGTCTGCTGTTGCTGTGTGCCACCTCCTCCTCTCCTTCAGTCCCTGGTTGGCTGGGTGGCTTATCCTGCTGGTGTTTATGTTAATCACATGCAAAGCAGCAGAGCGTGGGCATCCTGAGCCTGCCCTTTCCTCTTTGGAAATCTTTCCTTACAGTTTCCCTTTGCTATCCGAGATGGGCTTCTGGTGTCATGGTCTTAAACTCCTCTTGAATGTGCAGCAACAGCTAAGGTTTGGGGGTTTTTTTGGTGCAATTCTTCTCCCCTGAGACATCATTTCTTCATCAAGTATTGTTTAAATGGCCTTCATATGTGATGTCAATCTACCTGGTCTAAACATTGTGTAAATCACCTTTTTTTTTTTTTAACAACCCTTTATGGCTGTAGAGTAAACCAGGGTGACTGAAGTAAAACACTACTGAAATAAGTTTAGAATTAATGCCAAATCATGATTAATATTAAATTAATATGTTTTAATATATATTTATTAATTATATATATTATGTATAATATATGTTATATATTATATATTATATGTTATATGTTATATATTATATATTATATATTATATTATTAATATTTATTTATTAATTTTAATATTATTTTTCGAATCGAATCTTTTTACAAACTGGTCATACATGCAAGTGTAATCGCACGTGTTCTGGGAACGTGCATGAACCAGGAACAATTTGTGACAGGTCAACGCCTGTTCCTCAGCCAAGCTGTGTTCATAACCCAAAAATAAACAGAAAACAGGAAACAGACAAGGAAAACAAATTTACAGCAAATTCATCCCTCAGGTTTAGAACCAACATGAATTGGATGATCAGTTGTACTTGGAACTATAAAGTCATATAAAAGTCTGCAGGTGACTTTTGTGACGTTATTGTAGCTCTTGAGGAAATGCACAGACATGAGGAGCGGAGTACCTGTGACAACTTTAACATTTGCATGAATTCTACACCATCATCCCTGGAAGTGCTCCCTCCTGAAGGAGCACGTAAAGGTCAGGATGTGAAAGAGAGACATTTCCCTGAAGAGGAATTAGAGCTGGTGTGATGGCAGAGAGGCTCACGGGGGGATGAACACGTGTGTCCCCAGCTGAACGTTCCAATTACACCGAACAGTTTGTACAAATGGGGGAGATGAAAATGGATGGGATTCACACTCACCTGGCAGCTCTGGGAAGAGGTGCCACAACTGCATGCAAATCTTTGGAAATCACAGGGGTTTTTCAAGTGGATAAGGGGGTTTTATAAAATTCAGTGGTTGATTAAAAATACATGTTTTCCATGGCTGGGGGCAAAGCATAATCTGAGTTTTGTATTTCCTCTATTTCTATTATTTCAACATTAATGGTCTAGGTAAGGATTGAAAAACTACTGTACAGCAGCATGTTACAAGAATTATGGGGATTTGCATGCTAAGACCATTTCTTGTTAGAGCTGTCCACCTTTGCTAAATTTCACCCCTTATAAAAATTGATATTTAATACAGCTTAGACTAAAATTATCAGTTAGAAATGCTTATTAGCATGAGTATCATGACTCTGTCTGATATATCCTTTTGCAAAAAGCATCCCGTAGGGAAATGGAAAGGAAGTAGAAAACTTGTTTTTCTACATTAGAAAATGTTTTAAAATAAAAACAAAGCAAATGTGAACAGCAAGTTTTAGTGTCTTTCTGTAGGCCAAGTCACCCAATGGCATCTGGAGATGAAAATGACGATGAATAAAGAGGAAAAAAGCCAAAGTTCTTATTATTCAGTATAAATGTTCCTTAATTTGTATGTATTTAAATATGAATCACCATCAATGTTATTGTATAATATCATATACATGATATAATATAAATATTATCATGTACTATTATTACTTAAATATGAATATTTGAATTTTAATAGTTTACAGTAAGAGTTGGCAATGAAACAAGCAGGTATGMCACCTCTCGTAGTCATGTCCCCTGTTGAGGGCCAGCTAGACCTTTTTACATTTAAGACCAAAATGCCATCATTACTACTAATTTCATAACTGTTTCACCTCCACCTTGCAGAGTTTGACGGTATTTTTGTTGAAATTGCCCAGTTTAAATAATTTTTAATAGATCAAAAAAAATCCCACATGCCGACACTATAAAAACCTTTGTACCTGGTCAACTTGCTYGTCCAAGGAGTGCAGCTGTTTAATGTGGGGAAAAAGAGAAAAATTAATCAGTTCCCTGAAGATTTTGATTGTCATAAAAATCCAGTTTTAAACATGGTGCGTCTTTAGCCTTTTTGGGTTTCCCCTAAGTTTGGAATAAGTCATCTTGTATTTGGTGCTGACTGAAAAATGTAATTTGACATTTTTAAAATTAAAACCGTCATGGTATTTAAAGATGAACTTAAGCTCTGCTAATTCTATTAAACTGCAGGCTGCCAATGAGTTATAAAGTCTAATTAATCATTTTGTCAGCTTTGCCTTCTGAAGCTAGTCAATATAAATTTGAATAAATAGGAAGCTGTTGACCCAGACACCTCTGGATGCTCTGAATAAAGATGTGCCAGTAGTAAAACACTCCAACAATTACCTGCTTTGCACATAGTGTGCACAAATGTGGCAGGGAATTATATGCTAACACACAGGCGTGACGATAGTCTTAATTTAAATTATTTATTTGTGGTGATAAATTCAGGAATCTGTGTAGTCATTCCTCCCGTGTTTTGTCAAGACAGGGGTTTTGAGGAGGAAAACTTTTTAACCCAAGTTTGTCGCTGACGCTGCAGTGTGACATGTCACATCAGGTTGCATCAATAGAGCCATGTTATGTAAAAGTAATGAAATGTGACTGATAGAACCCAAGATACTGTAACATACTCTAACATAATGTGTCAGCAKTTCTTTAATGGAGCCTTTCAGGAATGCTTTTTTTGGTAAAACACCTTAAAAAGTCAGTTACAAAGAGTGATGAGGAGAGAGAAAATATTTGCACTCAGTTGCTGCAAGAAACACAGGAAATAATCTGAATAAAAAACACTTCCAGTAATTTTTTTATATATATATATATATATATGAATGAACTGTAAATTCAGAATAGTGAAGCCTAGGCATCATCCCAGATAATTCTCCAACTCTATTTTATGAAATTGATTTCCTGATCATGCACAAGAGTAAAAACTTGCCTGTGTTTGACACAAGATTATCAAGATGTCATGCCCGTGGTATTGGAAATTCTCTCTATCCAGCAGAAAAACTTAGATTTCACTAATATATCCTAACGAGCCGGGAAACCTCATTTCCATTAAAAACAGCCCCACGATCCTAGAAACAAAATGATTATTTACATTTATAGAGGTCGGATTGCATCTTTCTCTCAATCCCTCCCCGAGCTTTTGAACCCGGGAGCGGAACGGCCCCGCGTGAGGGATGTGACACATAAACCACCCGTGCCACCGCCATCCTTCTTCGGAGGAGGGGAGACACCGAGCTGTTTGTCTTCAGCAGATTAACAGGGAAGGTTGTTTTTGTTTGTCTGACTGGTCAAGGACAATTTACAGTTCAGTTACTCTGAAGGAAAGACTTGTTGATCTGAGAGCACTCCTATTATAGCTCCAGGTAGAGGATGATGGATTCAGCCGTCACCGTGATAAACTGCAGCGCGCGCGCTGGCGATGCACTAAATAAATAAAACACTGGTGGATCTGTTTGCTTCAGCTACTTAACAGCAAGGGCTGGCACGTAGGTGGAGGCTTCTTCAGCGGGGGGAYCAAGGGTTTCAATGTTCCCTGTAGTCCAAACGTGTCTTGGGCTTTCTGAGAATATACAGATTTGTGAAGAGGGAAAGCAAGGAAAAGATATGRAAAGAACCCAAATTTTTCGGTAGGACTTTTGAAACCTAGTAGGTCAAAGGCAAATCTTTATACTTCCTACAAAATATTCTCTTTACCCAAGTGAACACTTGTTTTCTCCATTTTTTCCTTATCTTTGAATTTCTGAGACCAGAGTTGTTAAAAATCTGGTTTATCCCTTGGCTGTGGAAGGCTGTTCTGTGTAGAACATCCTCTCTTGGAACAGCCGCTGTGACAAAGTGGGYACAAATTCTCTTATAGGTTCAATTGATCTCTTAGCTCAGTTGCTTATTATCTGGTTGGATATTACCCTTGATAGCCATTATCATTCCATTAGAGCAGTCCTGTCAATTTTTAATTGCTTAACATTTAAAATATAGTCAATATACGTAACAACTCCTTTTTTACTCATCAGTGGGAATTGTTTGCTATGCTACTAAGCTTTTAACCAATAGGGATTTTTCTGCTGTGTCGTGTTGCTTTTTATGATTTTTCTCTCGGTGACATGAGCTAAATCCCTGCTCACAGTACTAATTCCACCATATTCTAGTCAATTATACCACTACAAATTCACATTTTAAATTGAAACTTATACACTTGAGAAAAACTATTAAAAACTGTAGAATAAATCAATAAAAAAACCTATGTTTACCCTCGACTTTCCTGCACATTTCATTCCATGCTCTTTAGTGCAGGCAGGGTGCACAGGCTGATCTTGAATTTTCCAATATGCCTTGGTGCAAGTAACACTAATACTGGCAGATATTGTACCTGCATAGCTGCTGAGAGATCAGGAACAGAAAATTGGGAAAAATTCATGTCCCCAACCCTAAATTTAAGCTTCATTTATCATTAGGAGGTGGTGCTGGGTGCTGCCCATGGTAGCTAAGTTGAATTTATTGGTTAGATCAAGAATTGTCATATTCATGTTTCATATTATTTTCATCTTTCAGTTCAAGAAGCAAAGAGGAGATCTAGATTAAGAGATCATACATCCAGAATCAGTAAAATTTATTTCCAAAAGCACGAGTTTTTTCCAGAGTTTTTTGTTTTTCCAGATAGGTTTGGCTTTTTTCAAGCGTTCAGATTTGCAGAAGTGCTTGAGAGGATGATGATTGCACCCAAAGCCCAGGTGAGCTTCCCACTGTAGAAGAGGGGAAAAAAAAGATCAGTGTTTTCCCCTGATCTTTTGTTGTCCTCTGGCCTTCCCATGGTGTGATTGTTAATCTCGAGATGAATTTTTGTCTGTTTAAATGCTGTGAAATCCCCACTGAGTCAGGAAACCTTTAAAAACCAGGGAACTGGCAATTCTACATGAAAAACTTTTGACACACRAAAGGCACATAGAATTCACCTCTTCTGCCCTCCAAAAAGGGGATGGGAGCAAAAAACAAACCTTCTGCTTTGTTCTCCTCTGAGCCTTGAGTGGAACAGATAACATTATTAAAGGAAATACTACAGAGTCGTGTTGGATGGCTCTTTCAGCAGGGATGGACTCTGTTGTTCTCATTCTCTGATAATATTGATATTGCTTTGGTGGCCACAAAATACTCTTTGATGAGTGTTGTTTCTTTGCTATCAGGAGGGCCCACATGGGTAAGCACCTGCCACTCGTAATAATAGTGACTGWYTGGGGGTGAAGTTGGAAGGGGTGATATTGCAAATAAAAGCCAGYTTGACAGGGAAGGGTGAAACCTGTGTCACTGTTGCGTTTGTTTCTGAAGAAGCRTTGATAAATTGCAAAGTCAAATTAAAGCATTAGGTCTATATAGCAAATGAGAATTAATAATCTGATAAAAAAATAGCATTAGTAGGTAATAATAGAGGAGATCTAAACATTATCAGCAGGGCTTCAGTGCAGATAAGCTTTGCTCTGGGAGACAGAAGTGTGGCAATGGCTCTGCTTTCTGCAGGTGGCTTTGGTGACCTCTGTCCTTTATTTAGCAAATTCATTACTGGAAGAGAAGTAAGGATCTAACATAGCAAATCCRCCAATTTCTATTCTTCCAAATCAAATTTTTGTGTGGAGGATACTTAGAAAGTTTTATTATTGGTACATTTAATATTCTCTTGGCTTTTTTAGCAAGYTTTACACAATTCTCTTCTTCCTGTCTATAGGTTGATATTTTTTAACCTTTTCCCATTTTTTTACAACTGTTTTTGTTTTATTTCACTGAGTTCTTAAGAGTTCTACTTATCCATGCTCACAGTAAGCTTAATTCATTGCTCTTGCTCTGTACAACACTCCAGTAATTACTGAAACTGCCACTGAAAAAACAACTATAAAGCAATGAATAAAATGTGTGTTATAGATAAGATATTGAATTCTATTTGACTGCACASAGCAAAAATTTCTAAAAATTGTTGCAGAGTCCAAAAACCAAGGTAGATCATTCCACTTGAAGATGTTGTGTCGGTACACAGCTGCACAGAAACAGCCAAAATTTTCTTTGTATGAATGTGAAATGAGATGAAGTTTTAAACGTGCAACTACTTAAACACATTATTAGTTGTTCTAAGAGTAATACAGGGGAAAATCATGGCGAATCCAAAATGGGCTTGTTCTTGTCCAYATCCTTCCTGTTCAGAGTGAGCGATTCTTAACCAAATTGCACGGTTCACACTTCACCCTTTGCCTGGCAGAGGTTTCTAATTAATTTCTTCATCAGTACAGCAAGTTTTGGAGGGTGGAAATGGTGAATGTGTTGGAGGTAACTGCGAGCAGGACTAAAAGGTGACTCAGCCCCAAGTCTCTCTGCAGMTCAGCTGCCAAACACCTRTTTAAGTCCCTGACTCCTAAAATAATGTTCAGAGCAGCCCTGAGTGTCAAGTCCAAGATTTTCAAGCCTGTTTTCCACTGAAAATTTTATTTGATTTGATTTAGGAGTCAGATGAGAATTAGGTGGTCCAAGTGCCATTTAAACTGGAATRATTCCTGTAAGTGTGAGTGTCATCCTTGAAAGCTCAAAAGCAAAGCCTGTGTAGCTGGAGACTCTCTGGGAGGGGGCTCACAGGCCAGCTGAGGTTGGAGAATTAACACTGTACACTGAGACATTTTGGTTGCCCCTCCAGAAGCAAAAATTTTACAAATTAGAAGATTTGAGGATAAGGTGACTTRGCCACTCTGATGTGATTTTCATGGGAGAATCAGCTGGAAATGCACTTGCTGTACCAATGGCATGAAGATACTGTAAATGCATTCTGCTTGGGTATAATTTATTGCTTTCTCCTCTGTGATTAGAGAAAGCAGACAAGCCCATCTCTGCACTCAAGGAAATTAGGGAATCAATTTCATGGAAGAGSCAATAACAAACAAACAGAAAGCTCTGGGTTAGCACAGGAATATTCACATTTACAAAGTTGTGCAGGTTAAGCAAAAAAGTTTCTTCTTTTTGTAGAGTGATTTTTCATTTTGCACCACAGGCTTTTAGGGTTATTAAATGTCTAGATTTTAAAGTGTATTTCATCAACTGAAGCAGAACAGGAGCCAAATTTGGGGGTTTGATACGCAAGCATCACTCTCGCTAATTTCATTATGAACTTTACATTTATATTCAAAAAAGCATTGCCTGACTCTGCAGCGGTGTGTTGTATGAGAGATCACTGAATCACGGAATATTCTGAGTTGGAAGGGGCCCACAAGATTGAGTCCAGCTCTTAAGTGAATGATCCATACAGGGATCGAACCCTCAAACTTGGTGTTTTTGCACCTCGGGAATGAGGACCCTGTGACACTGCAGCACAGACTCTTCTCAGTAACTCAGATTTCTTTAAAGCTCAAAATTTACAAATAATAGGTCTTCAGCTGTTTTTTTAATCTTCTTGTTCTTTTTAACCTTGAAATGATGTTCCATCTCCACTAGGGAGCAGCAAATGACATAAAAATATCATTACTCCTCTAATCCCACAGAAAGGAACGGTGGAGAAACAGGACTAAGACTTTTTAWTTCAATAATCTGGCAGGTTACAAATGCCTTCACTTTCAATTCTTGCTGGAACAGTTGTGATTTTTGAAAACTACATAGTAGCTTTATCTCTTTTTCTTTTTTCAGCTCAGTTCATTTTAAGTCCCGCTGTATAACTTGTCTTTTGGTGGATAAAATGGGATTTCTGTCATCTTCAAACTCCTGTAAAAGGGTTAAGGAAGGGCCTGAATGTTTCAGTTTCTTCAGATGGAAGCTCAGTTGGATTTCTCTTTTACTGTATATATATATATATATATATATTTTATAGTATCTTTGTTATAAAAGCACTTTGACTTAAGGCATATATATATTCTGAATATTTAAATTTTTTTTTGTGTTATTTAGTTCCTTATCCCCCTGCTTGTCTTTGCACTCTGAAGAAGAAGAAATAAAGATTCATTAAAGAGTTCACTAAAAAGAAATATATCACATTCATCATTTTTGGTCTGGGTAGACTAAACACATGAGATAATGTCAGGAGAGTGTATAYACATACACAAATTAAAAGAGTGAGCATCTGGGATGGCACTGAGTTTCTTCAGGACTAATGGGCTAAAACTTTAGAAAAAATTAAACTTTTWTTTTTTTGTGGCTGTCAGCTGCTAAACTAGGGAATCATTTTCCAATAAAAGTGATGAATGCTCTTTTTTGGAGTCCTTTAAGAGTGGACAGGGAAAAGCTYTAAACAATATAGTGCAGAAAACCTCGCAGTGACAGCAAGGGAGGCTCCATCGCCGTATTTCTTGTTCTGATSTCTTCTTCCTTCTGCCACTTAACTGGACTATGCAAATGACAGATATTAAAAACAAGAAACTTCTGAAACAGATTTTTGGCTTAAGTTTTCAGGAGATTTCTTGGTTTGAGAAAGACATCATAGAAATAACAATGACAAGGGTGTTTAGCCAGTGCTCTTTATGCATTCACTTTTGCAGTGGATATTGCTGGGTGTTAAAAAGCACCTCTAAAAACTCACCACCTGCCCAGAGAGACAGGAAATGGTATTTTTGAAAGATAGATTTTTTTTTTTGGTTGCTTTTTATAAAATACGTGAGAAGGAGAAAAGACCTCACAACAACTTTGGAAACTGCTTGCTCTTAATTCTTCGTGGACTGGAAAAACGCTGTGGGATGCGTGTTTTGAATATCAGCACTTCAAAGGTGACGCTCCCAGCCCGTGAGGCAGCACTGATGGCACACTTTGTCCTGGCTCTTTGGTACATTAGGCAGCCCTGAGGCAATCGAGAAGCCTGTCAGGATCTCATCCACCTGACCTTCCCGTTCCAGCTCCTTTCTCCTGCCTGTCGCACACACGGCAAATCCAGATCATTTACATGTTTCCATCGCAGCTCAAAGCCTCCCTCTGTCCTACCCCTCTCTTCCAGGCTTATGTGCTTATCTGCTTTRGCTGACCGGGAGCCGGTGTCTCTAAAGCTGCTGAGCACACGGCAGGAGCTGTGTGGACACGACTCGTTTGTGTCTGAGGAGCACTGCCCACCGAAACGAGAGCCCTGAGGTGCTGATGATGCTCTACCAAGAGCACGCAGGGATCACAGCTCGGAGACTCTCAGCTGAAATCCCCTGGGAAAAACCTTAATCRGCAGGACTGGATCCAGCCCAGAGCACGTCTGCCTGAACGGCACAGCTCCTTCCAGCCCCAGCCCTGGCAGCCCTGGGGGCTTTCTTTGCTCTGCAAAGGGCTGAGAGGAGCAGGCGTGAGCCCCGAGCTCCAGAGCTGCTCCGTGGGATGGGTGGGACACGCTGAGCATTTCCTCCCTTGCCCCCAGCTCGGAGCTGTGCGGAGGCAGAACGTGCTGCAGTGTTTTCCTGCTTTGTCTGGTGTGAGTTGTTTGTGTCCAGGCTGGGGAAAGGGGCAGCTTCATGGAAAATGAGAGCACTGAGGGTGAGAAAAATGCGTGATGAGAAGGTACTGAAAGTATTTGCAGTTGACTCTTTCCTCTACCAAAAGGAAATACAAACACTGGGATTTCTCAGTTTTCATGCGCCATACATGAAAGTGATTGGGATAATTTACATTCACACTTATTTTGGTAGGCAGGGAATAGATAAGTAGTGAATTAAACTTTTTCTCTCCACCATCTGTATCCAAAAGCAGGAGCATTAGGAGCAYGGCAAAAGGTTCTGGTTTGGGATGCAATTACACTTCAACAGAAAGGTAAATGCATGGAAAACACCTGAAAGCTGACCATAAGTTTGTGGATGTATTAGGATTGCAATGAACATAAACTATTGAATTCCCTTGAATTATTTATGGAGTTTCAGGACATAAGATTTCTGTCATTCTGTTGACTGTGTTATAATTAGAATAACTCTGGCATCAGCTTCAAGTTGCACACACACCAAAAATAAATAAGATCAATCATAAGATCATGATATTGAGTGAAAGAGCTAAAGTATGATGAGTTCCTAATATATGAAATAAAAAAAAAMCCCAAACTTCAGCTGCTCTGTTAAGACAGAATGTTGAAGGTGTTGGAATTTTTCACTGACACAATGGTACAGATTTCATAACATATTTAAATATTTTATGCTTCTTCCTTGTAAATCTAACATGGAATCATCAGTGACTATTCTGGTCAAATTTACACATTTGTCAGAGCCTGAGTTGCCTCCTTAGCTGAGCTGTTAACTCTGACAAAAGCAGTCTGTAGTCTCAGATGCATCTGCAGCAGTGATCTGGTTTAATTTCTTGGAGCTTACTCTATAAGTAAGAGTAGAATTTTGCCCCAGCGTCTCTAGGAAAAGTCTTCTGCCATTATCTTTTATTTTTATGAAGTTTTTAAGTTTAGAAACTAATCTTGTCGAAAGTTTTTCTAATGTGAACCTCTGGCCTTGAGAATTGGAATGGATTTTTCATCCCTCTTAAGCAGTCATCAGTTTTCCTACAACCAGTCTCTGTGTTTTCCAGGATTACTTAGTGTCAGCAAATTTCCATTCTTTTGATTTGCTTTCCTAAGTAGAACTTCTAGTAGAAATAAATTACTCTATAACTAATCCAGCTTGCATATTTTATCAGCATTCTTTCCATCATTTGTTTTCTTTGCATTTATTTTAATCTCGCCTGTTAGAAATAATACAGTGATTTAAGGATCTACCCTGTGCAGCATTGTTGTAATATCTGTCAGGAGCAAGATGGGACCCTTTTATGCTTCATTTTACCTGAGGTCATTCCCTTACAAAAAGAGAGTGAAAAATAATTTGTGATACGCACCAGCGAACCAAACCCCAGCCCCTTTTCGCACCGTGCTATTGGTTATTGTTGTCCCAAATTCCAAGAAATGGCAAGTGTGGAGAGACCTTCAGTGGGGGTGTTTCAGGAGTGCTTTGTTCTGCACCAGCCCCGTGCAGGACCCCGGTGCCAGCCCCGCAGTGCGGCAGGGCCGTGCTGGGAGCCCTGGCTCACGGGAACTCAACATTTTGTACACATAATGAACATCTGGTGACAAGACGCTGAGAGCAACAACAACAACAAAAAAGAGAAGGGGAGAACGAAGAGAAGAGGGAAAAGCAAGAGGCAGTAAAATCTTTTGCCTGCCTGCTACTTTTATGGCTTAAAACATTTTTTCCTTCAATCAGTGCATCTAGGGAAACTTTTTTTTTTGATGTAACAATCAATTTTTAACAAGGAAAAAAGTCTGAACTCATAAATATTGTATGTATTAATTGTGAAGCTTAATGGAACACTTTGTGTTCCTGAACAACTCGTTTACATAATTAAAATCTCCTTTGATCTGTGGGTAAATGATTTAATCTTAATGCTCATTAGGCTAAATGGGTCTTCTATTCAATTGTATCAAGATGCTATGGAAAATTCTCAGACCTTTAGAAAATATTTGTTCGTTGTTAGGTAAACAGAAACCTATCTGTGAACAGAAATCTTTTATCTCTGCAGAAGAATTTGACTCTAAAACTAATTCAGATTAAAGCTTTTTTTTTTTCTTTTATCTGACATTTTGGTTTCAAGAGCAGTTCAATGAAATATGGGAGGGGGTTGTTCAATTTATATTCATTAACTACTTCACTACAAAAAGAATTTAGTCCTTGAAAATAAAACATGAAATGAAAAAAAAAGTCAGATAGGTGCATCTCCAACTGAGGTATGAATTTCTGTAGCTATAGATCACTTCACTGGTATTTTCTTGTGGGTGTTGCTCAGAAATCCCTGTGGATATGGCAAAGCTCAGGAGCACCTGGGAAATGTGAGACAGGATTTTTCATCTTCTTTAGAATTTGTGTAACAACAGCAATACCATGACAGCATTTATCTGCCAAAGGTTGTCACCTTTAGGTGTTCAAGATGGGCAGAATCCTTTCTTCCAGTCTTTTCCCTCTCAAATGCTGAGTACAAAACCTCTTACCCAATACAAGGTGTTGTAGATCTCCCTTGGATCTTCAGGCACTTCTCTGACAAACCCATTTCCTGATATCCTGATTCAAACAAAGAAAGCTGAGAAATTGGGCATCAGTGTCACGATACTGATTTTTTTCCTCAAAACCTCTAAACCAAATAATTTATTTTGAAAATAGTCCTTTTTCATTATCCCATCTGTAATTTTATTTTTTTTTAAGCCACTTCTCATTCCCACAGGGAGCTTTTTCCTTTTTTTAAAAAGGTAAGAATTTTAATTAGCTCAGGTGGTGCAATAAACACAAACATCTGTGTCCCTTTATTAAAGGCTGTTCTCAGTCCCTTCCCTCTCTCAAGAACAAATGCACGGCACAGAAATACTCCAGAGTCACCTTGCTGAGAACTCCAGTGCGTGGTGACCACGGGCCCTGCCAGGCTGTGTCACACCAGCCCCTCTCCAGCGCTGGAGGATCTCCTGGAATATTGGGAAAAGCAAAGCAAACACTCAGCCACTCCTGCCCTGTCCCCAGGGACACTTCTGGCAGTCTGCAGCTTAGGGACATCTTGAGCCAGAAGGTTGTATCCATATTTAATTTCTTTTGAAAGTGTTCTCTTCCATGCAGTAATCCATGGAACACATATTAATTGTGTTGTTACCCAGCTGCAAAGGCGGTGGGGATGAAACACACTTGTGCACACTGGCAAAATATTCATTGTTTAAATAGTGAGAGTGAATCTTTCTTTAATATTTCCTATGTATGGGTTGTTTTATTTTCCTCTTGTAGGGTTTGAGCTGCTGTGTTTGTTTTATTTCCTAAAAAAAAAAAAAAATTAAAAACTATCAGGGCTTTATTTGGAAGTTCCATTTTCAACCCTAGTCTTACATTACAACTGCCTGTTACCAAAGGTCACCTTTCAGCAAGGTGAAACTTTGGGTTTATCATACCAATTCACTCTTTAACAAAAAGGCAAAATCTGTCTCGGCTATAACACTCAGTAAATTGAACTGTTTCTGTTACTGAGCTGATTACAGTGTTTAATTTGGACTATTTTCGGCTGAAATTCCAGATATACTATATTTTCATTCTAGAAAACGTGACATATCATTTTACCCAGTTTTATCTCATTAGAATTCTTTCACATTTGTCAAAAAGTATTGACTATAATTCAGTCTACATACAGGCAAAATGTGGAACTTATGTAAATAATTAAGGCTTGGGTTTAATGACTAAAGTTGTGGGGTTTTTTTTTTAATCAAAACAAAAAATATCCATGTGCTATCAGTTTCAGCTGAAGGAAACAGGTTTTTGGCTGTGCTGAGTGTTGAGAATTTACATAGCAAAGTGCAAACACCCAAGAAAACACACCTCTGTCCTCGGAAGGATTGGTGTAATGTATCTGCAAACAGAGTATGAAACGTGGGTTTGGCACGGTTTGCTTTGGCATTGCGCTGAGGATCGGGAACATTTTTGGAATCACACGAGGGATTTGGGCTCCTGAAGAACTCGGAGTAGGAAAGAGCACCAGTGCTCTGCATCGATGGTCTGCAACACTCGGTGCTGCTTTGCATCTGACAGAACCCAGTGCATATTTTAGCTATTACTTGCTTTTAAATTTGAAACAGACAAAGAATTTTAATGTGGAAAATTGATGCGAAAGAGGGGGTTTTTTTTCACTTGCATGGTTTTGTAGCTTGAATAAGCATTTCCTCTCTCGCTGTTTATAAAGGCTGATAATAACATGAAAAAAAACTGCCTGAGCATCCCTTAAATCATTGTGAGGACTGCGGGGTGGATTTCTCATTGCAGCAACATCAGTACAGAAATAACCACAAAATAGAGATGATGTTCACTTATCCCGAGTTACTGCCTAGGATTTACTTCGGTGGCTTTATAATAATATAAATAAGCATCAAACTTTGGGAACAAAACTAAAGAATTTGAACTCTATTAGACTGATAAAGTTTGGGGGGGAAAAAAGCCAGAAAAAGTCTTTTTAGCAATAGTCTCATCAGCTCTTAATTTCTGTGCAAATAAGTGGCGTGCAGTGATTTTAGAATTGTTTTTGCTGGTCAGAGGGTTTTGCAATGAGACATCTGGGGAGGTGACATGTTTTTGAATGAAACATCAGATTTTGTATTTCTCTCCACGGAAGTGTGTGTTGTGCAATCCCCATTTCTGATGCCAAGGTACAAAGCATCTCCCATAAAACCAGCCTGATGTTATTGCTGTAAAAATGTTACAGAATTAACACAGAGACTTTTACAATCAGCCTATTGAAACATTATCTTCGTGGGCTTGAGTTGTGGAGAGATGATTCTGGAGTGCATTTGTGCTGAAATCTCATGGGCAAATTGAAATATGTTTAAAACCTTAAATAAGTGCATAGTAAATTGTGAATTTTTGTAATGCTGTATTAATACAGTTTCAGTGAGCTCTAGCAATTTTTTTCAAATAATTTTATTTTCCTCAGTCTCAACGAAAAGTTTTCCATGGCTTAAAATTTAAGGCATTTTGTAAAAAATATTCTGAGTGAAGTTCCATTCAATGCACACTGCACAGGTGGGATTCATGGAGCACAGATTAAAGAAAAGTGTGTTTCACAAATATATTCATGTTTTTTCAGCCTAATTATACTGAAGTCAGCTTTATATTTGTAAAAAATTTGAAGTATTTTCACTATTTTTGTTGGTTTTTACTTACCTAAATTTCTTGAGCAGCCCTACTGGATGATTGTCAGAATAAAATCTTGCATTATTGAATATTATATGAAAGAGAAGCATTGGTGTTATTTCTGTACACCAGAGGCTGGATTTGCTTTAAAAGAGCAAACTAGAAATTTTCATTTCTGAACCATTGTTGACCAAGCTATGGAGTTATAAGTAGTTTAAAAATTTATTTTATAAAATTATTATTGTTCCATCAGCCAAGGAAAAGACAACTGGAGAAAATTGGCCAGTCCTGCAAAATTTCTGCATTTAAAAAGAAAGGAATATGGAAGAAGGGGAAAATATGACTGGGTATAGAAGAATAAGTAGAAGTTAAGAAACAGAGCTGCTCCAAAGGATATACTCAAAGATTGCCTTGTCTGTAAAATTTGGGATCAAAGACTTTCTTTGCCAAATTAGAAGGGTTCTTGCAATGAACTTACTTTCTGTAACATTGGGGCTGAAGTGTTTTGCACAGGGTAAATATTTTTACAGCAGATTCTGACAAATAGAATTTTTGTGCTATTTTCCAAGCAGTCATGTGAATACTTGTTCTTTGGAGATCTAAGGCCAGGTTTTTTTCCCTGAAGACCAGGAAAACAGAGTGGCCCTTTATGTAAGAACACTGGTTCATTCAGGAAGAAACTAAATATCACAGGGAAGAGTGTCACCATCTGGCTGGTAGTCACAGTAAAACCAGTGAAAGTAGCAGTGAAATATCTTTTATCTGCCTTCACAATTAATGTTCAGGGAGGTAGAGTTAAAAATAGTTAAAAATAGCTAAAAATAATTTGGTCATTGTCACTAAAATTCTCGATTCCCCTCAATATTTCCCTCTTCCAGAACAGGTTTGTTCATGGTGACTGAATGTCCCATCAGGAAAGGCACTTTTCAAGGTCAGGCCAATGTCCAGGATGAGCCCAGACTGAAACTTTCCCAGAGTATTTCCCACCTGCAGCTTGCCCTCCCCAGGGCACTCGGGGATGTGCCTTTCTTTGGTCACCTTTGGTGGATTTTTGTTCCATGAACTCACTCAGGTCCTTCAACAGAGCATGTGAGGCTGTTTCACCCCAGCTGGGATATTTTAGCATATTTTTGTACAGATAAGAGCCACGCTGGCTGTAGCTCCATAGCACAGAAAGCAGAGCCTGACCGCAGCATCCCTGGTTCCTCCACTCCTCCCTGGCTGAGCCACACCTGTGCCAGAGGCTGAGTGTGTCACATCCAGGCTGTACCCAGAGCCTGTGCCCACGTTCCTGGTCTGCATCGTTCTGAAAATGCACTGCCAGCCTTATTTTCTAACTCAGCATTGGAATTTTTCATTGTGCTGCGTTATTGCTGTTTGCATTAAAGTCCGAACTCTGATTAATGACATAAGTATTGGAATTGTTAAAATTGAATCGGATGTTCACTGAAAGAGCTGGAGCACAATAAAATTGCTCAGCTTCGAGCTGCTACCAGCACACTGTGATTTAGAATTAGGGAATAATCCTTTCCAGTCATTATTTACATTATTTGTTTAMATAATTTTAATGGTAAATTTTGGACTGAAGTTACGGAGCAGATGTTCAGTGGAGCAACTGGTAAATATTAGAGAAGAAATTGTTTAACTTGTTACTCCTCATTCCCTCAAGTATGTTGGAGATCTAACAAGGTGCTTTAGATGCACTTACCTCAGGTGAGGTACCTGCTGCACTGATGTCCCACTAGCTCACCTGAGATCCAGAGAAAACCTTTAAATTGGCTCCTGAAGCCATCCCAATTCTGAAATATTCCCACACTATAAATTTTCCTGCTTGCATCCTGCAGTCTGTCCTTTCATCAGTCCATTCATCTCTCATTTTCCTTTAATCACTTGAAGCAGTTTATTTTGCTAAGATAGAAAAGGGTCTTTTTAATAGCATTTGAAGATTTCCAAATCCCAGTTCAGAATTAAAAACAACAACAGCATTCTGAAGGAATTTTATGGCTCCTGGTACATTACAATTAGTGATCAAACTGTGCTGGTGCACTGCACTGTCAGCCAGCTTTTATCTCCAGTAAACAGCTCAGCAATTAGGATTTCGTGGATCACAATAAGTCCCAGAGTTTACTTACACATTTTGAGGCTGAGACTTTCTTCCTTGGGTTATAAATTTGTGTGGAAGTCTGGCGTTACAGGTAGAAAACTGAAATAGAAAATCAAATTTCCTAAGAATGCAGAGTCAGGTGTCAACTCCTGACTCAGGTACAGGAGATCTTGATTTCCCCCTTTGTGGTGATTCCAGAGGCTGCCTCATGATCCATTTGTTCATTATAAACTATTTTTAGAAGTTTTTGGAAGTGCAGACCAGAATTTTCTCTGTTCACTTATATTTCAAAGTTGATCAAATGTATACATAAATGTTTTCTTTCATTATTCCATGGGCTGCATTTTATTCTAGAGATGGTGGGGTTTTTTTTATAGTTTTATTATGGAAAATAAAAATTTCTCTGCGTATTTTTTTCATATTAACGTAATTACTGAAGCTCTTTAAACACCCAAGTATTAGAATTTCAAAGTCTCTTGTCTTTTTCAAAATACCAAGGACACCAAGAAAACCTTCCATGTAACATTTTTCCTGAAATGGAACTATGTATTTTTCTAAAGCACAGCACTCTATTAAACGAACTTGCAATATTTTTGGGGATATTATGACAAAGTGTGGACTACTCTAGATAAATTACTGACATACCAACAACTGAGACGCTGAAATTCAGATTGCTTTTGAATATACAACTATTTTTAACCCATAAAGGCAGGGATTATGAAGGACAAATAGCCTTGGTTGACACTGCATCATCGTGGCTTGCTCCTATCAGCTCTTCTAACAATTCATTGTTTTCCAGATGACACCTCAGGCCACAATCACACCGATCACTCAGCCTGGCCAGCAAGGTTCATTTCTCACCTATGGATGGAAAAACAGGGATTAAATTATAAAACTGTGGTATCTAGGAAGTGTTTTACTGATATGAGCACCTGGTAAAAGAGAGCAGTTCCAAATCACAAAATAGATAATGGATGATAATTTGCTGTAAACAAATGGGAGTTTGCTGAGGCTTCGGGAGCACACTTCGAGAGAATCAGATCTTTGCAAGATTTTTAGGAAAATTAAATTACCTGAACACTTTCAGCTAGCCATGGATGTTGTTTAAAAGGTGAAAGATCAAGTGAATAAAGATCAAGATTTTAGTAGTATTATTGTTATTGTTTATTATTATTATTTTTATTATTATTGTTGTTGTTATTATTATTATTATTAATCTGTGTCAGCTCCTCAGGAGGGACAGGGATGAGTGATCAGGTGACACTGACATTTCCTTCCTCAGGAAAACTAACCTAATATTTAAGCCAGAATGTGGATGAGACTTCACAGGAGTTTCCCTCTGCTCCCAGGATTTCTGCCTGCTCCAAACAAAACTGTGTCAGCCACATTTCGCCTCTTTTGGCTCCTCTTAATGATTAAATAAGACTTCATTATAATGGCTAATCTTTAAATTAATTCAATTCAATACTTACCATTTTACTTAAATCAGAAAAAGGAGCAAAGGGGAAGAACATCAATATTTTAACAGGCATAGAGCAGAGAAATTTCATAAATAAATGACCCATCGGTACAGAACAAATCCCTGCAGACCATATCCTGTTGTACAGCCTTACAATTTACATAATTGACTAAAAGAACATTCCTAAAACAAAACAAGCTTGCTTAGAGGAGTTTAGAAGCAGAGACTGAATAATTTTTTTTTTTAAATTGACTAAAAGATACTTAATTTAAAAATAAAATTTCTATTCAGTCAGGTTTCACAGACACATTGAATTGTAGTCTAAAGTTTGTACAAATCAATATAGTACAAGACGTTTCTTTTAACTACGAAGTATTTTAATGTTAGGCTCAGTGTGGGAGAAAATTTATATCAAATATGTGTTTAATTTTCTAAAGAACTTCTTTAAAGCTGAGAAAGTTGCCTCATCTAAAGCAAAAATATTTTGTCACTTGGGGATCTACTGATTCTTCTTAGGAAAATCTTTTTTTACAGGAAACCAGGTAGGCTACAATTTTCTTTTTAATTCTTCTTAGCCGGTGGAGGTTCACTTCTTCTGTAGTTGTCAAGTGATTGAAAGAAACTCATTACTATTTACCTCGATTCACAGGAGCCTTTACATGATAAAAAATGCAACACCTTTCAGAACAGAAACTTTGAAGCTTTCACTTGTGACAAAGATATCAATAGAAGTTCTGTAGGAAATTTGAATTTTTTGAAAAAATTAAGCTTGGGGTTTTTTGTTTGTTTCATTAGATACTCTCTGTATCAGGCTATAATTCTTTCTTTTTAACATTTTATCCCCAGAAGAACGGAATCAAACAAGTACCACCTGTGCAAAATAAGAAAATATACCATTCCCTATTCATCTGTGACACAGTAGACCTGGGCAATTTTGGCATTCTGTATCAGGGAACTTTCATCCCTGAGGGGGAGCAGGGCTGTCTGATAGCTCGGGAGGAAAGATCTGCGCAGATTCTTCCTGGGAAATCTGTTTGAAAAGCAAAGCACATTGGAACCACAGTGAATTTTCCTGGACTTCCAAATTTGAGACTCTGCATTATCAAAGGCTTTTAGCTACAGGGAATGATGCTTTGGAAATTTAGTACAGCACTCCAAATGCTGACGAGATGAGTATAAACTCTCACTGCTCTGTGGCACTTTTCACCTCCCAGTAAGGGTCTGTTAGACAGGAGAAATTGTTTGTTTTCTTAGTTTATGTAAAGAGAGTTCAGCTCCTGTAGGAACAGCTTAAAAGTCTTAGGTTGGAAAAGACCTCCAAGAGTTTGATCTTGTATTGATTTGGAGTTTTGCACTGATCTCTGAGGGCTGCTGAGCTGAGCTGAGCTGAGCTGAGCTGAGCTGAGCCCACTTCAGGCTGTGCCCTGGTGTGTCCATCCCACCACCATCTGTGGGTCCATGTTTGCTCTTGAGCAGAAAGTTCCTGAGAACAAGCCCCAAACCCTGGAAAGGGATGGGCCATAGGGTGGGGAGGGGTGAGGAGGCCTTTTCTTAGCTCTCTGTGTTCATTAAGTCTTTCCATCAATGTTATTGCCCCAGCAGAAGGCACAGTCCCTTTTTGGTTCTGTGAGGTCACATGAAAAAGAGAGCTCAGCTTCCCAGGTGCATGTTATTAGACACACAAAGCACTTGTTAACAGAAAAAAGGAGATGGCTCACATTTATCAAAATTATCCCTGATGTTTCCTTTTGCTCAGCTGAAAACAATATCTTAAGCTCCCAGAGCAACATGTAATGTGTGAGGGGGAAAAAAACCTAAACCACAACCACAGTTATTTTTTCATAAAAGACACCCAAAGGAATATGTGGTGAGCAAGTTGTGTTTGTGGGAAAGACCAGAGTTGTCCAAAGAGCCATATTTTATACGTGTTGATTACAATTAAGTGGATTTAAAATTTTTCTATCTGTGTTTCTAATATACTGACAGCTCTCATACCTCTGAAAACACAAAAATCATAATCCTGACAGTCCTGAGAACTGATGTTCTATTATTGACAGAATAGACATTGTGCCACGGGCAAGGGAAACACAAACGTGGCCATTATTCTCCCATCTGTGGTTTCCTGTGGCAAAAGGGGGCTACTTTTAGGGATGAACAATCCAGCCCTGGTCAATTAGAGGTCCCTGTACCAAAAGTGCAAACAGAAGTGTGCTTTAGCCACAGTTTCAGAGATTGTTTTGTCTGTTAATTATTTACTTGAAAACTCTGTCTGAAGGAGACTTTTTTCCTCCCCTGAGACTGCTATTGTGATGCTAATAAGTATCTGTATGCACTTTGTTTGTGTGGTAATTAAATGCTGTCACTACAAAATTTAGCTTGGATAGCTCATTCTCAAGATGATGTGTATCAATAAATAAAATATGGTATCTAAAACAAAAGCAGTTTTGCTTGCAGCGGAAGAGAGAAGACAAGCTTTAAAAAGAAGTCATTTAGTAATTGCATGATGTATTAAGGCTAATAAATCTGCTTAATTGTCACATTTGCCTTAAATTAATAATTTATATCAACATTTGGTGTGGGCAGATATGATGAATATTTTTATGTTGCGATAATCCTGGAAAGTGGCACTTTGAACACTTTAAAAACCAATTAATTGCGAGTCCTGTCTGGCTTTACACATTTGTGGTAATAACTGAATAAACAAAGGTGAGAAAATTTCACAGAAACCAGTAGGCAGGACAGAGCTTAAACCCATTAAACCCTCCCAGTAAATTCATTGTGCTAATAAGATGAGTTAATAACGTGCCAGGCTGTGTCTGCTGCTGTGGCAGGTCATCAACACAAACTCTTCACCTGGAGAACTTTACCACCCGTGGGTTTGCTGCTTCCTGGTGCTCTGTGTGCTGGAGGAGAGAGGAAAGCTGCTCCATCTGACACCGGGGGATGATCTGGGGCTGGCTGCACTCACTGCGCTCCCTCTGTGCCCCCGTCACACCCGAACCTCTCTGCAGCCTCTTCCCACCTCGTGCTCTCACCACAAACACGCTGCAGGAACTCGCCTTTTTTTGTATATTTACATCTCGTTTAACATAAAGTAAGTGCAGTGCTTCAAAAATAGGAATTTGTTTATCACAGGTTTACTGGGAAACGTGTTTTGAGTGATTTGTGGGTTCCTGTCTCCCTTGGTGCTGGCCTAGGGAAGCTCGTGGCTCCTCTGCTAATGGCCTGACTCTTCTCCTGCTGTTCCCATCCTCCTCCACCTCACTTTACATCTTAATGGTGTACATCTGTTACTGGACAGATTGCACAAGATGAACATAAGGCACTCTTTTCCAGGGTCAGCTAAATTGCCAAGCTAGGTCCACTTAGGCTATTGAAATGTATGTTCAAAATTCCAGAAATTCTACTAATGACAGATATCTCTGTCATATTATGCTGCATAATAATTATACTTATCCAGGCCTGTGTGAGGTCAGAATAAAAACATTGTTTCGGTGTCAGCTAGATATTGGTGTGAGTAAGGAATAAGTGTAATAATGTGAGGTTTCTTGCCATTTCAAAAATGGAAATTTTTGAATTTTCATGTTCAAACTTGCTTTGCTTTAGAATAACACATGTGAAGTTTGGGGAGTCTGGAATCAGAAGTTTTGGAGTATACACATCTTGAAGTGTTATTTTCAAGCACTCTGGCCGTGTTTAAGGATCCAACAGATGTTAACAATCAGGAATAGATAAAATGAAACTGGGGTACCTCTTGGCCCACTGTTCTTTGTGTACATGTGTTTCCTAAGACTTGTATTTTTTTTTAGCTGTGGGATTAGTGCAGAGTAACAAGGCACTGATTTGTCTTGGTTCTGCACTATGGAGTCGGACAAGGAACTGTCGCAACACATGGCTTTCAAATGAGTTGATTGTAGACATATTGTCTGTCAGTCAAAACTACAATATTGTAATTAGAGCAGGCCCTGTCTCTCCATACGTGCTTCAGATGGCAATGAAATCATCTCAGGAGTGAGCTATGGGGATGCTGCAGTGTGGATCAAAGCTTATATCCTGCTCTACTGTAAATTTTAACTAATTCACAGTTGGAATTACTGAAAAAATCATATTTTATCCTGTCATTCTGGTAGTCTTTATTTTTTTGAAAGCTAAAGTACCACAGGTATAATATTTCTCAGTAACAATATATCAAATTAATGTGTTGGAAGACCCTGAGAAGCTCAACAAAGTAAAGTTCTCTCTATTTGTCCTGATTCCTGTGACTGACTCAGTTGGTCACTCTACCTGAGATGGGATTTAGTGCTGGTGCTGCTGAAAAGTCGATTTTTATACTACAGTTTATATACTAGAAGTCCATAGGATAAAGCTTACACAGGTCTATCCCAAACGTGGAGGGGAGGGATATTCAGAGTTGTTGATGGGGTGCAATAAATATGCAAGAAAAAGGCATTGTTTGGACACCCCAGAAAAGAAGCAAACTTTGGGGAAGAGAGGAAATTCTGCTGTCATGAAATGAAGCTCCCTGGTTACAGACATTGCCTGTTTTGTTCATTGACGTGTCCCAAAAAGCAGATTTACTTCCAGATTCTGCCTGACTCTGGGTCCTGTGCRAGGGAGATRGAAGGAAGATGTATAATTTAARTAAKGTCATCTTACTTAAATAATTGCTAATAGATAAATAGGRATAACAGAAAGTAGGATCAAAGCAGCAGCGTGGCACTGGTACAGCTGATGCTGGTGATGCCCTTGTTGGTTTGCMTAAAACTTACAGAAAAATGCTTAGGTTGAATGTTTACTGGATATGGTATTCACCTGGAGGGGAGCCAAGGAGCTCCAGAAAAGACACACAAGATAAAAGTAAACCCTTGAGAAGGTAAAAAAATAATTTAAAAAAAAAGAGGGGGACTCAGAAGGAGGAGAATTGAGTTACTCCCAGAGCCTCTCCCAGTTCACCCTGGGCACTAACTGGGATATTGTAATTCTTTGGTTCTGTGAGAAGCCCAAATTCAGACACAGTCAGTGGCAGTGCTGATGAGTCAGACTTTTGATTTTGTGATTTACAGGGAAGTCATTTGAAAAGTAGTGCCATATGGGATGATGCTTGATTTGTAATTCTAGAAGTTAACAATTCGGTCTCCTGCAAATCCTGAGTCTGTCAGGGATTTCTCAAGTGATGTGCAGCATAGAAAATGTCCACTTTTATTTTTCTATTCTGAGTTATTTTGTACAAATCAGCCCTGGATTTACTGGCAGAGGACAGAACAGAGCAGGGAGGCACAAAGGAAGGAAAAGTTGCTTCATTCTCTCCCTGCACAGCCATTCCCAGAGTTTTTTCCCCAACACAACTCCATCCACTCCTGAAAGCCAAAGCACTATTAATGTATTTTTTTAAATCCCTGTGTAAAGTTTGCATATGTGCTTCAATAGTACCATATTCTGCATCTCTACATGCATTATTAAGGAGTTAAACCCTAATTTAATGTCTGTGGAATAAAATCCCTTTTTCTCTGTGTCTTCTATGGTAGGGCATGGCTAGGGCAAAGTCTCTATCAACCATTGTGAGGGCAAGGAAATTCTGCTTTCTCCATAAATAAATGCATTCGTTTCAAAAGATGTTTTAGGCAGCCAATACAATACTTTTTCTGACATTTGTAAAAACAGAAAGCACTTGAAAATTTCTCATTTTATTTTAATACACTGATTATATTTAAGATTTTAAGTTTTTCTTGGCCTGATAATTGACTTGGAAATCCAGCTTCTCACAAATGTCTTTTTCTTGGTGAGAAAGAATCCTCAGCCTATTTTAGTCATTAATATGGCATGAATAGGGGTTCTTTAGCCCTGCATTTATAAAATAGATGTCATCTCTGGTACTCTAAAAGTATATTTGATATCAGAAAAAAAACCTGTGACTGTGCCAGTGCATGGTGGTGGTGAAGCAGGTGGTGGATGGAGATGAGGAAATCTGCATGCCAGCAAAGCCTAAGCTTCCCTGTTTGCTCTGTACAGATATCTGTCTGCATGCTTKAGTGTATTTAGCTATCTAAAAATGTGATTTTGCACTAAAGAATGAAACCCTGTCTCCCCAGCCTGGCTCAGTGTGTCCACATCCACAGCAAAAAGSAGCTGCTGCCGAATTTCCCATTAACTTCCCACCCCTGTGGTAATTGACTCTTGAGGTGATAAGGACAGGGCTTGGCTGTTATCACTTGCCCTAATTGGTCCAGCCTCGTGCAGGACCAAGTTTCAGAGCTGTTCAAGCTGCCCCTTTTGCTGCTTTGCCAGGATTAACCCCTGGAAATTCCCTACGAGCACAGTGGGAGGAGGTCAGGAACGGGGCAAACGCTGCCGCTGACACCACAACAGCAACAGSTCTTGCAAGGGCTTTTCCCGACCCTTTTCAGTGCTGCCAAATTAGAGTTTGTAATTCTCTCTCTCTCTGATACATTTTAAAAGGCTGTCCAATGACTCTGCTTGTTTTTTTTTTCTTCCATTTTTTTTTTTTTTCCATTTGATCAACATTGATTTGTTTTCTTGTTTCTCATGGAGCTTGAAATTACCCCTGGCAATGCCAGTGCAGTGCAGGAAACGCTCTCATACACACCTTGGTGGTACAACTCCGTTGCCGCCTTGGGACAGCATTGGTTAGCTGATTAATAATGCTGAGGGTAGAAATTGTGAAGGGAAATCCTTGCCAATGTTTTAGAAGAAGTCAGATTTCCATCATCAATTATGTCGTTAAAATATTTGTACTTTTCTCTCCTAAATTCACAGTTGGCTTAAGAGCTTCTGGCTTACCTGACATCACTTCTTTCATTGCATCTTATCCATTAATACTTGTTCTTGCTGGAAATGCACTGTTTCTTCTCAATCTCAGCACAGAAATCTTGCTTCGATTTCAACGTGGATGAGAATTAAACTATTTTTTTAAGTGTCTTTTTTCTTGCACAACTGTTTTATTCCAGCTCTTTCCAATTGGGCTTCATGTGATGGTTTTAGACATAACAGCTTAAGTTCGAGTTGCCTCCCTTCAAAGATTTGAAAATGTGTACAGATCCTGATCAACATAAATTAGCATGGCTATGCCTTCTGTTATCAGTTATTTCAACTATATGAAACAATCTGTTTCTGTTTCGATATAAAATAAGATGGTGTGCACGTTTACAATACATATCACCCGCAGACATAAGCGGGAATACCTGTTGAAGGGCCCTGTGAGTAAAGACAGCCTGTTAAGGGTCTTTTTTATGCACGAGAGGAGCATCCATACAGCCACTGCGTTTGCGGGAGCGCGTGGGACTGGTTTGGAATACAAAGCAACGTTTCTGCACTGTGACATAGCCTTTTCCTTTTTTATTTATTTATTTTTGCTGAGGGGGAAAAGGTTGGAGCGGTGAGAGCACATCATTATAATCCATGGGAATTCTGACAATAATTCAAGGGACTCAGGATAAAGCTTACACTGGAAAAAACACCAGTGGAAAGGTAGGAGCCAAGAAGTGTGTACGTGGCTCTGCTGGTACTGTCTGTCCCTTTTCCTTAGAGAAGTCTTGGGAAAGGGGGTTGCTGCCAATATCATTAATCTTTATCTTGTGCTGGCACTTAGCTATCAGGATGCCTCTGACATTTGATGGGGCCTGGAACAAACTCTTTTTTTTGTAATAGAATTTTTATATCTCTGACTAGTCAAGGAAAGAAAGAATGAATTTTGTGAGCACGGAGTAAATATGAACCAGAACTTTTATTCTTCTCCAAATGTTACTTTGCCTTTATTTTTGCTTTATAGCTAAAGGATGTCAGCAGCTCAGAGCACACTTTTCCATCAGCGTTCTTCACTCCTTGGCTGAAATCTCTGGTTCTGCCCGTGGCACACATTTGTTACTCCATGAGGTGAAGTGTCACTGCCCACCAACTGCACACGTGAGGTAAAAGTGGGGCTGTGCTTTCTTGAGATATCCCAGGATGCAAAAGGGACACTGCATGAGAAACCAGGATGTGGGAGCAGAGGCAGTACTTTCATTTACTCCTCCTTTTTCACCCCCATGTGGAGTTCAGCAGCAGGGAAGCACCCTGAGGGCTTCACAGTAACTGCACATCTGGGAGAGGGATGGACAATTGCATCCAGCGGAGGTGAAAACACAGGTCCTGTCTTTCGTTGGAGTACTTAAACCTTGGGTGAGAAAAGAGGTACGAGTATGTTGGGCACAAGATTCTGGAAATCAGACCAGGTGAGTGCAAGGAAAACACACAGGTTCTCTCTCCTGCATCGCCTGCTTTGTCCTTACCAGAAACAGCACATCTCCCTCCACTAACAGGTTGTTTTCAAACAAAAGATCAACCATTAATAGAGAATAATACTATTATAGAGAATATATCTATTAATAAACTCAACAGTCTATGTTACAAGGTTTTCTACCTGAGTTGAAATGAGTGCACAGAAGGATCTYGGAGTTTATTTTTTTTTTCCTACTCCATTTATTTTTATACCAGGCCCCAGTGGAGGCACCTGGAATATTACAGTTAAAGGCAGCCACAAAAATTTGATTATGTTTAACAAATCATTGCTATGCACTAACAAGGTAAATTGGATCCATAGAAATAATTTTCCTAGCATTTAGGAAATCTGTTGACAGAGCAAAACACAAAAGAATAATCTGCAAGGTCTGTAATTTTGATGTTTTATAGTAGCTGAGGTATGTGAATAGATAAATTATCTACTGAGACATCAAAGAGAAGTATTTGTGAGTGGGTAGAGGCTTGGGAAAGAGGAAAGTGATTAGCAGAGTGCCAAAGGAGATCAGTATTAGGACCAATTTTGTTCATTTTATAAGCCAATGGTCTGGAAAAAAGAAAAGACCATGCAGCCAAGGGACAGCACACACTTTGGTTCCTGTGTTGCAGGGGAGTGGCAGGCCATGGAAAACAAGAGGCCATGCAGCCAAATTCAGAAAGATTTATCCAAGATGCAGGCAGATAAGCAGCTATCATTTTAGCTGAGTGGATGTAAATTGCGTGGAAAGATTAAGGGAAAGCAAGGAAATAAGAACTCGTGAAAAGGCTGCAGGAGGATGTTGCTTCACTGGGCAGTGTGGGTTAAGGGAAATATTTTAAATAATTTTAGTGATTTTCAATGTGTATTGTTTGGTTTATTTCACTTTTTCAGTGAGGAAGTCAGTTTAAATCCATATATTTAAAAGCTTATGTAAAAACTAGATGGAAATGTTTTCCTAGAATCCAGAATCTTCAACTTTCAAACTGATTTCCATAGATCCTGGGGGTAAAGGGTAAGGAGCACATGAACAGATTCAGGACCTGGCTCATGGCACAGGAATAGTGCAGGACTAATCCACTTGCTGAACCAACCTTCCAGCAACTGCATAGTCTGGATTCCTGGAGTCATTGGGAAGTGGGTATTTCCTTGGTTTTGCCCAAACTATGGTAAAAATTTTCCCCTGCCCAAGACTGTGGCAAGTTCCTGGGTGCAGAAATTCTTTTCCTTGCCACACAATAAAGSTAAACTCCACCAGTGTGTTATTTTGGGAGGCTTTGCACAGGCAGGAGAAAGTCAAGGATCCTTCAATGCTTGYAGGAAAAAAGCCAATCAGCCTGGTTTGTTCGCTCCAGAAACGTGAGGACACTTCAACTGGATCTTGTAATGTTGCTCCCAAGAACTGTCTGCAGAATGGAAATTGGTTTACAGGTCACTTTCATGATGGATATTGCATTTAGGGACTAATAACTTTCAGTTATTATACTGTTACAATTTATAGCAAACACCAAATATAAATCCCGTAGAGTTACACGTARCAGACTCGTATTCTTACAGGTATATATGGGATTTTGTAAATTACTATTGCTGAGTAGCTGTCTAAGGAAACATTATAGAATTGTAGTTGCCATATTCAAAGGCAATATACCCAACCTGGTCTCTGTGTCTCCACTAAGCAGCTTATTTTGATGYTCTGGACCTAACCTAAGACTCTATTTTTTAAATTACATATGTTATAAGTGTAATATATATAATATATTATAAGTATTATAAATAAGTGTAATGTATTATAAATATAATATAATATAACATAACATAATACAATATAACATAACATAACATAATATAATATAATATATAATTTATATTATATTATATATATTCTATATACTTTATTCACAAGATTAAACAAGGCACATGTAACATTTAAGAAATAACTAGAGGGAAGATCCTGGGTGGTTCTGCCACCTGTTCTCTCACACAAACCCCTGGGACCATGGAAATAAGATCATGTTACAGAAGAGGTCAGAAGGCTCTAAAGGAGGAACRGCTCTAAAGGGTATGTGTGATGGAAAATGCTGGAATATGGATAATTTTAGTGGAGATTTCAGGTCATTGACTAAAAACTGACAATTAATCCAATTTGTCTCTCGTTTCGAAATTCCCCTGTTCCRTTTACCGAAGGGATTAAGGAGGTTCCAGAACCTGAAGAAGGTTTACTTTTACTTGAATGTTAGCACAAATGGTGATTGCCAAAGAGCACAAATGTCTCTGCAGCAATTGTTTCAATTAAATAAYGGAGCAGTCATTAGAGAATCATTAAACTTTGAGCTTACGGCATTTCTTCACTGAAATAACATCATCTACAAGCTACCGCTGGAATATTTTGGTTTAATCCATGCTAGAGTTTATTATAACTGAAATTTAATTTTAAAAATAAGCTCTAAGCCAAGTACCCTAATAAGAAACTCTCATACTACTTGAGGAGATAAAATTAAACTAACACTGCCTGAAATAAGGACAATTTCTACTGAAATCTCTTCCTGAAAATTGAGTAATCTCAGCAGTTATTACATGGTTTTCCATTTTTTAAAGTTTTTCCCCAAAAGCTTCACTTGTAGTTTAGAAAGAGGTATTTRTCTTGGGTAGCTCATGGGCAGTGGATAATCTGCTCTTATTAAGCTTTTACCACCACAGGGTCACCTTCTCTCACTTACTCTGCCCTTAATTTTTTTTCTAATATATGTAACATTTGCACAATTTGTTCAAAATACTTGATTCAGCACAGGTATTTTTTTTATTCACAAGCCTGAGGTGAAAAAAAAAAATATTGATGCCTGGAAAGATTGCAGCCTGATCCTTGTTGTAAGGAAATTCAAACACAAACATTAATCTCATGCTTTGGAGACTACTGGAAATTTGATCATGAGAATTACTGCTTATTCAGTTGTGCTAATTCCTTTTTAAATCAGTATGAAAAAGAAATGCTTTAATTATTAGCATAATTAATGTTTTAGGAAATGAGAAAATGATTAGCTCAGAGTTGCTTTATGTTGCATGTCTCTCGTGGTGAATAAACAAGAATCCACAGAACTGAATGTGAGGAAACGCAGTTGCCACGAGCTGTGAGTTCCAGAGCCAATGTTCAAAGCTCCACAATTTACCTACGAGTGTTACTGAATATTGACTGGTGATGAAGTGTCTCTCCCTGCAAGTTCCAATGTCATGACGAGTCATTTCATCTTGGTCCAAATAATGGTGTGTTTTGTTTTAGGTGATATCTGGCTTCTGAGGCCAATAAATGCCTTTCCTGGTGGATGGATGTTTTATGTGAGGCTGTGTGTTCCCTTTGAGTTATGTGGTATTATCAAAGAAAACCAGAAAAGTGTATATTTTCCAAAGAGCCGTGTAAAGGTTTGTAATTGTTTTCATCTTTTTTTATATTTCTGCTTCACCTTTTGAGCACTATAAACTGTGATGGTCTTCTTTCAGCAAAGGTTGAAGGGATCTGTTTCATTTTTAAAGTGTTTTATTTCTTATTTCCTATCGGAGCAGGGAATCAAATGGGGCTGTTATGGAAWGTTTTTCCTAGTGGCATTCATTGCCTTTGAGCTCCCCATGAGATGAGTGGGCTTGAGGAGTGAAGAATCCTAAAATACAGGTCCTWGTCCTGTATGAGTGAAGGCAGAGAATCCTGATTACCCTGAATACGTGTGGATTCTTTAGGGATCTCCTGGAGGAGGAGCATTAGGCCATGGAGTGTCCTGGTTGAAACTCGTCGTGTCTTAAAAACCCAATTTTGTACAAGTCTTTCTTGACTTGACCAACATCCAGCATCTTTAATACCTGCTTTTTAAAAGACATTCACTCCTAACTCACTCTTGTGCCTCTGGGAGTAGGAAACAACCTTCTGCAYGTTTCTGGCCATTTTAGGTCCTCACTGAAATTCCAAGCACTTGTGCCAGCTTGGAGAGCAAGGAATCCACGGCCAGATCGAGAAGGTGACCTTGACTTTCTTTTTGACATGTTCCTCCTATTTTTTTGTCATTTATTTCCTGTTTAAGATGGGGAATAAAAAATCTGTCTACCTGGAGGTTCAAATTCTGTTAAGAGTGTGACAGTGTAGGACAGGCACTAAAATACGGAAGTTCTCTTTGTGAGAGAAATGTGCTGGGCTTTAAAAAACCTGAATACATATCTTTATAATGGACTATCCAAGAAAGTATATGAAAGTGGCAGGATTTCACTGCAACTTCTTTAAGTTTTCTACGTTTATGTTTCTTATTTGAGTAATTTGAGGCGTTACCTTTGTGAGTAACACCACCAATATAATCTGACCCACTTGTTCCAATCATTATTGTGTTTGCCAATTTTCCGAGGTCAGATTTGGCTCAGTTTTAATGTGTACAATGCGGTTTGGTTTAATTTGCTACAATCTATAACTTGCAGGCGAATATTTTAATTTGTCCTTGGGAAATAAAGCAGGAGAGTGGATGTGGACAAATAAATCCTGTGGGCTAAAACCAGGGTGCTCGTGCTATGTGGCAAGGGGYTTGTGCTGTCTTTCAATGGCAGCTTAGGAGATGTTGGACAAAGCACTGGAGTCAGTGATTTAAAGGAAAATCCCAACAATCTGCATGCCCTGCTTTCATATCCAGTGGGAGATATCTGGAACTTTGGCTTTTCACTATTCGCAGCCCCCAGATAAAAATTAAAATAAGATTTCAAGGTGTGGAAACTGAGTTTGGTTTAAAATCAATTATCAGCTCTTTTCTCTGTTGGTTTTGCTACTTCCTTCTTCCCTGTTCTAAATCACAATTTGTGTACTCTGAGGCCAGCACTGCTCAGAGCACTGTTTTAGACATCTTTATTAGCTGGGAAATGCTATCAATTGTGTTTTTCTCTAAAACCTCCAGCACTCTGAACTCAGGTTTCTCACTGGCAGTGAGATCTACATGCTCTGCAGTGTTACAACACCAGAGCTTGGTCAAACAGCTGTTTTGTAATGTCACAGGAACAGTGGAAAATTAAATGTTTATTACAGAGTGAGGCAATACTATTATTCATATTGTAGTAGGATGAGGCAATGCAATCTTCTGATTCTGATGAAGACTTATGGAGTCTAAAAATAACTCATCCCCAGTGCAGAAAAACATGTGAAAATATACAGTCTATCCCTTAAATCCACAGCATTAAGTTAAATTAAGAGAAGAACTTGTAGACTACGTGATTGAATCCATGAGGGATATAGTGTGATAGTGTATATTTGCCTAAAAGCTCGCTCTGACAGCAAAAACAATGTACCACAGTATGTTTCTTTCTTATCTAATGGAAAGAATAACACACAGAGGCTCAGTTCTTGTAATGAAAACCCCCACATTAATTTTATTTTTTGATGTGTCATTGTAATTCAAGAGATGTTTTTAATCTCAGGATTGCTAGGGCACAATAAACCATTTAAAAAGTATTTGGCAAAGATCCCTGTGCTTAGCAACAGCTCCTTTCATTTAAAACTGTTTTTTGAACCAAGCTATTCAAAGCTTTGTTCCACTTATTAAAATAAAGTATCTTACTTCAAACAAGTATTTCAGAGAACATAATCAAGAGGACAGCATTCAAATACAATGCACAGAAAACATAAAAGGCAGCAGCATGAAAAATTCAAATACTTTGTGTATGTTTCCTTGTTTTTTATTAAGAAAAAACATATAAAAATATACTCACAATCTTATTTCTCTTTGTGCCATTATGGGATATTTAACACTACATTTCGCTCCACGTTCTGAAATTCATTGCTAGATTTAGAGTAAAATGAGCTGTGCAGTATTTTAGTGAATGGAATATTGCATTGGTGGTGTATTTTCTAGTCATCTGGGTGACATAAGACAGCAAGGGAGGAGCTAAATATAGAATAATATCTATTTTTTAGCTGTTGGCTTTGTGCTCTTCTGTGAACTGCAGTGTCAATCCATGGCACAGTGTCACCGTGGAAGCTCTGCTTTCCAGTAAGATAAAGACTTGCTCAGCTTCATTGCATAACTTCACATGGACAATTTATTTCAGATTTTCGTGGATATCATTTGCAGTTTGGTTTAGTTCTGCCTTAATTTTGTTTGGTTTTGATAGCAGAGGCATTGCCAAGACAAAAACGGCTCCAGGAGCAACGCAAATGCAATTTCCCTCCACCAGTGAAGGGATGTTGTTCCTTCTTCAGCGTTTCCTCTTTCAGCTGCACACTTTAGAAAATAAGGATGGATGCATCATGCCAGGATCCTCTTCTGTGAAGAGATCCCAAAGTACAGTTTTGTGGGATGTCAGATCCTTTTTATAGTCCTGAGTCCTCAGTTCTCTCTGAACTCAAGAGAGGTTGCGGTGAGGATTGAAGAGGACTGAGGATAAAGAATTTTTTCTTGCAGATTTCATTATTTTAAAATTTTGTTTTGTTTACAACTGAGAAGCCCAGACTTGAAAATTCCCCATCAACAGAATGTCCTGGATCTGTACTCTGGCTCAAGCTCTGACCTCATTCGTCAGGTTATAGTTGTGGAGTTACCAACACAGCCAACAAAGCTTCTACCCCACCAAGGGTTCATAGGAAACTATCCTGGCCATTGTAGATGTAAGTGATAAAATTGTCATAATCCACAAAAATTTCAGGGGTAAAAACCTGAAAAGGAGCTTTGAATAATGGTAACTCTGAATAGATCATTCTGTATAACTTTTTCAAGATGGCAGTGACTGTAAAATTTTTGATCTCACGTTGTGTGGGCAGAAAAATGGTTATTTCCAAGATGTTAAAAAGCTAATCTATTCTGTTAAGTTTTTGTATCTTGCATAGATATAGCTTAATTCTTTTTTTTTCTTTTAATTTTACAAACCAAGTTGGGAGCCTTGACATTTATTGGGCCCCCATATTTTTCATTTATATTCTCTCTAGTCTTCACCATCTGTTATGACAGTAAATAAGTTTCAAATAAGCCATATCTTCCTCAGCATGAGTTGCTTTTTCTGCAAAAAAAAAAAATTAAAGTTGCAGTTGGATGTGATATTTGAAGTCACAGCTTGTCTTCAAATATTTAGTAGCGTATTCCTGTGCCAAGGGATATCAATCTGCCATTTGCCTTGCTTACAGTATAATAAAGATTAYCCAGGCCCTTCTTTCATAGATATGTCAAGGCTTTTAATTACTATAGCTCAGGAAGTAGCTCTTTCCAATGGCTTTTTCCATTTTGCTTTGGATTATATGGTTCCCTCTCATCTTTTTGCACATTAAATTCCAAAAGGAGGACATAGTGTCTGATTTTGGTGAATGAGATGTGATCTTCCCTTACAAATAAATTCTTTGGCTATACCAACAGCAATTTTTTTACTGTCAAAGTAGGTTGATGGATATTTCAGATGTTGGTACCCAAACTCAGGAAATTCTTCAAAGAAATTGTTGGGTTTCTTAGTTCTGGTGTAGGTGAGCTGAGATAAATTCATTTTGTATCTTTCYTTTATGTCATACAAGAATGCTCCAGTGAGACGGGATGTGACCTGGAAGTCACCTTTGTACCAACATGCCATTTTGCTTTCCAAATTTATCTGTTCGCTTGATTACGAGTTTTGTGTCACATGGAGGCATTTCCTCATCCTTTGAGGACAGTGGTGCAAAATCATGGGTTGCTTTCACTGGTTGTCTACAAAACTGCAACAAATTCACCTTGAAACTCTCTCAGAGTAGCTCCTCTGACAAGGAGGAAATTTCAACCCATTCAGCTCAAAACTGAAAATATTGCTAGAACACCTAACATTAATGTTTCTTGTGGACTGTATTTTTTAYAGATTTCWAAACTGTTTCCCAGGTAATCTCTACCCCAGGAGCTTCCCAGATGTGTTAGAGGTTTTCCAGGATAAACCAGGAATAATCAGACATAAATTCTCCTTGTCCATTCCACCCCTCACACGTAATTCTGTGGCTCCAACTGGCCCCATCCCAAAGCATCTTTTTGCCTCATCCTTTGATATTTCTGAAGGCTGTACATGTATTCAGTGAGTGGATTTTAAAATCTGCATCTTTCATCAGTATGAATTGGTACTTCCAGAATGGCATCAAAGAGAATATTGTGACTGAACATCAGCTCTGCAGAATGAAAGGAGGTTGACTGTAGAGTGATTTATGTGGAAAGACTCAGGCAACTTCTGCAACAGCCACGACATTCATTATGCAAAGGCACTGTTGAGTAAAGAAACAGGTTTTATAGCATTAAAATAATGCTCAAAACTGATGCACAAGTATGATTAACCCACTTGTTTGTAGGAGGACTTCACTTTGATTCTGATGTTCATAAGTGTCTTACTATGACAATAAAGCTTTTATTTTTATGTGTGCAATTGTTTTTCCTTTTCACCTGTAAATAGAGTAATTGCACCTTTTTATGATTTTCCAGTATTAGATTAGTTTTATAGCATGTTCTGAAATTTCATTCTCTTTCAGCATCAATCTTTGTTTTGTTTTTATTACAGAATTATACTTACAAATAACATCATTTCATAACAATAAACATAGAAATATAATGCAATATAGCAGTTACAGCTTTATAGAGTAAACATTTCATTTGGAAGAAAATTCCACTCTCACACTATTATTTCACAAAAGCAGCAAGGTCAGAAACTCGGAGGGTTGATAACAAAGCTGTTTATATCCTAAAACGGGGGGACAAATATTCAGGGGTCAATGACTACASCTGTGAAAAAACACAGAGAGAGGATTTCTTGTCTACAGCTTAATTTTTTTGAAGAAGGGGTCTTGGATAAAAAACTGATTTTCAATTTGGTGTTAGTGTACAATGTAGGGTAAATTGTATCAAAGCCAAATGATATTCCACAAAATTAAATTTCTTTCACCTTACGTTGCTCAGTGCCAGGTATTTCAAGAGAATTAAAAATTTTCCATGCTACTTTTGCAGACTAAGCACACTCTGGATAGTGTAGAAAGATGGCAAATATGAAGTCAGAAGATTAGTGCAAGGCAGGAGTTGCTTAAGCACAATATATTTTTCTTAGACTTACAAGAATTTTCCAAGGTGCTGAATGGAAATTGTGATCAAGGAGTGAAAAGAAGAAATACGAATCAGGAGATTCATAGGAAATTTGGAGTAGGGAAGGGTTTTGCCTTAGACGAGGATATCTCTTGATCTCATCACTTACCAAATTCTCTGCTCACTAAATACAGATTTGCTTACCATAAAACACTGTGCTGGACCAACATCTTTCCCTAGCTTTCTTTTACAGCAGCTGTAATATTAAATTAGAAATATTTTGGAATTATATCCATGTCAAAAGGAAACTTTGCAATTAGAAAGATGTCCTGGGCTAAGAGTCCAATTTTCTGATAGTTATATATCATTTTGATTTTGTCACTTTGCTATGTAAAAATGTGCTTAAATTCATGCTAAAGAACTTTTAGAACTACATGAATCTTAAATGAGGAGTTTTGTCTCATGGTACAGTGCAAGTATTTCCCACATGGAATGGCCCCCTCTGAGGTCCCTGGCACATCCCATAAATGTTTGTCTCCAGTGCTCAGCGAAAGCTCTTCCATTTTCCTAAGGTAATGTTTCATTTTTCAAAAACTCTTCTTTAGAAACACAAGAACTGTTTGCAAGTCTCTCAAGTCAGAGCCTTCCTAGATTTATTTCATTTCTTCATTTTTAAGTCATGTTTAAGAAAGAAAGAAATGCTATGCAAAATGAAGTAAGGTGGATTTTCTTTGCACTGTTTTTAGCAAAGTAGTGTTTGTTGACTTCTATTTCCTTATTAACAGGATTTGCAAGTAATGCCTTTGATTACAGACCACAGACTCCGGTTCCCAGCTCCACGTCCCATTTCCTGTTCCGCTATTTCCTGTTCATTGATATTGTCAGAATTGCAGCGTTTTGTCCTTTTTCCATCCTCTAAGACACCAACACTTGCCCTGAGATCCTGTGAGCAGTTAACCAGCTGGCAGATTATCAGCTCCTGCTAATTTGAATGAGTCTGTTTAGTCAGTGCTTTCTGACCTGTTATTTCTCTATTCTAGGCTGGGATTTTACCTCTTTCTTGTTTATATTTGTGACAGTCCCCTCCCTGCCTGGCCCTGGAGTGAAGGTGAGTGCACACGGTTGAAGGTTTTAGGCCGTAATTGCCATTTGTTGATGATGCCATTGAATGTGGAACTACTGATCCATGGTTTTTCTACTGCTGGCCTGCTCAGAGCACGACTTCTTTTTGCTTTAATAACTTCAATGTTTCTTGCTACTTGCCACTGTGTCCTTCTGAGAGTAACCCCATGTTATTGTATGTATCCCCTTCTGACCTGTTTTTTGGGTGCTTCTCTTTGTGACATCAGCGAGTAATTCACATTTGGAGTGCTCATCATTTGATCTACCTGCTTAAAATCAACAGATTTTACTTTGCTGGTTTCTTGTTTTTCTTTTTTTTTTTAGATTCTGAACTTTCTCATCYCATTCCACTTGCCTTATACCCACCCATCCTCAGCAAGCTTCTCCCTACAAACATTAAGAACATTTCTTGTAGTACCTCCTTCAGTTGCAAAAGCTGTCATTGATACTTTCTAAGAATTTGCGGTCCAATTTTTGTTTTACTTCCCTTACAAATAATAAAATCTCCCTGTCTTGGCAAACTCTTGTAGTGATTCTAACAGTATTTCACAAAAAACAAAGCAAGCCTCACCCACCTAATTTCCTTGCTCTGGTATTCTGTAGTAGATAGTTATCATGATAAATGCACATGTTCTTTATCGTTGTATGTAATCTTGCTCTTTGCATTGCTGATCTTGAGGCAAATATATAAAGTGTTGTCTTCTAACATAGACAAATGATGCGAGAGAAGAGGCAGAACTCTGGAGTGCCATCCTTCAAAGTCGATCTCTTGGAGGCCTAATTCAGCTGGAGGGGCAGAGAGGGCAGCCTTATAATATTTGCCCTTTGAAACGCTATCTTTCAGAGGTGACCTTTAAGCTAACTTGGGAGTCTGACAGCCTGGGGCCTCAGCACAAGATCCTTGTCTCTGTCAGCCCCTCACAGCTGATATCTCCTCTGCCTTTGCTCAAAATAGTACTTCCTTCTGATTTTACCCGCCTGGCTTCATAACTTCTCCTARTTCAGGCTGGCTATCATTCAAGTCGAATGCAGTTACCAGCCTGTTCCCGTTCTCTTCCAGGTACTTCTCTGAGTTTATAGTTCTGTTGTGCTCTTTGCAGACCTTATTCTTTCTAGGTTAAATATCTTCTCTCCAGTAACAAAACCTTTCAAGAACACTCTGGGGAGATTCACAGTCCCACAGCACTGCACACTCATTTTGGAATGTAAGCAAAAGTAAACTATGAAGTTAATCAGGAAAGAGCTCAAACACTCTCATGACCTGGCAGGAGTGAAATACCAATGTGGCAGCATAMAAAATTAGGGAAAACTGTATTGAATTCTATGGATGCTTTCCAAGAACAGAGGAGTCCCCACGATTACAAAATCAGCCATTGCCATCTCTAGCCATGACCATTGTCCAGGTGTGCTCATGCTTGTCCAGGCTGTGACAAATGCAGGTGTGCCTAACAGCGGCTTTTAAGAATTCATGCATCCATTTCCATAGCTTTTGGAACCAAAGTTATCCCTTTTAATAAATGAGCTACAAATTTTAGAAGGCAGATTCTTACAAATGTAGTTGAAAATTCAGTAGAACCTTGATCTGTATTGCACACTTCAGGAGTTATTTTTAATTTCTTTAAAAGTGTTGAAAACTGTTTGGGTCCACACTTCTCCTAAGGGCTACTTCATTGAAAACTCCTTCTGCTGAGGAATGCTGCTGGAGCTCACACCTTCAGCCCTGGTGACGTTTCCGTGGTGCCTCAGAAGCAGAGGCTGTGTGTGGGATGGAGTTGCCTGGGACACGATGCTTTTCCCTACAACTCTTGCAGCCAAGGCTCTTCTCCCCACCCTGTTTCCCGTGGTTCATCTGCACTGTGCAAAAGCCATGACCTGAGATGCGTCCCTGGTCCATGGGACCTTGTACATCTTTATCAACAAGACAATCAGGGAAGGGAAGGCCTGGAATTTCAGCGTTTTTCCAGTGCGTTACCAGGCCCCGTCAGCACTTTGTCCCTGATTAGCCGGGCAGSTAATGGAACCCCACTGCTATCTCTGTACTTCTCCACACTTTTCTGTGCTCTATTGTGTTCTTGCCTTGTCAGTGCTTTGGGGTTTTTATCTGTACAATTGTTTCCTTGCTTGACTCCAATGTGTTTGTTTTTCTAAATGATAGCAAACCCCTATTTTGGTGTAGTTCCATATTACTTCATCAATCACTGGAAGGGGACGTTGACACAGTGTTAGTTTCTTTTGAGTAAAACAAGGCTGGTTTTATTATTTTGTTGTGTATTATTTTCCACTATTCCCATTGGACTGGGAAAATTGAGTTTTCATAGGCCTAATCTTCTCAGCTAATGTTATGAGCTAAAGCTAAGTAGCATTTGTTGGAAAACAAGAGGTTCATTTTGTGCTCAACTCATTCTTTTTTTTGGCAGAGATGTAACAGGTACCGTGCAGGAATTTACACTGAGGTTTTTTATTCACTGTATGGCGCAAGTTCTATTTAGATGGTTGCTATTTAACTGTATTTCAAATATTATGTTTATTTTTTTAAGGAGAAAATCTTTTACTTAGTATCTATAGTTGAAATAATGTCATGTGATGCAACGAGCAAATTTGTAAGAGTTGTGCAAGATGATCTGAAGGGAAGGGATAACAGGAAAGAGAAACAGAATTTACAGAAGATCGAAACAGAAAAATCCTCTGGTTTGGCCAGAAATAGATCTGTGACCATCAGATATGAATTAATTTGTTAGGTGGATTAAAGGCCATGTGAAGTTTGAAAGGCAAATGGGTAAGATGAAGTCAAAAGACTGTTCTCTGCTGGAGAAGAGCAGCACATTTGCAAACTAAAGAAGTAGCAGTGGGGTTGTAATTAGTACTATGAGCAGTATTTYGAGAAAGGGACTAAAATGTAAGAGTGGTTTCTGTTCTGGGAAAGAAGGAAAGCTGCCAGAGGAGAGGGTTGCTGGGTGTGTGAGACCGTGGATGGAGGCTGGGGAAAAGTGACACATTCACAGTGACTGTAGATTCCCTGCAGGAAAGCAGAACACGTGAAGAATCGGGTGCTGTTCCCCAAAATTGCCTATTTTGCAGAGAATCTGAAGTGCTGAAGGGTTTGTGCAATATATTGCCATGTAGGAGAGAGATGGGACAGGATTTCTGTTCAGGAAATCCAGAGCAAGGGAACAGAGATGTCAGGGAAGATCAACTCATTGGAGAGGAACCACCTCGTGTTTGGATGTTCTCCAGATGAGCTCCTGAACACACAGGGAGGAATTCTGGATATTCTACACTTGCCATTAGTGAGTGTGAGTTTTTTATGGTGTATCCTTGTATTCGTGGCTGTCTGAATTAGACTTTCTAGTCTTTTCAAAGTCTCATCAGGTAAGAATTTTCAAATGCTTCTAAAAATTTTTGCATCATCTTTCTCAGACCATTATTACAGATAAAAGCAGAATTTTTTATGAAATAGCATACACTTGTCAGCAGTATAGTTTCACCTTTCTCCCCCATCATTCCATAATAATATTTATTTTTTGATTACACCTGTTCATCTATGTTGAATCTACCTCCTGAGAAGTTCAATACAGTTGATGGCATTGATTTAGAATTGTGTAAATTCTATGAGTGGAATTTTCTTTTTCTTATGAAAATGTTAGAATAGCTAGAAAATTCAAGGTTTTTATACAAGTTTTATTACATTACAAATGCAATGTATTTCATATTCCTTGGGACTAAACCTTGCAATACTCTGTTCATCCTTTGCCATGGTGAGCATTGACTGCTTTCTTCTACCAAACATCTCCAGCTCCTTAGACAGCCTCATTTGTAAAGAAACTTTCCCTCTTATTAATTATTATTTTCTTTAATGAATGACATTGAAAAACTAACAAGTTTTTGAAAGCTCTGTAACTATCATAATCCATACAATTGTCATAACAACTATTGGAAAAAAAATCAATAAAATGGGTGGGGTTTAGTGCACTGTCCAGTGCAAGGTGTGTGAAAATCCGACTTTATTCTTATTCCGACGGATTTGGTAGTTACAGACCCCTGGTTATGGAAAGCTCAGATGCCTCTGCTCCTTCTCCAGGCCGGGGGCTGGGGTGGAAGCCACAAACTGCTGTGGAAGCCCCCTGTGGCGGGAGTTTTGGGGAGATTTTGTCCCCTGGGATCCGTCTGGTGTTCCACGTGCGGCCACCTCACTCGGCCATTGCAGAGAACGTGGGGGGACTGCTCTTGCTGAACAAAGATTATTCTTCATGAGTAATTTTCTTGCCTGTCGTTTTTTGGATAAGAAGCAATTTTTAAAATGTGTTGTCAGAAATCCATCCCTTATGCAATAAAAAACTCAAAAGCTGTGCCTGATGACATACAAGATGTCCAGATCTGCATTGGCTCCTTCTCTGCAATCTGTTTACAAAAGTTAAAAAATGCAGCAGAATGAGTTGGTTTGTAAAGGTGCTTTTTTGAATGCTAAATCATATCCGCAACACGGAAACACTAAAATTTGTCTTGTTTCACTACAGGAGAGTCTTCTGAAACAAGTTTTAAATTAAATTGAAACGTAAGATAACACAAATAGAACAGAAGAATAGATTACACGGCGTCCATTTCTTTCTCTCAATGGGAAGAATTGTATGAATTGAATTTATTTGAGGTTTCTATGGTAATTTTTGTTATTTGTGTTATTTGCAAAAAAAAATCTTAATTATATATGTGCAATCTCTATCATCTTTTCCAGACATATTCATCTTAAACTGTCATGTGGAATTTTTTATCTCATGAAAATCCCCATCAAAATACTTTCGAATTTACCCAAATATTAATTACTAATACATTTTGAATTTTAAAAATGCATATGCCAGATATTTCAAAGTTGTATTTGGATCCTGAATGAGTAATCTGCCTTTTAAAGATGTGACGTACCTCATTTGCCATTGATTTAATGTAAGCTAAAAGGCTTAGCATATCTAAAACTAATTCAACAATTTTATGCTTCTCTTGAGATTTCTTTAAGCCTGCAAGGAATTGGAAATTGCCAAATAGTGGTTAGAAAACCCTGCAAAAGAAATAACTTCTTCTGTCTGAGGGGGTTTTTTTTGAGGAAATTCCAATTGTTGTATGGAGTCATATTTCTGCTCCCTCTAACCACCAGAACTGGTTTAGCCATGCTAACAAAGCTATGAATTTCTGGAATTATATGGCAGCTGAGCTCAGTGTGTAATTTTCAGTGGATTTTGGTAGCTTCCTTTGAAGAACAGTCCTTGTTTCCCTCCAGCATCCCTCACAGAGAACATCCAGGGACCAAAATCCGTGCAGCCACCAGGCCACGTGTGCCGTGGARCCTCTCAGGGTTAACTCCTCAGGGCTCCTCAAGGAAGCAGCTGCTGGTGAGCTGAGCTCGTGTCCTGCCCTGTTGATTGATGGTGCCTTGATGTTTCCTTAGATGCCCCTGGCTGGCTGTGTTTCCGTGTATTCCCAGCTGGAATCAGCCCTCACTCGCTGCTGGTTTCTGTTTGTCTGCACTGAGCCTCCCCAGCTCCAGTGCAGTGAAACACCAATAATTCAGGTTCCCTGGCCAGCTCAAACAATTGTCACGGATCTCTAAAATGCTTGAAGCATGGACTGAAACAATATTAAGGGTTCCTAAAACTTTCTGYTGCGTTTCATGTCCGCAGTGAGTGTTTGCAGACAGATTCCAGCAGCAGTGTGCTCCAGGCAGCCCTTCTGGTTGCAGGAGGGCTGTGCTCCTCCCTGTGCCCCCRTCACTTGTCCCCAAGATCCTCCTAGTTTTCCTTGGCATTTTCATCCCATTATTTGTCACGTTTGTGTCCACCCCTGAGCCATAAAGGAGAAATCCCTTTCTTTATTATCAAAGTAACAATGGGATTACTGGTCTGTGAGGGTTTTTTTGTTTGTTTGGGGTTTTTCTCAATGTTGCATGACATGGTGCTATTAGTGTTCTTACAGAGCAACAACGATGAAAGAGGAAACTGCATTCCAGTGGCAGGTCACCTCCAGGTGAAAAGAGGAAAAAAATAAACATTTTCTGTCATAATTACCTGCCATGGAAGGAAGAGGGCCTGAACATTAATGTCMGGCATTTTGTGCTGAGTTGTCATCTGAAATATACCTGGTACAAGCCCAAAAAGCACACAACAGGGTAAAATGCAGAATTATTTACACAAAGATAAAAGTACATGTGGAGGCAAATAAGTTATAGACCGTGGGCTGTAGGCAAATTTAAATTCTGTGTCCTGCTTGAGCCTTAGAGTTTATATTATTCCATCTGCTAATACTCATAAACAACTGTCCTGATTTCATGAGCTTTATGATACCAAGACAATTTTCACAATCATTCATTATTTTTTTAATTCTATAAGGATTTACTRTATAGTTTCACCATGGTCTTCCATAAGCCTATAAAAATGTGAAYGCAGGGGTTGACACAATGTTGACATACAGAGAAACATGATTTGTTTTCTTTAAGATAGGTAACCTTTCTAATGTTTCAGAGAAGCTGCCTGAAGAATTCTATCAGCAGGAAATTATGATTTCTACATACCTGGCATTGTATAATTTAATGTTGTCTTCTCTTGACTCACGTAAAGTACAGAGTAATGGCAAAGGTTACCTGTGTGATCCAGTCTGTTGAAAAAAATAACTTTTTTTGGCTCTTTCAGCCCAGGTTGCTCTTGCTGGTTTGTGAATGCYCATGTTTTTCCTTGTCATTAATGAAAATACTCAAAAAGCTGAAAAAAAATTATATTAGTCTCATTAAGGTACCTTTCAAGCTCTAGCCATACGGACTGAATTAGGGAAGAGTATTTTTGTACTCCTGGACCACAAAGGAAATGAGTTGCACTTGACTGGGTACTAAAATGATCTTCAGAGAGCAGTATTAGGCTGAAAATATAAAGATCATGAATAAAACTTATAAAACTTCAGAGGAAMAAAGAACCTCAGTCAGTTGGTTTAGGTTTGATCTGGTACCAGAAGAAACCCTCACTTTAAACRTGAAATATTGTGAAACACTCCACTCTTTTCTGAGAGGCAAAAGCTTGAATTCTCACAGGTCTAGTTCAGATTCATCACAAGTTCTGCTGGTTGGCTGAATCCAATTCCTCCAGAAATGCAGGTGTGAACTCGAAAAAAAGAGGGTTTCTATGCAAAATGTGTGGTGTTTGGTGTTAGAAAGGAGTTCAGGGAGCCAGTCTCTCAGCCTTCCATGATTTCCAGCTCCATCTGGGCCTGCAGGGGCAATGCCGTGGGTTTGATACAATTGTGCCTTTTTCAGAGGTTGTTTATTTATTTGTGGGGCATTGGAATATTCTGGCTGAACACACGAGTATCAGATAATGCTGCTTGGGGAAGGAGCAGGGAAAGACCCCCGTGAATTTTTAATACACCTGAAATATCTGATGCGTCTGTATCTCCATGAATTAGAATATTCTAGTTTTGAGGAAGATAACATTTGTAGCGTCTTCATTACTGTTTTAGACAATATTACCTTCTCCAGAATCATTATCACTAAAAAAACTTAAAAGTAATTTAGCTGCACTAATATTTCCTTCTTTTCAGCTCTAAATGTTTCATTTCTTCAACTAAAATTTAATTTATTACAAGAACTTTAAACAAGTTAAAATTGCTATTTGCAAAAATAACCACCCTGATTAGATTAAAATCACAATTTCTCAATTTGCCCGTGGAAACGTATTAATGGAATGGATTCTGTTCTGCATTGAATGACAGACAGATTGATGTGTCAACAGAGAAAAGAGTTAGAACCATCAACGTGTCTCTCATTGTTTGACAGTGATTTACTACTGTCCAAAAGTCTGTTAGCTCAACTTTCAGATTGAGTTAATCAGACTTATTCTGAGGTGTCAGCCCCTCAGAGACATTATCTGTCAGCCCCTGCTGCTGCAGGGGACCCCAAAGTCATGTTGGAACTTCTCCTGTTATASGGACAGCCTGTACCTCAGGGGGTAGGTTTGGGGTGTAGAATATCTCTTCTGGAAACTCAAAGCTGCGTTTTCTTTTTATGATTTCATTTTCGGGTCTGAAAAGCGCTTTTTCATGTTAAATGGAAAAATCCTGATAAAGACCCAAATTCTGTAAAACTAGAAAATTTCTAATATGTGCACAATCAAGGCAACAGAGATCTTGGGGATGCAACATCTACACATTATTTAATGAATGGGTAGCCCAGGATTTCAAATAGAATTAGAACAATTTCACCACCTAAACATGAATCCCTGTGCTCTTATATCCCAAAGTTTAGCTCAAGCAGTGGGGAAAGCTTTAAGATCCCAAATCCTTGCTGAATCAGCCGGRAGAATCCCTTTTCCTTTCAGCTGTTTCAGAGTCAAAGCATTAATTTTTCTCTGTGCTATCACGGGATTTTCAGAATTTATTGCATCAGAATATTTTCATTTACCATTGTTAATTTTGTCTTCCAATTTTAATTGTGTCTACTTTTATTCATGATCTGATAAAACAACTTCGCTGTTGATTTCATTACAAAGAAAATCTGAATCTTCATAGCTGGTTAGCTCAATTATCTATTCGATCACCTTTGTCACTCTTACTAAAATAGCTTGCAAGAAGTGTAGACTGCATTAAATTTGGTTGCAATATAGCACTCCYCAGAGTAGGAAGCTGCTTGTCTTCATTCCTGGTGTAATAAAGAAAATAGTGCAAATACTGATTTTGAACATTTAAAATTAATAACTTTAAAGACATTGAAGCACCTCCATAAGAAAAGAGTAATTTTGATCAGAATGGACAAGGCTGCAATTCTGTCTTTGGTTTTTTTCTCTATTATTTTGGTACAGCTAATATATCCAGATTAATAGAACACTTCCCAGCCTAGCTTTCCTAGTTTTGTGTGCCTGTGCTTTGCTTTTTCTGAGCTGGGTTTGACCAGCCACCACATTTTTCACATCACTTGGAAAACCATTGTGTCCTTGGGCCCTTTTTCAGCCATGTGACTGAATTTTCACAGTAGTTTTCTGTAATCTGTGTTGGCATTAGCAAAGGACATCCTTATGTCCCTGACTCTCTGGGCTTGAATACGTGCTGATAATTATATTTGAATTGAGAAGTAAATTTAAGGGTTCAATACATACACAGTTAACAGTGACTTAACTCTTGTTTGCTCTATCACCCTCTGCGGCCTGATCTTAAAATCTTGCTGGTTTTTAATGAAATAATTTGGTATTTGAATGAAGCACATCTGGCCATCATGTAAATGTCAGTGTTGTGCACACAGAGCTTTCAGAGGTGCTGAATTGGGTGTTTCATTCCTGGAGCCCGTTGATTTATGTGATCAACAGCAGTTTATGATTCTGAGACAGTTTAGAACAAAGTTGGAAAATCCACCGAATTCTCAGGGAGGGCAGGGCTTGCCATTGTGAATGCTTGCCATTAGAAGAACTTAAAAAACAGCAAAATAATGAATGAAAGTTATGTACATTTGAAATAGTCTATATTTGGAAGGGGAATTCAGAACTGAGTGAAATGTATGTCAGGCTGCATCCTGTGATCACAGTCGGGCATTGCACAGCACGAGGAGCAGCGTCCAGCACAGCCTAAGAAAACCCTACAGGCTAAAAGGTTGTTTGCTGTGCAAAGTCCCAGCATCAATTACTGTGACAAATAAAACATGGTCTGAAGAAGGAATTGCAGTTTCCCTCACACAGAACTGATTCTATTGTAATTCAGCCATCCCATCTGTCAGAGCAAAATCCAAAGTTTACARTAGCGCAGATGTGACTTGAGCACTGGGTTTCTCCTTTAATGGGCCTCAGTGTCAGAAAAACAATTGTATTATTTGTGGTCATCCTAGCAACTCTCAGGGCTTTTTATTAAATAATATGTATCTTATGAAAAATATTAGGTGACAGCATCATTTTCCAAATTAATGAAATTTATGGGGAAAATACGTATAATTTCAGAACACTGAAGATTCTCAAGCAGCTTTGATTGTCCATTGAGTCGTGCTTCAGCTGAGCCTTGAGGATTCCCTTCAGTAGCAGCTCAGCTGAGGGACAGGCCCAGGATCACCCTGCAGTGAGGTTACATCAAACCTTAATTCCATTTACCATCTTCAGACCACAGTTTATTCAGTTCTAGGGAATAGAAAGTGTCCATTCCAGTCTAAAATCTGGTGGAATCTGGTTTTTTTCTCTTTGTTTTATGGCCGTTGGATTCCTCAATAATAATGCCAGAATACTTGGCCTGGAGGAAACAAAAGAGTTATACACTCATGTTCATATTTCCTACCACGTTCCATTTCGTGTTGTTGATTTTTGTTCTGTGTTAATTGTTCACTCATTCTCGAGTGAAGATCACACAAGTGATTACACCACACAGGAATCCAGTTATTCTACATCCTTGACACAAACTGACAAATTTCCAACACATTCTTCATTTGTCAACTTCCTTATATTTTTTCCTCACATAGCAGCTGATCTTCAGATTTCCTGTATTGTCTAGAACAGTAATAATACTCAGGTGTGTTTCAGAGGTGATATGGAACCAAAGATTCCAAAGTTTGTGGTGCAGTTGAATCGGGCATAAAAGCCACAGCAGCACCCTCAGTTTTCCCACAGTGCAATTTGAGAATTAATAAGCATTTGACAGATATTTCTTGTCAGGATCTTTTGGCTTAAACATCTTAATTTTTTTTTTAATGTATATTAGTGTCCTGCCAAATCTTTTCCTTTGACTCCCTCTACTTTCTGTAGACTTTAAAACTATTGCCTAGGGACTTTTCAAGGGAAACACACTTTTTTATAAATTACCAGCAAAAAGGGTAAAATTTGGCATTAAATTAAAAGACAATAAATCACTTTTTTTTGCTGTTAAATTAATTATCATCAAAGGTTTCGTTAACTGATTTCTTATCAGCAAAGTCAACAACAAAATTGGAAACGGGACAATTTTCTCTCATTATCAAAAAAGAAAACATTTTACAGCCCCTTTTTCCTCACTTTGTCCTTTCTAGAAGACTGACTACAGCATGCAKATTGGGACTCAAAAGTCCTCAAATCTCTTCCTGCCTTCTTTGTTTTAACTGTAGTTGAAAACTGTAATCTCAAAAAAAAATCTATGTGTTAGTCTGAGTCTATCTGAAAATAGGCTTCTGTGGATCATTAATACAGAAATATTGAGTTTAGGGTGCTGTGTCCATTTTAAATAAGCTTGCTTTTTTCAATAATTTTCTAATACTTATTCAATAATTCAATAACTATCTAATCATCCATAATTACTCTTCTATCTGCTAAACTCGCCTTGAAGCTCGGGTAAAATTACTTTAAATAGCCTCGTTTGAGTTCCAAATATTCACCTGCTGAAATTTCAGCTCCGCTTTACCRGAGCATTTGGGCTGCTCAGTAGCCATTCAATGGGCAAAAACCCCAAACCCACTGTCTTGGGGTGACTCTATTATGTGTATCCCCTATCATGCTCTATGCCCAAAAAGTAATTTTGTGCCTTTTCTGTGCCTTTAAACTGAGCTGAAAAAAAAACCAAACGAACTTTTCAAAACAGTTTCTCAAGGACACAGAGATACACTCCTCTGCGTTCTCTGGCTGCAGGAGCAGGAGGGAGCACCCTGCTTGCTTTCTTCAGCCAGCGGTTTCGGGTTTTTTTTTTGTCTTCTCTTCCCGGCGTGAGACAGAAAGCTGAATTTTGTTTCCTGGGACTTTGGTTTTTCCCTTCTTCTCTTCTGGACTGTTCAAGAACATAAGAACACATCGGGAGAATTTTTTCCCCGAGGCCCGGGGGGTGGGCCCTCGCCGACCCAGCTCCGAGGAGGAGAGAGACCACACCTACAGAAGGACTCTGAAATCTTCCCAGGTTTCTCTCTATAGTGAGAGATTTTCATTTCATTATTTAGCATTATTATCCTTTTCCTGTGTGTTTGTTAAATAAATAGTTCTTTTTTTTTTCACCTTCCTTCGAGGAAAATTTTTTTTTTTCCCCGAACCCTGTGGGGGGAAGGGTGGTTGTAATCTGGTTTTCCCTCAGAGGATATATTGCTAGATTTTGGCCAAACCGGCACACCCACAAACTCTTTTGTTCTTTTGTTATGAATTTTTCTGGTTTCCTTTTCCCAGGGGTGCTCAGTGCTCGCAGCAAGGAGAGGGGCTGGCTTTGCACAGAGGGTCAGCACCAGCACAGGGCTCTTGCCGAGGTCCTTGTGGTGCCTCTGGAAGGAGGGAAGCTTTGGGATGAGCTGATTCCCTGGCTTTGATTCCATGGTTAGAACACGGCAGCATTCATTCACAACTCAGGGTGCGCAGGCAGGGAGATGGGGTGGGGCTGCTGCCTCACTCATTGCACAGGGACTGATGCAAGGGGTCTGCAAGGTTTGTGGGCTGTAATTATCCCGAGTAATTTAAGAATCCATTTACCCTCTGCAGATGGAGATACAGTTTAATCAAATATAGTGTAAATCAGCCTTTATTAGGCACATTCTGTAGGCTATTATGGAGGTGTTAACGTTTAAAATGCTGCTGTATTAAAATGCTTCCCAGGTGAACAGGCACAGGTTTCAATTGTAAAACAGAATTCTGCGGTAATGACCAACAAAGCGCTTTTTCTTCAGAATTTGTGCTACTTTGAACAAAGACTCTTGATATTTGCAATCCACATGCTGTGGTCACTCTGTAAACCAAATGGCTTCTTTGGACAGTTAGCAGCTGAAGTCCTGATTTGGTCAATAATTAATCAAAAAATTTTAAAACTGAACATTTTCAGCAATACATTTTTATATTAAGATGGCAGTTCCCAGATTTGCTTTTAATTACTTCAAGTGAAGGGATGCAAATCCAAATTCCTTTTGTAGATCTTTGTTTGTATGTGAGTTGAGCTCTATTTCCATTTTTATGTACAGAGCTCTAGTTTTGGGAAACTCTGTATTAATATAATACTTCTTTTTGGGTTCTAAAACGTAAATGCTTTATAGATTTCTCTCATTAAGGGTATACCAAATGAATTATCCATATTGCACTCTCAAGGTGGCAAGTCCCACAACAAATCTGGAGTAGAGGTGGCTCTGTCCAAAGCTGGATTGCTGTTTATGGAGTCCTGTGTTATTAGGATGAACTTCTGGCCTGCAGTTAGCACTAAAAGCATAATTTTCTAAGGCTTTTCCAGTCCAAATATAAAAGTATCTTCCTCAAAGACTCGAAGTCTGCAGAAGCCTGTGGTGATCTTGGGTACCAGGTGCAGATCTTCCATGGCAGCTACTTTGGCTCTTAACAGGACATTCCCATCATAAATTCCAAAACCTTATACATGGACATTTTGGTGGGAATGTTAAGTGTTGGGAATTTGACACCTTGGTGACTCAGAATAACTTTCCTACCCACCTTTTCAGGTTGGGGACCAGAAAGGTCCTTCAGTCCTTTGAGGATCCGGTCTTTGAAGAAAGGATTATACGTATTTTTCTGAGTGGTACATCTGGCCTGAAGTGTCTCAGCCTGCATTTACTGCAGAGTTCTGCGTTCAGTGACTCAAAGCAGTATTTAACCTGCTCAGTTATACCCTGGTTACAGCAAAGGCACTTGTTGGGGGGTCAGGTGAGCTGGGCTGAGCCCGTTCCTGGTTCACTGCACACAAAAGCCGTGGAAAGTTGTAAATGGCAGCACACAGTGATGATAATGAGAGCCATCAGACCCAGAGAGAAAAGGTGGAATGAAGAACAGCAGCAGGCTGGAGAGGTGCGTTCCTTTTCCATGTGATGTGTTTAAAACTGAATCGTGGGTGCAATATGAGCAGGATTTCTCCTCAAAAGCTAAATGCTAATCATCAACTCTGGTAAATTTATCTATCAGACACTGCCCTCTAGATTTATGGTAATTGTGAGTTTGGCTTACCCTGAATCTTGGGAAAATAACAGAAATGGAAGGAATGCCAGCTGGCCTTTTTGTTCGAAGGAATTAAAAAGAAAAGGAAAAGCAAACATTTGATGGGGCTGATAGTTGTTTGCTTTCTGGGCAAAAAGCAGCATCTAATTTCCATTTATCCATCCCTCACAGGGCTGATGCTTTCAAGCTTCCCCACGTAAAAAGAGTGAAAGTAGTTTCTCAGTTAATAAGTGCCACTACCGGGTTTCCTGGGCAAAAATGAGAGCTTTTAATACCCTAACGTGGTGTCCTGGTAGAGTTTGCCTGCTTTGGGATTTGATGGTGMAACGTGAAAGGCAAACACCGTGTGGCCCAGGTGTTCTGAGTTAGCACATACAGGCAATAAGGTGCAAACTGGGCACCCTCGGCTAATAAAGATGTCACTCCTGCCATCCCAAAATAAAGGCATAGGGTCAAATCAAAGTCAGATCTTTCCTTTTTTAATGCTGAAAGAGCCAGTGATAATTCAAATAGAAATGGCAAATATTTTCTAGACTGAGGGTGGGCCTTTATGTTTTATTATTATCTGTGTATGAATCAATGATTTTGTGTGATTGTTTATTCATTGATTAAATACTATAATAAATATCTTTGTTGCATATGTTTGTTTAAATTCCCAACTTTTGAGTAGTTCAATCAGCTTTGTGGTTTAGAGGTAAAAGGCCCATGTGGATATCCTCAGTTGTCCTGAATGAATGGAACATTCACAGCTCTTCATTTTTGCAAAGGACTCTGAAAACAGCATTAAAGAGTGTCAGATAGGGGGGCTGTGGGTATTGGAAAATAAGGACAGGGAAAGGGAACTCAGTTCTTTCTGAAAAGCTAACAAAGAACTTAAACTATGAATCTAAAGGTCCTAAAAGAAGAAGAAGAAGACGATGATGATGATAATAATAATAATTCCCTCTTGCGTAGCAATGGATTAAATTCAGCTGCTCTCAGGGATCACTGTGTGATCTGTGCAAGGAGAGGGGATAAAACCCCGTCATTTCCTCTAGAGCACCTTGAAAGCCATTTCTGGCAGTACAGCTAAAATCCCGTATTTTTACTGGAATTCACTCTGCTTCTTTGTATCCCAYCGTGTTCGAGATTAAAGAGATCCTGAGCTGCTTTGTTTTGGATAATGCACTGGATTCTGTGTATTTTTTTTGTTTTGATTCATATTTATTGCAATTYATTAATCCACATGGCCCATAAGAGCTTGGATTGAAAGCCCAAATATTTTCCATGCTGTGAAATCGCCTCCCACTCCCACCCTGCTATCGTGGCATTGCCTGGTTTGGGATCTTCTTTTCGTGTCCTGTAAAATATCTCTTTCAGGAGTTTCCACTTTATGGTTCTATGAGATTTTGGGGGTTTACAGCTTTCAGCCAGCCTGGCACGCTTGCAGGATGTAGCACTAAACAAATTCTAACTTTTTTTGTCAACCTCCCAATTATTTCTTCCTTCAGGTGAAATACAAATAGAGTTGAGCAGCAGATTAAAGTGTTGCCGAAGGCTCTGATCCTCTGCCATCATCGTCAGGAGTGTTATACATGTGTTTTTTCATAACAAAACAAACAAAAAAAACTTAAATATGTCATTTTTTCTTTCATTCTTCATGAAAAATGATTTTTCTAGGGTATAGTCCCAAAGAAAGCCTCTACCTCTTGTCTCTGAAACTATTCCATGAGCAGCCTTTGCTCTGTGACACAACGTTTGTTGAAGGAGAGATAAGAAAGARAAGGGGCTTTTTGTAAAGATTGTTTATTGGGAAGGAAAAACAAAGCAGTAAAACAGAACACGTAAAAAATGAAAATTGCCATATAGTTTAATGAATATTTTGTAAAAATCATTTTCTATTCTCCTACAAATTCATGATAGCAGCACTGCTGGCTGCTTGTACATGATTTATCATGTCAGATTATATTGCAGCAAGCAGACTATCTACCCTTTGACCTTGAAGACTCCTACTATGCTGCAATAAATTTTGGTTTCTTAAAAGCAGCAAGGGAAAATGCTCTTTTAGACAGTTAGAGCTTAAATACCTAGCAAAAAGAGAGTCGGTTCTTTTTTATTCTGCTTTGTGCTAACAGATAATATTTTGTCATTCTGGATTTATGTGGAAAAATATTTGGAATTTTTTGCGTCTCTGACTTCGTGTGTGTGTGTGTCTGCAGCTAAATGTCATTTTCAGCACAAGTATGTGAACCATGTTAACAGAGCTTTTCCATGGCAGTGTTTGCTGAGCTGTGAAAAATGTGAAGTTCTCAGTGCAGCCTCTTTCAGAACCTGATTTTTAAGTATTTCAGCTTCAGCTTTGTGACAAACAATTGCTATGGGATGAAAAGCTGGAAAGACACCTTGTGAAACGAGGGAGCCTCATTTCTTGTAAATGCTTTYTTACATTTCCAGGAGACCTGGAACCAGAGTTTCCCTCAAGCCCAGCACTTCCCCTCTACCCAGCATCCCACAAAATGGTGTCAGCTGGCTCCAAAAAYGCCTAGAAAACTGGTAAAAGATACGGTTTGTTGAAACAGAAAATGTCAAACTCTCCTTCTGTGGGGTCAGTGGTTTCCTCTCAGGCTGCTGGTCTTCACAGAATCCCAGAATGGTTTGGGTTGGAAGGGCCCTCAAAGCTCATCCCATTCTTCACAATATCCAATTTAAACCCGCCCTCCATCGTCTTAAAGCCATTCCTGCCCACACTGGGACTTTTTTCATATTTCCTGACTTGTGTTTCTTTGAGATCTCTACTATTTGTCAAAGTGAACTTCATGAGTGGATCCAAAAGTCTTGGAGTTGGGGAAGGGCTGGGTTGTTTCCAAAACAAGAAGAAAAAAGACTATCTACAAAGTGTATGGGGGTTAGGGAAAAAGTAAATTTGTGATGTAGTTGAAAGGACCCAAGTAGGCAGTTCGCACTTTTTCTACAGAAATCTGTATTTTGGTCTCTAAAACCTTCAAAACCATACTTTGCAGAGCCATGTCTGCAGAAAATATGCCTGCTAAATATGTGTTTTATAAATATTCTGTTACATAAAGGGTTCAGCGTTGTGGGGTTTCCCTCTTCTGTTCTTTAATGTGATCCTTAATTTCTTCCCCCGGTGTAATTAAGCTTGGTCTTGTCTCAGCCTGTTTAATCACAGGCAGCTCAGGCTAATGCACACCTCATCCACTGATGAGCCCAAATTCAGTGGCCACTTTATTTTGCTTTGTGGTAAAGATGTTGAAGAGCCTCTTCATCCAAGAATAAAAATAAATGAATTATACGTACCTCTATGGAGCGAGGTAAATTGTGCCCTGGAGCACTCAGAGAAGCTCCAGCTACAGGAATGTTGACTTTGATCCCCGGGAATGGATCTGTGCTGAGGAGGGGTGGTGGGGAGAATTGCATAATAATGGAGTGGCTGCATCGTTAGTGTAAATTAATTACTCATTTTGCAAAGGTGTGCAGCGCGTTGGCACAGCAGAAGCCCACGTGAAAAAGGCAGCGACGGTTTTGGTGTTCAACTCATTTTTTCACTACTGAATTGGAGGAACCTTCAGCGAAGGAAAAAGGAATTTCAGTATCTCTGTCACTGCTGTCATTCAAGGTACCTAAACAAGGACCAGATAATGACAACTGAATGAAACTTACTGTAACCCAACCACAAAAACCATGTTAATTCTGAAAATGCCTTTACATGCAAATCAGCCTGGACATTTAAAGCTGTAAATTTCCATTCTTTATCCTGTGGATATGAAGAAATGTAGGCTTTTTCCTTTCTTTCTTTTTTTTATTTTACTGAGACCTTACATTTTATTAATAACTTCTTAAACCATGCATACTTCTGTAGTCAGTACTAAGAGAATTTTCAAAATCCAAACCAAGAATCAACAATTTTTTATTTTTTTATTTTGAATTATCATTTCAATTAAGAAATTTAATTACTGGAAAGATTACTTCAAAATGAAAAGCAGAAAAAAATTCCAAGCCATTCATAAAAATTGTGTTTAAATTATTATAAAGATTGAAAATACAAATATTAAGATTTATAAACTAGGCTTTATGTGTAAAACTTTCATACGGTAAATAGAAAAAAAAAGAATAAAGCAGGAAATATCAGGAGAAAGAACGTGAATTTATAGCCCAGTGATGACAGCACCTATGGAGGAGTCCATGGTTCTAATGCAGGCTCAGATGTTGATTTTTATTTACTTTAAGTGCTCCTTCAGTGCAGTGTAAAACAGCTGAGCAGTTCTAATTTCAGCACTAGCAATGGTAATCCAGTGAAATGCCTCACTGATTAGGATCCTGCCTCTCCCTATTATTCCTTCTGCTGTTCATGGAATTTTAATTTCTTTCCTCTGTGCTGTCACACCTTGAGAGAAAGWGGAGAAGATTTCTTTTTAGAGGATTTTCAGGACCTGAGTGGGTCCTGAACTGGAAGAAAYATTTTCCTGCAGCTCTGCCCAGGACCCACAGGCAGCAGCTTCAACACTGACCTGATAGAAGGAGCTCTAACTTTTTGCTACRCCCTGAGGAATTCTATGTTGATTGAGAAGATCCACACATGACCTGAGTTTCTATTTTTGCCTAGTAAATATTGGGACAAAATATGTGAAGCACTGTAACGCTGACCGAGTATCACGGTGGGATTCACTTAGCAGGGAATTGTGCCTTTGTTAAATTGCAGGAAAACAAAAAGTAAGAATTATCTGCCACGTCTGCAAGCAGCAACTGAAAATACCTTTACAAATTGTAATGGATTTAGGGAACTCTGCTCGTTTTTAATTTACTTTCAATAATTCATTAACATGCACTTTAACCTTAATCGCCAGTCCCCGCAGGATTCGTGGGCTGTGCCAAGCGAGGTTTCTCATAGGCAAAATTAATTTTCTACAAATAACTTCCCTATTTTTCCTGATTCAGGAGCACCAGAAGGTAGCACAGCTTTGGTGATTTGATCTCGATACATAAGATTTCAGCACTTGTTTTAGCCTGTATTCTTGTGTATTGAATTTTCATTTTTAGACTGCTTAAATATTGGGTGTGACTTAGAGAAGGATATGATTCATTTTGATGGAACAGCTTCTAGGTATCTGTATTGGTGCTTATTAATTACTTTAGCAGAAGTGTTTTGTTCCTTCAGTTCCTCTGGAGGATTAAATACCACATAACATATGTTAGATTTTGGCAATCTTATGTTTACAGAAGTTTAAAAAATATTTTGAGCAGTTGTGCATGAAATTATTTAATATCCCTCATGAGAGGAAACGTTAACAATGTTAAACCCAAATACAACTGCTTTCTATGAATACTTTTTTCATATCTCATGAGAAGGTGCTGAATGGAATATGAAATTTCCACATTTTGAGCTCTGGAAAATCAAGCCAACAATGATACCTGAACACAAATATTAAGAGAGGAAAATGTAGCATGGAAAACAGTTGAAAATAACACATATTGGCCCTGTTACAGTTCCTAAGTAGGAAAAAAGCTGAGTTTGTTTCAGAAGTACAGCTGAGTTAAATATTTGAGAGCCAGGTTATTGTACAGAAATACAAACACATTGAGGATGCAGCAAGTTCTTAAATTTTCTTTATTTTCTTTAGTTTTGTGTTATTATAGAGGTGATGACACATCAGAAGGTAATTCCTAAATTAAATTGAAAGGGCCTCTGCAGGAGAACTGGGAGTTGTCCTTCCTTTGCCTTCCCCAGCTGGCACAGCAYTGCCTTCCTCTGGAGTGAGGTTTTAGGAACTGGAGAAAAGAGAATTTTCTCCTTGTGTATCACACTCTGGAATCACACCTTGCTGCTCAGGTTCTTCCTTTCACCTCCTGTTACAGCCACTGCTGGCTTTAGAGGGGAAAAAAAACCAACTCTAAAAGCAGAAAACTGTTCCCATCTCCCCTCTACTCCCACCTGGGCTCCCTTTGGGATATACAGCTGATCCCATCACCACCAAGACTGATGATCTCCCTTCCCAACATTCCTTATTAATTGGGAAAGTCAGAAATACAGGTGAGTCATTTGCATCCTCCTGCTAGCAGCAGTTCACACATGCTTAATGGTTTTCATTTAATTTGTTGCTTTCTGCTGCTGTGCTTCAGGAGAGGTTGCAGTATTTGTGTTTCACTGCTGCCCTATTTCCTCCACCCAAAAAAAAACCCCAAGTATGAGACATTTTTGGAACTTACCTTTCTTTGTATTATTTTTTTTCCCACAAGTTCATTTTATTTAGGAAGCTAATAATGATTTCTGMGTGCTATTTTCTGGTTTACATATAAGTGAAGAAGGACATTATTTGTTATTGCTGGCTAAAATTCACTTATTTAAACCCAGTGTGAACCTCTAGAAGAAGAGACCACCTGAGCATTGGCCTTGCTGCTCTGACCTTTTTTATGTCTCATTCATCCCTGTACRCAGGGATGGTTCAAAGTACAGGCAGAGTAAATATCCACCTCTTTTACCTACAGCCATTCCTAGGACTGCTTTTTGGAGACTGGAACGGGACTTGCCCACAGAAATCTTCGACATGGGAAGAGAAGGAGCTCAGGTATTCTGTATGGTGAGCAACTGGTGACAAGCTGAACCAGGATGGGTAAAAAAGTAAGTGAAAATATTCCACCTCTAAAGCTCCTTCTTGCCCTTCTCAAGAAACTCCCTTTTCCCTTTCCTTTCTTGTGTTTTCTCTGAGCAGCAAACTCACCTTCCAGCTCCCGGGTCTCCTTCCCTCTGTTCCACCTGATTCCCTCTCTGTCCCTGCCTCAGAGGTGAACATTGTCCCCCTGCCCAACCTTTAATGACTCTYTAGATGTGTCTTTCTAAACTTGTGTCATCACTGAGCCAAGCACCAAATTTCAGTGACAGCTGAAATGSACCTTATCAGTTCCTGTATCCCTGAACACTGACCCCATCCCTCAGCTCCCCAGCAGGAGAGAGGGTTTCTAGGAAATATTTGCCATGGAAATMAGTGAACTGTGCTTGTGGAAATCACCACTGGCAGCTGTAACAYGTTGCTCTTCCATTGTGCTCTTATCTATGTGATGCTGAGCAAAAAGGGATTTTTGCCTTATATATTCCCATAGAGCTGAAATGGCCTTTGTAAAYTAAACACTTCCCTATGGAAGAGTGACTTTACTTGGTAGATTCAATTCTGTTCTGACTCCTCAGGATAAGTCCCTCCCTTCCAAAACTCTGGTGGTGCAGCAGATTCAATCACTTCAAAGCTGTTCGTTGCAGGAGTAACTGTGTCAGAACTTTGSAGAACTCTAGAAATGAAAGCTTGAATTGATGTTTTACTTGGGAATATCATGGCAAATACCCACTCCTTAAAAGCAGTGGCGCTGCTGTTTGGGCTGTCACAATGGAAGAGGATTAATTTCTGTTATTAGGTGACTCACTGTGAGTTGTCAGAAATCTGTCTGAATGTTCTGTGTTCCTTAAAATAATTCAGAATTGGAAAAGGAGATTTGCAGAAAACTGGCAATACCTGAGTGGACCTATCCATAGCTTCTGACATTAAACACTCTGGGAACAAAGACCTGCTGTGGGTTTTCTGTGTGATGTTTTCCAAAAGTGCTTCAGATTGCGTTGTGTGTTGTTTGTCATCAGAATGTGATCAGAAGGAGTTGCAAAGATCTGTTTACTCTGAACTGCAGGACTGAGAGAATCATTAAGAATTCTATAAAACTTCAAGTATTTTTTAATTGGTTTCATTTCCATAATCTTTTTTTTTTTCCTTTTCCACTTGAGTAAAACTCTCCAGCTGTGCACTCTCTCAACCAGGTCTTTGGAGAACACAAAAGAAAAGGCAAAACCAAAGAGAGCAACTTTCCCTTTTGAGCACAATTTCAGTCATTCAACACAAGATTTTCATTGTTCTGGCAGTACAGCAAGACCTATAATAAAATGAGTGGCAAAAGAAAATTCAGATTTTTATCTTATTGCTAAATTAGATAAGACTTACTGAAACCAAAGACATCATTAGACTTGAACACTTCTTCCCCCAATCCCTCAGTGAGTCCGTATGAGTATTCTTGAGGAAAAATTACTCTTTTTCTCTCTATAAAGCACATGGAGCTGTCCCTTGTGTTGTCTTCATGGGTTTTGGAATGATAAAGCTGAGCGTGTTGGATTTCCTGCATGTGAGCTTGGATGAGGTTATTTTCCAATTTAGGGTTTTTTTGGCTTTTGTTCTTTGGCCTTCAGGTTGGAAAATAATTTGTGGACAAACATGTGCACCTGGTGCTATAACAATAGGTACTAATGCATTTACAGAGAGGATGGGACTGGAGCCCTCCCAGGCTGGGTTTCCAGGAAAGCTCTCAGCCATGACTCGCTCCACGCCAGCAAAATCCCTGGTTTGTTTTCTTGTTTGCACTTAGGATGATTTTCCCCCTTTTTCTTGTGCAGAAATTAATTCCAGCTTTCACACACAAATAGTGCTGGAAGTTTTAAACGCTGGTAGAGGCAAAAGATAAAGATGATCGTGAATGAATAAAATTGCTTTCCCCTGAAATAGCATCGATTTTATTTTGGGGGAAAATAATGCACTTTGTTTATTCTGCTAGGAAAAGCAAAGTCTTCTGATGTYATGTATCAAGGAAGCTGATACTGTGGAAGTGATTGAGGCTAAAGCATGATGATACCAATCACAGAATTATAATTTTTTCTAAAAAATTTGATGGAAATTATGTCAGCAACCCAACGCAGGCCAGCACTGCAGCTGCAGGTGGAATGTTTTTRTGCATTGAAATAAATTCAAGGTGAACATTGCCAGACCATGAAAATTATTTTAGCTATTCTGAAYATAAAATCTAATATTTTTGCACCAAAACCTGAATATTGATCTCCTTTGTTTYCTGCWTTCACTTTCCTGTCCTATCTATCTCCCTCCAGCTGATGTCTTACTCAAAAAGCTGAGTGATACGAAACTCTGCTTGGATATTATTTAGAATATTTGCTTATGTTTTCATTTTCCCTTTTTCCTGAGCTGTAAAACAATAATTCTCGAAATATAATCAGACAAGTCTGGAAGAAAATCTACCAAAAGGCATAAAAACCCCATGAGAGACATATGATGAGTGGGTGGGTTTTCTTCAGAGTCCATCTGTAAAACATTTTAGAAAAATGACATCCCACAAATCTTGGTTAGAGGGAAGGATTGGGTCTGAGAGGTTCAGAGAAGATACTTAATGGAATTGTGACAATTTAACTGGGATTTGTTTCTGAGAAYTGTGTATTGAAATCTGAAAAGATCAGAATGTGAGAAAAGAGTAGCACCTTGAGAAAAAAAAAAAGAAAATATAAAAGAAAATAAAAGGTATGGGTAGAATTAATTCCTCTATCCAAAGAAGTATTTCAACTTATATTTAACTAAACTTATTGGACCACCACTGAATTGGGAAGGAATTGTGTGTGAGAGACCCCAGGCAGAGGTGTGAAATAAAGGGAAAGAAGAAAGGAATGTGTATTCTGGGATTGCTACCAGTTTGGAAYCAGGGATAAGAAAGGGAAAAGCTGGAATAAAACCTTGAAAGAGATGTGATGAAGGAGATCAGAGCTTCTGAAGGGCACAAGGCAGGGCAGAAACACACTCCTGTGTCGTGAAGGGAGGAACAGGACGGTCAGTGAGGGGAAACAGAGTTAAGCCGGGATGGAGAAATTGATCCTGCAAGTGTGAGTGGGGATTAATTTTGTTTGTCTATGGGTAAACCCGATCAATTCATAAAGACTGGCTCGTGGGCTGGATTGCTGCTGCTGGTGCAGGCACTAAGTGGGGCTGTTACAGGGGGAGACATTTGAATATGTATGTCAGCGTGAGGGGAATTGACTTTGACTGGGGAAGACAAAGTGACTGAGAATTGATTTTTATTGTGGAAGGAAATTGATCCTGAGAGAGGGGGAAAATCACTTTGATTAGTGTGTAAGGAGAGMTCCCACAGTGGTAGGGAACTGACGACAGAAGAAATGGACTTTGATTTTGGTCATGACATGATTTTGAACGTGGTATTTGTAGCGGTTGATAAGTGCCCTTCATGAGATAAGATTTTATGTTCTTTTCTGTGAGGTGGCACTAGCCAGCTTCCATTCAGAAGAGCAGAAATTCGTATTTGAGCCAAAAAACTCTCGTTATTGAAAACAGCATTGACCAAAAATTAGAACTAGGAACTGTATCTTGAATCATTTCAGTATATTCACACTGTTAGTTACAAGCATGATGAACTTGTTGAATCCAAATTTTCATGTTTTAATTTATTTTTATGCCCTTAAAAAATTGGCGTGTTGATTTATTTAATGTTTCAGTTGCCATTTCCAAGCCAAGGGAGGTCCATTTACTCGAAGCTGAAAAAGTCCAAAAGAACAAATATAATTTAAGCAAGTCTACTCCACTGCCAACCATTGTGTTGCTTTCTATTTGGCACCTGGCAGAGATCTTTTCCTCCTGCCACCAGAAATTGTTTTAATGTTTGAATCTGGCTGTAAGACTCACAGGTGGGATTCCTTCTCGATGGCAAGGAGGGGGTGGAGGATTCTGGGCCTGGAAAAACCAGCTTCAGTTGTGTCCTCATGGAAATGGTTCTCAGGTACGAGATGGAGAAGGCAACTGGGCTGAACAGGAACAAATCATTCCTGGCCAAGCTGATTGATTTCTCTGCTGAATTAACAGCCTCTCTGGGCTGCCTCTGCTGATTACAGAATATTATTTCTCTGTTGGGTTTTTTGCTGTTGAGTGAATATTGGTATTTCCTTGAACACTCTTGAAGAGAAGGAGGTTTTAGTAACTATTTTATCAGCAGATTTCACGCTGAGCTGTTTATTATCAATATTTTTCTCTGAGTTAATTTTTTTGGTCCTTAATTTATCCATCACAAAGCTTTAATATGCTTTTGCTATTACCTATCACCCATAGGTGCTCACTGAATTAAATACCTAGTAAAGGCTTTTTTTTTTTTTAAATAAGCTGAAGTGCCTTTCAGTTTCTGTGTGGGAAAATAAATACAAATATTTAGCTTTGGTCATACGAATATCTCAATCATACTCTCCTTGTTTTTAAGGAAGTGAATATATGGACAAGCAGGAGCAAGTTCAACATCCTTTCTTTGGCACGGGGTTGTAATGCAGGAAATTTCAGTACAGAGAGATTGCGGAAAGTGAGAATTCTGTAAGAGTTTATGAAACAAAAATGATTAAAAAAATTTTTGTTCTTATGCAGAATTTTTATCTCAAATATTTTGCAGAAAGCAAACCCCAGGGCAATCACAGTTTGTCATTCCAAAGCCAAAATCTGTCTGGAATCACGAGTATTAAAAATTAGATGGACAAAATAGTTTGAAAAATGCAATGATGAATAATCTAGACAAATCCTACTGTTTCTGTGCAGGTGGCTCATGAATATTGTCATTGTCAGGAATTTTGCTGTCCTTCTTTTCAGTTTCTCTCACTGGACTTGCTACTATTATTTGTGTCAAGATCACCTTAGTCTTTTTTAAGATAATTGGTGTGTGATAAAATATTGTTTAAAGTATAATGGCAAAAAATGCAGGCAACCTAAATACTTCAGGGCATATTTAGTGATTCAAAATCAAACAATTCACAATTATAGTCAAAGCTTAACTGCTGGCAGGTGAAGTGGTTTGTCATAGAATTACACTTACCTTATAATGGGTGAGTTCAACACATCATAAAGATAATAAAGATACAAGGCAGTACATGCCAGGTCCAAGTTCAGGAAAGCTAAGGAAGGGCTAGTTTTAACAAAAAGAGATAAAATTGAAACAAGAACTATGCGAAAGGAAATTATTCTTTTCATATAGGTTTTCTTTCATTAGGTAATATATGGGATGTAATAGGAAATATATAGGATGTAATAAATCCCAAAAACAGCACAAGACTTTTCTCAGACTTTAGAGGTCTGTGTGATACATGGTATTTTATAAATATTGGGTACTTAATTGTCTGTGTGAGAAATAACGGTTATTTATGGCCATTTTACATTTAAACTAAATTAGGAGCTGTAACCAAAGCTATCACTCCAGGGTTTATACAGCAATGTCTAGATCCATGTGATGTATTTTGACCTAAGCACATATCCATTTAAAAGGGGCTTTATCTCCTGCTTGACAATCCCTAATAACACAATAGACCACTCCTGTATCCCCTTTCCATCCATTAGTCAACACATCCACAGCAACCAGCAATAACCCAGCAGCAAAAAGCCTACTTAAGTTCTTTAAAACCTCCCACCTGAATTGCTGTAGCCAGGAAAAACAAATGGGCCCAAAAACGCRTGGCTACATTTTAAAATGTGCTGAGCACCTGCAGCCTCATCAAAGGATGCTGGATGTCAGCACTTAACAACTTAGCCCACCAAATTAAAAATATTAACCATGTGAATTCGTGAGGGCTGCAGTGGTCTGCGTCAGGGCTGGCATTCTCCCAGGGATCCCTCCTCAGCTGGGGATGTTCTCCATGCCACTGTGCCTGGTTATTTTTGTGACTGCCTGTCCCACACCTTGCTGGCCCTGCTGGGATCTGCTCGTGCTGTTGGGGTACGTTGGCTCCAGAGCCAGCACCCGGGAACTGCTTTGGGATCATCCCCAAAACCAAAAGAGATCGGCAACCACGGWTTTCCAAGACCTGGTTTTGAGTGCAGCGTGAGCTCCTTGCCCCGGATCCCTCTCACTTTTTCTTTCCCCAGACTTGTCCCCGTGTTAGAGGCTGTCATCCCAAGGAGTGCAGACAGAAACTGGAAAAAAAGCAGGGCTGATATTTTTCCAAGATCCGTCACCTTTTATGCGTCTGTAGAGGGTAGCTGTGAGCCTGCATTTTTGTGTCTGGTTCTCAGAGGACATTAGTTCCTAATAAAAAATAATTAAATTAAAACCTCGTAAATATGAGACTACAGTGCTATGAGAAATGCAGAATTGGAGGCTCATGCTGAAAGCATTTACAGAACTCTCAGCCTTTTACTGTTGCTCAATATCATATAAAGGGTTTGTTTCAATGTCATAGACCTGGGATTTTCCTGGAAATAAGTCTGTAATGAAATCCTTTATTAACTGCTCACAGTCATGCAGAAAAACAAGTCTATTAAATAAGGAGAATATGTTCTGGGTTGGGGGTTAGTTTTTCATACCGTTTTAAATTGAGCAGTCTGAGCATTTTAACCATCTTCCTACCGCTATATGACACCTTAATAATACTATTTAAAAGGTTTGAATTGTTATTTTTGATGCTGGGTCTAGAAACATGGATGTCTACCTCCCTCTCTGCCTCTCTCTATTTCTCTCTCTGTAAACATATCCCTGGTTTCCCAGCAGGTTCAAACACAGATGGCTGCCTTATTGCGACAGAAGCAAAAATGCTACATTAATGTTTAAAGAGATTAAAAATCCTCTTGGCAGCAGTGGCATATGTTACCAGTTAATTGTAGCACTGGAAGCTTCCCTGCTGTTTTAAAACATGGACTCATTTTACTTGCTTTCTGCAGAGCAGTATGAAATGTCAAATTTGTTGGTATAAGTTTTGAATCCAGTCTGACAAAAATGAGTCATAAAGACAATGTTGTTGTCCTTCTCTAACATAGTTTTTGAATCCAAATAATGTTCTACTCCCATGCCAGCTCTGGCAGAAAGCTGGCTCCCTGCTCCAACCCAGCGATCATGTGCACACTTTATGATTTCAGCAGCGGGCTTTGCGTTTGGAAGGCAGTTTTTAGCTCTTCACCTGCATTATTTCCGCTTATTGTCGCCCTGGCCGAAGCAGGCTGCTGGTTTAAATTACTTTAAAGATGTAACAGTGGCTTTTCCTGGCCCAGCCTCCAGCTGGAAACAGAGCAGTCGAAGCCACCCCGTGACAGCCTGCGAGCGACGAGCGGGTCTGTTGTGCTGGAGCTGTTTGTGAGCGCCGTGGTCAGGGGTGAGCTCGCTGCTGAGGAACATCACCCTTCCCACATCCCTSCTCCCAGATCAACAATCCTCAGCAGGGCACTGCTGACACTGTGCAGCTACTGCAGGCTACTTCTTGACTGGGCAAAGAAATAGGGAAAAGGTGTTGAAAACCTGAAAATTTCTGTCATTCCTTGTGTTAAATTCTGTTGCCATTATTGGACATCTTCTTAAATCGGGGAGCAGCTGCCACATCAGATATACATTAGGACAAAAYAAAGGATTCAGTCTTCCTAAGTAGCCTTTAGACCTCAAACACTGTTAACAGAGCACTCTTGCCTGAGGAAAGCCGATGATAAAACATCGTGTTCCTGCACTGAATGATGTCACCTCACCCCAGTTAGAGCTGCACAGGCTTTATGGGGCTTAAGAATTCTGGAAAGTAATTGTGGCATAAACGCACTCTCATGTTGGAAAGGTAAACAAAACTTAGCCTCACGTATTGTCTGTGATCCTTTTTACTATTTGTTCTCTGCCATATGTGCACATTAGGTTTTACAGACAAGTAGATGTGATCTCTGCCCCTCAGGGGTTTGCAGTGGAGATTAAATATCACATGGAGATGAGACATTCTTGTTGGTGCTCTCAGCAGGGAAGGCCAAGTGTAGGGTAGGCATGAACTATCCTGGCTTGTCTGAAAAAGAGACCTTTGAAATCAAGGCTGAAACACATCAGTGGGAGGGAGAGCACAGCTYCTTCTCATTTCTTCAGGGGGCTTCAGACCTCACAGAACGTACCTGGTACCAATTCCTGGCATTGAGATCTACATTTTGAAAAATCAGTGCAAACCCGGTTGGTTTTCCCTGGATTCTGATCAGTCTCATTGCTCTAAGTTGACGGTTCCTCCTCCTATTATTTTTTCTCTCCTGATTTGATTAGATCATAAGTTCAGAATATAGACAGTGAAAAATACAGCTCAAGATGTCCAATTAAAAGAGCAGCTCGTTTGCTAACACGACAGGGATTTGAATTCCCCATGTACCACTCCATGGATTCCTGTCCGGGAGGTTGATTTTTGCAGGACCATACAAGTCCCTGGGTTACAGAGTTACCAAAGGAAATTCTCTTTCCTGAGCATAAAAGGTTCTGGACTGACACAACATCAGTTACATAAATTATATTTGTGTGCTAGTTAATACAAGCCTTTCAGGATAGACCACCAGAAATTAGCAGGAAATTTTACCTAATTCTGAGGAGTGGGGAATGAGCTGTTGTCTGTCACTCGCTCTGTCTCCTGCTAATGGAAAAACTCAGTCYGGTGGTAACACGTTCTTGCTCAACTGAAACAGAACATTTATTCTAGATAGAAAACCAGATCATGTCTTTGAGCTGTTTGCAGCAGAGCAGACACACAAAACCAGTAACACTGGCTCCTTTCTAAGCATGAATAATGAATGAAATCTTCGTATGGGACGTTAATATTCTGGAACACCCGATTAAATCTTGTTTACATCTTACAGCAACATTAGAATACACGAGTTATGTACCAATGATCAAGTAGTTGCAGAGAAAAAGATTTTGTAAAAATGATTTTAGATAAGAGATACCATTTTCTTGGCCTAAGCTGTAAATACACTGTGCATATCATGACATCTACTTTCATAAAATATCTGATGAAGCATTGATTTTAGGGATTAGGGTTAAGAATTCCAGCCTTCCAGAAATTTGAGTAGTAGTTCATAGAAGAGTGATCCAGCAGAAAAGCAAACTCCTTTTTTCCAGACATTCAAAGTCTGAAACATAAGATCAAAATATTATTTTGAGACGGATAAATCTCAAATTCCTTTTCTACAGGCAGATTGAAGATGGAGATTGTCTTCTGTTTATGAAGGTACTTGAGATTTACCRGAATTTTTGTCCCACTATTTACAGATACTCTTTGCTAAGATGCTAAAAACACAGACACAATTCCACAAAGGCAGTTGGAAAACATTCTGTAATTTTCTGTGCAGCAATAGGCATCACTTACACTGCTTAAATTACAATTACTGGTGTCCTATTATTTGTTTACAGTTTTATTGGAGCAACAAGATGAGTGCAGATGTAGCAGCAGTACTAATTCCTTGGGATTCACAGATACCCTAATTAAATTATTTTCATACTTTGTTTTCTGCAAGTGAAGTTTGCAGTTGTAGACAAGAGTGTTTTTATCCTTCTTTCTGCTGTTTGTGAACTTGTGATTGTAGCACAAAACACTAAAAAAAATGAGTCTTTAGCTTTGAAGTTATAGTGAATCTGTTAAATACATAAACAAGCATATTTAGTTACTTTGCATTATTCATGTAACTGCAAAAAGATTCGCTCTGGGCAGACAATTACTGTGTATTAACATCTTGCCTTAGGGCAGTTGAAATGGTTTTTAATGAGGTGTTACCAATCCTGAATATCTTTCACTTGCCACTTGACCCAACAATTTATTTTTTGCTGTATGTGGGACATCTTGACATAAAATACTTTATTACAGGGATTCTGTTAATCATCTGCTATACTTACACAGAATTTTTATTGGCATAAAAGGTGTTTATTAAACTAATTCATATTGTTTTAAATAAGGATAACTGGTACCTATAGATTGAAATTAATTGGAATTTCCTGAGTATTCAGATCCAGAGCCTAAGAAGCACACTGCTAAATTAGTATTCAGGTCATGAAAACAACTAATGAGGCTTCAGACCTATAAAAGTCCACTCAAACAAACACCTGCCAGTGTTTTAGAGAATATTCTGGCCCTGGCATCTGCTATGACCTGAAGGGCAGAGCAATATGAACTTAACTAAGACAGTATTTCAGATAATTTGAGATCTAGAGACCAGAGCAATAAAGAGAAGAGAAATGGTTCTTCCTCCAGCGTGAAGACACAAATATCCACTGCTCAGCCACACAGCAGCAGCTTGAGTAGAAACAGGATTTCCAAAGTTATTTTCTTCAAATAATGTGGTTCGGGTGCTTGCACTGCACCAGTGGGACTGAGTGGTCTGCCCATAGTTATATCTGGTGGACAAAATGATGGTTCTGAAAATCTTTGGTGTGACGAGGCTGTTGGTGGCTTCAGTGTGAATTTTCTACGTGAGTTGCTCACACCAGCAGCTCTGATGTGGTAAGAGCGTCCTTGCCAAGGCACACCTTGGCCTGACCRGGGTTTGCAGCCACGCCCGGAGCCGGCTCTGCTCTGTTCTCACCTCCCCTGCTCGCTCCACGGCACTGAGCAAAGCTCACAGCAAATCCAGTTTGGATCCTGGAGTACAGAGAAACACCAGCACAGAGCTTTTCTCAAGCTGTCCTTACCTTGGACAGAGTTCAGGCATCTTTCTCTCCTGCTTTGCTGCCACAGAGGTATTCCCAGAGCACTGCCATGGCACCAGCACGGATGCCACCAGCAGCTGGAAGTGACAGTGCAGGGGTGCAGTAATTAGACACGTCAGTCTTTTACAAGCCACCATACGACTGTGTTTGGCCCAGAACCGCCTGTCTAGAAAGGGGAAAACAGACATAACACAAATTAATTTATAAAGAAATTGCAGCTATCAAGACGAAGAGGTTGACCACTGCTTCGTTTCGTGCTGGAGCATATGGTGCACAAATATAATTCATCCTCGAGATTGGGAGGGGATGCAGRGGAAAGGGGAACCTCTCTGGCATAGATGCCCATGCAATGCCAGTTACTCTGCTGGAGCCTCTCTCTCCCTGTATATGTAATCTATGTTGAATTAATTTGTAGTTGGCTGAATTTCAAACACATCAACTTCGTTTTCATGTATGTTGATGGGATTTTCTTTTGGATCAGTTTCTTATGTTAATTAGCCCTCCATTTATGCTACATTGTAATGAGGTTTAGCAACTCTGCGTGTGCAAGCCTGGTGGGAAATGGGCTGGATGCACACAATTTCAACTTCTGCATTTGCCTGKGTTTGATATGTTATAGATTTTCCTGTTTCCCAAGTCATGGACAGTCTTAAGTGGGCCAATCAGTTCTTTTCTAATTTTTCAGCGGAGAGGTTTTATTTGATGGAATATAAAGCCTGATGTATTAATTTGCATTTTAAAGGAAGAAGGGGGGATTTTAGCTGGGAGACTTGTTGGTTCTTCAGCTCTTCAGTAGTGAAGTTAAAAACAGTAAATGGGATGGGTTTGCTGTGGCTTCCAGTCAGGCCTCTACTTGGAAGGGAAATACCAGAGATCTAAAGCAAACTGCTCTATATGTATGAAGAGATTAATGCAAGCAAATTTTAAATGTCTTTCTTTTTAGCAGAACAGAGACAGGAGTTTTTCTGATACAAAGGAATTTCCACATTAATTGCTTTGCTCATCTGTTCAATACCTGAAAAAAATCTGATATATTAATCATTGATATTTTGTGTTTCCTTATTGGAAGTTCCAGGGTGAGCAGGACCTTTGTGGGGCACAGAGGCTTCCTGAATGTCCCTGCAGGAGCTGGTGCCACGCTTTGGATACCAGCACGAGTATCTGGGATTTTGTGGGCAGAAGTTCTTGCTCTGCCCTTGCCCCAAGGGAAGCAGAGCAAGGTGAGCACGGCCAGCCCGTGCCAAAGCTCAGGGTGATCCTATGCCCAAGCTCATGGGGCTTTTAAAATCTCTGTTAAGACAGCTCAGCGTTGTACTAAAAATGTTCAGCTGGTTTTTAGTCACCCAGCCGAGCAGGGGCAGAGCCTGTTCCTGCCTGTGAAACACCTCCCACTCACCCACTCCTTAATACAACCACCTCAGCTGAGCCTGGCACTTAAAAGCTTTTTTCTTCAGGAGCCCGAGGCAGGAGCTGTAATTGCCAGGTCATAAGTAGTTTCTTTAAAACAAAACCTTATTTATCCCTTCTCCCACACAGCACAACTGTTAATGAAGCAGGAGTTAAGAGCAATCGTCTGTTCTTCTCTTTAAAACTACCTTCCTTTTCCCTTACCACAGTAGAACTTGATAAGTACRCGTTTCTCTCAAGCAACAGTCCCTTTCGAACACAARAATCTTTATCTCTCCAAATATATTTGCATAGCAAAAAATACTCCTGTTGCCTACTGAAGTACCTTAAAATATTTAGTATTTTTCTGCTATGTTGTGGGAAAAAAAAGTTAATCTAGATGACGTGGCTTAGACTGTTCCCATTTCTCAGAAGAAGTTTGCAATAAATATTCATCTTAACCTGAGGCATTGTCGTTAATATTCAAACTTGGGCTTTTCAGCTCTATATTTTAAATAAGTTCTCTGGAAATGTATGAATGGACCTTCATTCCAACAAATCCATGTTCCACACAGAGATGTATTTTTACACGTAGRATTATTGATAGCATAATTACGAACTTTTCTGTCCAAACCATTTGGTTCATTCAGCCATTATGGTCAAAATTTATTGTKTTGGAACACGCCTAAAACTCTTCTCCTCACTTAAGTGAAATAATCTGTGTAGTGCCAGAAACAGAATTTCTGAGAGGTGTTTGTAAGATGTCCTCCCATGTGAACACTGAGCAGTGCCACTATGATAAGAATCATATCAGCACTGCCCGTTATGTAATCAGTGGCGGGAAAATTATGCTTTATATTCKGTTGAGTGTTGCAGTGATCATGGAGAAGGAGGAGGACTTGAGCCCGAGTTTCCCCTGTAAATAACAAAATCAATACCCAATGTTTATTTGAGCTGAGGCTTGTCTGCTTTAGCACAGTGAAAACTGGAGGCTGCACAGAGAACGAGCACTGGATGAATGATAAGMACTGGCCTTTAACGGGGAGTTTTAGGAGGGCGGGTGGTCAATGCAGTAGAAGCATTTGTTGGCTCTGGGAACCCATCCAGCTTCAGACTGTGGTCAAATACAAAGATGACTGAAATCCCAGTATTTCCTGAATTTAACCTTTTAGGAAATCAGACCCTCAATGTATAATTGAATATGCCATTCCTTGGGGAAACAGAAAAGCATCCTTGCCTACTACATTCAGCTCTTCAGCTCTGTGGTTCTTGCAGTGTTCTAAGTAAATCAATGTGAAATACAGAAAGTTTGCAATATTTAGTTGAATGAAGTCGTTTTTAGAGCAGGAAATAAAATCCCTGGTGCTTATAAAGTGGCAAGACTTTCTTAATGTGCACTTTCTCAACAGAACTTGCTGCATAGTCGCCCATGGTCAAGAACCTAGAGAAGAGAAATGTGCAAAACAAGTTGCAGCCGTGCATTGCACCAGCAACCAAGGGGAAAAGAAAAAATCACAGTGAGTAGGCATGCCTATAAGTGAGCCTTACCATAAATAAATAAAACATGTAAGCACATCCTTTTAGTATGCTTAATTGTTTTGCTAAACTAACACACTAATGACTATTGTATTTTCATGAAGAAAATCCTGAGCGTGAAGCAAGACTTCAAAGAAGAAACTGGAAATTCTGCTCTTGGCTAAGAGCCTTCAAGGGAGCCTACAGCTGGGTGGGAAGTTCTGTCCAACTAAATCCCTTAAAGTGCCTTATTCACTGCTTGTCTGYCATCTGATCCAATAATCTCTCAASCCCCTGACAAAGCACCGGCTCCTTTGCTGGGTGTCCCGCTGCAGGATGCACTGCCCCGTTCCTGATCCTGCCCATACCTGCCTGCCCTAATGGCACAGCCCAAAAGGGACAGGGCTGTTCCACGCCTGCCTTTTGGGAGCATCACTGAACAGATGAAGAGATGCCATGTTTTGAGCACAGCAGCCATATAATAGTCCTGTGTATTTTCCTTTAAATCACCGTAGCTGCAGATGTGCCCTTGGTTTTCCCCGTAAGGACAATAATCCCTGGCAGGGCACCATAGCAGTGACAGGGATTGGTCTCTGTTGATGGGGATCTTTGCCAGATTTTTATAGGACTCTTGATTTTTCTCCTAAAACAAACCAAAACAAACAAGGATCCCATTCAGGGAGGGAACACGAGGATATGGATCTGAGAAAAAGCCAGGGCAGTGCACACAGTTACCTGTTCATTTACATGTTCATTTACCTGTTCACCAGCTGCCCCCACCCAGGGAAGAACACAATTTTCTGAGGACATGAGGGGCACTTGCAGTGTCTCAAAATCACAGAATTATATTAATGTGTAAGTTGGATAAGACCCCGAAGCTCATCGAGTCTGACTGTTAACCGTGTTCCCACGTGCCACATCCAGTGTTTTTGGAACCCTTCCAGCAGATGGGAACAAGCAGTGGCCTACCACCATCCAGTCTAAGGATGTCCTTGCTTTGTTATCCCAAGAATAAATTGATACCTGCTTGAACAGCATTCCTAAAAGCACTCGTGAGTGGGCCAKGATAGCTGGGGTCCTAAGTGCCAGCTCTAGTTTGAGAACCCCCTAATAAACAACCACAGCAAAAAGCTTTTTTTTTTTTTTTTTAGATAATTGTTAGCTTCATTGCAGAGCTGATTAATTGCAGAATTTAGTCTGTAGACATTACTGAGGAAAAAGAGATGAGATCAATATATACAGTATGTACTACACATATAAAACTGTTTGAAACAGAGTCTTTTGCAAGCTACTGAAGGCTGATTAAAAACAGTTTGCCTAAATTTACTTTGGCTGCCTTGCAAAGAGATTTAAATTTCATAATCACAAACACTTTATCCAGCGTACTTCTCCCCCCACCCAATTACAATGGATGAACACACAGAGGAACAGAATTAAAGTTTGGAAAAATTTAAATGTAGCATGTCTTACATTTCCAGTGTTTCTCTTGGCAACCTAAATATTGTTTTAACTTGTGGTGTGATTGTACATTGGCTCACATAGGGGAACTGCAGAGCTCTGCCTGCTGAGCATCATTAAGCACTTTGGTGCTCGGTGGGAGTTTGTTCATTAGGAAGAGTGGGTTATGAATTTTACTCTGTGAGCGTCTTTGTCTGTGAGAGGGAGGGAGAACGAGGTAATGAGAAGAAAATTTAAGATCAATCATTTAAACCTGCAAAACAACTAAATATAAATACTTCTATTTAAAGGAATTAAAGTATTGCCCAGAAGAAAATAAGCATCAACACAAGGGCTGTGAAAGAAGTCTCCTGAAACCTGTTGCTACTTCTGTTTGGAAATTTGCATTATTTCCTCAGATTTAATCTGCTTGGCAGAGATCCACCAGTCTGCCATATTTTGCCTTTTGGTTTATCATTTCCTTTTACACAATAAGGTAATTTTTTTTTTAATCTTGGGACATATAAAGGTATAATTGCATAATATAATTTATTCTAATTGTTACCCATACTTATAAATTCTACTAGCAAGAAAGGGAAGTCTTAAATGATAAGGACTTAAAATGACATGATTTTTACCAATTTTATAAACTTCAAAATTTTCACAGCTGAGAATAACCTATAGAAGATTGTTCCTTAAATCATTTTACACATCAATTCCTAGGTATCAAAGACCATGTGGTCAGAGAGTGGAATGTTGAAGTTGGTGAAAAAGGATGTATTTTTTAAGATATGCAAAATGCACTTGATTTTTCACGGTGCTATTTTAAAAATGGCCTAATTTTATATTCACAGGGGCTTCATTCTGATGTCTTGTAATTCTGTTGGCTTCTCTGATGTATATGTTTATTTGTATCAACATGGATGTGGAGAAAAATCAAACTCACTGCTTTGCAAATGCTTTTACAATGCCAATGCAGTGTTAGACCCACTTGGCATAAGTGACATCCGTAAGATTTTCCAACGTACATATTTCAGTTTAATATGTTATTTATATGTAGGATGCCATTTTAACACTAAAAACAAAGAAACAAGTATTGAAGGAGGAGAGAAATGTGAAAAATGGATAATATCTGTTCCTTTAAATTATGTCTCCAAACATTTTTCCTTTATGAAAGTAGCAAGAGCTTAAGCAACTCCTGCTGTCTTGTTGTTCGACATCCACTACTGCCCATCTGCCTATTGATTGGTAGGAAACTCCAAATGGGAATTTCATCTCATTAATCATGTCACATCACAGGGATTAGGACAAAAAAAATCCTTTATGCTTCACAGCAGCCATCTAATGCCCAGTAAGACAAGTGAACGAATATGATATGGATAGAATATCTTCCCACTAATTAAAGGTCATCTGCTAAAAACTGTGAGTCAGGCTGGCTCAAACGGGCTCTGATCTGAGCCCGCACATCCTCTGCAAAATGAAAGCAGCAGTAAATATGTATTTCTAATTCAAATGTTAGCAGAGCCAGAGAATAAAACCCATCCATTACAGAGCACTGCAGTGACAATACTGGCAACAGTGGTTCTCCCTGAGTAGCTCCTTGCAAAACCCAGCTCCATTGATTGTCTCTTATTCCCCCCTCACACCGTCATTAATATCCATCCACACGGCACTTCCCACCGCCACGCTCCGTAATCCTCTTACAACACCACCAAAATTGTTGCTGTTCTACTCATAACCCCCATAATCTACATTATAAGGTACTTGGATTTTTCTAAGCCTGTTTGGTACGGTAACGAGCAGGAAAAAGCAATTAAAATTGCTGAGATGTGCCTGAGCAGGTGAGGTGAGGTTTCCTTACAGCGAGGGCACTATGGCAGATGAGAGGGACACACACAGCCTTGGAAGAAAGCCAACTTATTAATGGAATTTGACCATGCAAAACTTGTTGAAATCCCCTCAGAACATCAAATGCCACATTATAATATCTTTACTGAGGTCCCTGCCATTCCCAGGAAATCTTTAATTCCCTTTTAAGAGTATGGGTTGTTTTTTTTCCAGTAATATTTTCCAAAGCAAGATTTGTGGGATGTATTTTGGTTTGCATTTGTGTTTTGCTTTGTCTCTGTAGCKAAAGCTCTCATCAGTTAAAAACAGGTAGGTGGGATCTGGGGTTTTTTGTTGGAAAGAAACCTTGAGGGAGCTGAAATTTATTTTGACAGAACCAGTTATTTTTTGCTTTTGAGTTAATAGACAATTCTGAAGTCATAAATATCCTTGAAAATATTGCTTATGATATTGTATTTAAAATCTTAGAGGTCATTTTTGTCATGCTAGTGACTGGAAATTATGATAACAAGGGTATAGTTTTAATTAAGATAYTCACTAATGGGATGAGGTAACAAACAGTCTCTCTAAAACCAGCAGGATAATGCTGCACATGGATGGTGCAAAGACTGGTAAAATATGGATATTTTTATGACTSAGTATTTGCGTTCCGAAAGTTTATGAGCTTGCAATTGTTTTGCACCTTGTTTTTTCATTTTTTCTGACATTCTAACAAATTATTCAATCTCTGAGAGCGTTTTCCTGAGCRAGATATTGCTCAGCAATGCYTACAATCATTAGTTTTACAAAGATYATGGCTTTAGCAGAAAGATCTGAATTATTCCATTGACCTCTATGCTTCGAGGAAGTTCGTGCTGAAGTCTAAATTAAATGAGAAATAAACACATCTGTATTTTTGATACTGCCAAATCTCTAGGCTAGAGACAAGGGATGAAGACAAATATCTGATGAGGGGCTGTATTCCTCTGCTGAGTAGACTTAAATATGCTTTACATCCTTTTCTCGTTTTTTCCCCCAGGCTTGCCTGTTGTCCCAGTCTATAAACCACTCTCTAACTGTCCTCTTATCAGACCTGGTTTCCTTCCCGCTGAGTATTTCCAAGCCCTCACCTGATACCAGACCTCTTTTGTTTTAATCAAACAATCTCCACCCTGTCCTCTTTCTCTGATTGCAGCTCAGTTGATCCCTTCAGTTTCTGCTTCCCCTTTCCATTCACAGCTGATCTTCTTTCTGTATTTAATCCTGGTTCCGTTCCCATTCAGGCCCACATTTCCCAGATTACCCCATCAAGGGYTTGCTGACCCTTCCCGTTATTCTGTTTTCACCCCTCTGCATTTGCAGCAGCTCAGGTGCCCTCTCCATTCAGCACCCACAGCCATTAGGAACAGGGTCACTGATTCCAAAGGCTTTTCCCCTAAAGCTGCCTCCACCCACGCCTGGGGCAGCCCAGAGCAGGATTACACCAGGGATTGCTCACAAATGTCAACTTTTCAGGGATTTTCAGAGCATGAACCAGGATGTGCAGGGAAAATAATGATAATAAAAATTATAATAATTTATTTTTTGAGCTCTTTAGGTCTACAGGTGCAGAGCTTCCTGTTAGATGTCCCCACTGGCTCAGAACAAGCTGGGATGTCAGTCCAGCAGACARAGAATTGACTCAGGCTGTTTCCAGGAGCTGCTGAGCACCTCGTTCAGGTGTTCAGGCAGGACAGGGTGATGTGACTGGAGAACTCAGAGGTGACCCCACAGCAGGGACCAGCCTGTGGCTCTCACCTGCTGCTGTCTGCACCCTTTCTACTCCTCACAACTGAGCCCAACAGGTTCCTGACACAGAAGGTCTTTGCAAAGTTCTGTGTGATGCAGCTACATATCCTTGCAGGCTTTGAATTTTGATCTTATAAAGCTGTCAATATTATTTATTTCTTGTATAGTGACAGGCAATCACCTCAAACCTGACAAATATTGAGTAATCTACTCAACCTTTTGCCATTCAGAGGGTAGCTGACAAATCTTTCTTCTTGGCTATCTTGTTTGTAACAACTTTTTTGACCAAAGAACAGCACTTTTTCTTCAGACAGCAGAAATCTTCATCCCAAACTTCCTGACATTCAGCGAGCAAGTCACCTGTGTGCACAAGCCCACACAGTTGAAAGCGGCATAATTCCCGTTTTTCCCTTCAAACAATTATTTTAAATTCATTTTACAGTGAGAGAACAGGCTTWAAAAAGGCTCCATAGTTGAGCATTTGTTCCAGCATTCAGCAAAACAGATTTCGGTGAATTGTGAGGCATTTCTGTTACCTGGTGCCAAACCCAACTGCTTTGATGTTAAGATAAAAACATCCTGAATCTGCCCAGCAGGATAAGGAAAACACATTTTCTGTGTTGCTTACACTCTCGCTCGTTCCTTGCCAGAAAGACAGCAAGAATTAAAAGCTTTTAAACTATTCACTTTTCTAACTTAGGGGTTGCATTGTTTGTAACCTTTCTATCCTGGTTTTGGGTTCAGGGATGCTTGGTGCTTCATGGCAGAGAGTGGACCCTGGCAATCCCCTCTCATTTAAATGATGGGAGAATCCAAAGAAGAGAGCTGTTAATGAGGAGGGAACAGTCTCTCCAGACATGTAGCACATATTGATTTCTAGCACATCATGGTAAGCAAAAGTTTAACAACCATAATTTTATGAAAATGACAATAGAACAGCRCATCTGGTGAGAATTCATTTATGCTTTTTACATTTTTAACAACCTGGCTATTTTTACTCTTCTCATCCTCTCAAAGGGAGTACAATGTAATGAAGCATGGAGCTGGAACTAGGCCACACCTCAGCTGGAAAATGTCAAATTCTATTATGCCATCCTCAAAAGCATAAATCATAGCTGCACATTTTTAAAGGTATAAATGAGGGAGGGAACAACATAAAACATTTATTTGAACTCATGCAATGTATTTATAGTACTGAATGGTAGAGGATGAGTTTTTATTTGTGTAATGTAGGAATATACCAAATATTTAAAAGTTGAACTCGATGATACATAGTACCTTCTCTCTGCTGGGAAATCCCCTTGAACATTGAACACTCTTACATTTTATTTTTCTGGTTCTCAGCTCAAAAACTAACCTGCTTAATGTCAGGAACTACTAGTTCCTTTGTCGCTTAAAATCCTTCATTTCTACAGGAAATAATTTTAATTGTCTTAAGTTTAAASACATAGTTGACTAGTATAATATCCAGGAGTCTGCATTTCATTTTTTTAATATTAAATTGTACCTTTCACGCATTGTTTCCCATATTTCATTGCTTAAATTATGTATGGGGAGGAAAATCTTTGGCAGCAGCAGTACCATAGTTCATAACTATTCAAATAAATAAATAGCATTTACTAAGCACTTAGGAGGAGGAAGAAAGGTTGTTAAACTCACTTGCTTACTCTCACTCTTCCTGTTTTCTTCAATATTCCTTTTATTCCAAGAGATTTAAACTGTGGAAGTCTGACCCTRTTTACAATAAGTTTGACTTTCTGGATATGTTCTACACCTCTCAATTCTGTAGCACAGTTTTTTAAAGGCTTTTCAGGATATTACACAGATGATTAGACGACATTTATGGGGACAGCTGATATGCTACAAAAGAATGTGATTATATACTTTCATGAGATATTTTTGCCTGTCATTCAACCTGGAGTAGATAAGGGTCTTGGAAGAGTATTTAAAATACTTGTACAACATAAGRATAATAGTAGGCTGATAGGGATTATAGATTATGGTGTATTTAATGTATAGAAAATAAGCTACATTCATTATTATGTAATTAAAATGGACTCAAACTCATCTTATTGCTTCCACTTAAGCTAAAACTATTGTACAAATCATGTTACTTATTACCTAGTAAACATGTTCTTAATTTGTGCTGCAGCTTCTGCACCGCTGCAGCTTTTGAGATCCTGGTGAAAGCTTTTGAGAGACAAATTGTCAGCTGAACACCACCTGTAAGAGGCATTTGCAGAACAGAATTCCACGTTCTGAGGCACATTTTGCTCTGCRCAGGTTCTCCCATCTTACACAGAATGGATTTTTCACAGCAACCTCAGGCGTATGAACAGCTCTGGGGTGTTATTGTTCTTATGTCCTTTATCCAGAGAGATCTTGTGCTGCTGAACTTTGAGGGTTTATTTCTGACTTCGGCTGGGATCAGTGGATGAGGATCTTTCCCARTGAATATCCCTGTGATCCACGTGTGCCTGTGATGCAACAGAAATGTAAACATGGAATAGCCTGGTGCAGCCTGTGCTGCTCTGCTGTTCCCACAGGCATTTATTCCCTTGTTCCTGGCCCAGTACAGCAAATTTTCTGTGGTTTAGGAGACATTAAACCGTCAGAGGCACAGAGATGACCATCTACTGCTTTGACCAACATTCCCGCCATGGTGGACAAACSTTTGAATCAGACATTTAAACCTGGATTAGAAAGTGGAGGACAGGTTGAGGATACTCCTGAGCCCGTTTYGCTGAGGGCTTGCATCCCGGAATCTCACATCTGCTGGTGCTTCCCAGCTGCGGAACACGTGTGTGTCCCTGTGTCACATTGCTGGAGGCCATCCAAGCAGTGACAGGGGTTTCTGTTGTCACATCGATTCATTCACTTGGAATTCTTAATCCTGGATCTGAAGGTGAAAGCAGTGCAGGCTGTTTGCTCAGAACTGTCTCAGGTAACCCTTGGATGGGATGGGGCAGGAGGGCAGAATGGATTTGCTCTACTCAGTGATACACACATCAACCTGCATAAATATATAAACTACACAACCTTCTTATTTTCCTCACTGAGCAGGCCATGCAGATTTTTACTTCTTTTTAGAGAAAGCTCTTGATCCAAACAAYGCTGATGCCATTTAACTTCATTGTGTATCATACATTACCAGCTTGTATCTACCRAATATTCTTGTGCAGTAGATATTTCAGTGTTGAACATTTGAAATCTTATCTACCATTCTGTTCTGGCTGATTTAATCTCCTTGGCTTTAAATTGTCTGTCTGAAGTCACTGCAGAATGGATCAAGAGGGGAACACTCAGCTCATTTAGAAGGAGGTTAAGAAGCTATTCTTGAGTTATTCTTAAGAGTACTTAACCTATTCTTAAAATTTTAAGGAGCTTTTCTTAGACTGAAGGGTTGCAAGGAGTAAGTCAGAGATTTGAAGCTGAAGCCAGATAGTTTAAGAATATTATGGTTTGTCTTGCACAGTCTCAGCAGCGATTTCTTTCCCTTCCTGACCACTTCACGCCCACAGCACATCTCCACTTCAGCTTGGGCAACAGAGCCCTGGGTCACAGCCACTCTGCAAACCAGGTGGTGAATCAAAGCAGYTTTAAAAAAATGCTGAGGAATTTGAAGGGAAAAAAGTAAAAATAGAAGTCAGGGCATGAGCAAGCTGGAAGGGGAGGCTGTTCCCTGGTAGCAGGGACTGAGCAAAGGGCAGACAACACCCAGTGCAGTCAGTAAAGTGTTAATGTTCAGTGGCTCTGCTCAGCCCTGGATAGACATGTGCCCGCTAATTTTCAGCCTTCCTCTATAACACTTAGCTTAGAACTCAGCAGAAACYGGGTTTTTCAGTGTTTGAGTAGACATTTGGCAACTTGTGAAGTGTCAGATGAGCGCTGGTGAATTTGAGAACTGGGGTGAACATTTGTGTCAGGGAAGGAAAAAATCTTCACAGCAGAAAGCACTTTCTAACCTGAGACTGGAGCACCTGAAATAAAGTAACTTTAGTCTGTTCCAATTACATTAAAAGCCAAATCCTGCGCTGCTGACACTTCACAGACTTTACAACTATTGAAATCTGGCTTAAGGAACTGGCTGCACACTGGAGACTTAATCAGTATAAACTGAAGATGGTAAAGGTTTAAACTGTGGCCTAAATATAATTTACCATGAGAGATTATGGCTGAAAAGTCCTATTTAAAGCRCCAGCAAGGCAGAGAGGGCAGTCAGTAGGATTTGGGAAAGCAGGAGTTCCTGCTGGGGTGTCCTGTCCAACATCAAGGCTTTGAAAGTCAAGGCACTGAGGGTCCTCCTGCCTTGACTCCTGGGGTGCAGTCCCAAAGAAATGCACAGGTCCAAGTGTTCAGCCTTCCTGATTTTTTCCAGCCCCACTGGCACATGGTCCCCTCCCTATAGATTCTCATCTACATGATAAAACACTTCATGAATCTAAAACATAATTCAGCCGACTATTGTTAGGGAATTCTAGATTTATCATCGCTCCTACTAATTCCATTTACTCTATTAATTTGCCCTCTATTAATTTATCACAGCCTTCTGGGCTGGGTGGGTTTTTTCCCAGCTCATCTGCGAGGTGTTGGATGCTGACAGTGACGGAAACCTCACAGGAAGCATCGACAAGGTCTGAAAAATAATTCTGGAGCCCTTGTGTTGCTAAGGAAGTTTCATCAGTAGAACCAACGATTTGAGATTGTTTTCTCAGCAGTGCATGAGATAAATGAGAACTATTTCCAGATTCAGTAATTTTGAAATCTGAAGGAATGATCTTATCAGTTTGCTGGCCACCCTGAACGGAATGCATCAAAAAAGATTAATAGGGAACAGGGATACCTGCTTTCTTTTAAAGCAAAAAAGCCCTGCAAAAATATTTTATGGAGCTGTTTTTACCTACTTCATTCTGCATTAAATACAAAATCTATACGTTTTGTATAAGTAGCTTTTCATTCTACACTGCTGGGATAAACAAACTGGTAAATGGAAAGAAAAGCAGGTGAAATTTATTAAATTAGAAAAGAAGATCCTCTATGAGGTCTGATCTGCTGGAATATTTAATGTATTCTTGGGTATCTTCCAAATTTTTCCCAGTGAATAAAGGAATCTCTCAGAAAAACTTTGTTTACACAGTTTAACCTCAAATGCATCTGTATTGAAAACAGAAGGAAATTTTCTTTTCCACCAGCTACAAAATTTGACTGCTTTGAAATCCACCATCCCCAAATGTATGCCAAAAAGTGTGAAGACTAATAAGGATAAATAATGTGAATGCAAAAGCCGATGTCCAAACACAAACAAACAGCAACTTTTGTTTGTGGAGTCTCTTCCCTATGTACAGCAAGGCCCGGTTATTTTATTAAATATGAAATATTCCACTTCTACAGGCAGGTGACACATTCCTGCAGCTCCAGCATTCTTGAACCATCCGAGGGGAATGCACGACTCAGATCAGTTCCATGTGCCTGCTTAAACAAGCACAAACGCTCCTGTGCCGCGCGTTTGCTGCATGTAGATATTTGTGTCACAGCAGCCCACACGGTGTATATTTGGAAGGTAATTGGAGGGTATGAAACCTTTGAAAAGGATCATTAGAATGTGTAAAATATTTTTGAAACAAACAAACAAACAAAAATMCGCTTTTTTTAAAGTTAGTTTAACTAAGCTGCTTCCAAACAAAAGCRTATTCTGGGAATGATAGCTGTTGAGTGATGAAAACTGTTTTTCAGTTAAGAATCTATCATTTTTATTAGGATTATAATCTTTAATCTTTACTTCAAATCTTGTGTGTACGAGTCATAATCCTATTTTAACAGTAATTAATCTGGTGTTAATCCAGCACTGAGCAATTTTCAAAGTGCATTTGACCGAGTTACAAATTAAACCTCTCCAGGTTTAAAGTGTTCTGGTTTTACCACATGGATCTGATTTGGGAGATCTCTGGTGATTTCTTTTGCCAATAAAAATAGATCACGCCTATTTTTTGACTCTAGGCTGCTAATTCTCAGAGGGTGCCATGAATCACTGAATGTATTTCCAAAGAAAGCTTCAAGGCCCTCCAGACTCTGCCCAGCTGGTGTCAGTCAGCAGAACTTCCCTGCTCCCCGCTCAGCTGGCCTTGTGCAAAGCTCTCTTATGCTTTTAGGCAATTCCCTTTTCTGAAGCATTGATTTTCCTTTGCCTTTTCTCACCTCTCTGGAGCAGTTTCAGACTATCAATCCATGAAGGCCTGAGTTATTTTGGGGGACAGCTCATTTGTAACTGRCTTTTTTTTGTTTTTCTCCTGGGGCAATTTGGTGCAGGTTTGAAGTGTTGGTTTGCTTTTATATAGAGTAGTTAATCTGATCAAAGTGCTCTGAAAGTGCTCTATGCAAACAAATCCCTATAAATCTCAAAGCTGCACTTAATCTGTGTCCTCCTTCAGCTTTTTTTCTACTCCCGTAGTGTAGGTGTTTTTCTAATACGCATTTCTGTCGTGCRCTACCTAATTCTGTTCTTAAACGCGTATTTTATTTCACGTAAACGAATTCGGACATATAAACTCGTCCAGAGAAGCCCAAATAGGAAGATTCTGATAACGAAGAGGACAGTAGATGGCTGTTTCCTCTCTTTGATTGCAAAAGAAATGGCCAGCTCTTGGCCAGCACGTCCCCGCGGCTCCTTCCCACGCAGGGGTGGTCTGTGTGCGAGCGTGGGTGCACGTGTGTGTGTGTGTGTGTGTGTGTGTGTGTGTGTGTGTGTGTGTACTTTGGAACCAGCCACGTTCCTCAGGCACCGAGCACATCCTGTTATGAGGAAACGGCAATTCAATTGTGTCTTGGTGCAACAATGCACGGGTTTGGAAAAGTTTCAATGAGAGCCACCAACGGATTATCAGGCAGCGCTGCCCTGAAGGCATCACGGCCTGTCCACAGGGTTTGGAGGTTTTCATAAAAATGGAGAACTSTGCCCGTTTTACGACAATCTCACAAGAATTTTCCTTTTCCTCTGCAATCACAGAATCCCAGACTGGTTTGGGTTGGAAGGACCTTAAAGCCCACCCARTGCCACCCCTGCCATGGGCAGGGACACCTTCCACCATCCCAGGTTGCTCCAAGCCCCGTCCAACCTGGCCTTGGACACTGCCAGGGATGGGGCAGCCACAGCTTCTCTGGGCACCCTGTGCCAGGGCCTCACCAATAATAAGCTTAACTTTAAGAGAGGTTTAAGTGCTCTGGTCTAAGGCTGTGGCACCCCTTTCTTTTCTGAGTGTGCAGCTTTGGTTGAGGGTGCATCTTGGGGCACAGTTGCGTTTCTAACCATCCTCTTTTATTTCTCTTCCCAATCCTATATCCAATCTTTTCATTAGCTTTTTGGGAGGTGGGGTGGGGGTGGTGTGTCACCAGGTTCCTTTTTTGTCAGGTATTGTTATATAAAGAAAAATTAATGTAAGGTAAAAAGTAGATGCCTTTAAAAAGATACCAATAAATCATTCAAAGTCTGTCAGTTTTCTGCACAGGCTGCTAGAAGAATAGATTTAATGGATCTACATACAACAGAGATTTTCTATATTGCTGAAGTTTTCTTATCTGGCAGAGCTTTGCATCATTTGGAACCAGCCCCGTATCGTGGGAAGACTTTACTGATTTCTCTCAAGGAGTGCTTTGCTTGTGGGGGAGTCCATGGATAACTTCTCTATAAGTGTTCCTCAATGTATATTTTGAGACACAAAGCCTAAGAATACAGCACAGAATGTGACAATGCAGAATATAGAAAGAAGCTGTTGATTACCATTTGTATTTTTAGACTCCTCGTTTCAGGAGGATGCCAAAAGCAAACTTCAGCAGTCAGATCCAACTGTATTATTCCTCATGACAGTATAAAATAGTGAGACAATTTCAGAAACTACATTAAGAATCGTAGTTTTTCTTGCTGCATAAAATTGCTAAAATTGTATAGAAATCTGTATTGTGGATCATAAGTTAATGTAAAAACCCCAAGCTATTTTTTTTCTTTTCACTTTGTCTGTTTAAGCTACTGGGCAAGTTGTTGCATGAATAAATTTATTTTCTTCCTCTGAAACTGTATAATATTAAACGCTGTGTTGTTGGCATAAAATATAAGTTGATCAGACAGACAAAGATTATTATTCTGACAACTGTATACACAAGGGTATCGTTGTACATTGAATTTCAGTGTGTAGTATGGTATGAATCTTCATGAGAGACTCAACTTTCATTGACTGCACAGAAGGTGCTTTTCCTTATTGAATACGGGAGGTGGTCCTGGGGGGATTTTTTAAAAATATCTTTATCCATTTTTTTCCCAGGCAGTCTCCGTGCCCTGGGAGGCTGAGGGATCTGGCAGGGTGAGCAATTCCCCCTGGAATGCTCGGATGGAGACACAGTCATGCTTGAGCACTGCAGTACCTGGAATGTTTTGCCTCAGCAGAACYCACACAAGCCTCACCTTTCCCATTCCATAGGCAGACGTGTGTGCTCTGTCTGGAGCCTGTAGGACACAAAAATTCACCTTAATTCGGTGAAATGTTACCAGTGAAACACTAAAATCACTCTGGATCTGCACTCCTGTCATTCCTGGCTCTCACTGACTGTTGCCATCCTCTCTTGCCACCTGCTGATGATTTCTGGGGCACAGGGACACCCACGGACCCTCTTTCACTTCTGCACAAAATGAAGGGCCAAGGGCACGGAGTGAGAGACCCTCTTGTGGAATTTAAACTGCATCCATCATTTTCCTGGCCAGTGCAGGGATATCAGCTTTTATTTGCCATGAGTAATTAGGAGATTTCATCAAGTGTCCATCCAGAGGGTTCCCCCACCCTCCTAAATCAGCAAGACTGAAGAGACTGTGGAATTTTATGGCCTCTCTCTTCCTCCAGGTTTATTAGTCAGTTAATGGCATTGCTCAGCTGGGAGGGCTCTGGGCACAGGGGTGTAACTGCATTTGGAGCTGATGAAATGCCAGTTCTCTGCAGATTCATATATTGCATTCAACAAGTCACTTTAATCTTTATTTGACATCCCTTTCCCCATCTGTAAATGAGAATCAGGTGGATCTTTCCTGTGAGGGTCTTTGTGTCCCCACTCCCCCCCTACATATGGATTCATACATGGCACTATCCCACAGAATGGGTGAGGTTTGGGGCATGAAGGCAGAGCTCAGATCTGGGCTGTGCATCCTTGCTTTAGATCAGACAAAATCAGGGCTCAAACTTCCAAAATTTCCCTTCTTTGCTATGAAAAGTTGTTAATTGTGATGTTTCAGACYCTTTTAGAGCCCACAGGAAAACTTGGCATTACTAATTTATTGCACAATTTATAGCATCAAAGTCTTCCCAGATGTCCGAAATTCTTTCTTCTCATCCTGGTACTTCCTGTTATAACTTCATAGTTTGATGCAGTTCAAATCTTAGGCTGCACCAGTACCTTTTATAGCAGTACCACCCATGAAGTCTGGGTGCATCACCTTTATAGCACAAGTAAGGACTGTGAAATGCTGTCTCTCTGCTACTGATTTGTGTATTATTATGTGGAGAGAGAGTAACAGCTGTAAGGACTAAATAACACTCCTTTCACCACCCACAGGAACGTGAAATGGCATATAGTGTTTTTAAAATTAGCTATCAYATGTAAAGTTCTATTGTATATAGCTAAATAATAAAAGTAAGTGCGTTTTTAGGTATTGTTCAAATGAGGCCACGGTGCTGATGAAGYTCTCAGTATTTCTCTGATTTTATGAGATTCCAGGGGCAATGATGAGATGTGTGGCACACGGGTACATGTGGCCAATTTAAAAATGCCCTAAATATAACTTGAAGGGCTAATCACATTTACAGTCCACCAAATAAGTATTAATGCATTTTGATGTGAGAAAAACACATCCAGTGAGGAAATAATAAACTATCAGCCTATCAAAGTATGTTTTATTCACTGCTAATTTTAATTCAGACTCAGACTTAATTCTCATGTGCACCACGGGAAAGATATATTTTGGTACACGGTTTCCACAGCCTCATTTTGCACTCTTTCCTCCAGTTAGAAGTGGGTAAATATTTTTTTTTTAAAGCAGAGTTGTTTAGGAGTGGCCTGAGACACTGCCCCAGCAGCAGCACAGCCTGCCCTGGGTCTCCATCCTCTGCCTGGATGTTTGCAAACCCCACAGGGAGGGCTCAGGGCACACATTTCCTGCAAACTCTGCTCCCCACGGGAAGGACAGCACAAGTCATGAGGAAAAAGGGAGGAGAATTCTCTTACAAACACTGATCCAACAGGAACGCTTCAACATTCTGATCCAGGAGGAGAAACAATCACTGAGGCTGCTCTCCTTCAGGGTGTCTGGAACTCAGAGCAACAGCTCTTGAGTTATTAGCTGGGTAGTTTAGCATTTATCTTCTGAAGTCAGTGCCAAAGGCATACAGGCAGAATAAAGAATAGCACCACATTGATAAATATGCATCATTTCCCCCTGCCTTCCACAAGAACTGTGTAAAATGGAAAGGCATAATTGGACTCTTGGTAAATATGATGGATCAGAATTTATTTTGGGGTGGGTTTATCTTTTTGTCCCAGATTGAATCATTCTAACATCAGATTTCAACCTGTTGTGAGGCCTGACTTCCAGGCCTGCTTTACAAATCTTTCAGATGGAGAACGTGGTGTGGAAACAAAATAAATGCTTCCTTGGCTGTGTTTTTTCAGTTTTGAGAACTTACCAGATCTGGGGGGAAAAAAAAACAGGAGAGAAACTGAGCTGTGCCTGCTGAAGCGATGAGTTTGTGGCCTTGTGAACTTTCCATGGGCCACCTGGTGGGATGGGGAGTCCCCAGAGGTCTCCTGTCTCTCCCATCCCTCTCCTGTCCCCTGTCCCACCACAATGATTGTGGCTTCTGGCTCATTCTCACGGCTGATCTACAGCCTGAGTGTGGGACTGAGAAAGGAAAGGATGCACAATGGCAGTCACTGAGCGCAGCAATCCCATCTCCAAGTTACATTTCAAATGGCAAAGGAATTCCCAATAAAATGTTACTTCCAGTTTATAACTCCGTGATCCCATTTTTCTCTCAGGGGCAGAAGATCTGAAATTGGATGGGCATTATTGTTTTTGTCTCTGAGGGAGCATCGTTATGGAACACAGCTCTGACAGAGGCATGGGGAGAGCTTGCAGGTCTGGACTGGGAAGCTTTTCTGCCTGTCTCCCATCATACACTTATCGTGGTGATGGGCCTTCATTTTACCCTTTTGATTATGAAGAACAGTAAAACCAGAACTGAGAATGCCTTAAAATCTTTTCGGCTCACAGGGCAATGTGTGATAACCTACAGCTAAACAAGAGCAATTACTAAACATTTTTTGCTAATTAGGAGATGGTTTGCCAAACATCTTACCTATTTTTTAAAATTTTATTTTCCAAAAGCAAGTAAGAAATGGCCGTAAGAACTACTGGCTGCTGTTCAGGAAGACTTAATRGAATGACTTGTGGTGGCTGCACCGAAATAAAATATAAAAGCAGAGACAGCAGAAGGTAAGAATGGCCATACTGTGTTGAACAAAAAGGTGTCAAGCCCAGGCCCTCCACAAGAATATTCCAAGGCATATTTGAGTGCCATCAAGGCCATATAATTCTGTGCCTACATCTCCATAAGGATGTCTATGAGCATGTCACAAGCCAAAGGTTGTCTCTGTGTGTTTAATCACCTTAGACAGCTTAATCTTGATTAATTTAGCTGTTCCTCATGCAGGTTATGCTGTACAGCCTCAAAAGCTTAGAGTTAAAAATACATTTTTCTAATGTTAAATGATACTTGATTTGCAGTCCTTAATTTGTCCTTGTAGATTAACATAATGCTTCGTTACCAAGTAAGACACCACTGTAGAGTTACAAATATTTTATGACAATTTCAATCGTCTATTTGTTTTATTCTCTGGCAATAAAATCTCCAAATGCATTATTCCCATGTTTTGCCTTCACTTCCATTTCACACACGGCCACTGCTGTGGTTGCAGAAGTCTTTGAGCAGGAGGTGGGAACAAATGACCTCCTGAGGCCTCGTCACCCTGAATTATTCTATCAGTCAATACAATCTAGAGGCAACAATTCCCTTCAGTGCCAAGCAGAATTACAAACACGTAACCCTGTTTTTAACAGGCATGCAAAAGCTACCACAGGTTTTCCAAGCAGAAATAACTTGTGCATTTTCATCCGAGCCTCCCTCTCCATGGAAGCAGCTCTCTAGCACAGCAAGCAGGACGCTGAGCATTGCTGTGCTCCATTTAATCCCACAGCCAGTTGGCCAGCAGCAGCAGGCTGGTGGCCAAGCAGTGTTTGTGGTTTAGTGCCGCTGGGAAAACCTGGAATGAGTGTCTGGTGTCCTTTCCTCACTCCTCCTCCCCCCAAAAAGACATCAGGCTGGTTGTTTTTCTTTCCTACCTGGTGGAACGTGCTGACGTTATTCGTGCAATGAGTAAGTGGTACAGGATAGTTACAGGTTTTATGTAAGAGGCTGAACATCTGCAGACAAAATAAAAAATTTTATTTGTCTCCCTCTGGCCTTGTATAGTTCGAACAGACAACTGGGCCAGGGCTTTAATATTACCAGATATGYGGCAAAAAAAGGCACTAAATCACACAACATGTGGGAAGGAGCACAGACAGATCACGTCACACCTGGCTGAGCAAACAAAGCAAGATCATTGGGCTGGAGGGGAGAGCTGGGAGCAGAGGCCTGAAGAAGGTGGTGAAGGAAGAAAGAGGAGGAAAGTTCTGGGACTGGTGTCAGTGATGGGGAACGAGGTGGCTGCGAGGATGCTCCGGTGACCAGYCTGTGGAACAGCTCAAAGCAGCAGCAGCTGGCCAGGAACACCCCAATATTCCTGGAGTCACTTTGTGGACGAAAGCATGGGATGGTGACTGTTCAGCCTGAAGATGAAGGCTGATTTGGGGCACAGAGGGTGCAGAGCACACTTGGGTTTTCTGCCCTGGCACACRGAATTCTCCCAGAGCAGTGCCAGGAGCTCTGGGGACCTGCACTGTTACAGAGACAACTGCATGGAAAACGTCAGGGCAGGCTCTGCAGAWCACGTGTCTGGGTTTGGGGAGGAAAACCCTGACCCCCTCTCTGCTCTCAGAATGAAGAAAAGCAGACTCAAAAGCAACAAATCTTCTACGGTGCTTCCAAATATCCAACAGCAGTTTATCACTGGATTAGAATTTATAAGAAGTAAGTAGCAAATGGTGCAAATCAGTGCCCTATTCAGGAGTGAAAATAATATTTTATAAAAAACCCTCAAACTTCCAACATTGGCACCACCAAAGAACAAGTACCAGTGTATTTGTATATTCAGGAAAATGACTCCTGAAGGAAGTCTTCCCAAAATTACTTCTGGCTCTGTATAATTCAGGGAGATAGATGCATATGCCCATGAATTGTTTAACTGTAGAAATGCCTTTTATTCCTGTGTAGCAGATGCACAAAGGGAATGGAAATGTTTTATAACTTAGGCTTTTAAATAATAAATAAATGCTGACATTCTCAGCTGAGACATCTTGATTTTTGCGTACTGTGTAATACTGAAGTGTACAAATATTTTTTTAGAAAGAATTATTTTTCCCTTTTTAAAAAGCATATGAAACCTCAAGAATATGATAAAACATCACAGTTGGTTTCTAAATGCTTTGCATCTTAATATGGTTGAAGTTAAGGCAGTAAGTAATTTCTGAGTTTTTCCCTTGAGCTGCGTAGTTCTTTTCATATGTAATTATTCTCTGAGTGCATTAGATAATGCTATGGTTCCCACAGCTGTATACACATCTATAAATCATTAATGAGGCAGTTAACTGAAACAAAACTATAAAAGATTTGCATTACCCGGCAGAACCCAGCCTTAATTGACTTCCAGTTATTTACAATTAATTTTTCCATTTGGAATAATGATTGCAAGCAACTTAGGGTTTTTTATTACTGAGGAATTAGATGCTGACTATTCATCAAAAGTTTTTACAGAGGGACTGTGTCAGTGGACAGTAATGAGCTGGAGGTAATCTGATTTTTACACGCACATCCACTCCCCCACACTGGCAGAGGGGACGGGGTGGGAGGGGGCACGTGCAGTAAAACGCAGACAGGAGCCAGCAGAAACTTTTTTTGTCCCTTTAATCACATACCTAAGTTTAACAACAATTAATTTCCTTTCTTTATAGCATCCAGCTGAAAGGCAATAGGATGAATAGAGCTGGCCACAGTTCTACATAGAATAAACTGCATGAATGAAGAGAGTAAATATTTATTTCTATCTTACAAGACTGTAAGATAGACACTGGGGAATAAACAATGCAGAGGCTGTCGAGTAAATATTATTCCATTATGCTATTTAAAAATTACTTTTATGGAGACATAGAGCACAGAGTAAACCCTCATTAACTTGTCATTGTTYGAGTCAGGCCCAGGATCGGGGCTGTGTGTCAGGGCCTGGACAGACACACGGGAGAGATCAGCTCTCTGTGCCCTGTAAGCATAACTCTGGCTGACATTAACAGGCTGGGGATGTGCTCATCAGGAGGGGATGTCACGTTCAAATTCCTAATAAAACTAAAGTCAAAAATCACCGAGCCCATTTGCAGCAGCTGATGTTCTCTCTGTCACCCTTCAGCCCTCCCTGTCCAGAATGCCTGAGCACACAGAGCTYGGCAGCGGAGATTCAGTGAGAAAACGAGTGAAGGCTCAGGTGCTGGGGTGCACTGCACTGGAACTGCTCTCCTTGGAAATCAGTCCTTCCCTGAGACTGACCAAATGATCCTTCAGTGATTTCCCCTCACTCCCCTTACCGGGTACAAAACACATACAGTAAACATTTGGGTTGCTCTCTGTTCTCCCCCTCAGCTACAGCTGCCATGCTGAGGAAGTCAAACAACCTGCTTTATTTTCTTGTTTAAAATAAATAATTTTGTTGTCCCTTGGCTAACATTTAAGGCTCTGCACTCGTGCCAGCTGGCTGGGCTGCTCTGAGCCAGGGAGTGCAGGTGAAAGCAGCCCTGTGACCACAGGGAGGGCAGCTGCAGTGGGCACGGGGAGCTCTGATTTCTGTGCATGTGCTGTAGACCAAGAGACAGACACCGGTGAATGTGGGGGAGTTTAATCCTGAGTGATGGCAAAGCAAGTGGCTGCTCTCTGCATTATCAATAGGTGCCAGYGAAAGGCTACTGGAATTGATCTAGGAAATGACAATCCAGCACTGGTAACCTTGAAAATCCTGCAATCTCCTGCCGGAGTCATTTTTCCCAGGTTCTGTTCCGCTGGGCTGTGCTGCAAAATGTAATGTAAAGTAACATGACAGCCCAGCCATGGGTCATTCAGCCTGTCAGTAATTCCAGGCTTGGCAAATTGGTCCTGCCTCCTCACCAGTCCCTGAACTTCACAGATACTTAACTTACTCATGCCACACTGCCTACTGCATCAGTTTAGCTGGAAAAGCCACTTCCATGTGTGAAGTCTGAGAGGCTTTTCCTTTGGAAATTGGGCTGGTACCAGATGAGCAAACAATATTATTTTCATTAAGATATCACATCCTGTCAACACACAACATTGGCAATTGCATTTCAAATAACTGTGTCTTGACAAATTGTACAAATTTAGACAGTGTTTTTGCTGTGTCCAAAAAACTGGGCTTGTTGTCCTGGAGTGGGAAAAGCTCTGTTTGTAAGCTCAGAAGTGCAGGAACTCTTTGTGCACAGAGGTGATATTGCTGACATTGATTTTTTTTTTTTTCCCAATGGGTGCAAAGTATCAAACTGATCAACCCCCTCTTTCCTGTAGGAATCCTGAACAGTCTGTTACTGCCTGTCTTCAGGCACCAAAAAAGAAACACCCTGGCTTGGGAGTTTCTTGAGGGTTTGCTTTGAAGAAGCCAAAACCAATTTAAGTGAAAACAAACTTTCATTTGGTGAAAATTTCTGTTAACTTAAAAACCCCTAGTAACTCTGCAAACCATGCAATTTACTTACCAGACCTTACAAACCAGCAGTCTTGGTCCTGCAGGGTTTCTCATCCCAGCGGCAGAGTTCTCACTTTCCTGTGACTCCTTCCAGCTGGGTTTGCTTTGGTGTAAGAGTCAGCACCTGTGAATTCAGGCTGTGGATTAAACACAATGGCTTTTCTCTTTTCCCCTTATGCTTTTTTCTTTTTCTCTCCCAAGTTAGTATGAGCTGAACATAACATACCAGAAGAAATGAAGAATTACAGTCAGGATGTCAAGAACTTTATTTTTTCCTTTGGAATTGAATCTCAGTATTCAACTACAAGGAAAAAGCCATGAAAAGAATCAGAGCTGTTTCCACTGCTTTGCACATTGTAGAGTCATTTCAACATTGTAATATAGGTGTCAAACGTTACTAAATCAGCTGTCAAATGCTATCAAACACTTACTTTGCACAGGTGTAAATGATCACATAAAATGCAAAGCACTGATCTGCCACCAAAAATCTCAGTGTACCATTTCTGTCTTCAGCAGTTTTACAGAACTATCAAGAAAAAGTCCAGTAGGGAGTTTATTCCTTGTTATTTAAGCCTTTTTGGTCTGTTTTCTTACTTTTAGGGATGTGGTTTCTCCCTCTGCTCCAGCTGACACCAAGGAAGAGAATGCAACAATCTGTATGGAACAGCTTTGGACTGATCTGCAAAGAACAATATTATGTTCCATAATAATGTTCCAAATGTTAAAGAATTTTTCCTGCCAAAACCTCTCTTCTGTAAGTGCCCCAGCATCATCAACTGATGGCAGCACAGCTCTGGGAATAAACACTTTCAGCTAATGGCAGGAATTGTCAGGGGAAACACGAAACAGGTATTTCTCCCTGATACAGAAATGAAGCACATGATTAAAGTTAAATGCCAAATCCTACCGGCACTGGAGTGAATTAAGGTTTATTTTTCATTCCTGTTAATTCTTTCCTCTCTTTTTAGCTAATTTGTTTCATTCAATGCCAGTGGTTTTTCCTGCTTGGCCACTTTGGATGGGGGGGACAATTCACTTCAGGCACGTGGCTTTGGGTAACAAGATTAAAGCTTCAGGCAAAGCCCAGACCCTAAAGGAGCGCTCTGCAGGCTGCCTGTGCTGTGTTCAGCTCTCCAAAGGCAGGGCAGTGGGGCCACAAACACCCTGCCCCTCCTGCAGCACAGGCCCAAAGGTGCCCTGGTACATCCCTGTGCTGCTGGGACACTCAGCTGCTTAATGCAGAGAGTTTAAATCAGGCTGTGCACAGCAAAAACTCTCTTAATAACCTCAGTGTGAAGGGTGTTGTACTGCAATGTTTATTGTGAGGGAGCTGTGACACAAACCTTATCATGATGAAACCATCTTCAGGTAACCCAAAAATTAATTTGTCTCCACTGTTTTACTTTGGACTTTCTTGTGAAAAGTAAGCGCCTGGCTCACTGGGGGCAGACTGAAGCACATGGTGATTAATTAGAGCTGGACCAATTTTGTAGAGTTCAGTATGAACAAGTCACTTCTCTGGCTGCTTCATCTCCATCTTCCCTCTGACCAGCCAGAATTTATTCCAGAATGCTTGCTCTGGTACCAGGAGCAGCAGACATATATATATATATGCACAAACACATGAATATTTATATATATATATGTGAGGTCAGTGGCTCCTGGGACTGGTACAACAGCCAGGGGATACCTGTGGGGAGCTTGGAGCTCCCAAATAYAGCAAACCTCTCCCCTTTTCTCACAACTGACCCCTCTTGGATACAAAAAACGAGAGATGGTGAAAGGGATCTACTGCTCAGTGAATACACATTTCAGTGTCCTTTCTGAAAGACCYGTGAAAGCATTTTCAAACAGGCTGAATGTATGTTAAACTAGTTTAACTATTATAAATCATCCAGTTTTTAAAGTATCACTTATCAGAAGAACATTTTAATGTATGGTGCTGCATTTGGTTTCACAGTTTTGGGTTATGTCAACAGAATCCTATAATGAAGATGTAGTAAAATCTTACTGYATTTTTAATGGCACCGCAGAAAAATGGGAGTTTTTATTTTAAAAAATGAGCTCCAAAAAGACTTTTTTCCCTGCTTTAGATGCCCACACCCAAATGTTCATGCCAAGGATGCTCTATTCCAACAGAAGACCCAAACAGGTTCAGGTCTAAAGGCAAGGTTAAGGTTGTGTGCAGCACCACAAAAGCTGCAGCATTCGTGCCCTGCTGACGCTGAACTGGCTCATTTCAATTGATTTCTTTGATGTACAAATATAAAGCAGTAGCAAATAATTATCCATCTATAATACATCATTATAAAAATACTCTTTTTTCTGCCCTTCCATCTCAGCTTCAAATCATCAAAGATGCCCTTATTTGCAGACAGAGCTAAAGTCAGAGTGTTTATTAATAGTGGTTTTACAAGTGCTTAAACATTTGCAGTATGTATTAATGATGATAGCACACGACCCAGCTTAGAAAAAACCCTCTGTAAATTCCTTCCCCTCTGTCCCCACCCCAGCAAGGACAGTAGGGCAGGTGGATGCTGTGGGACCACAGCAGGAAGCAGCAGGGGGAAGGTGGGAAGCGCCAAAGGTACCAGATCCAAGCCCAGGCTGGGAATTGTCCCATGTTTAYTTAGGGCTCAGTCCATGCACAGGCACAGCAGGGCTTGTGGAGATCAGCCGAGGCCATAAAGGAAATTTGTAACAATTCAGGTTAGCCCACATTTTGTCATGTTACCAAAAATAGCCTGTAAATAAATACATTTATGGGCCGCTTCCTTGTAGGCAGCAATTACTTACAGCAGCATTCAGGTTTTAATGCACAGCCATGCATTTCCAAAGGAGTGTTCTCGCTGTGGATTGCTATAGATCCAGGCTTCAAATGGAGATTGGGCACTATTGATCCTCTGGGGTTTATTATGGTCTGCATCGCACAGGACTCAGAACACTGCTGCAATCCACCAGCCATGCCCTTGCCTGCCTTCAGCCAAGATCACCTTGTGTCCAGCCAACACCACCCCATGGCCCTTCCAAAGGGCAGCCACACACCTGGAGGGGCTCTGAGGGACCCAGGACTGGCAGAGGGGCCGTGGGTGCTGCACCCCAAACATGCCCAGTCAAGCTGCCCTCAGCCCCCACTGCAGCAGCAGGGGCTGCCCGCRTCCCTCTGCCCCACACCCAGACAAAAAAACACCCCAAAACCCCAMCCCCMAGAGGTGCTGTTCCTCTCTGGGTGCCAGCTGGGGCTGATCTGGTGAGGAGGAGTGTGGTGGTGAAGGCTGAGGCCGCTCCTGCCCTTGTCCACCCCAGGGTGGCTTTAACACCTTTCTCCCACCCAAGGTGTGCTTGTCAGGCTGAGCTGACACCCAAACCCCTCAGCCTCCTGCTTTGTCAATACTTACCAGGAGCCACCCAGGAAGGACTGAAAACAGAGTCAGTCTCTCAAGTTTATCAGTCTTCTAAACCTCCTTTGTCAGAATTTGACACTTAAAACTATCCTGGGATGGGCAGATCAGGAATCAACCCGTGCTCATCAAGCCAGGCTCAGTGCTGCCTTAAGAAGTGTGTACATCAGCCACTGAGGGGAAAAATGCTCAAAAAGCCTTCATGGAGATTAAAGAAAAGTAAAAATGTTGGTATTTTAAAGGCTGAGCTTTTAGTTACTTCAAGTCTTTCTAAACTACATGATACTGGATAATTGAGCAAAGATCTCTCTTCAAAATGTGCACTTCACAGGAGCACTGCCAGCACTGGGTCAGCCAGAAATGCTGCAGCACCCCAAGGGCTGTCTCAATTCCTTTTTAAAAATAAGATTTAGAAATAAAGTCCAGCCCTCACTTCAGAAAATCCCACTGGAATTGAAACTGAAATTAATATAATACCTAAAGGTACAATTTAAGTTCTGGTGCTCCAATGTTTTATTCACACATGAGCATTTATTAAGAATGAGGAGGACTCCTGATTCAATTCCTAATGCTCCTATTTCTTTGTATCATTCAACTTCTGATTGTTTGATCAACAGCAGCACGATTAATGCAGTTATTAGAACACCTGTTATAAAAACAATACGGAACAAACCCAATTTGTACATTGGAAGAATATTCTGGTAAGTCACCTGATCACCTGTAGAACAGAGGGCAACACGTTTCCTTGAACTGACACTGGGTAAGCTAAAACATTTCTTTTAGGAACACAAAAATCAGGTGATTCCAATCTGCTGTGCTACAGAGCAGAGCCTGTTTACAAAAGTCTGCTAATGAGAAAGAAACGCAGTGCTAAAAATGAAAGAAATTGTGAACACTCCACATATAGATGCACACAGAAGTAAACATAATCACAGGAAATATACTCCTTGTAGACCTATTTAAAGGTCTTTTTTGCTTTTAAGTGACAGTGATTTATATTCAGGGCACGTGTGTGTAACCATGTGTACATCAACAGGAGTCAGTAAGTAAATAAGCACCGTGCCTTTGACCCAGCAATGAAAGCAAAGAGGGAACAGGTGATCACTTAATTCCACCTGACTCCAACCAGCTTTCAGTCCCACGTTTTGAGAAGGGAACGTTTCAGTTGCAAAGTTCRGAATCTGGAACGTAACAATAATTAGGAAAATGTTTAATACCAACCCACCCTCTTTATTAAGTCATTTCTTCAAGTATTTTTAATAGTGCAAAATACTGGTTTGCATTAGTACAGTTACTATGGGAATTCACAGTCCAAAAAAAAAAATCTTAAAAGATTTCCAAAGTCAAACAAAAAACTTTTTAATACTGTATTTTTAGCAAGAACATTTTTAACAAAGAATGTGTACTTTAACTTAATATGGTACAACAGAGAAACCATACTTAAAAGTTTCCATTATCTAACACTCTACTGCATATTCATTTTTCCATCTTAAAAGACCAAAAGCCAAGCTGAACTGAGCATTAAAAAAAAAAGCATCAATTATAATCCTCATATTACGTCAGCTATTAGGGTTTAGCTCACACTTTTGAATTGGTCATCTAATGAAAGGACAATTTTTACATCGTTCTTTTAAAAAATGTACACACATTTCTTTTTAAAACGTAATATATATCGAGTATCTGCTTCAGTAAACAAAGCTTAATTTATAAACACAATCGAAACAGCTCCATGTTGAACAGTTTCAGTGATAAACTGGACTTGTATGATGTACAGCCAGTGAGGACCATTGTGGCTTAAAATCATTGTGCCATTGCTATTCAGTAATAGCCACCTCCTAAGGAAAAAAAAAAGTTCTTTTTTGGGGCGGGGTGGGGAGGGGAAATAATTCATGTATGTGCTTAAAAATACTAAAACTCCTTTCTATCTCCGGGGACCTAAAAATGRTCTGTTGTGACAGGCTTGGTTTGGTATGGTAAGCTTGTAAAAAGTCTCAGGATTTCTTAATACGGCAGTTTTCAATGCAGCAACAGTAAATTGCTTGAAATTGTCCTTCAAGTTTCATGCTACAAATCCTGTTCCTCACACAGTACTGAAGGCATCAAAGGTTGGAAGGGACATTTCTCAGGAACTATATAGTCTTCAAATAGTGGTCATCATACACTTTTCAGCAGTAGGTGGTTCCTTCAGTACATGATGGTCGGCTTGATGTATGTTCTGTTTTCTGGAGGAAACAAAAAAAAAAAGAAGAAAAGAGTCAATTGCGCAGCTGAACATTTCATAATTAATAACATTTCATTTCATAATTAGGTGGTTTCTTGACCTGGTTGTGGATCTTTTTGTTCCTCAAACGACCAGATCTACAAGTGATATAAACTGAAGTGATACAAACTGAACTGCCCAGCACGTGGGCACGTTTTGTGTGGGGAAAGGAGGCACTGGGTGACACCACCTGGCCAAGCCCTCAAGGAATGACAAACACCCAGCACCACTTGCCCTGGKGTTTGCCAGCAATGGCTCAGGACAGGCTGCGAACACTCTGATTTATATTTTCTTCCTTTAAGGCATTTTTTTTAAATCAAACACTCCTTTTCTCCCAAAGGCAGCCCGTGCTGGATTGCTGCCTCCCTGGGACAGACCCAGGGACAAGGCACCAGCTTTACCACACACCCTTGTCACTGCACAAAACCTGCCAGGGAACAGGGTGTTAAACCAAAACTGCGTTGCTTTCAAAAAATGTAAATCAGGATCTGTTCTTGGAAAACTGTTCTTTCATTCAGAAACCACCACATTTTGCTTAAAATTCTATTTCTTTATTTAGAGAAAGAAGCAGAAAAGCACTTCATAAAAATATTCCTAGTTATAGTACCTATCAACTGTGATTTTTCACATTAAGCAACTTTAAGCCCAGAGAAAAAATAAATATTGAAATGCCCACAGAAACTGAAGCTAACAAGAATCCATATTCCTGTTCATTATACAATGAATCATGAATCCACCCAGCTAAATCCGCAAGTACTGATCTGGAAGATGATAGCAAAATGATAATATGGAGCAGCATTTTGTATAATGTTGACATCTCTCCCACTACTGTTTTACATATGCCAATACTGAGCACTCCTAAGGAACGAACAAGTATTGACCTGCAAACTGACACTGATCCTTGGAGCAATCTCCAACTTTGCCACATTTCAATTTCAAAATGCATTTCAGCTATAATATGAGTGATTTATCATTTAGCAGTAGCTGTCAAAGTAACCTCCTAGATAAAACAAAAACATCTGGAACCATAAACAGAGGAGAGCAGTAGCTGAATTTTAATCCAAATCCGACATGTTCACTTCATTAGGAACAGGAAACAGCTAATTAGTAATTGAATGTTTCGTGGTTTTAAGGAGGCTCAGACTCTCCAAACCAACATGATTTAATACGTATTTTGGATGTAAGCACAAATAAAGATCACAAGAGCCAGGGACGTAACAACTCCAGAGCAATGTTTGGGAGCCTCCAAAGAAAGGACTAAAATTAGTTTCAGGCCATTGGCTGATGAAAATTCTTGTCTTAAACCTAGTGGGGAATTGCTAAAGCCTGGGGGGGTGAGCAGAAATGCAAAGATTGAACACTGTGGGATTTGTTTGTGGTTTGTGGGGTTTTTTTCCTTTTTCTCATGATCATTAGGGAGCTGCACATGGCTTCTTCCTAGTGGAGGCTGTTCTTTATGTTCTTAGTAAATTTTAAGTATTATTTTTTAAATTAAGCTAATATGAGGACATTGAGAGTACTGTGGGCTGACTAAACTTTGGAACAGGTTTCYATATTTCCTTCCAATTCCCTTTATTTCTCAAGCAAAGTTCAATGGAGGTATCTGGAATACCTGTAAGAGAGAAAAGTAAATGCCACAGCTCAAACCCAGTGCAGCCACCCAGGAGACACCATTGATCAGTGAACAGAAAGTGCAGAGTTAAATATCTCCTTTTTTATAACACCCTCAATTATTCTCCAGAAATTAAAATACTTTTTTGTTGCTGTGCAATAAACTGAATTTCATGGCATTAACCACGTCACACAGCAACCACCTCTGAGGAATTAACGTGCTGGGAGCAGCTGTGCCCCCACTTACACAGGGAAGACAATGTGATGTTGTCAAATTAATCTTTTCTGGAGAATATTCACCATCTCCTCAGTGCAGCTGACTGCAAGCTACAGACCATTTTATAGCACTTTACTGTATTATATAGCAAAGATTTGAATAAATCTGTGTGCAATAAATGTATTCTTTTATCAGGTTTATCCCTTAATCAAATATTCATTTATGTGGGCTTCATTCTATTAAAAAACGAAATTATACAAAGGTGAGCAAAAGCATAGATTTACAGTAGTTTAAAGCCTAATCTCATTCTCTAGGGGTAATACTGACAATATAAAAACTGTATAAATGATATTCCCTAACACTAAATATGCTTATGAGCCCCCTGTGCATGTTACACTGCTTTACAGCCTACAGAGCAATGCATGACTGGCTTAATAAGCAAGACATTTGGAAAGGAGGTTTTTTCCCCTTCACAATGTATAAGACAAGTAAAGATCTCCGAGTTTCTTGGTGAGCCAGAGTCTGTGTTAATAACCAATATTTTTCCTCAGRATGGCATTCTCTTCCCTGAGTTGCTAGCCCAGGGTAGGTGCAACTCTTGCACTCTTTTTAGGCACAATATTAGTATTTGTCTTTTTCTTTCAAGGTTTTAATGGGTGCAGAAAGGACAAATCCAAAAGCAATAATCATCTGCATATTTATTCACATTTAACTTTCTGCTTTCTTTTTTGAATTTTCTGAATCCTTTGTGAGGCTTTGTTTGTAAGAACTCAGGTTTAAATTTAGAATTCAGCTTTATTTCCCTAAAACTACTTGAAAACAAAATTTCCACGTGTACCSTCCCAGTGTGCCCTGGCAATGCTGGTGTGCAAACCCAGTCCAGGCAGAGAAGAAACYCCAGCTGCAGCTACACCTTGGGATTGCCAGGGATCTGAGGGACAGTGTSAACTGTGGAGAAATTCACTGGAGGAAGGAAATTTGGGATCTGCTACATAGTGAGAAAACAGATAAACATGTTGTATCAGTAACTGTAAATTATCCATGTAATTTATAAGATACAACCCAGCACTACAGGCTGCAGAGAATATGAGTAGCAGGGATGAAACAATAAACTGGGAACCCTGCTCTGCCAGCTGAGCTGCAGGAGGAGCTGGGAGAGCAGCTGGAACAGGGTCAGGTGGAGCTGAGAGCTGGCTGTGCGGCCAGAGCAGGGGCAGGGGGGCCAGGGCAGCCCTGTGCCAGGCTGGGCCCTCTCGGAGCCTCTGCATAGCTCCTGCTCCAGGGCTTGGATCCAGGAATCCTGCAGGATACCCCACAAGTGTCCAACTGCACAGGAGCCGAGCTCTCCACCCTTCCCAGACTGGGTAAACACCAGCTCAGTTCTATCAGAGCCAAGCCCAGCTTTGGATGAAGCAACACATGGGAAATGCAATGCTGTAACAATAAATTAACTTGCAAAGCTGGGGCTAATTAGTTTGAACCAGTGTCTTACTTTGTACTAAGGAAAAATCAGACAAAACCAGTCTGCTTCTACTGTGGATCACATCCCTCAGAAAAACCCTCTTTCCCTAAAGCCCTTGGCAGACAGGAGTGCTGCCTGCATGGAAGGAGAATTAATCCTGGCCCCTGATCATTGGTAAGGACCAGAGCAATCAGCAAAACACAGCAAAGGATCCCTTCCACTGCCATGAAGAAAAGATGGATCTGGGCTGATCATTCAGCTGAATGACAAGTAAAAATGACTTCTCTGCCTGCTTATTAGTCGTCCAGCAAAACTTCTCTTTTATCTGCAAATATCCTTCAAACTGAGCAGTGAAAGAGCAGGGCATGGCTCCCTCTAGACCCAGGAAGAACGGGGCCAATAAATGCTGGTTCTGTGAGCAGCAACCAACAAAGGCTGGTTTGTTTAAATGCCTCACACTTTCCTATGGCCTCTCTCCACCCCTGCAGAGGTGCCCTGTCTTATGTCTCGAGCTGGCTGAGCCCCCGGGGATCCCTTGAGATTGGTACCAAAACCCCTCCTTCCCTCAGGACCGCGGTGCCTGACCCTCCACCAGGGCTGCTCACTCACAGAGCTGCTGGGGTCGAGTTTCTTCCCCACTTTGGTTGCTGAGTCAGCCCTGTCAAATATTTCCTCATCCATGTTAACAGAGCAAAACAAACTTGTACTAAACCCAGGATTTCAACTCAGCCACGGTAAGGCCCCATTCCTGGTGAGCAGCCGATGGGGCAGCTCTCAGCTGCACGTGGCCAGTGCGGGCATGGAGTCACAGCCTGGGAACTGCACAGGAGCTTTAAAAGAGCTTTTCTAGAAACTCTGCAAGGACACAGCACGAGCTAACTACCAGGGGTTTAATAATTCACAGCCTCCAGAGGAGGACACGCACTAGGGAGAGAACACAGCTTGGGCAGGAGGAAGAAAACAGGCCTAAGACACAGATAAAGCAGGTTTGATTTGAAAACTCACTGGTTAGATCAGACTATTAATAAACTAAAGCCCAGTTTTCTAAATGATCAAACCCAAAATACGTTCCAAGCTTCAACAGTCCTTCATCTTTGACAAACAGATAAATATAAAATGTTATTCATGGTAACTTCAGAGTCTTTGTGCCAAATCTCTGCCAGGTTATGTCACAAACAAAAGCAGCAGCAGCAGCCCTGGGTGACCCTCCTGTTGCAGGCACAGTGAAGCACATTTTCACCTCAGGAAACCCTGCCTGCCTATGCCCYGGCCTCCTTCCTGAAATTCAGAGTATTTTATTTTTTCGTAAATTGTTGTTATCAAGTATTACTGTAACATCTACTTTTTAAGATTTTAAGCTAACATTGCTTTGCTGATTGTTCCAATATCCCCTAACAATGAAATATTGTAATACAAAAGTTAACTAAGGTATAAACATGCAAAAGGAGAAGTCTCCCTGCGATCATAAAATGATGTTATTTTCTGTTCAGCAGTTCATGTTACTGCTGTTCATGCTAATTAATTAAAGGAGCTGTTGCTGTAATGTGCAAACAGGGAATCTGAGAAACTGAGAGGGCTTTTAGGTCTCGGAGTGAAGTTAAGTCAATCTGGGCGCGGGCAATCAAATGTAATGAAATCACTTGTCAGTGCTAAGCTTGCAAAAACTGTGAAGTTTGACTAGGGAGTAAAAGGATTATAATTAGATTTCCAATAGGATAATAACTAAATGGCAGAAAGCAGTAAAGAGAAAATATTACTTTGTTAGCTAATGGTGCTGCTGTTCGGTTTTAGTTTTTATCAGCACACTTGTAGTTGTGCTAATTTAATTTGCTTTTATCAGCAAAAATGCACTACTCGAATGGTACTTGAATGTCATTTGCAAAAATCATTGATCTGAAGGTGCACTTAATGACACCCAGTATGTTTATTTTATGTGGAAGGGAGATTGGCTGATAAAATGGTTGATGCACCGTGGTGCTGGCCGAGGAGTGAGCGGTGTAAGGAGGAGCAGGAGGGTGTCTGTGTGCTCATCTCCTGCTCTGCTCCACTCCAGCTACCACTGATCTCTTCTGCCAGCTAAAAACCTCCCAGCTCCAGCTCTGAATTACATCTGGGATATGGAGGATGGAGGCATTAGACTGTAAAGTTTGAAAAAGTTTTAAGTCTCGTCTGCATGAAATTTCTGTTCAATTAATATACAAAGCAGAGGGAAAATGAGTCAACTAAATGGAAAAGATTTATAATGCAGATCAGAAACGCAGTACATGAACAGCTTGTGTTAATAAAATCATTTTAAGAAATGAGCATAAAATATGATATGACTTAATCACTGTGAAAGGTGGCTGTGCAGTAGTTCTGTAATTTTCCTTTAAACCGTCTTAAGGAGATACTGGCAGTGGAATTAATTGAATTTCAAAGGAAAAGCACTGTGTGAATGATAGAGTTCTGTCCAGCAGAGCTATTGACAACAGAAAAAGAAAGCTCTGCATTGATGCTAAAGCTTTTTTTCTGAGCAATAGAAAGAGATTTTGGAAGCTTGGAAACAGCTTTGTATTAGGGACATGTGTTTTGCCCCTTCCTCCTCCCAGGGCTCAAAAAACAAAGGCAGCAAATGACAGTGGCAGTGAGGGAGTGTGCTCCAATTGTTAGAGCTGCAGCAGCAATAGGAGCTGTCAGGGACACGAATGGTAATCAAAGGGAAAGAGAAAAATAAGTTATTACAGTATCAGCATAAATAAAAATGAAAGAGACGGTGCTACAGAACAGGAATACTTTGAAATCTAAACAAGCTCCACAGAGAGCTCTCCAGAAAGCTTTTTATCAGCTGAGAGTGTTTAGTGAYCAAGTGGCTCAGCTCCTCACGTCTCCATACGAGCAGGATTACCAGGCCAGGGAGGTCAGAGCCAGCAGGGCAGAAAGGGAAGGGAATGGCTTTGCCATGGAGGGKCAGGGACAGGGCTGCAGCTCCTGCTGCTCAGGCCATGTCCTGCTCCCACCGAGCCCAGGGACACTGAACACAGGGAACACCCAGCTCTTCCTCTGGCCACGCTTTTGACCYGAACAAAAACTTCCTGAGCCAAAGCGTCTCTCAGCTGAAAGGATGATGTAGCTGGGATCAGATTAAGAGAAAAAAAAAGAAAAAACCCAACCTGAAATAAAAATGGTAGAATCACAAGGTTTTACTGTGTATTAATAAACTACAGGTAACGTAAGAAAGTTCTCTTGATTCCTTCTAGCAAGTAAACAGTTGTTGAAGTGACTGTGCATCACTTTCCTCACAGTTTTTGTAATCATTTTTGATGTAAAGACACATTTCAGCCAAGTGTAATGGTTTTTCTTCAACTGAAAACTGAAATTACCTTTCTTTTCTTTACCTTTGACACTCAAGAGTTGCTTGGAAGAGCGCTGAGCACTCCTCTCAGCAGGTACCACAAACAGATCAGAAATGTGAGGAACATTTTGCTTGTCGAATTTAAATACATGTGTCCCAAGTGCTCATCCAACATTTTGACTATTTCTGGCAGCAGCAATTTTCCAATTGCAATATTTAGAGCACAGCTCTAATCATATGTGCACATATACGTACACACACATATGTCAGACGTATCTATCTGCATTACAATAAAGCTGTGATTCTCCTGCTCTGTAACACAGAGCATATGAACCTAAAATCACAAGAAGAGACAGCAGTAGAAATATTTGAAAGCTTTCCTGTAAGGATGACAGATGGACAACAGATGCATACCAGAGGTAGGCAAGTCAAACCTTCCCCAGCTGAAGAGAAATGCTCAAGTGAGGTTTGTGTCTCTAAGTGCTCTGCAGCCCTTCTCCTGTCTGCACAAAGTGTCTTTAGGTACCTCAGCTCAGGGGATTTTTGCACATTACCATTACACGATGCAGCAGAAAGGGTGGAATTGCCCTAAGAAGCAGCAGTTCTATGGAAGAAGCAGCTGTCTCCAGGCTGCCAGAGCAGCCAGCACAGAACYGAAGGGTYTGGAATGAACATGGCACAGGACTGAAGGGAGAAAAACTCTACAAGGTGGACTTYCACCAAAGTYAGAGAATTTCAATGTTCAAATTGTTCAGATCCAATTTTATCACAGGTGACTGTTGATTTTCTGTGTGGCTCGAAGAGGCTTCCAAGGGGCACGGGAATATCCCTTGGGACTCTCTGTCTCGGCTCTCCCAAAGGAGGATTTCTCAACTCCTCATGTCTCAGACCTGCAGCCAGAACTCATTTACTRCTCTTTGGGAAGCACTCAGACCATACCTGGAGGTGCTGCACTCACACACAGCCACTGAACAGTGAGGGAAAAGCAGCACCAGACAGCTGCCCACAACGTGAACATGGCTTTTCTTTTTCACTTACAGTTCATGTATTTTTTGAAAACACCTGCAATCTTAACAGGTAGGTAAGGACCAGAGGTAAAATATTTCAAAAAGATAAATCATATGTAAAATACCTTTTGAACTAAGGGTGTTATCTTGGTACATAAATATCAGTTTTAATACAAACATCACCTCTAAATATCACCTCAGATAAGTACCACCTCTACTTAAACAAAGTTAATTTCTGATCTTGTGAAGTAYGGTTCTTACAAAGGTTTCCTACATCAAACAGCAAAACCAGCTGAAGTTCTGTAATTTACATTTATCTTAAAGCATGAAAACAGATAAAAAATGATTCTGCATTTCACTTGTTTTTAATGACAAGCACACAGGTGAGGAGCTGTGGTACATACTGCACCTTGCATTGCTGCACTGTCATGTTGGGTTCCGTTGTGTTCTATTTCCATCTCTGGGATTCCAGCATCTGAAAGATGGGAGACTGAAGATTAATGCATTCCCCTTTGCCCCTCTCTCAGGCATCTTTAGAAAAATATTTATAGCAAACTAGGGTGCTCTCCAAGTTAACATGGTCTTGCATAAAACATTTGGTCCTCATAGAATTTTCAGTAGTAAATTGTTTCCAAAATGTGCAAACATTACTGGTCTCACAGTGAATTATTTTTAACGTGCTTCACATTTGTCTGACGATCAGATAATAACCAACACGTGGTAATAATACGTCTGCAAAATCCTCTTGGAAAATGAGGGCATCTGACACATGAAAAATAAAAGTCAAAATTAAACTGYGATAATATTAAACTGCATTGACTCTCGTATATAGCCAAATACCTCCAAATTACAGAGCTGAAGGATACAGCCAGTGCCAGGCAACAGYTTTGGGGTGTGTGTATCAGTTTGTGTGAGTGCATGTTACAGATAAGAACTGTGCAAATTGCATTTCAAACCTCAGCTCGGGATGTGTGAGCATGTGTTACCACCCAAACCAAAATTACAGCTGTCATATTATGTGAAATATTTCCAGATTTCTGAGAAGAGCTTTGCAAAGAGGATTGTGCTCTTTTTTTTTTTTTTCCCCAAGTTGAGAAGGAGTCTCATGACACTCACTTTGGACCTATTTAATTTCATGTTGGTGATACCTCTGTCTGCACAGTCCTTGGGGTGGGGGCAGGGGCTCCAACACCCCAGGGTGTTACGATAACAGATGCCATGATCCACCTTGTGCCAACAAGGATTAGCATGAAGGGGATGTGATTTGAATCCATGGCACCTCAAATCCTGGAGAAACATCTGCTTCCCTTATCATACAGCACTTAGAAATTACAGGAAGGAAAAACCCACACCTGAAAGAGAGCTGTGTGCACAGTTTGGGAGTTTTTCTGTGCAAAAGCCTGTTCTGGACTTTCTCAAACAGAGAATAATTGCACTGTTGCTTTCACAGATCCCTTCAGCTGGAGTGTCAGGATCTGTCACAGAGGTGATGCTTTGCTGGTGACCCTGCAGTAACAGAGCTCTGTGTGAAAGCAGGGCAACCCTGCCAAGTACAGCCCTTACAGGAGAGCAATAGCTCAGCAATAAATGGGTAAATGAAATATATGTCATGTGTGCATATACAGCTCTATAAATGTATATATGATCCAAAAAAAGCAGTATTTTCACAGATGCAATTTTTTACTTATAAAATTACAAGYGACTGCTATTTTGCAGGGTTTCCCTTACTCAGATTCCTGTTCTGAAAGCAAGTGCAGGGCACTGACCTATCAATCTGAAAAGGTTCTTTTTTTCAAACCTTTCAGAGTACATGTTGTATATACCAAAAATGACAAAGTCATCTGTAACTAATAACAGCATCTGTTAAATGAGACAGACTGTCAGAGTTAAATTAAAAATACTCAGAATAGCCCTTCACATTTTGTTGTCATAAAATTGTACCTGCAATTAAATTGTGGATTAAGATGCTAATGAGCTACCTGATTTGCATGTGCAATCAGATTAGCATGTAAATATCAGCTTCTTGCAGCCACTAACATATATATGACTACCTGAGTGTGCCTGCAAATCAAACTGCTGCAGCCAAGCCACACTAGCAGATGTAAAGGTGTGTTAATCACACTGCTGGCAYGTTGGTATCCCTGGATTTGTGGCTTCCAGAACTGCTGGGTGCTCCTGGCTGGTGTGTGAGCAGCAGGTGCTTCCCTGCAGTGGCAGCACCCAGGGGAGTGACCTTACAGCACATTAGGATTTTAGGTTTTTTCTGACATTCATCTCAAGGTGCTTGTTCTGTCCGTGGGATCCACTCTGGGCATTTGTTTGATCCAGTGGACATGGTGGAGGAGGTTTTTGCTGGCTCTGGCCACCCACTCTCCCCTGGTCACTGTTTCCCATCATGGTGTGACTGTGGCTGTAAATCCACACCTGAATCCCCCCTGGCCACTGCCAGTGCTCCAGGGACGCCAGCCAGTCCCTGCTTCCAGGGATCTGCAGGGCTATAAACCAGAGAGGATGCCTCTGAAAGATGCTGCTCTCGTCCTCACCGAGTTTATATCTCCTGGGTGCCCCGATAAATCACAGCTCGCAGTCCCCTGCAGAGCACTGCGGTGGCAGCTCACACACACAGCCTTGCCCTGGCTTTAGGGAACACTCTGGGCAGCTCTCACAGCTGAGAACTCCACACAAGCCAAATTCATTATTTTTGCTCAGCAGTCAGGCAGTTTTTGCACTCTGCAGTCTCTAGCAGTGCCCAAAGCAGGCAGCACAAATTAACACACCACAGGACACCTGAACACAGCAGAGACTGAGCGTCACTCTGATTCCTGAGCCTCTGCAGAGACTCCAGGTAGGGATGCACAGGCTAAACCTGAGCTGCAGAACCTGAAATTAATCAAATCTCAACTAGGTTCAGTCTTAAAGATTCAAACCAAAGCTCTAAACTTTGGCCAGAACCATCTTAAGCACAAAAGGCAAATTCTCCCAGTAGCCAGAACTTAATCACTGTTTAGGAGATGAACTGATCTGCTTTTGTTTCAGAAGAATATTTGGGAAGTGTTCAAAACCCAGTCAGCTCTGAAAGCTGATACATATTTAACAAACTTAATAGGTCCTGAGGCTGAGCAAACTTCAGCCAAACGGCTTTTAAAATGAAGCTCAGCAGTTCTAAAAATGAATCTGCTGGGAGAGAAGAGTTCAGAGAACCTTATAGGAACCAAATTTCACATTGTCTTAGCTGGCACTGTAACAGATTTCTCTGTAATATATTCAGCATTTCTTGTCATCTCTGTGTAAACTGCTCTGTCTGTTTCTCTAGTTGCAGACTTCTTTATTTTTTTAATTCACGACCCAGAGCACATGGCCTGAAATAGATTTTTCATTATTTCAGGAAAGAATTGTGGGGGTTTATTCTGAAATTTGCTCTGTGCATCATCTGATTTTTTTTTCCTCACTCAATCAAACATCATTTTAAGCTGACTGTGAAAGGCCAACTAAGACATTACCATTTAACATCCTGAGACCGTCACCTGATGTGGCCTGTTTAAGTGCCTGTTCCACTTGTTCTCTTCTCTTGGATTCAAATTCCAAAGCTTCCTGCAATTTTCTCTTTGCCTTCTTCTCTTTCTTCAAGCGTTTCTGGATTGTGGCTGAAATGTAAATACAGTGTAAGAATGGCCATCAGGGCACAATTTAACAGATGATGGAGACAGTAAAACATTAGTTTATATTTGATATTCAAAGGTGCAGCTCTAGCTTGAGACCCCTGTAACGATAAAGATGTGCATGTGGTGATGCCCTGAAAGACAATTCTGAGGATGCTGCTTCCTGGTGAAATTCTCTTTCAAGTCAGGAGCCATCAAAGTCTGTGAATGATCTGAGGTTTTTGGTGATTTAACTGGGACTCAGGAGGGGCACAGTGGGCTGTCCTACAGGGAGCTAAGTTTTGTTTTACAGAAATATACAGTCCCACCACACTTGGGTGGTTCAACATTTCTGGACACCCMCTGCAATTTAACAGCTTCACTAGTATTTACTGACCCTTCACAACTCGACTGAGAAGTGCCCTTTGGTGCCCCTGAGCGAGACCTGGCACTGCAGACAGCTCCACACACCCAATTTCCATCCAAAAAGCACAGGAAGATAGGACTTGGCACCTACACTTTTGGTCTTATCTAGTTTTATCTTCCTGATTTCACGGATGTAATCTAGAAGTAGCTTTTGGCACATGAAGTGCTGTTCCTTTCCTTCAGATGCAGATCTGCATTTTAAAAAGAATACTGCCTCCTTTGCAACAGCACAGCGAGAAATTCAGATTTACCAATTTAATTGCCTATTATTATCAAAAGCTTCTAGCCAGTCATGGTTTTGTCTCACAATGCCCCATTTGGGGTGTGCTACTGTACCTCAATCTCCTGATGCAAAAAAATATCCAGGGTTATCTGCTTCAGATCTTGCACTCGGGCAGGTAATTTCTGACAGCTCTATTTTGTTGGGCTGAAGTTCTCTACAAGACAAACTGGGCAGCACTGAAGCTGCAGAAATGTGGGCTAGGGAAGTAATGACAAAAATCACCTAAATACCCAGATTACAGCCATATCTTTCTCACAGTAAGACAGATTCTCAATGCTTGGAGGGTAACAGCAGAAACAAAAAGAAATTAAAGCTGTCAAATGAAGAAATCAGGCTGGGAATACCTGGGCAGAGTGGTGCTAGTACACCTGAAAGCCATGGAATTGCACCAGCTTCCCTCCTCAGAACCTGCCAAAACTCGCTGGGGCCAGCTGCCCTCCAGGTAGTAATCCTTCAGCCACTGCTCTGCTTACAGAAACGTGTGCTTCATTCTGGTTTTGTGAGATTTAAATCTTTCATTACCAGTGCTGGTCCACTGCTGCACTACACTGGAGTATGGATGTCAGTTAACCCTGAGTCCTCGACAGCTCCAGCTGGAAATGCCAAAGGGTTACACATTTAATAGGTACCTAAACTCCATTTTTCATTCAATCACCTCTGCTTTGCAGCTCAGCTGTGAGTTGCCTTTCCAAGCTCTCTCGTAGTTCTCGCTCTCTACAAAGCTCCATCTTTAACTCTTTCTTTTCCTGCTGTATCTGCTTTTCCTGGACTCTTGCATTGTCCACAGCCACTTTCAGCAGGCCCTAAAACACACACAAATGCAAGATCTGAAAACACCATTCTCTTTCAGCAGTGACAAAATTCATCCATTTGTTTCTTTTACACCCTCTAGGAAAACAGAAAGATTAGAAGCAGGAACCTACAGACCTGGGGCACAACTGGGCATTGGAAGTAGCTAACGTTGTAGGAAAATGAGGAATTTTGTGGCATGGGATCATTCAGTACAGCTTTGGCTAATTCATCCCGCTGCTGTGGTTTGTTACACACACAGTGCCATGTCTCTGCTGACCTCAGGAACTGCAGAGAGAAGCACTGCAGCAGTAATGAGAATGGTGAATTTCAATATGACCATTATTGCCAATTATTAAGTCAAATATACAATGTATGAAACCCTTCCAGGACTGCTAACACCAGAGAGAGAGGAAACCTAAGCATGACATTAAATAAAAGAGACAAGAGACTGCAGATACAAAAAAGAGTGAAAAAGAAATACATGTTCTCTATCATGACACAACGTGGCCCTGTAGAGAAGAATTTACCTGAATGTTGGTTAATAGTGTTTCTACTGATGAAAGACCATCAGCAAAAAGAAATGGCGCCGGAAATCCAGGAGGCAAGGCCTGTCCAGCCAGTTGGACTTTATCTAAGGTTGGTTTCATTATTGGAATGGCAATYTGGACCTCTTCTGTAAAGACAGGTTTAAAAGCGACATCAGAAAGCGTTGGAAATATAGGTGACTGTAATTTTCTAGAAACTAGCATTTTGTTTATCTGGAAGTCAAAATACAAGTGCATTAGTATAATCAACATTGTTTCAGTCTTTGGGCACCTGGGACTGCTGCCAAGGTAAGTTTGCAAAATAGTACAGAACAATAATCAATACACTGAGCCTATAACACAGTTGTAATGGAGTACAGACTATTATACTTCAAATTCTACAGAATTATACTACAGAATTATAACAGCATTACGCAGTTCATTAAACCTGAATGACCTGTCTTCACTCTATCATGTTTGCCATTCTGTGATGTGCGTTTTTTGTTGCTTTAACCTTGGCAAAATTCTAATCAAGGAATGTATCACATCTCTTTGCTCCTTTACCTTTCCCCTTCCCGTGCTCAGCAGTAAATAATCTCCACTGAGTCATCCATCTCCTCCCGGCTCGGGCAGCACTGCATGGAACTGGAGCATCTCCTCCAGAGAGCAAACTGGGGCCTGGCAGCTGCCCCTTCACTCCTTTTAAATATTTTGTGTGGTTACAGACCAAGCCGTGCACAGACAGCAGAAATGGGTACCCAGAAAGAAAYGATGTTAGTAGTTGGTTTTTTCAAGAATCCCTTCAATTTGGTGAGGAATCAGTACTATCACCAATGAACTCCCATTTTTGAATAGAATAATTTAAGCGTCTTTTAGGAGAGTAGATGTATCTCCTTCTCTCAGATCCCTGTGAGTACTTCTTCCCACGTATTCATTTTAATTGCTGAAAACTACACAATTAAAATCTAGCTGTCTCCAAAGCCAAATTGGTACATTTCTTTTACTCCGAAATGCTAAAAAAATACTTCTGTGCAACATTTCATGAAAATCCAGTCTATATATATATATATCTCATGATCCTGCACTTGCAGAAATCATGATGAGTATATCTCCCTTTTAGGGAAGCCTGTGATCCCTGCCTTGGCCATGAGCTCCTGATGCCAGTGCTTGCTCAGGGCAGCTGCACAGCCAGCCCCCAGAGTTTCATCTGTCAAGTGCCTTGGTCATATTAAAGCCTGGATTTACAATTAGACCACACCACATTCAAAAGGTCYCCTTTTCCCACTGCTGTTTTTAAGGAATAAACAACTTAGAAAGAATCTGACAACTAATTAACCCAGGGTGTCTCCAGCAGCACTATTTTCTGGTGTAACACACTCCAGGAGCCTCCATCGAGCTGCACTTCTTGCCGTGTGTCTGAAACATCCACCTAACAACAAACCAGGAGCATAAGCAGTTTTCAAGTATTCTTTGAAATCTTTGGTTTGGGAGTATTTTGTCTTTGCTCTGTGAGTTCATTAAATGGAACATCTTCCTAATGATTTTTCAGGACTAATAACAAAAGGCAGTAACCTCTACACGTCCTCAGAGCCAGCATCTTAGACGCAATTTAAGCGATCCATTTAAAAAAATCCCAACTCGGGTAACAAACTCAGACCACGAAGTTTGTGCTGATTCAGACACACCATTTCTCATATTTAAATATATCAGTGGCAGAGTTTTTAAAATAACCTGATTAGTTGTCGCACATGATGCTGCACAGAAATAACAGCTAAGCCACGGAGTCACAAAAGACTAAACAGAAGTGGCATTTGAAAAAGAAAGCAATACATGAAGTATGCATAACAAAACTGGAGCTGCTCTAACACCTCCAGAAATCTCTGCTATTTGGAGATGAAAGTAATAACATTAAATTGGCCGAAAGGAAAATTACTATTGACTGTGAAGACAGGTTGCATGGTCTATGGTTTGTAATGCTACTGTACAGCAGATTGAAGTTTCAAAATAGTATTACTCTTCTTTAAAGAGATAGACACAGCTAAATTAGGTGCTGCTTGCTGCAGTGAGGATCAAATGCAAAAAGAATCATATTTCATCAGACCTAGTCAACACCAGGAAAATAAATAGAAATATAAGAGGTATGCAGGCAATGATTCATTTTGATAATCTGGCCCAAGAGAGACACATAGAGACAGCACACAGATCTAAGCTTCTACCAAAAGACAAATAGGACACAGAGGGTGGGAATTGGGATGACAGTGTAGCAGAGGTCACATCGATTTTCAGCAGCAGTTTTCACACAGATGAGATAACCCTGGACTCTATTTGGCCCATTGTTCATATCCTACCTGTCCCAGAAGCAATAAATTTCCAAGTCCCAGAAAAAGGGCAGTAAAGAAGAAGGATTCTACTTATGACTTCTTATGATTAAGTTTTTGTGCTAACCAAACATGCTTTGCAGACCAAGGTCACATTGCATGTTAAAGTCTGTAATAGCTGAAACTAGAAGCAGCATATTATGTTTTAGCGTATATGGGTGGAAACTGTCAAACCATTCATCATTTTTTTTTCTGATTGAAATCACACTCTGCAAAGATGAATGATAAATGCATTAGAAATCTATTTCAATCTTGTAATAGGTCTTCACATCTGAACGGTGTCTACATCTTGCCCATACTCTGAATAAGTGCACAGTTAGGCAGAAATTTATTAGCTAGACTTGAGGAATCATAATTGGTAAAGCAATTAAAAATGGCATGTGCTGGAAGCACTTCTTGTGGACTGTATCAAATGCATCTCTCTAATGGAAAAAAAATAATGTTGATTTAAGGATTWTGATTTTAAACACCACTAAAAATATAAATGCTAAAAGCTGCACTCACATATACAATACAACAGAATAAGCAAGAAATAAAGCCAAGACAGCTCCAGTCTGAGCAAGGACACAAACAACCTTTCTGATTATTGAAGCAAAGTGGGAACTACTTTTATCGAGCCTGTTTGTTAAACCTGCCATGCTTTATAAAAGCATTCAGGAATCCATTTAGAGTGCAGTCTTTTTATTTTAATTTCTAGCTGACATCCAGATGAATAGATGAAAGCAAGAATTACATTGCAGAGCAAAGAAATACACAGTAAACACTAACAGTGAATGGAGTATCATCCTGGGAAAGCACACAGAAATCTGCWAGGAAGTTTCTTGCTCTTAATTCAATATGCTTAAGTATTTCATCTTCTGTCTTCTGCCTAAATTGCAGGAACAGGGATTGGCAAATGAAGCATCAACCTCCAGACTGAACACAGCGCTGGGAACAGGGGGACGTGAATTGCTCCCTGCACAGCCCAAACCAACAGGCACTTTTATTTGCCAGCTGGTTTATTTTCTTTCAGAAGGCATGTTTTTAAACCCATCAGTCACATCCCTGATCCACCTGACACGCCACATCCCTCTCAAAACAAGGGAGAAAAATTAAAGGTACAATTTACACTGGTTAGACCACCAAGTTATTTCTTCCCATGTCCTTAAAAAGTTTATCTACCTGGAGCTGTATGAGCATTATTCACCTCCAACAGCTCATAGAGTGTAACTCATGCATTAAATAAATATGTGGCATATGGAGGAGAGAGAAACAATTTATACAGAATTTACAGTTATTAACCTGTTAGTTACTAACCAAGACATTTGATCTCAGAAACCCCTCAGCCAGGGATAAGAAGATGGTTTTGGACACAGATGGTAGCTGGGTCACTCCTTTTCCCTGCCTGTGGCATAAAATTCAGAAACCCAAGGACCAAAGTGGTTTATTACAATTATAATTCTTTGAGTTTCATACCTGAGTGATGAGGATTACATTTAATGGCCCATAGTTACAGAACAGCCWGGATACTCTAATGGACCTCTTTGACTTTTAATAAAATAAAGCAAAGGATCTGCAACATCAGCTGGGTTGCCTGTGTGACTCATCCCTGAAAGTAAAATACGTATTTGAAATAGCATCATTTGCCCAAAGATCTGACAGAATCATCCAAACTGATGGATCTTCGTAGTGGCAAGAGGTCCCCTGACTTCCAGCTCTACATCTACTTCACAGCAGGGATAGGGGGTCTCCAAATGTGGGTATTTTACAGAATTAGGGCCAAAATTCTATTTTTTGACTRCAAAATCAGTTTTCTGAAGAAGTGAGACTTCTTATTATAATTCTAAATCTTGGGAACTTCCGTAYTGCTTAACTAGAAATCAGGTTGTTKTTTTTCTTTTACAGCAAAGTAAGTATGGAAACCTGTAATCTGAAGCATTGTTTATTTCAAGTATTTTGTATTTCTAATTCTGCAAGGACAGGGTTACCTGCCTTCCATGTCTTAATAACTTCCAAAATCCTCTCTAACCCTCTGCCTTTTTTTCCCCTCACTCACTGCTGCTCTGCCAGGAGATGAGACTCCTGATCATTAGTGAGAAAAGAGATGCCTCCTGTAAACCAGGCASCAATCAGACTTAGAAATTTACTGCCTTAACCTTGTGATTCAGGTGCCAGATTTAAAGTCACTGCTGTTTTTCTTAATTACAGCCCCTGAATGAACAGGGTCAATGAACGCAATTGAGGAGTAGCTGATTAATCCAGTGCAGTACCTTTAAATCAGATTTCATTTTGTTTTCTGGTGACTGATACAAGCATCRTTCACTACTGAGCTTTGCCATGAAAAAATTTCACTTTGAGAACAGTATCTAACAATTACAGATACATTTCCTATGCATTTCCACACTTCCTTAAAAGCTTCTAGAAACAACCAGAGAACAGTACCATCAACTAGGCTCCACTTATCTGCATCCAAGCAGGTTCTCATCTGTGCGCTCTGAAATCACTCRATTTTGTCCTGAACAAGTGTGTAATAAAACTTTTTCACTGTTTACAACACAGCAGGAAAATGCAGGCCACAAAACCATGGAATTGTTGACGTTGSGAAAGAGCTGGACGATCACGGAGTCCAGCTGCTCCCCCAGCACTGCCGAGGCCACCACTGACCATGCCCCAAGKGCCACATSCACATGGCTTTTGAATCCCTCCAGGGATGAGGACTCCACCASTGCCCTGGGCAGCTGTGACAGGGCTGCACAGCCCTTTCCATGAAGGAATTTTYCCCAATATCCAACCTGAGCGTCCCCTGGCACAGCTCGAGGCCATTCCCTCTCCTCCTGTCCCTGTTCCCTGGGAGCAGAGCCTGACCCCCCCTGGCTGCCCCCTCCTGTCAGGGAGTTGTGCAGAGCCTGAAAGTCCCTCCTGAGCCTCCTTTKCTCCAGGCTGAGCCCCTTTCCCAGCTCCCTCAGCCGCTCCTGGKGCTCCAGCMCCTTCTCCAGCTCCATTCCCTGCCCTGGAAATGCTCCAGCCCCTCAATGTCCCTCTTGTCCTGAGGGTCCCAGAGCTGTCCCCAGCAYTGGAGGTGCCCCAGCAGTGCCAGCACAGGTGATGGGCACTGCCCTGATCCCACTGGACACACCATTCCTGCTCTCAGGAATGATGAGGGTGTCCCCTCCCAAAGGACGTCACGGAGCTGCCACTTGGGGTTTGAATACGAGGAGGCGGCAAAAAGCACAGAAATGAAAATTTCGCTAGAAAAGGCTGAAATTACAGTTTACAAATTGCCTTTATCTGTGCACTCTTTATCAAGAGGTGCATAATTATACAGCTTTGACATTTTCATCAGTGTACTCTCATTAATAACACAGAAAATTATGTCTATTTATAACTTCAACATATTTACAATATACTCTGATGTTCACATGGCACTGGCAGTAAAAACACCTGAAAATATTTCATTAATTCAAGCCTTAAAAACAAAGACCTGAGTTAGATGAGATACTTGGTTTGCAATAATAATAAAAAATGAAATTAAAAAGTGCAGCAATTCACTGGCTCAACATCAGAACTAGAGAGTTTCACTGCACGTAACTTCACTCTAAAGTTAATTATTAAGAAAATATACAGATTAAGAAAAACAAATACAGCTGACGTCACCTGGCTAAATTCTGTTCATTAAGGAGAAGCCTAAGTACTCCCACTAAGGCTCCTAATAAATWTATAAAGAGCCTTCAAAACGCTGGTTTTTATATTCAGAATTATTTACAATTTGTAGTTTGTCCGTGTTATTATTATCCCTGCYTTCTCCTACGAGCTGCTCCTCAGGCAGGTTTTGGTGATTTGAATTCCGAAATATTTTAAGTTGTTCTGTGCTTTAAGTTGCTTCTTAATCTAGAGAGAAGCTTAAATACTATTGATCTGCATTTTCCATATGGCAATTTAAAGGAACTGTTTTGTTCAGGCAGTAATAGTACCTTGTCACTACTCACCATGATGAGGAGGATTATTTCTACTGACAACAGAGAGAAAGGAAAATGTGAACTATTCAATAAAAGGTTGGTAGCAAAATTACTGTGGCATGGAAGAAAGGGGGAAAATGAAACAAAATAAACAAAATCCTCCTATGGTCATTATCAGGAGGTTATAAATTTTTTCTCAGCTAACTCTCCTATTAACATTCACAAAGGTTTTTTTTTCATGGTGATTTTTAAGCATCACTGTAGTCTGACTATTCCTCCACTGAGATTTTAAAGTGTCAGATGAGGATGGGTAGGAGGAACTTGCCAAGAAAAAAAAAAAGATTCTTCAATTTTCTTCGCGGATTCAGCTTTTCCCTATTAATGTTGAGATTATTTCTTCAACTATTTTGTTGCAAATATTTATGACTCCATATGGAACAACAGATGTTGAAGAGAAGGGATAGCAGAAAAGACTTCATTTTCAGCAATTACCCTGCTACTTGTTGTCATACTGTAGGTGTTCTTAGTGCATCTATTTTACATACCACCCTGTCCTTTCACACACTGCAAAAATGTCAGTTTGGATAATTAATGTAATAACTGTAGTCCAAATCATTTCCACAATGAAAAAAAAATATAAATAGGACAACAGGAGGAAGAAATCAAGAAGGCAGGGGGAAGAGAGGAATTGCTTTAGCAGTTCTGCTAGAATATCTGATCAGGAATCAGTTTGCAAAGCTGCATCAGGTCCTTAATAAAAAATCTTTCCCTTTGGGACAGATTCCAGTGACTGTCACCAAGAGAAATCATACCAAGAAACAGGAAAACAAAGCTATGCAGGAAGCAGGATAATCTTGTAGGATCATATACAGCCAACACCACGGAGAGACTACAGTTATGTATTGATTTATGCTAACATAGCAATTATGACACACAAGGTACTTTAACCTCTTAATATATTTTAAAAYAGTATCAAACTAATATCAATATTATTACCATTGAGTTCAATTTCTTAAAGTACATGTATAACCAGCAGTTAAGCCTTTCAAATATTTGAAACAGGAGGAATACTCCATTTCCTGGATATTCCTGGWTAATTATTCTTGCTTTATTAAGGTTTATTTTACAGCTGTGTAAAATAGGTTATAAAGGACAATTCTGCTATTATGCTCTCCCCTGCTTAGGCTTAATAAATATTATATTCCACACCATCCATTAAAGCCAAGCAGTGGAGAAAATAGGAGTGGTAGTAATCTTCTCCACAGATGTAAAATACCTTTAATAAAATAAGGGTGTATAACAGTCAGGAACAAATTACTGAGGTCTGCTTTAATAAAATAGTACCCTTAAAGCAGTATTACTCTTAAGGTACTGACATTCCCACTGGTGATGCAGTGCATCCTTTCAGAGCAGTGCAGCTTGTTAAAATGGCAAGATATCTTTCTGCAATAGAGTGTTTGTGTCCAGGCAGATACAAGGTTTGTATAGAATGCATCCAGGGAGCCATAAAACTGGTGGGAAACATATTTCTCCGTGGTATTTTAGTACTTCGAAAAATTCAATCACTGGGAAAAAATGTTTTGCTGTAAACATCTGAAGAGCATTATAAAAGCAATGGCTTCCCACAGCACCTGCTTAAATAATTTTAAGAGGGAGTGAGTATGTCTTTGCTCGTCTTCTAAAACTTGTAGAAAGCTTCTCCTATTAATTTCCCTGGTGCTGTCAGGCCAGGGCACTTTTAATCAGAAATAATTATGAGTGCAATTGGGGAATGTTCACCGGCAGGGTTTTTTTGCACTGCAGAAATAAGACAACTTTCAAAACTGATCGTTAGGAGAAATATGATTAACGGGAAAATATACCCAGAGAGATGAGCACCTGAAAGGTTTGCTTCTGAATGAATTATGAATTCCTCAGATGTCAATAAAGAAGGACTCTGCTTATATATCCCAGTGTTTGAATTCAGGTCAGTTATACATTGATTTTATAAACCCTGATTAAGCATAAGGAATCCACCCCTTTTTAGCTCACCTGTTTTAATTCTGACTTTTCCCCAGAAACCTTTAACCTTGCCCCAGCTCCTGATCCATCCCACGCAGCCCAGAGCACATCCCTGGTCCCTCCTGTGAGCCCATCTCCACTCCCCAGTGCCACCAGTTAGTGCCAGTATCTCCTGCAGGACTACAGGTCASAGAGCTGAACCCTGACACAACCAACCCTCTCCTGGGCTAAGAAACAGCCAGAATTTGGCTCAYCTCTGTCCTCCTCCCCTGGTGAGCTAGGAGGGCAAGCAAGAGCCCCTCTGGCAGCAATGCAGCCCTGGTGTGGGGCTGTGACACCGCAGTGACAGAGTGACCAGGCTCACGGATAATCCAGCAGCAATCCGTGTGGAGCTGCCTGCCCATGGCAACTCCTCACCACCAAACAATTACATGATGCTCTGGGGAAAGACAAGTTTTCCTAGCACACAGCCAATCTATCAACAGGAAAACCTCTTTCTGACCCAAATGGCAGCTGTGATCAGGGTATAAATGGAAGCTAAGCACCAAGTATTCCACATCCACTACTCTGCAGCCTAATAACTGGGAACTCTGCTGCTGTCACTTGTCCTGAGCGCTTTTAAAGGATCAATTATTGGGGAGAGGAAAGGAAGAGGAGAACTTTCTGCAGAAGGCAGCAGCTATCTGACATTAATCTGCTGTGYTCCTCCCCGAGACGAGCCCGAGCTGCCGGGGAGGTGGATGCTGTGCTGCCAGGGATGCTGTGCTGCCACGTGCTCCAAGCCCCTCAGCCTCACGGCCGTGGCACCTCTGCAGTGACCACTTTCTCCACAGTGACTCCCAGCACACACCTGAGACAAAACATCACTTGTAAACCAAGCGTGAACTATTTCAGCAATTCCAGGGTCTGCTTCCCTCTAACTGGTTACCAGTACAGTACAGGATTACAGCTTCCCAGGAGGTCAGTAGCTTCCCTCTACTCCTCTTTGCCCAAGCACCTGTGCCACCAACCCGGGACAGCAAAATTCATAAAGCCATGCTCTGCTAGGGAGTGCACAGAGCAGAGTGTGGTAGTAGAGCCCTGATGCTTGGGCTAATTGCATTAAAAACAATGCCACACTGCTGAAGGAAAGGGCACAAAAGCTGGAGAACTGAGCAATGAGGATTTTTCCCCTCACAGCCATGTGTAGGTACAATCCCATTCTTCTGGTGGTTTGGCATTGCAATCTCATCACTAGGAAAACTTCAGGAAACTTCATGAACATTTTGCTTCTAAATCGCTATAACTTATTTAGTAGGCTAAGACAAACAAAAATGCCAGTGGTGTCATCACTACTAAATAAAACCTACTAAAGATTTTTGGATAAATCCCCTGGAGTTATGCACTTCTCAACTAAAACAAGATATAAAGCAAAACAAATTACACAGGAACCCAGACATCTGCATGCACAGGTTTCAAACCAGCCTTGGATTTGGTTGGTGGCTGAAAAATCCGACTTTATGGACCTGCCACTGTCTGTGGCTTCTGGATTTGGCAGCTGATGCCTGGGGAGACGGTTGAGGGGCCACAGAGAGCTCTGCCACTGGCTCCCAAGGAAAAGTCGAGGGGAGGAAAACAGCACCTTCTTAAGCACCCTCCCACTGCAAATACAGAAGGTGAAAAACCAGCCCTGACCAAAACCAGAAATACCTTGCCCATATTCAGTTAAAAAAAAGCGAGCAACTAAAAAGTACCAAACAACTGTCCACGTTTTTCTTCCGAAGGACAGGAATGAGGCTCTGCACTCCATCAGCGCATCTGTCCTTCCAGTGGGATTCCCACCAGGCCAGCCAGGAGCATGAACCTACTGCTCTAAGCCATATTATAAACTCTATCAGCATAAAACCCTTTACAAATGTTTAGGTTTTGATTACTGCTCCTGTGACGTACGGCTTTTAGCAAGCAAAGCATTTTCCTTTCCCAACTGCCTCACTCTCTTTGCAGGGCACATTATATTTTCACTTTGGCTTATTCTACCTCCTCGCTTTGAAACCCTGCATTACTTGAGAGAGTGGCTGACATCCCCATTCATGATAGTGCACAAAATGAAGCTTAATGAATCCCCAAAGCAATGTACTTCACGTGCTAAAATCAATGTACATTGCCTGCTACAGTATCTCCCTGTGAAATGGAGGCATTTGCTCAGAAATTTCTATCTCAACAGGGTCTTTTCTCTTTTTGTAGCGTTTAACTGCCTTTTGTCTGCTCTTGTCTCCCTCCAGTGTTGCTCAGATGGCAATCTTTTATTCCTTGTGCAAACTCATTTGGAAAATGCTGGATGGGCTACAGCTGTGTACTGCTATGTAAGGTCTAATCCATGTCAAGCAGTGCTTTACACACACTGAATAAACACAATGAAGCAATGTTTTAATTGATTATTAAAAAGGCAGGGTTCTGGGCTGAAAGCAGTATTTAAAATCAGATTTAATCAGCTAGTTTTGTACAATTCTGAAAGGTAGTGATGCTGCACACGCTGCCACTCGAGCCCTGGGGTTCTCACAGAGGTGACTGCAACCCGAGGGGATGGAGCTATTTCTGGGTGGTTTGTGCAAACTTCCAAGGCTGTGGCCGATGAAAAACAAGCAGTGGATCAAAATATTAATAAACACAAACCTCACCTGGGAAGGTGTTTTCCCACAATGCTTCCAGGAAAATAAAACCACACGTTTTTCCAGAGTCGATCCAGGTGCTGGGGAACCTTTGCAGCTCAGTCTCAAACAGTAAAATCTGCTCTGGCTTTTACGATGCAGAGAGTCTGGATTTACACTCTCTAGTAGTAAACACTGACTTCAAACCAACCTGCATTGCATCTGACAAAGGTATCCAAGTTGGATGTGCAGTCTAGAGCCATAAAAAGTCTCTTTATATGATTTGCTTAAACCAACAACTATTAGACAGTGCAACTAAAATTTTTTCGAACTCAAAATGTCAGAAATAGCAATAATAGTAATAATTAAAGATAAGTAATTGGTAATCAAAATACTCATGCATCCCACAGAGGTGCCTCTGACCCTCCAAAGGACACTACACCTGGAGAACCACTTTAAGGATTATTTGAAAGTTTGGGCAATGATTAGTCTGAAATGACACCTAAATTCTTCTGTATTCCAGTAAAAGTTCTCCACTGACTCCTACTTCTTCGTGGCACCCCAGGAATCTATGTGAAAAAAAGCATTGTAAAGCAACTAAGTTTTGCTTTCCTTTTTCCTTCCAACAAAACTACCTCTGTTGTCCTGAAATTCAGGTAGGAAAAACTGGTAATGCTTATTAGATGGCAGCATGAAAAATCTTCATTAGCCTGAAGTACATGAATTATCAATCAAATGAGAAATAAGCAGAGAGCAGCTGAAAATGGCAAACTGCTATAATTACAAATGATGTCTTGTGCATGACTTTGTCTCAAGAATTGTTACAGGATGCTGTGCAAAAAACCCAACATTTATATCCACAGTTCAGAATAATATGGTCCATTACAATGATGTACTTTGGAGCAGAAATATCATTTTTTTATGTTTCACATTGTTTCTGTTCTAGACACTGAATCTATACTTTATTTTTTAAAAAGGATGAATTTGCCTTAGAGAACTGAACGCTTATATGAATATTTTAGTTTTGTTTGCAAGTAACAGGAAAAAAACCATGGCATAAAACTCAAGCCCCAAGTTCCCCAGAATGCCTACTGAGAATAAATTTTATGTTTATTTGTATTTCATTTTCCTTGAACAACTGCCTTTCCCTTGGGTATTTATTAAAAGCATAAAAAGAATGAGCCAAATTCACTTCTCAATAACATCCATTCAGCATTGTTGGAGCTTGCAAAATTGCACTAGACCAGCCAAGGGGAAAATTTCACTCACTGTTTAGTAAATATATACAATTTTTTTTTCTGGTTGAGAAGATGTATTGTTTAATCTTTAAATTCTCTGCCTGCCCCTGCTTATCAAAGGAGAGAAAGCAGCTGTTTGGTTATAGTTTGTGACCTCACACAGGAATAATGTGATGTATGTGCTGGGCTGTGGGTTACTCGGGGCAGTCCTACACCAGGCAATTCCCACTGGATGTGCTGAGGATTCCAGCACAGTTCCCATCCACTCCACTCCACAAAGCAATAGTTACATTTCCTTCTGTGCTATTTGCCTGACAATTCCCATAAACAATCTTACCTGACCTACATTCTAAACCCCCCAGATTGAGGCAGGGCTAGTAGGGGAATGGTTTAAAGAGAATTTGGCCACTGGGAGGGTCCATTCTCAGCCCAAGGCTGCAGGACCATTTTTATAGAGCAGGGCAGACACATCCACTTCTGCAGGAGGTGAATCAGGGAAATCCACAAAAACCAACAGAACAGAAGGTGCTGCTTGGGCTRTGACCACAACAGAGCTGGTTCATGATGCAGCCAAGGTGTCCCCACATGTCCCTCCCACCTCCTGCCCACCAGGCTGCGCTGGGGTCACTCTTCACCTACTGCTGCAGGTACCTCAAAGCTGACCTGATCCCATAAACCCCAATTCCCATTATATAAGATCACTTCTCCCATCATCAGCATGGGTTCTGTACAGTTTGATCTCATCTTTTTTAACCAGAGCTTGCAGGAAAGGTCATTAAGACACAGAAACTGTGACTCCTAAACAGAGCACGTGGCCAAGAGCAGGGGTTAGTGCTTCTTGTCCACTGCTACCCACGAAATTCCAGTTTATAGCTTTGTGAGTGGAAAAATGATGTCTTTAAGATCTAAGCCAATGTTTTCAGGAGCCTCGTGGATTGTCTTTACTGCCAGCATAAGAACCCCCCCAAATCTAGCAGCGAGTAATGTGACCATTGCCCTTGGCAGCACCATTAAACTGGGCAGTGAACTACTTCAAATAGCTGCGAGTGTTAAACATTAGTTCTGCCTTAAGTAGGTTGGTTTTAACAGTCAAATGTGCACTGCAGTCTACGTGAACATTAAAAGCACCTTTCAAACTTAATTTTACAGAAATGTTAACGACCAGAACAAACTATTGAAGGCAAAGAAGAAAAGTAATTATTTCAACAGATGAAAGGAAACAGTAAATTAACACTCTTGTTTTAAAAGGGGGCTCAGTAACTTATCTGCTTTAAGGAAATACCATTAACTGGAGGTACCATGGATATTTCACTTAATATGTTTATGGTTTGGGGTTTCTTTTCTCTTCYGACCTTTAAAAATGAGGTCTGCGGCGAAAGGAGAGCCATAAATCTTTAATTGAAATACAACAAGTTCCAGAAACTGCTTTATCAAAATCATAGCAAGGGAATCGGTTCCTAAATATCAACATTACGTGTCATGTACACACACATCAAAGCCATCAACAGCAACAGCCTTTATGGCCACAGAGGCCTCTCAATTCTAAAGAAAGGAGGAAGACAGAACCAGAATGACTCAGAAATATTCCTAACATACCACCAGTGCCTACGTACATAAAAAAAACCTAGGGACACCTAAACTAATCCTATTATTACATTAAAAAATATCCAGGGAGAAATTTGTCATAGTTTAGAAAATGTTAAGCTGCTTGTTATAAATACAAAACACACCAGTTTTTGTGCATGAGCTGTTATCCAGTGCAATTTTGAAAACTGTTTAAAAACAGTCACTGGCTTGTAAGCAAGCTTTTCTTACCATATGTGTTGCAATATGGAAGCAGACTGTGGACATTTCCAAAGGAATTTCATATATATATATTTAAAAATGTTTACAGCAAAATTTAGGTGATCATTAGGGGGTTTTTGTGGACATGCATTTTCCACATGATAAAAAACCATACTGATTTAAATGTGGGGTTTGAAAATAATTTATTCTGCATAATCAACACAGCTATATATGCTTTTCATTCTGAAATCACTCATTTGCAGACCTCAAATGATGAAATGGTTAATTATCTTTGTGACTTATACATGTCCACTTTGAAAATACGGTCAAATTTAGAGTTTCTTCAGCAAAGCTGTGCTGCTGATGAAAGTGGCTTTAATCTGGGCTTTTAATTAATATTTTTTCATGAAGGATACTTTAGTAAAGGTATTAGATTGTGCTGCACACATATCAATCTGCAAGTGTTTATGCAGATTTCTAGGGATGCTAAATGCTAAATACACACACATCCATACAGGACATACACGACCTAAGAGGTAAGAAAGAACTGCATATGGAATTTAGCAATCCTGAAGTAAATTGAGAACCAGAAGGTCAGGAAAAACTGATGATGTAGTCTCAGCAAACACTGGCTTTGACAGGAAAGCCAATTTAAGAAGTTCCCACGCCCCACAGCACAGCTCAGCAGCCCCTTCTGTGAAAATCTTTTGGATGCCTATTTTTAAACTGCATCATATAAAGAGTCTCTTCACTAACACCTCTGGATGATGCAGGATTATTATTCTGGGGAGACATTTTGTTGCTTAAGGTATTTTGATGTGGGAATAGGCACAATCTGGTTCATTCTTACACATTATTCAAATCATGGCAGTTAATGTCATGTCAGATAAAATAGGAGTGAGAGMTGTTTAAGGCCCTTTATTTTTTGAACAAGCAAAATGTATTATTTTGTCCAATTTAAAGAAGAAATTGAGGAATGTGTGGAAAAGTACCCGTGACTTTCTGGCATGAAAGGAGAAGTCTACTGCACAAATTAAGTCTCCCTTTGATAGCCTCTGTTCATTTGAGGGTATTAAAGGGGGTAATTGAAGGAATACCAGCTGAAGACAACCCTTCAAGAGAGAACTCTAAGCTGGAAATCCTTTAACCTGTGCTATCAGACCCACCCAGACACTGTGAGATCCACTACCCAACCCAAGCTCAGTCTGCCACTCCTGCATCCATCACCCTGTGCTGGATTGATCATTATTTGGTATTGAGATGTGATAAATACCACCACGTTCAAGCCTTCAAACAGCAGCTCCTGAAATGCACGGTGACAGTGCTGTTGCTATAAACATATCTGCATCAATTATTAAGAGTGAGAAGAATTTGTGAGCCAGCAGTYTAAAATCGTACGTTTCAGCTGCACACAGCAAGGTATACACTTATTTAAAAATAAATGTGAAATTCAGTCTTCCACAAAAGCAGCAGTGTCATGAGAAAACTCGGGCTTTAAGTTTTGTAAACGCTGCGTTTTCAATATTAGAGTGTCAGTCTTCATTCACTCTCTGACAAGGTTGTCAATCACACAGCAATCTAGTTTTGTAAGACTTTAACCAAAGATCAAAGCAATGATACTGCTGAGTTCACATTACCTTCCCAGAGATAACTACTTGAGCACTTTCACAGCACTGCATCGATATTAACTTTGCACCATTCCTTCCAAGCAAATAAAACAGGACAAAGTTTGACAGCCCTGCTGGCTTCTGCTCTCAGCCCTGATCCAAACTGAATCCCAGTGCCATTCCCTCTATCCCTTATAACTCCTCCTGGATATTGAAGGTGAGGACTGCGGGACTTGCATTCAGTTAAACTTTCATCAATTAAAAGAAAATGCAATGTGCTTTCTGTCTCCTTTGAGGAACACATCAAATGTCTTTTCTTCAATAACAATAGTTGGGCAATAAAAAGATGAGTGAGCAAAATGTGGTATATCATCGTTTTGTGTTTGACTCCAGCCCAATGGCAAATGAAAGGCATCCAAAATCAATTTCCAGAAGCTAATAAATTCAGTATATGAAAGCAGTGAAAATATAACTTTTGCAGCCTCATCATCAAGCTGATTTGTAAGCAAAGCTGGGCCCAATTCCTGCACCCTATGGCACCCATATTTTCAGTTTCATGCAGGTAATATACTATTCCTACACAGTTCCTATGCYGAGGCTAAACAGAGAGATATATCCACATATATCTTCTTTGCACAAACATATGTCCTGGTAATATCATAATAAAAATCTGAATGCGCTGTGCCCAGGAAATCGTGTCGATCCCTATCAGTTACTTCCTCCAGCAACAGCGAAGGGAAGGTGAAGGCAAATGCTGCTCCAAGGGCACAAGGCAAGCACAGCTGCTTCCCACAGCTCCACAGGAATCCCAGGCCAGGCTTCTTTATGGCAGCACGGGCAGGGGCTGTGGGGGCTTTTATTTGCTTGTTAACKGCAACACTTGCCAGACCACGCCCAGCTAAAGGCAAGATTCCACAGGGAATACTGTGTGACCGTAAYCACAATTAGAAATACTCCCTGAGCAGGACATGGCTTTGGATCTTACACTGCTGAGGGCTTCCACTCACCCCAAGCAGTTCTTCTACGTGACAGACTATGGATTTTTTTTTTATCTAAACCAACTGCAGAGAGCAATAGCACACACGGTCAATTACATTTACCTAACACACTCAGAAGTCATTAAAAGTGTTAACATTTTCTTGGTGTGGTACTTAAAAGGAATAAATAAATTAGGAAAAAACACAAAACATCAAAACAAAAAAGGTTTCTGACCCTGAAGGTTTCTTTGTCAATATATGGATTTGTTTCCTACAGAAAAAAAAAAAAGACATAAAGAGAAAAAAAACTGAAGGGAGACAGGCAGGCAGGCAAGCTGGGTGCTGGAGAGAGCTTGAATTGGCAGTGGAAAATGTGGCTGGGGAGTAGCTGAAGAATGATGGTGTACGTGGACTGAGGACATGTGCGAGGTTTGGAAAACAGCAGGTGGAGGAAACTGTGGAACAGAATTATATTTAAAGGGGAGAAGTTAGAACTAGGTGAGAACAGTAAAGGAATCACACTCGGAGTGTAAAATATTGCTTTGTCACTTAGTTCATACTGTGAACATGTCCAGGTTTTTTCTTCCAAGTCACCAGCAATGGGAAATGCTGTTCTTTCTTACTCTATTTCTCACTAGAGCACCATTCTCCTCAGATGCTGGCAGCCTTTGGGAGCCTAGACTGTTATTATGGGACCTGGGACAACTATTTCCTCACACTGCAAGAAAYGGTCTGCTGATTTTTTTTTTTTGTTAGAAATAATCAGATCATGTTTCCTCTCTCTTTACTCCAGGATTTTAGTGAGCAGTTGGAAATGAGTGACTATGAAACCCAACTCAAATCTGAGTAACACTGTAAAAACTTCTTTCTTTCATGTCTGTTATATCTACTTTACCTGTTCACCTCTGATGTTTACAAGCAAGAAATAATGATTTTTTAGTCTCTAACACTGTTTCTCCAGCTAAAGAGTCTGAGCCATGCCTGCCCTCCACGCTTCCAGCTTTCTAAAACACATCTCTTAAAAAAACCAGAAAGTCTGAGAGATTATGCTGCTGATATTTCTGCAGTAGTGAATAAGCACAAGAGTATCTTTCCAATCTCCTTTGCAGACAGAGGTTAGGAAGTGTGAACGCCAATGTGAAGCCACCTTTAAAACAGCAGCTCTCCTGTGGGTGTGTAAGGGATGCTGTGGCAGTGCTGCCGTGCCAGTGACTGCGCTGCTTTACCCGCGGGGCTGTGCCCCCCCAGGGCTGGGCTGGACGGCAGCAGAATGCTGGTGCTGAGGCACACGGGCACATTGTTCTATGGGAAACACAAATTAAGCCCTGCAGAGCTCTGTGAGAAGCCAGCCCTGTCCACCTCCCCTCTCCCATCTCTGTGACCCCACAGGCCAGGACATGGGGTCCTGGGTGTGTTGGAGTGACCCTGCCCCAGGGGGACTCCGACACACCTCATGTGCAGAGCACATCTCTCTCCACAGCCCAAGGAACACAGAGCTGTGATTTGATCATCATGAACCACATTAGAGCATCACAAACCACAGCACCACTGCAAAGGCCCCTCTTAGATGTGAACATGGTTAAAGAGCTCTACACTAAAAGTACCTGTTCAGAAATCATCTTTAAACTGCTTCTGAGCACCCTGACCTGAAACAACTGCAGAGAGAGATATTACAGAATATCGATGACACTTAACGTGCTTACACGTCATTAACAGCATTAAGATTTCCTTGGGGTGTGGTACTTATTTAAAAAGAATAAATAAACTTTAAAAACCCCCACCAAAACACCAAAACCAAACAGATTTTTGTATAGCACCAGTTTCAGTCAGGACCTGTGAGGTGCCATCCCTTCCCAGACCAATCTCAGCCTCCCCTCAGCACGGAGTGATTTCACACAGCTTTAAGCTTGAATTACCCACACTCAGTCCTTCCTGCCCACAGGATTTAAGACTGATTTTCAAAATCAAAGTTTAAAAAGCTAAACTTTTCTGCATTTCCTTTTATCTTTGATAATGCCACCCAAAAATAGTTTCTCCTAAATTCTGACAGTTTCTTCTGTAAATATGAAAGGCACATTTATAAAAGCATCTAAAGACCAGAACATACTTAAATATAAAAATGCCTAACTGTATCCATAACTAAGTCTTCATTTAGCTTAAAAGTTTTGATATTATCTCTTATTATTTATTCTTCAAAGGAGAATAGTAATTAGAAAAGTTCTGCAAATTTGCACTAATGAAGCAGAAAAATCTACTATGAAATAATGAATTTTATTAATCACCATGCAAGCAAATAAGTAAAAAATGTTAAAAATTTAAGTACACCTAGATCTTTTTTATGATTTTTATAGGAGTTTATGTTAAAGTACTTACAGGTTATTTCAGAGAATCCCAGAATGGTTTGAGTTGGAAGGGACCTTAAAAAACATCCTGTTCCAACCCCTGCTAAGGGCAGGGACACCTTCCACCAGACCAGGCTGCTCATTTCTAAGTCTTTGTAACAGCTTGAGCTGGGAAGTGTAATTTYGCCACAAATTTGAACTATTATCAAGAAATTTATACTCCCTGAACACTGAAAAAGAGAGGACACTTAAATATGCAGCAAAATTACATTGCTGGATCTGAGCAGAAACATGGAGAGTGCTGGGATTGAATGTGAAAGGAAACCTCAAATTCTGTTTTTGTTTCCATCTTTCTTCCCTTCCCTACATCCAGCACCGTTCCTTGCTGTCCTCAGGACATCCCTCTAAATCCAGGGGAAAAGGATGCCCATAAAAATGCCTTATGCCAGGATGTGTTAGCACCATTACATGAAATAATTGTTCCTTGGGAGATTCTAGACAGTCAATTAACCCCCAATTCACGACTGAAGTGGCAGAGCAGACACTCAATGAATAAAGGGTAGGGGTTCAATTCTCAATTAGGATGAAGTTTTTTCCTTAATAGTTTAATCTTGTGGTCAATTAAATCCCTGAGCGTTGTATTAATTATTATATGAATTCTAGGCAACTTCTAATTTAAAGGTTAGTTATGGTGTACCACAACTGAACCAGAGTCCAGGACTTAAATTTTTCAAAAAGCCTATTCTACCTTAGGGGCAAAAATCCTCTCTCCTGAAAAAAGACAAGGAAATGTCTTTACATTGTGCTTTCCTAATCTGGGATACTTTAAATGTCTCCTGGATTTTATACCAGAGGTAAGAATGCATTAGGTCACAGATCATTAGAACCCTGTTTACTGCTGCACCACATATCTGTATCACCAGTTATAAAAAACAGGATTTCTAAGCAGGCTTTTAGGCATTAATCTCATCTCCAATTGCTGAGCTTTATTCCTATATTGTTGGGCACAGCAGCTTGGAATAGGAGCCTACTTTTCCATCTGTTAGACATATAGAGACTATCAGTTTGTGAAGTACTTTCTTGGTAGTCTTTTTGTTAGAATAAAGTCCTGGATTTCCTCGGGGAAGCAAGGGACATATGCTGGTGCTCTATGGTTTCTGAGTTACTGCAGAGATGAATTCCTCTTGGCCAGCTTTCTGTTGAATAGGTGCTGGAATCATATAAAACAGCAACTTGTGAAAAAAACCCAGTAAAATGGTGAGTTCCCCGGCCAAATCAGTGATCTTTTTTCAACTAATTATTTTTCTTGCTCAAAATGAAGACAGTTTGTCTTTGAAAAGACTGTCTATCATTAAAAAAGAAAAGTATGGAAAGTTTTTGAAACAACTATAACAGATGTCATAGCAGTTGAAAGTACAATTAGAAAGCACAACGCCGCAGAAATAAAACTTCAAACAAAAGCGGAAAGAGTTCTTTGTGCACATCAATAATTTAGAATGATTTAAGAACTGTTTTATAGATGCAAGTGGAGCTCTTTCTGTCTATATATAAATCGAATGTGGTCTTTATAGGCAAACAAAAAGGAGATACAATCCTTTTAAATTATTTTTAGGATAATTGTTTCCACAACAAACATCATTATTTATCAGTTTTGAAAAGAAGCCAACTGCCAACATTTGAAATGCACAAACCTTGGCACACAACACAGAAAATGGTAATCTCCCCCCTTTTCAAAACCAGTTTTGCATTTATTTTACACATTTGTCAAGTTCTTATCTCAAAGCCCATGCAGTGGTACCTATTTCTATCAGAAATCATTATATTTTATTTCTAATCACTTTCCCATAGCTAATTTGGTTACTCAGGAAGGGAAACCGTTATTGCTACCAGATGCTGTTACCTTCCTGCTCACTCACATATTCCTATAAATCGATTCAACAGCCTGGAAAACAAGGTTTAATATGTGTTATTATGCCTTCTGGATTTCTTCTGTTATAATCTCTCTTTTTAGATAAACAGTCCCATTTTAGAGATGCAAACATTCTAAAGCTACGCTACAGACACTCCCCATAGTCATTCCTTCAGGAGAGTACTGCAGGATGCTGCTGGTCCTTTGCCAGCAGGAATTTCTCTGTAGCTTTATTTCTACGTGTAGACTTCAAGATAAAAAGAAAAATAGGCAGTTTGGTGTACAGAGAGCTGAGATTTTCCTTTTCTGGTGAGGAGGAGTATTACAGAATAAACGATGGTCCTTGAGACTGTAAGTTTTCTACAGAGGAAATGGGAACAGATGTTCTTGTAGGTCATAGAAGAGAAACCAGTTCCTCAAAAACTTCCACACTGGAGTATCAGGACACACTTTCACTGAGTCAATCTGGAGGCAAAAAGGGAGGCCCCAGCCCAGCCACTTTGTTGCTCCAAACAGCAACAATGACAAGAAAAAAATCGAGCAAAAAGTGAAAACTTCAAAACTTTGCAACTTCAGTTCTGCCATTACAATTTATTAACCCCCAAATCTGTGTAGGTTGGCCCTCATTGGTGAAAAAACACCACATTAATTCTGCCAATTTAGAAACTCTTCCAGAAAGAGAATCATACTTTGCAGACACTTGGGACCATTTACCCTCAGTATTTTATGTGGCTGATGATATATGAGCCGCTAGCTGTGTAAAATTAAAGCTGCAGCCTGATCCATATGATATTTAATATGGGCCATAGAGGAAGTGATGCTTACAAAACACTCATCCTAACACACAGTACTGAAAAGTTATCTTGTGCATTAAGAGAGAATTCTTACTGYGATTCAGACTCTAACCTAGAAGTACCTGACATTTTCTGCTGAGTTTTCCACATGTGTGTATGGAGAGAAATTAATAATGAACATTCTTGAAACAACAGAACTGTCTCTCAGGAACTCATTAATTAGTTTTTGAATACTGGTGGATTTCTTCTTTTTTAAATATCAAAAGCTTTGTACAAAGAAAGAAATTATGTCATGACATAATCCTTATTATGGTTATTACCACTGCTGGTGATGTTACAGAAATATTATGCTTTCCTTGCAATATATCAGGTAAAACAAAACTCAGTATGTATAAATATACTGTTTTTATAGAGCAATTTCAAACTCTCCTTTCTGCCTAAATCCCTCCTGCCTCCAGTGCCAAAGGCGAAACGACAATAATGTCAAAAGTCAAACAGCAGCTCTGGTGACTCCTCCTTTAATATGTGAATTTCTCCACACTTTTGCCTGGAGGGCACCATCGTTACAGTCGCTTTCTAGATTTTCAAACTAACAACAACCAAGACAACAATAACAAATACTGGCCTAATCGACAACATCTAAAAAGTCTCCAGAGGTTACAGATGTATAAACAACACGTTATTTGCTGAGCAATGCTGATTTTCTGGCCTCTCTGAGTAGGCACGTGTACACACACAAATTCCATTTTCTGCTCCAGCTCAGCCATCTCCCAGAGATGCTCCATCATCCAACATACTCCACATCAAAAAGGCATCTTCCACCACACCACAAGAGGCTCTCCACTGAACTGTCAGTAAAATTTGTACAGCTCTGGCTCCCCTTGCTGACAGCACACACTCAAAAAAGCCACGGGATATGTCAGCAAATTCACACAAGCCAAGTGTAACTATCAAAATATCACAGCGCAGCCCCAGTGACGGGTAAAACAGACAGATTCAAAACTGCACCGTGCTTTATGGATTGCAACATCTCAGAATACACCTGGAAGCAGAATTTTATTTATTAAACTGCTTGTTATAGCCTGTCATATTCTGTCAACTAGAAGAAAAATCTGCTTTGGAAACTACTGTCACACTGACTACAAAATAAAAGAAGAAAATAAATCAGTTGGTATTTTGACACCAACATGGAAAGGCCAAGCATGACCAAAGAAGTGTGCTGGGGAATTTTGTATGGGAATAATCACTCCTTCTAGTCTGTACTCATTCGCCTCTAATTTCAGAATTCACAGCTGTCTCTCCTTCCATCTTTTTATCAATCCTGCTACAAGAASGATATTCACAGCTGGGAATCTTCAGCAGGGACCCACAAGGGTCTTCAAGTCCAACTCTGCAGTGAATGGCCCACACAAGGATAAAATCCTCCTTGAAACCTTGGCATTATCAGCACCAGGCCGTAACAAACTGAGCTAATCCAGTTGCAATTATATTGATTGATTACAATTGCTCTTTCAGGCACGATGATGAATTTCCGAAGTATAGCTGAGAATATGAAAAACCTACCAGGAGAACTGTCCATCCCCAGAAACGACTGTGGCTGTAACACACAAATACCACACACAGTCCAAGGCGTTGGAGTGGTGCCTTCTGCCCCAAGAATCAAACATGAAATCTGATTTCCTGAAATCTGCAGCCCCAGTGGCTTCTGAGATCAGCATATGGGTCAATATCAGCTCCGCTAACAAGAATTCATGTAACTTTACCAATGGATTCAACACAATGTCTGAGACATAATGAAGAACACATTTATTCTGGTTTCATGACTACACGTCAAGAACAATCTTTCTCTACTTCCAGTCTGTGGTTAGTTCACTACCTTATGCATAGAATCCTAGACTGGTTAGGGTTAGAAGTTCACTTAGGATTTATCACTTGTTATTATCAGGAATATTCTAATGCAGCACGCACACAAACACTTTGGAGATGAACCTTAATGTGCAGTTTTGTCTCAGCCTTGCTGTCTCCAGAAGCCTCTGGGCAGCAAGTCCTCCACAGAAGGGAAGACAGAGCCCTTAATTGCCATCTTAATGTGACTGTTACACAGGAGATAGACACACTCCACAAAGCCATCTTAGATATTCAAGATCAAATTAGGAAAAAAGTCCCTGAGTACATAAAAAACTGCTACACAAAATACCATCTACCAGTGCTGGATGTGCTCTTCCGACAGCAGGAGCACACACTGCTGTCACAATCATGAGCTCTGTATTTCACTGATCTGGAACATCCAGCTGTGGGCAGCAGGACAAACTCTGGCTCACTGGCAGGAACCCTCAGGAAAGAACTGTGTTTTATGAAGTGCAGCTTCTGTGAATTTCTTCAAGGTCTTCCTCAGTCACAAACCCCGCAAAACTTCCAAAGTCACCAATTAGCGATTTTTATGACTAGTTTGAATTTTTATTTGTATTTTTATCCCTTTTTTCCTCTGTGTGTGCATAGCTGCACACTTGGGCACACAAATGCAGGAGCACAGTGCCCCTGAGCAGGTCTGGTGCTCAGGCAGGGCAGGCTAAGCCACTGTTGGTGCATTCCCTGAGATCCCAAGGATTTCTGTAACATGACAAAAACATTCAGCAACCTCTCAGGACACAGATTTTCCACATCTTACTGCTCATAATGAGGATTGAAGGCAAACTTATTAAATATCTCATAGACATTAAGAATGTCACCAGCTGCAGGTCTCAGGTTAATGACTTTGCACCAGAGGTAGCACCAAGCAGAGAATCCAATGGGTCAGTTTTAATATCAGTGCTAAGGAAAAGATTCCTGGGCCTAATCCAAAAGCTCTCCTAGGTCACTGGGTGCCAATCAACATTTTTTCTCCTCTTCTTATGCTTTTAAAATCTGATATAGCTCAGATGAACCTACATAAAAAAATTCACAGTACTGGAGGAAAAGTGGGAATATCCCTGAAGAGACAACTGACTGAAGCACAGCTACCTGATTTGCCTCTTATTTGCCCATTTTATTCCACAGACTGACATTGATACCTTACTAAAAATTTGTTTCAAAGCCCTTCCAGTAAAGAAAATTTCATTATTTCACCATGTTTATACAGACTCGTAATTTGTAGTGTTTAGACAGCGATACATTAAAGTCACTGAAATCTAATAAATAAAACATATTAATAAATTATATATCAATGTAAGAAGCTGCCTCAGCCCATCTGCGAAGATAACTATGAAGTAGGTATTTTACTCATCAGAAAAAACCATGCTTAAAAATAATTCTGCAAATAAAGCTCTAATATAAACTCAATGTAAAAGGTGTGACCTTGGAGTACTTCACTAATATCTCTTGTATAACTGCCTTTCTATTTATAAATGTTTCAGCAATGGTTAAGCACAGAATCATAACAACATGAGTACAGACACTTAAAAAATTAAAGCTTTTCCTTTATTACCTATTTACATCTTGTGAATCTRAGTGTTAATACAGTTTGCCTTGGTTTTATGGGTTTGGGTTTTTTTGGATTGACTGACTGACAGACAATCACATCTAGTATTAGGCCACCTTTTTAACAGTTGTCAGTCCGCTTGTAGGTTAAATTTAACAACAAAAAAACACTTGTGGAAAATGGCTTTACCCAGAATAGAGCACTGTGCTTCTTATCTTTCAGTATTCTCTTAGGATAGAAAATGTAAAAATATCTCTGACTTATCCAGTGAACATTTGCACTGTGCATGTCACTCAAGGTTTTGGGAACAAGAAACCCTTAAACTCATGTACTAGTGCACCCACTGCTGATGAAATGACCCCAGGTCTGTGATACACACACTCAGACCCCAGAATGAACATGACTTCACCCCTAATTTGGGCAGTTCTTCATGTATTCATGAACACATTAGTGAAGAAAATAGGTTCTTCTCAATATACCTTTAACGTGCCAGTACTGATGTGTCAAACAAGCAGCACAGAGACCATGTGAGGTGTTGGCACCTACTGCACACTCTGCACAGACACCGTGTGCTTCAGCTTCGCGCTCCTCGTTCTCCTTCTCTTTGCTTCCCGCTCCATCTGGATGCTTTCAGATTAATTGTTGGGAAAGTCCCCTCTCTGGAGCACAGCCCCCACCAGCCTGTTGCTGTTTCAGGTGTTCTGCACCTGCTCGTTCTCCTCCCCTCACATCCTGAGTAGCCCAGTCCTTTGGCAGTGATTAATTTAAACGGCATAAACCCTCTTTTCCGCTAATGAAATACAATAAATAAATATGGTTATTCTTTCATTACYGCGCTCTCTGGCCATCTGAAAATATTTCACTCAGAGGACAGAAATGATGCAAAATTCCCCKTTCCTTGAAGCAATAAAGGGAAAGGTGTTCTTTAATAAACTGGGAAGGGATAGCTGCCAGATGCAGAGTTTGGGGACTACTGTGTGCTGGGCCGTGGGACACAGCCCCAGAGCCTGGATTTGGGCTCTGGAGATGCAGGATGGGCTAAAGGAGGGAGCACTGCCCCCAGGCAGCTCTGGGAGTGCAGGGCAAGCCCCCTTCTCAGGAAAAATAATCTTTATTTGTACTCACAGACTGCTTGAACAGTGGCTAAGTCTGACAATACAGGGCATTAATGGAATTTTCCTACAGTATCTTCCTCTGCTTCGCTTTGCTGGAGCACAGCACCCCAAACCCCACKTGAACACGGTATCCATGTCTGGAAAACAACCAGCAGCACGAGCTGGGGGAGAAACCTCCCAAAACACCAGGCTTTGGCCAAACTGTTCCCACTGAAGACATCCTGTACATCCCCACTGATTTCWCTGTGGCAAGAGTTGGGCCAGTGCCTTTTATTGCTCCAGCCTATATGAGGAGTTTGAAATATTTCTTGTCATGCAGTCAAACAGAATAATTGTACCAGCATCTAAATCCGGCTGGAAGGCACGGCCAAATTCTTTTCTGGCTCATTTCACCCTCCTAATGCCAGAATTCATATGGAGGTTTCTGTAAAACCTATACAGGGCTGTGTCAAACACAATCCTATCCCACACAATAGAGATTTTTTCCAGGATATGTATTGAAGCAGATGAATTTAAAATGTAGTTTCTGTGAGTAATTGTGCAGGTAAAATGTGGGGCTGTGTTCTAGGGGAGTTTTGTAACTGTTTCCTTGCACTAGTAATTTCAAAATAAAGTGCAGATTACTCTTGATATGGTTTTCACTCAGAAATAGATGCACAGGCAAAACGCTGGTGTAACATGATAGAAAAAGGCATTTGACAAAAATACAGTACTGTATGTAATTCATGCAGTAAAAATAATTTTAGAGATATATATATATATATAAAAAGACCCCAAACCCTGAAGACCCCAAACCCTGCAGACTTCCAAAGATGTTTGACTTTGTTGTCCTCTAATGTTAAATCTGGCCATACTTCCTCTAAAAGGATGATGAAAGGATGCAGAGTAATTGAGATTTAATGGCATTTCTCCTCCAAAAAGCTTAAAGGTATGGCCTGTAACTGGGCTCTAACCCCTCTGCAATGAGACAGACACCAATTCTGGAAATTCTGCCCCACCAACACACGTGAACAGATCAGAGCAATTGCAACAACCTGATATTCACTGTCTTTTAAAGAAGAACTGTTGTGAAGCCATGTTCTCCTCAGCCCTAATTACCTTGAAATTACTTTGAGGAGAACAAAGTGGCACATTTTTGTCTGTTGCTGAGATCATTTAAAATGAGACATGGAAAACAAAAACTGTGTATCCTGAGGGGTATTTTGTCTATAATCAGTACAGTAACTTTTATCATTTTTTTTAATGCTAAGATATCACATAAGTAGTACTCCTGATAAATTTTAGTTCCTTAATTTTCAATTCTTGCTACCTTAATTGTTACAGAGAGCTCGGCTTTGTGAAGTTATGTCAAGGTATGTAACACAAAAACACGCTCAATGTATGCCTTCAATAATGTCTTTGTTGTTTGAAAACTTCCAACTTACAGCAAAGCTGGCATTTTATGGCCTGCAGAGCTATAAATCATTTTTAAAATCATGATGATATTACTCAAAACAGATGTGAAAACATATGTTTGCCACGGTTGTATAAACCGCTTACTTGTCATACTTAATAAATGTTGATACTTCTATTTTAACTACATTCCTTCTTAATAACTTTGAAAATCTTTTCCACGGTGAATATATTTTGCCTTGGTAAAAGCAATGGCAGGTTTGGAAAAACAAAGCTTGCTCTGTATACAAATTACACGGCTGTTTTTTGCAGGGCAGGGCAGCACAGATCACGCTCTTCACACAGTCCACATCTGACTCAAAACATTCAACAGAACTGAGGGGCACCAGAGCCCAAAATAATTATACAGAAGAAAACAATAACAGTATTAGGAACAAAGAATCTACACAGGACTGGGACAAATCAYTGAGGACTAACCCCAGTGGTTCCTACAGAAACTGCAGTAAGGTCTGTCCCACTGACAAATGCAAAATCAGCTTGGAATGACTGGATAAACAAGGTCGGTGCCTTTACAATTTCTATATTAGCCCCACTATAATGTCATCAAAAGGTTCCACTTCTGCAGCCATGGGATGACTTGAAAAATTACATCTGTAYATGACAAAAAAAATAAATTTCCCATTCTCATCTTTCCTTAGAAAAACTTGACCTCTGCAGACCAAGCAGAAAAGCAGAAAAGCAGAAACTTTGTTCTGTCTCTAAAATGATATTTTAAAATGTCTCATGATTTTGAAGCACTTCATTTCCGATGCAGGTGGATCTCTGAACACTAAATTAATTCTAAAAACATCCCCTAAGTGCATGCAGAACTAACACATGTATAAAGACGTATTTCCCAGTACTTAATCAATTAAAGACATTATGCAAAAAAATGTAGACTAGGAAATGAATAAACCTATACAACTTTAATCTTAAGGAGAATTATGGCACACGAACTTTTAGCATCAGATCTTTGTGATTTCATCCATGTTAAAAGGAATGATCACAGGAACCTGGGAACTGGGTTCACAGGTGGTGGAGGTTCAATTATTTTCACTTTGGGGATTTCTGAATTATTTTTTCAGATTTTTAAACTGCACCTTCCTTCATCCATCCTGACTGACAGAACTGCTACTACCAAGAAGTACATGATTTGCATCTTTGAACCCCATAGGAAATGGAATTGTTTCACTGAAAAATGACTGAACGTGTGGCAAGAAACCATGCACAGTTCAACAGAATTAAAATCAACTACACTTTCAGGCTTGTATTAAATACTCACTATGCAATTACTACAGAAATGTAATTTTTAAATCTTAGGAGTGAAGGTATGGCTGATAACTTTGCTGGTCTGTAAATGTCAACAGGAGTCAAGAGGGAAGGATTTAAGCAGGATGATCCAGAAAGAAAATTATCTCAGAATGGCACAGAAGGGCTCTTTTGGGGTTCATGAAGAAAGTGCTTAAATGCCCAGAAAAACCAGTGAATAGAAAACAGCTTCTGTTTTCAAGGAGAGTTGAGTATGAAAACACAAAATATAAGGAGGAAGTTTCAGGCTCTTCCTACCCATGACTGGATCAGTCACAGACCTCTAAGGAATAGAGCTGATCATAAAAAATCATGACACTACTCAAATAATTCTATGTAACTCTGGAACCACAGGGCATGGAAGGCCTCCAAATTCTCTTCTGAGTAGCCCATAAAATTGTCTATACCAGCCTTTTAGTTTTCTCTGCAAATACATGAAAATCACCTCAACCAAAACATAAATCAGTTTGTGCTTTCATTTATGATGATAAACATGAATATTTTCAGTAGACTTACAAGTCCATTCAGCTTGTGTTGTCTCTTCCTTCTGTTTCTTTTCCTTCACATCTTTTTCACTCTAAAACCTCACTATCCCCCCCAATATCTCTTTGCAGTATTTTCCCAGAATAAATCCCTGAGTATTCCCTTCTCCAGCACCCAAGAACCACTGCACGGAGAACCTGGCAGAGGAAGCACTTCCCTGCCTACAGGAGAATCCCCCAAGGCCAAACATCACCTCTCCCCTTGCTGCCCCTCCCTGGTGAGACAATATAAAACTGTATTGCTCACCCAGAGCATCAGAGACGCTGCACACACATCCCCTGAAGGCAAACAAACAMCACCACCTGACTGATCAAATATTTGCTCAGAACTTCATAAATAATTGAGCCAAAAGACCTGCAAAATATTACCCTCATGCTGTATAAACAGAGAGGAGCAAAGTTCTGATTGCTTACACTTCCATGTGAGTTCACTGGATACATTATTCATTGCAATTAGGCACTTAGTTCTCTTAAATTAATAATATAATGTCATTGCATATGCAGAATACGAGAAAAAGGAATAAAACACATAATAAGTGGAATTAAATGCCTGAGATGGAAAACAGTCTGTGATTTTACCTTTCTCCTTCTGTATTTTTTTTAGGCTGGTCCCAGTTTCTTGGTCAATGAGTTCTCCTTCCCTGCTGTTGGTCAGCATAGCTAAAACAATCAGAGGGCACAGTTATATAACACTGTCAGTAAAAAAATGTTAAGAGAAAATAAAATATTAAATTCTATTTCCTCTTGGTCGATACTTTYGTCTTTTAACTCTTAGAGCCAAGTAAAATATGCAATAAAAGCTAATCTGCTCAAGTTTATTACACAAGGACACCAAAACAGAACACGAATTACTACTGAGGTGAACGTGACTTCTTATGAAATGTTCAAATTAATTAATTAATGGGAAAAATACTTCACAAAAACCATTWTGGGGGAAAAAAACATTTAAGGATTTAAGTATTAGTAATTATCTATAAAGCAGTAAGCTTAATAAAAACCACAGACTGACAGATCATAACCCAAATTGATTGGTGACAGCGAACCCCCCCACGTTTTAGTGCTGAAGGGAATTCTTTACTTAACACCTGCAAGCTCAGCGAGAGCTGTGCAGTTTATGACTTCAGGATGCCTCTTTTCTTTGTTCTTACTTGATTAAAACATTTCCTTCTCTGCAATCAACCAATTACAGACTTTACAGTTATTCCAGGGAGGACACTTGTTACAAACTTCGTCACCAGATTTTAGGGAAAGCATTTTTTTTTAGTTGCAAAAGTAAAAACACTGTCTATCAACAAAAAATATTTATCCATATCTTTACAACAGTAAGCAACAGACCTCTGCACAGAGACATCAACAGTCCCTTTTCAGTGCTGCTACAGGAAGTTAAATTTCTTGTCCTGTGTATTTCCAGCCCTATTTTACACAGGAAAAAGATGAGGGAATCTACTCCATAGTCTCTGCCCTGTGTGTGTGCACAGATTTAGGCAAAGAATTCAGGTTCTATCCACTGTGCTGGGCAGTGCCATGGTGCTGCTGCAAGGACCAGGGTCAGAACTGCAAAATCCCAGGAAGCAGCTGAGTAGTTTGTGGATGGGAGGGAATTCTCCAGTGACTCACACGGAGTGCACAACTTTTGTGGTTTAAATCTGGCTCAGCAACGCCTGCATGGGCTCCAGGCCATGAGGAGACAGCAGTGTTGACACACACTGACGTGAAGAGATGTTAATTGACTTGCCCTAGATCCCTCTTGGAAGCACCACGAATAGGATCTAAACTTCCTCTAGACCGAATTAGCATTTTAATCGATAGTGCACAGGCTGTGAAAGCTGTGCTGGAGAGACCAAAAAAGCCAGAAAGGCCTCAGCCTCAGAGTGATGAAGGAATGTGTGGGCACAAGGAGGTTTTTGGAACAAAGAAGTCATCATATAATCTGTGTCTTGCCTCACACACATATGAAGAAAAAGATACCTTGCACTTTTTCAAGTGCAGGTGCCTTGAGCAGCACTTGCCTACCCCAGCACGCCACAGGAGCTGGTTGTACCAGGGAAGGGTACGAGGGTGATCCCTCTGCGCACGGGATACCGGCACAGGGGGAGTCCGACAAGCTGGGCTTTGCTGAGGGATGAACTTAATTAAAAACCCAGAGGGACGGAACTTTCTGGGTATTTCACAGCAAGTGAGCCCTTCCCTGCGAGTTCCCCAGCAAACGAATATTGGCCTCGACAAACTTCCCGAGTGGCTGAGGTGGGGAGGCGAGGCTGCGGGCACTGACCGATCCTGTCGGGAGTGTTGTCCAGCTGGGACGGGGAGCTGGACACGCTGCTGCTGGGGTGTGAGGACGCGTGGCTGCCGGGCCGCTGGCTGTCCTCCAGGGACGGCGCCGGGGAAGGGCTGTCCTGGATCCTCTCCTGCAAACACAAGCAAAGCAAGGGCTGTCACGTTTCCTTCACGGGCTTCACTGGAGTTCAAACGAAAAATGAGGCTTGAAAGAAATGATAACAAATGGTCTTTCTGAGGTAAACAGTGAACAGGACTCATGTCTTAAGAGCAGTATAGTCATCTACAGCCAAAACCAATACAGGCTTCTACAAGCAACGYGTCTGAGCTTAGCTTATCATTTGCCACCTTTTTCTTGTTGGCAACTTTTTATGTTCTAAGTTTTTCACACATAGGAACATACAGAATATCCTTTCATGTTGCTTTCACARACTACTTTTAGTCTACAGGTAGAAATATTGCCATGTGAGTCACATTTCAAATAAACAATCCAGAGTTGGACTGAACTGTCACTAAATGCAGTCAAATTTGTAATTAGAATCTGTACTTACTTATTAATTTGTAACTAGAATTTGTACCTGAATAAATTACATCAGTATCTTCTCAGGGTAGCACCTGGACAAAATGACAAAAGCTATGGCACCACTGGCTAACCAAAACAAGAGTCTGCTTGCAAGTTCTTACGTTTATATTTCCATAACTTTGGTATTAACCTCTAATTTAAATATATACAGTACTTGAGGTAAGGAAAAAAAAAAGAGTAAGAAATTTTAAAAAAAAGRCAAAATGAAATTCTGCATTTTTGTGTATCTATACTTGCAAATTGCCTGAAGATGGAATTTTCATCAGTAAAAACCTTTAGGAACAGGTCAGACAAGCAAGGCATAAGTAAAAATTCATCCTTTCTTAAGACAAAGAGATTGTGAGACCACTTGAGATCCTCCCAACCCAGTGTTTCCACGCATACACTTTTAATTAAAAATTCCAGGGCCCTTCATCCTTGTTCCCAGAACCAGCAGAAAATGAGAATCTTCTGAAAGGGACAATCAGGGCCTGAGATACTTCAGATGTTCTTCTTTTAATATGCCTTTATTGTTTTAAAACCTCTGTTAAAGTCCTTGAAGCTGTAGTTCCAAGGGAGAGACACTAACAAGGAGAAATGGTTGAATTCACAGAACTCCAGAAACTGAACCTCTGGAGCTGCCCTCATCCCTGGCAATCAGCTGCTTCCTGTGGAAACCCAGAACTGAAAAATTACTTTCTTTTTTTTTAAAAAAGGAATCTTCTTGCTTCCACCTCACTAAAAATCACAATTACCGTTCATCTGGGAAAGCTGTCTCAAAGGAACTTTGCAATCTTTCCTCCTTTCTAACCTATTCTAAAGATGTTTCCTTAAGAATATTCAGTCTGGCTGTTTGGTAGCAATTTACTGTATGCTCTGGAAAAGAAACTCAGTAGCATCTGAACTTTTTATGCAATTTTCTAGGTGGGAAGCCTGAATCAATACTGTAGCTTTGGGAAGAGCATGGTGGTTCCTAGAAGTTCTTCCATTATAAATACCTGATGTAAAAGCTGCTGTTTGGATGTATCAGGGCAACTCATTAATTGCACTGCCAGCAAGATCAACAAGAATATTCTGTTACCCATTAAAACCATCCCTCTAAGCCACACTCATCTTTGTATTTACAGACACTTCTGAGAGTTATGCAGAGGGAACATGAGATTGGATCCTCCTCAGAGCACGGGATGGCATTTCCCTATTCCAACCACAGCAGCTGAGAACGTGGCACTGGATGTGGGTTTTGCACATTGTTATTGCACATTAAATAACAAGCCAGCCTCAAAACCATGTAGCAGATGTGTATCTATTATATAGCTGTTAATCCTCGATGGATCAGTTTCACTAATTATCTGTTATTTAATGAACATACAGTAACTAATAGATCTTAAAGGGAGACTTTTAATGCTAATATTTAACAGATATGAGTCTATTACATTGAGTCAGAAGTTTTTATAATTTTGAAAATGGAACGGTTTTATACAAATTAATTTCCAAATTCTGTGGGAAAAAAGAAGTCCAAGTCACTGATCTTAAAGTCCCCTGTGTTTCCTTCCTTTTGGCCTCCAAAAGAGAGCATTTAGAGGCTGCTGTGATGAACAGATGAGTAGAGACTCTGTGGATGTGCTGCTTACTGAGCTGCTTTTAAAAGTCACATTCTTACCCCAAGAAGTACTGTCCTACATAACAATGAATCATACACATGCAATCCTGAGTCTATAAATCCTGTGTGTTTTTCACCTTTGTGCAAATAATAGCTTCCAAATAGGTTCCTGCTAACAGGTTACAACTCTGACTGCAATTTCATTTGCCTGCATTTCAGTTTGAACAGTCCTCTTTGGCACTATTTCCTCTCTTTTTACCGCAAAGAGCACTCCATTTACAATTAAGATATCATTTTGAAATGATTAATTTTACAGAGGAGTGCATAGTTTAAGTAAATTTCATTGTCTACTGCAACCATGAAAATGAATAGCCAAGGAGAGGACATGCCAACTGTTCTGCAAAAAAACCCTATGAACAAATATGACTAGGAATTAACACTTAGATATCACACAAACAGCCATATATGTCATCTTAAATGGGAGTTATTTAAGTAATTCAAAAGCTGATGATTTGGAAAAGCAAAGCATTCCAGCTCCTTCTGGTAACTGCATTTCCCATTGTCTCTCAGTATGAAATAATCTCTGCTGTGAATAATTTGCTTTCAAACTCAGGGTCTGGGTTTGAAATCTTCAGGCAGAAGCAGAAGTGTCAAATAGTAATGTCATTCTTAATCACACACTTTCTAAGAGAATTACTTGATTATGTCATCTAATGTCTTACCAGTTACACCAATTTACCTGCACAGGGAAGGCAGAGTTTTCCCTATAAGCAACAAAGGAGCTGAAATTCCCTCTGTATCATATGTGCTCCAAATGAGGATGGAGTATCATCATGTGAGGCTGCATATGGATCCAGAAATTGTCCATTTCTAAATGTTTGTGTGGAAATGTGCTGAATTTCCCCTACTATAATGAGTAATGCTGTGAGCAGACTCTTCTTTTGCTAGTAAACAGATCCATTTTTCAGTCCTGTAATCAGTATGCATCTATTTAGCTACTTAACAGCAATATGCTCTGGTTCATTAGGTAGCTACTGTTGTGTCTCAGCCTAGTTAAAATTTCACAGCAAGTTAATCTATTTTATTACAAATGAGAACACAAGTGATAATGTCCTCACCATTTTCCAAATACAGGGTTAACAGTATTTGTAACAAATCAATGAGGGCATTTAAATAGCAAAATTGCAAATCTAAAACCTTAACATTTTGGTTTACACACTGATGACTTCATTTCATTAGTCATCTATGTATTTTACAACCTCGTTCCTTTTCATATATTCTATTTTTTTTTCCCCTTGAAAATGCCTCTGTTCCCCCTGCACCCTGCAGGACAGCCTGGTCCCACATTAGGTAAATTCACAGTAATAAAGAAACGTCCCTAAATAAAGTACTATTTTCTCCATTTGTACTTCTTCCTATTCATAAATTTGCAAGATTAATATTCCAGGTTATAATTTAATGAACTATACATAAGGATTCTACAGATTGTGAGAATTTTATGAAAAATGAAAACATTTCTCAAGATCTCCCCTATTTATCTACCTACAGTACCTACTTTATCTCATCTTTTTTCCTTCCTTTACAGAGCTGTAACATAAATTCTCGAAAAGGACTTTTCCAGTATTTAATCCTCTTGAAGGGTAATATATTTGTCTCACTAAAGATCAGTGTCCTTCTCTGCCTCAGAAAATGTAGCTACAAAGCTTGACATTGTTAATTTTAGTTGTGATTTAGCTTAAYGGCACTGAAGTCATGAACTCACCCAATTTCCAGACAGATCCTTGATTTCAGCTCAATATCCCTCTTCTCTCCCCTGTGAGGGAGTATTCCACACCATTAATAGGAAAAGCTACCCAGCAGTTGCATCCACACGAGTTTTATTTGAAATATATATGAACAGCTTACCTATTTTTGACACAATCATCTTGACCTTAATTCCTTACCTCTGATTTTTTTATAGTATTGATCTTCATTTTATGTCAACAGTTTAGAGAAATGATGCTGCTGGATTTTCCTTTTTATTTTTCTTTATTCTTAGTTGTAATGTAGTTGTAATTACTCYTCCAAATGTTAATCTATTAATGAGTTCCTGGAGGATTTAATGGCATTTCACTGCTGACAAGCAGGTTTTGGAAGTTTGTCTGAGTCCTGGATGTTTTATTCAGACATTTATCTTGATATTTCATATTTAATTGAGGTGCTGCTGCTCTACTCTACAGGGCTCTGAAGTGGCTGAAATTCACCCTCTCTAATGAAATGGAAAGAAAGGAAAAATGGAGATTCTACTGGTTTTAGGCCTAGATTAGAGTCTTCAAGTACTGCAAGAAAGATTTCAAGCTGATGTTGGCCATGTTGGAAGAACAGAGTTCATGGGCTCTGGCAGAAAAAAATCCCAGCATTAATCTGCACACTGGTTACCCACTGGGATTTTTATTGTGCCACACCTCGACCTCCCAGTGGTTGCAAAATCTCCATTCATATTCTCAAAATGGACTACACAGTAATAAAGAAAATTTTAGAAACCAGAGCCTGACTCCTCTGGAGGGGTCTGTGATGCCAGGATGGGCAGGCAGAGTGTGCCTGCAGCCCTCCCCACCTCCAGCCCCAATTCCCTGCTGAGCTACCTCTGCTCCCCCCTTCCTGGCTGAATCCCACCCTCAGCAAGTGCGAAGAGTAAGAAAAGTTAACACAATTCACAATTTCAGTCAGCAAAGACCTGAATTGCTAACAGTTCCTTTTTTTAGTTAATACTAAGATGTATTTCTCTCCAATTGACCTCAGTTGATACTAATGCTGTCTGAATTCTAATAACCAGCACATTTTTAATAGTGTTCTACAGTTTACTGTCCTTAACTGATGGACTACTGAATTGAGGCTTTTCCAAGGAAAAAAACACCCCTGCCACAGGAAGCTGGAGCTGTGCTACACCTGAACTGATGCCAACAAGAACTAGGATGGCCACAGCCACTGTTTCCGGGCTAGAGAAGAGCAGTTTGGTTTGGATTTTGAGTCATTCCACCCTGGAAACTAGCACACACAGAGACTGGGGGTGACTTGTTGGTCTTCTGAGCTACTTAGAGTACCTGTGATTGCTGTAGGTACTGGAGATGAACAAGGTAAACAGCTGGTCTAAAAACCAAGATAGGATCTGTGTGTCTGAAAGCCAGCTGGATCCCATTCATCTTTCGCAGCGTATCGGGAAGTCATTCGCTTAAAATATGTACTTTGCCATTTAAAATGCAATTTTTTTTCACTGTGTACATATAGTTGTTTCAGTTGTAGTCAACTGGCAATTATTTTCTCACAGAATTTAAGAAATCATAAAAACTCCTACATTTACTGAATTTAATACCAGATGTTCACTCACTAATTCCATTACCTCGTGACTACTTCCTATCAATCCATTAATTGCCAGCTGCTCAGCCAAACAGAGAAGTGCAGCTAATCAGATGGTGCTGGGAAAACAGCCAAACAGGAGCTGCCTTCTTCCCCATTTCTTAAATTAGCAGTCACTGGGACAGCCATGGAAACCTTCACTCCTGGATTAAGATCCTGACATTTTACTTTGAATCTGAGAGCACAACAGTGCCTGAAACTGGAAAGGATCTCACAGTGGAAACCTGGTACTTGTGCCCCTCTCCTGAATTCTTTCACCCAGGGCTGCCATGGATGGGAGGAAAGGCACTCCCAGGACTAATGATGATAATGCTCTACCTCATCTACGTTAGAGCCATACTAGTTATTAAGGACAAATGCAAATGACTAAGCTAATACTAAAAAGATCTGAGCCAGAACTAAGAGCTTAGATGTGCTTGGCCTAACAATTTTCCTTTGCAAGCTCTGCAAAAAGAGGTGTTTCTGATTGGATTTTTTTTTTTCCACTTGGAAGTTTAAAATAAGTATTCAATGCTTAAAACCTCTCAGTGAGGGTGCTAAAGAGCCAGGCATTCCTGGCACTGCAGGGAGAGGGACATACYTGCCTCCAAAGGAGGAGATGAGAAGGGTATTTAATGCCATTTGAAAGGATCTGATCATCTCCCAACAGAGTAATTTCTCTGAATTAGTGAATAAAGAGATACAAACCTTCACACTCTCTTCTCCTTCGCCTCAAATACAGCCACAGAAATTAACCTTATAAGAAGCAAACAAACTCCTGTGTCTCACATGTCACTCCTCTAACATATCCCAGTCCCATTCCTGGGATATCAGGAATCAGCTGCCAGCAATGAACACGTGCTATGGAACAGGACAGAATAAATCCAAAGTTGAGAAAAATCACACACATTGTAGAGAAGTTTTATTTTATAGATGTTGCAATATTCTGAAAACAATTCATAATGGATTGAATGCACAGAGAGATATGAAATTACACATGTTATAAAGTCTGTAATGGGAAATGTTTCTATTGTGAGAAGAAGTGTTTCAGAGCATTCTCAGATGGCCACATTTTTCTGGCTGTCAGGTAAATATTATGAATGTGAGTTGTAGAGCACACAGAAAACAGCACCTCTCAGCAATAATTACACAGCCCATCTGTATTCTCTTCAGGGAATTTAAAATCATGTCATATACATCCTTTACAAACGCCTTAACAATCCCACAAAATCAGGAGAAAAACAAAACTCAAAGAGAAGGAGACTCAAAAATCTCTACATGTCTGGATCCTATGCAAATAATGCTTTGCTCTGTTTATCAGATTAGTTTCTAAAGTACATTGGGCTGACATTCTCAAGGAAACATGAACATGAAAATGCTTTAATTTTTTTTAAAAGCATTTTAATTACTTTTCTTTTTTCTGTGTTTCCCATTTGCACTCAAGAAAAGCACCATTTATTCCTAGCTGGGACCTCGATGAGAGCAAGAAAGAATAAGGGAAAAGCAGAAATACAGCAAGCATGAGGAGATGACAACAGAAGAAAAATGGACAGCAGGAAACCAATTTTCAGAACTACTCCTACTCGGGAGAAGCACATCCCTCAGCAGCTCCAAAGAGGCTGTTTGCCAGAAGGAAAGGGAGGGAGCACGAGGAGGAAGAGGGTGAGACGTGAGCAGGAGGAGCAAGGAGAGTGGAAAATATGTCAGGTAACTAAAATCAGAAGCAAGGAAAATTTGGGAGAAAGAAAGTCCCAAATCTCTGGCATGAAGTTTTGCCTCATTACTCTCAGCACTCTTTGCATATCTAACACAAAAGGAGCAGCTCAAGGCCCCTGGTTTGGGTTTGGTTCCCACAATTTCAAGCTCAGCCTAACCACGGTATTTCCCACCAGCCTGCTCCCAAGGACATCYGGGAAAGTGGCTTTTCAGTGAACAAAGATTATCACAGTCACAGCTCCAGATGTGGCTCTTGCCAGCCTTCCCTTCACTTTCCTAACCCCACATCTCTCCCCTGACCTCTCCCTGCTTTTTGGCTGAACTTGTGTAAATCAGTATGGTTTTAGTCATGTAAGGTCATATTTGTTACAGGTGCACTGTAAAATAAAAATCTCCACGTTATGTAGCTACTGCTCTCTGGAGCTGAGTGTTTTACAAACGTCAGTGAAAAATCCTTTCCCTTTTCTGTAAAGGGCTCATCCAAACTTTCCTTCTGAACACCTCAAAATGTTGATTTCTCTGAGTTTCAGGAACGAAATTACTGTTTGATAGTAAACTGCTGCATTTATTCATAGAATCACAGACTGGTTTGGTTTGGAAAGACCTTAAAGGTCACCTCATCCTACCCCTGCCATGGGCAGGGACACTTTCCACTAGACCAGGGTGCTCCATCCAACCTGGCCTTGAGCATTCGCTGCTCTTTCTAGCCCAAACCATGACTCAAGTGTACTTAGCCAAACTCCACCCCAGACTAGTCCTCATTTGACACCCACACCATTCCTGGATTGCACAGCAAGTCCAGCTGAAGAACAGCTCTGGAAAAAAAGAACTAACAGGACAGTGGATGCAAGAGGGAGAAGAGAGAGGGTGATGAAGTCAGTGTTGATGTCAAATTTTGCTTTTGCCATATGAGACCCTCAATAACAGAGATTCTTCTGAGCCATTTGAGCCAAGTTTCAAACACAGCAAGCTCCTTCAGATGCGCAGTAAATCCCTGTAAGGCTGAATTTATCACAGGGGCACTGCCAGGACTGCGGCCACGGTGCTGCTGGTGCTGCTATAATCACATCACATCACGTTATAGATGGCTAAGAAGGTTTTGTGAGCCTGGCCATTGTGCCTCCCTAATTTATGGTGCTCCTGTCAGGGAGAAATCAAGTTTCATAGTTATGACATTTCTTTCTGGAGCACTAAATGTTAACTTTGCTGATCATGCATATCTTGGTAGAACAGCTTATTTCTAAATGGCAAACGTGATATAAAAAGCATAATGACTTCATTCAAAACCTTATAAAGCAGCCGATTCTCACACCTATAGAAAACAGGCCAAGTGGTATTTTAGTCATCAGACTATGGAAACAGACACACACTCAATATATTCGATTCATTTCTCCCATTTTAAGTAAAAACATGATGCTGGGATTGCATTCTATTGAAAACTTACCATGTTTTGTACTTATTAAATGCACTTCAACAATGTCCTAGAATAAAAGTATTACTGACAGCAGGAGCAGTAATGCTTTTCTTTTAAATGTTTCATTTTGTACAAGAATTTCATGTGAACTGGTCATCATTCTGTGCTGGGTGATTGTACATAAGGGAAGGAAAGGACAAAAGGAGCTCCACAATGTAATGAAATTCATCTGAAGTCTCAGCACTCAGAATAAACTAGAGAAGGATGCAGCACCACTTGACAGGTGAGAGTAACACAGCAAAGGATGCACACTCTGCCTCTGTCATGTTGGCTACTGGTGCATTTTCCTCCCCAACATGAGAGGAAGTAATTCCCACCAGAGTGCTGGCAAGACCTCCTGTTGCTGTGGAGATTCTGTGTATCCTCCAGTGCAGGTGTTGGGGAAAAACTGCTGTCAATGAGTAACTCACATCAGCAAGGACCTGCTAAGTAACACCCTGAAACCCAAGTGCCTGCAAAACCTGCAGTTTAAATTACAAAACACTAGCATTGTTTACAAATACRTATTTAAGCTTCATTTTGACATACTGGTAACATTTAGAATACAATCAAAGCTCCTGCAAGTTTACTTGCTGCTACAAATATTCCACTGCAGATTAAATTAGGGTTTTGTCAAGAGGTCTCTGAACAGGTAAAGAAAAGGTTATGGTTTGAAATGAATGGAACCTCAACTAATTTCTAACAATTTAATGACTTCCATTAACAAATGGACAGCTGGACATCACAAAGAGACATTTTCCCCACCCAGCCAACAACTGTGCATGTACACTGATGATAAAGAGAAGTTTTTACAGATCTTAATCCTGAGTAGGGATCCTAATGGGAAATGTCACTCCTGAATTTTCCCAACCTCCCCAGAATCCAAGGGGAAATAAAAAAAGTCAACAAAACCAAAGCATTCAGAACAAAATTTGCCCTAATCTGGAAGTGGACTCTCAGTAAAAAAGAAAAACAACCTGAGGCAATTTTGGAGATGCTCAGGGCCAGAAAGAAAATCAGAAGGAAAACAAAGCCCTCCAAAACCTCAGCAACAGAGGGATGCAATATTTTACTGCAGAGATGTGACAAGAGACATTTGCTGTCCCACTTGAGAGGATGTTGCTATCAGAACATACAGGCATGAACAATAAAAATGTGCTTGGGTACTTGAGTTTCTTTCCCTGCTTGATTTAGAAACAAAATCTCCTGCAGCACCAACCTGTGACAAAAGGAAGTACAACACAACCCTCACTAATGTATTCTCACAACTGGCCTGTAATGTGGGAAACAGGAACTTGCTCAATGATAAAATAATGAATCACTATAATTAATATGTTTTACAATAAAGATATGAGAGGTTAAGTTCAGCAAATCAGTGAGAGTTGTTTGAATAAAGCAACTCAGATTCCAGAGTGACAGGGATACATGAGTGTAAATGAGCACTAATACTGAAATGAAGACATTTACTTTCCAGAACAGATAGCTCTATAGACTCATATATTTAAACCCAAAGAAAAATGGACTAAACTAATGAACTTTCAAAGCTGACAACATTTTACTTTGTCAACAAGAAACCCACATGTGCATGCAAACACACAGGTCAGACTGCTAACACCTTTAATTTTTGCTCAGTAAGAAGTGGACACACTGTTTTAGAGAATCCCATCACACCAATCCTTCACATGCACTGATCCCACACACTTCTATTTTGAAAAATTCTTGGTTTAATGTATTTTTGAGTGTGTGGCAGGACAGCAGCTCTCCACAAAGGCAAGAAACTTTCTCAACAACCTGTGGGGTAGAGACTACAACAAGCCTTTCAAAATACAAACATGTTTTAACCAACCAGAAGGAAGTCCAGGTTTGGCTACCAGAGACTCTACTCACTGAAGTACTTTGATAATTTTCTCAGGTTCTGGATTTGCACTCCACTGGAGTTCCTGTTATGTTCCACAGCCTCGCTAAGGTACTTGTGATGATTTTCTCTGCTCTTTACCTGCTCTGGATTTGCAGTGCACTACAATTCCTGTCATGTCCTACAGTATTTTCGCTTAAGTTTGACTTTGAACAACATTTTAGAAGAGTTACTGAGCTTTCACAGATCTTACTCCAGCCTGTAGTGAGTGTTAGTGTCCATTTTTAATTACATGACAGACTTACTGACAGATCAGAGCATACGAACTTCTTGGCTGCAGTGGTGGGTGTTGCTCAGTGTCAGGAGCAGCCCAGGTGAGCTGGAGCACTGTGACCTCACTGCCCTGTCCTTCTCCTCCCTGATAGAGTCACTGTAAATGCTCTGTAAGCCAGGAGGAGCAGCTTTGTGCAGGTGGGAGAGGTGCCTTACCTTGATGACGGAGGCCCCGGCCCTGGAAAGGGGGCTGTGCATCTGCGCCGCCGCTGCCATGTTGGCGATGGTGTTGAGATGGTTCATCTGGTTCATGGCCATGGCCACCGAGGCCGGGGGGAGGCTGACGGGGAGCAGGGGGTGCGGCATCATCATGAAGGGCAGGTCTATCCCTGTGGAGAGCACGGCCATGTCACTCGGGCACCCTGCGGAGCCCACGTCCCACTGCCACATCCACCACCCTGCAGGGCCCACGTCCCACTGCCACATCCACCACGTCACTGAGACACCCTGCAGAGCCCATGTCCCACTGCCACATCCACCA